>OW026519.1:107786060-108986060 GCA_932274085.1 Protocalliphora azurea | reverse complement strand
TAAAACAATTGAAATCTTAAAAAAAAATTAACAATATTATTATTTATAAAAAAGAAAACTAAAAAAGAGAGAAAATGAAAATTATTTTATATATAGTATCAAATGGCTCTGGGGAGTACTTCGATACTTTTGAATGTTAAATAGTGGAAAAACCCTTAAAACTAAACTATGACACCTAACTATCGTGGGAACAGTTTAATATTGGTGTCTTCAGAAAATGAATAGCAAACATTTCAATCGCACCTTCTAATGATTCCAATTTTATGCCTCCAACTCTATATTTAAATAAGGAACATCCATGTAGTGAGGTATCGTACCACTTCGGAACCCTTTATGAAGTATATATATGAAATTAAACTAAAAAATTGGATTTCGTAAAATATGAAACTATTTTTTGGGTAAAAAAAACTATTTAAATTTTTTTTACATTTTACAGTCTGGGTGAAGCATGAAGTATCTATTTTAGACGCTTTTAACCCCCAACATTTCAAATTTGTAAAAATGTTGGGCGAGAGGTATCTACAGAACAATTTCTATAGGACATTGTGTCAGCATTAACAACAATAAACTTTTTAAATATCTTAGTAAAGTAAAAAGTAAAATAAATAATAGAATTTTCAAAAAGTACCAAAGGCATGTTTGATGTATTTCTGATAAAGAAATAATACCATTTTAAATTTATTTCTATATTTCTGGTTTAGAATATTAGCAGGGTACTAATAAAGTAACAGTTGCTTTTGAAGGTTCAAAACCACCAAATTATTTATATTATTATTTTTCAGTAGAGAAGAACGTGAATAACAGAGCATGTGGATTCTCACCCACATGGAACCGTATATCTTTAATTTCAAGTATCTAGGTTAATTATTATAAAAAGATTCAAGAACTAATATTAAAATAATGAAAAAGTATCATAAAATTTCTTTTAATGATTCTAATTCACATAGAACCATGCATCTTCAATTTTATGTTTCTAGGCTGAATATTACAGAAAATCCATGAAGTACTATTAGAAGAACGAAGAAGCACCACAAACCATTTGTGGACTTTCACTCATTTAGAAAGAAAGTTCTCAAAGTACCCAAGAAGAACGAACAAATACCAATCTTATTCACTCAGAACTGTTCATATTTAACTTTATGCTTCTACATTGAATATAACAGGAAATTAAAAAAATATCATCAGAAGAACGTAAAAGTACCAAAAGTAGGGATTTGTAGATTATCTTTTTCTCCCCTTTTAAATTATTATCCACATAGGGATATGTACTTTAATTTAGGGATGTCAATTTCATAGCACAATTGTAGTGGCCATAGAAAGCAACTAGAAATCCAACTTGCTCAAAAAAAAAAACTTAACTCAGCTGTATGTAGAATTTTCTTCAAAAATAATTTATACGTGTGAATAGAGTATTTGCTGAGCAAATTAAAAGAGTTTCACTTCTAGTCAGGATTTTTCTGAGCCTCTGTCGCCATATCGCCAAAAATCGGTAAACTTCAAATTTATTTGGTTCTTCAAAGAAAAAAATATAATTAATATTTATTAAATTTAAATTCAGCTTCAATAAAGCCAATTATAATTATAGTAGTTAATAGTAACTGAATAAAAAATAAAATTATAACTTACAATAGGGTGATACCATGTCAAAACGGACAGAAATCATAACTTTTAAACTAATTAAGTGTCCATCTTGAAATTTTGTACGGATAAGAGTTATATCAACATTATATACTTTTTTAAGAATTTTTGAAATGCCTTTTTTTGAAATGTAATATTTTGATTGTTATATCCCCAATTTGGCTTTTGATATAAATAAACTTTATACATATCATTATAAATGTTATATCTTTGCCTTTACTGTTAAACTATAATAGAGATATACAATGTATAGTTTAGAAGTTATTAGCAATTAAACAGGTACACCTTTGTGAAGTCTTTAGCTTCTTTTCGTTTTTTAAAACGTCATATTTTTGGACTTGAAAAGTTTATGATTTAAAAAACACTCAATAGCCAAAATCTGAAATTGGAAATGCCATATCCGAAAAAGACTGTTTCTGCCTGTTTTGATATGGAATCACCCAATACAAATTTTTTGACATATAGCTTCATTTTAAGTCAACAATTTTAAAAGATGTAGTGAAATTTCTTAAACTAAGTTGACACTATTTATAAATTAAGGCCCTTAATTTTATTAAATAGGAAAATACAAATAAATTGATTGCCAGTAAGAAAACATTTTTGTAAAAATTTTGTTAGATATCGATTATATAATTCATATGTCTTTTTTAAATCCGCAATCCATTTTTCGATATCTCATATATTTTAAAGATAAAATAAACACTATTTTATATATAAAATGCCATTTTTGTAAGATTTAAGAGTAGTTGTATTTTGTTTCTATTTTATATTAATTTAAACAAATACACTTGTTTGACCCACTTGAAAGAACATAAAAAATGTTTGTGCCCAAGTATAGCATATGCGTCACAAACAAAATTTGTATTCATTTAGTTAAATCTTAATAAATGATATAATTCAATTCCAAAAGTGTTAAAAAATTTAGGTTTTGTAGATTTCGTTTTTCTCAAAAGCATGCTTTTGTTCTATGCGGCATATATGTAATAAATTTCATGTATACATGTTTGGTTTTTGAAAACCAATGCTTTTATAATTAAACGCACAAATTTGAATTGATTTTTCATAGTTGAATGTGTAAAAAACTTCTCAGTTTGAAATGTTTAATTATTTAACACACAAAAGACATGATAATTTTCATACAGGGAAGAAATTTTTAGTATTTTTGGAACATTGGAATTTGTTGAATATACCCAAAGTCAAAAGTGACAAAACAATTTAAAATAAAAATTATAAACTTTTATGTAAAATTTATGTTTCTTTTAAGTAACACACTTTTAAATGTATAGTTTGGGTAATAAACGTCGTCCGCGTTTTATTTTAAGATTTATGAAAAAATGTGACAAGTGAAAAAAAGCCATATGTGAATAGTAGTGTTTAAACACATTGTGTTTTCTAAAAATCACCTAAAAAATAAGACCACTTATATGTGAATGTAGTATAGTAATTATTTTTATATATTTTAATAAAATTTTTAAAATTAGCCAAACAAAAAAAAAATGTCGCCAAAAACAATAAAATATCGTCATATTTGGCGAAAAATCGCCACATCTGACAGCCCTAATTGTAATTGTTTTCTATGGTGCTGGCTGAGTTCACACATATTCTTACTCTCTTTCATTTAGTCAATTTCTTAAATATTAATATTTTAAAATAAAGTTGGAGGAATGTGAATTATATTTTTTATGGCAATTTTAATAAATTTAAGTGTAAGGAAAGCAAAACATGTATTAAAAAATGTTTTATATAATAAAGTACAATATGTAACTGACGTTTTAATTTACTAAACCCAATTTTTCTTTGAATGCATTTTTTCACGTTCACTAACACTATTTTAATTTATTTAATGTTTTTTGGTTCAATATTATAAAAAATTCAAAAAGTACCATTAGAAGCATTAGAAGAACGAAAATATATCACAAAGCCCCTGTTATGAATTCTCATTCACTTATCTTTAGTTTCATGTTTCATCGCTCAATTAAAAAAAAAAAAAAAACAGGTAAGAAAGATATAGTCGGTCAAGCCCAAGTGCAGGGGTCTTATATTTCGTGGAAGGGTCTTATATTAGACACGAGGACAATTCTGGACCGATACTTTTACTAAGTTTAAAATAAAATATATGAATACAGAATATTACGTTAATACTAACATTTATATGAATTTATGCACTTTATGGTGATTTCCGAAAGTGGGCTTATATGGGAGCTATGGTAAATTATGGAGCGATCCTCATAAAATTTTTCACTATGATTTTTACTTATGTAAAACTTATTTGTGTCGAATATAAACCTGATACTAATATTTGTATGTGATTTATGCACGTTAAAGTGATTTTCGGAAGAGGATTTTACATGGGAGCTATGGCCAATTATGGACCGATCTTCATGAAATTTGGCACAAAGATTGAAACTTATACAAAACTTTCTTAAACCGAATTTCATTAAAATATTGCTATATTTAATGCATTTATGATCGTTAAAACCCTATTGCGGGAGGACTTTTGTATGGGGGCTAGCTGAAATAATGGACCGATCATCACCAATTTCAATAGGCTTCGTCCTTGTGTCATGGAAGTACTATCTGCCAAATTTCATTGAATTATCTTCAAAATTGCGACCTGTACTTTGTGCACAAGGTTTACATTGACAGCCAGCCAGCCAACCATCCAGCCAGATGGACGGACATCATTAGATCGATTCAAAAAGTGATTCTGAGTCGATTGGTATACTTTAAGGTGGGTGTTGGATGATTTTTTCTGTGCGTTACAAACTTCCGCACAAACGCATAATATAATGTGGGGTATAAAAAAAATTCGAAGAGTACCATTAGAAGAATAATAAAAAAAGTACCACAAATCTTTTCTTATCAATTCTCCTTCACTTAGGATCATATATCTTTAATTTAATGTTTCTATGTTAAATATAATAGAAAATTCAAAAAGTACAAAAAGTAGAAGAACAAAAAGGGATAAAAAATAGGGATAAAAATCCACCTGGCTGGATGGTTGGCTGGCTGGCAGTCCATGTAAACCTTGTGCACAAAGTACAGATCGCAATTTTGAAGATAATTCAATGAAATTTGGCATATAGGACTTTCATGACACAAGGACGAATTGAAATTGGTAATGATCGGTCCATTATTTCACCTAGCCCCCATACAAATGTCCTCCCGGAATAGGGGTTTAACGATCATAAATGCATTAAATATGAAATTCGGTGTAAGGGAGTTTTGTACAAATTTCAATCTTTGTGCCAAATTTCAATGAAGATGGATCCATAATTGACTATATCTCCCATATAAAACCCTCTTCTGAAAATCACTTTAACGTGCATAAATTACATACAAATGTTAGTATCAGGTTTATATTCAACTAAGTCTTATATAAGTAGAAATCATAGTGACAAATTTACCATAGCTCCCATATAAACCAACTTCCAGGAATCACCCTAAAGTACATAAATTCATATAAATGTAAGTATTAACGTAATATTCTGTATTCGTATATTTTATTTTACACTTAGTAAAAGTATCGTCCACAATTGTTCACATGTCTAATATAAGACCCCTCCAAGAATTTTGATAGACATGCACAATGTTGTGGGATATCATATGGTCGGGTTATACCGACTATATCTTTCTTACTTGTTTTTATGCTACCTATAATTTAAAATCCCACATTACGATTATAGTTTATACAAATTAGGAAACTAAATTGAACTTCCCAACGACTAGCACAGTCAATTTATTATGTTGCCAGATCCCAAATGTTACAAACAAACGAAGTTTTTGAATTATTTGCGTGTTTGGGGTAAAAGTGTTGTGTTGGTAATTTTTTTAATTTGGCTTCCAAATTTGAGCATTGAAAAATTTTAATTGTTCTGTGCCACTACTTGTCAAACTTGCAAGATTTAGTCAGAATTTACAGGAAAGCGTTCTCGTACTAAGAATTTATTTGTATTTTGTTGTTTTTCTGACAATTTCTGAGTAATACTGACGAAAACCTGTATATTTGACAAGAACTGGAAATATTCAATTCATTAAATATTTATTACATTTGAAAAACAAGGTTAGATCCGCTTACATTGTTGTGAAGTCTTCAACTACAATCCAGAATGATTTCTTGATTCCAGAGCGTGAAAATAAAGTGAAATTAATATATTTGTCTTTAAAATATAAAATTTTAGAATCTGAGGCTAAAAGAACCATTTCGTCATACGAAATAACAGTATAGAATGAAAATTAGAAGAAATTGAGGGGGCAGAAACCCTAAGACTTAGAAGTAAAATCGTAATGATATCACAATTTTCGCTAAAGGAAGAAATAATTTTAATTATTATTACCCTCCAGGTCCAGGTAAAGTTCAAATAAATGGATTTCAAAAGTACCAATTCTAACAAGATGCTACTAATACGAGCTGCTATTTTAAAATGTCAAAATTTCAGCCTTTCCATAGCTTTTTTCAAAATTTTTTTCGGTTTATAAAAATATCTAAAAATTTCTTAAAATTTTTTCCCTTTTGAATAATTTTTCGACAACTGGAAAAATTTAAACTGAAAAATAAAAGTATTGCATTCATATCTTAATATGGATAATTTTTGAGAAATTTAAAAATGTTTTTTGTGCATAGTTTACACAAGTGTATTCTCCGCATCGACACATAACCTATGTAGGTTATGTGTTTGAATATTAGTTTTGAAAAGAGTAAATTTTTTCTTAGACAGGCCTTAAGAACAAATACATTTTCAAGAAAAAATATTTAGTACTTGAATCTCATATTATTCTTAAACTTAATTCAGAATTTTCAAATTTGGGAAAATATGAAATATATTAGGTTTAACTTTTGTTGAAGCCTTAAATAAATAATTTTAAAATGTAAGAGTTTTTGAAATTTAAGAAGATTTTTAATTATCATTATCAATTTGAGATCATACTTGAGATCATATATATATATATATATATATATATATATCTATATATATATATATATATATATATATATATATATGTATATATATATATATATATATATATTTATATATATATATATATATATATATATATATATCTATATATATATATATATATATATATATATAGAATACAAAAATTGTGATTAAAGTATTGTCGGTCTGTCTGCCCTATATTCCATTTGGAACTAAGAATATGCTGATTTAATTAGACATAATTTGTTTACTTTTGACCCCTATATGAAATGATTAATTCGATAAAATCTATACTATAATTCAAGACATTTTGTAAGTAAATTTGAATAATTGGCCCTTAAATAAAAATGTTTTAAATTTTGGTTTTAAGTAAGTGATCTTCGCAATTCCTCTAAAATTTTTGTATGGACCCCTTGTGGTTTGCGGATCCCGATTTGAAATCCATTATTCTAGATGATTTAAATGAGATATGATTAATTTATTGCGGAGATGATAATCACGTTATTGAAAGAAGTGCAACATTTTGAATATAAAATATACTATACAAATGATAAAAAATAAAAATGTTATATATTTTTTGTTGTTTATTGCCTAATTTTTTAAACTCATAAAAATAAAATAGATATTTATTTAATGATTTTCTTCTAATAACAAATATAAGATATTGCATATAAACAAGTTTGCGCCAGGCGTTGGAAGAAGTAAAAGAGAGATTATACCTAGAGTCGTAAACGCTGTTATAGTCTGGTTACAGTAGTATCGTAAGACGTTGTCTGTATTTAGCAGTACCGAAGCAGAGTTCGTGGACTACAATTAGACACCAGCAGAATGAAACACGTATTTCCTGTGCCGCTACACACTTCATCATTCATCATTATCCATTTAGGTTTCGTTGAAAACTAAACATCGTATATATCTTTTTTGAAAGATATCTTCTAAATGTTTATAGAGAATAAAATCTCATCACATACATACACACATCCATACATATATATATATATATATATATATATATATATATATATATATATATACATACATACACATATACATACATATGTATTTATATTCATCTAAATCAATTAATATTTTAAAACCCAAAATGCCAAAAAGTATGTTACAAAATTTATCTGTATTTAATCCTATAATTAGTGCTGTCAATATTTATTAAATACAATAAAAAAGTTATAAGATAAAATATTAATGGAAGTGATGGTACATAAATATATATTTAAGTAGGTACTCAGCGGTAAAATATAAGAACTGTTCATTGTTCAGGCCTTTTTAAATATCTTCACTCTTCTTTGACTTCTATAAAATATACTTTTCAAATGGTTCAAGTTGTTTTTCTAAAAAATCCGTTACATATTCCTGTCATCTTACCTTCTTTTAGAAGCTTAGTAGATGATGTATAATCGTTCAATAGTTAATTCCTAAAATTTCTCACTATTTATATAGATATTTCTAAACCTGTGACTTAAAAAGTTCAAATTCATTTATTTTTATTTTAACCCTGAAAAAACTTTTTGATTCTCTTTAATGGCAATTGCTTATTAAAGTAATTTCTTGGTAGTGAGGCGTCACTATTATTTGCCTACTCTTTATTACATAAATATGTACTCAATATTATAATAGCACAGTCATTTTGCGTAGATCAGTTAGCTAGAGCGCTGGATTAACAACCAGAAGGTTGTTGGTTCAACGCCATTCTGATGTTATTAGTTCAAATCCCACTGACGGCAAAATTTTTTTGTTTTTTTTGTTGTTTTTATTTTCGTTTAGGTATATATTTTTGAGTACCCTTAGAGTCTGAAAATAACTACAAGAATTTGTGTACAATTAGAACAAAAACAACTAGTTATTCAGGCCAAAAATAAGTGGTTTATTTTTGTTTCCAATTATACCAACTAGCTTACCAGAAAAGGAAAGTTTTTGCTGGGAAGTTACTGTAGAAAAAGTAGTTTGTATTTTTTAAATAAAATATATAATTACTTGCTACTTACTTCTTTTGGCTGCAGGTTGGCAAGGTATTTCTTCCAATGACATGCTGTGAAAAATGGAAAGGAATGGAAGGGATCCCAAATAAGGCATTTAGGTGCTTGTTTTTCCCGCCGGCTTCTTATTATACCCTACATCACCATAGGTGGTTAGGGTATTATGCGTTCGTGCTGATGTTTGTAGCGCACAGAAAAAAATCATCCCACCCACCTTAAAGTATTCAAATCGACTCAGAATCACTTTTTGAATCGATATAACGATGTCCGTCTGGCTGGTTGGCTGTCAATTTTGAAGATAATTTAATAAAATTTGGCACATAGGACTTTCATGACACAAGGACGAATTGAAATTGGTAATGATCGGTCCATTATTTCACCTAGCCCCCATACAAATGTCTTCCCGGAATAGGGGTTTAACGATCATAAATGCATTAAATACAAAATTCGGTGTAAGGGAGTTTTGTACAAATTTCAATTTTTGTGCCAAATTTCATGAAGATCGGTCCATAATTGATCATAGCTCCCATATAAAACTCTCTTCCGAAAATCACTTTAACGTGCATAAATCACATACAAATGTTAGTATCACGTTTATATTCGGCACAAAGAAGTTTTATATAAGTAGAAATCACAGTGACAAATTTTATGAGGATCGCTTCATAATTTACCAAAACTCCCATACAAGCCCACTTTCGGGAATAACCCTAAAGTGCATAAATTCATATAAATGTTAGTATTAATGTTATATTCTGTATTCATATATTTTATTTTACACTTAGTAAAAGTATCGGTCCACAATTGTCCACATGACCTCCACGAAATATGAGACCCCTGTACAATGGTGTGGGGTATCATATGGCCGGGCTTGACCGATTATATCTTTCTTACTTGTTATTAATATGTAATTTATATATTCAAGTAAAATGTATGAATGTATTTCATTATCATGATTTCATATCAGTAAAGTGATAAATTTGATAAGTTTATTTGTTTTTTAGTTACCTTCTTAATTGACAGTAGCTAACTAATGGAAAATCCTGATTTCCTGATTTGGTGTCAATTAAATATACATAAATATATACATATTACATATATGTATGTATATATTGCGTTTATACGCACCGCTTATTTACAGTTAAAAATATTGCGATATGAGAATTTTTCCCTATAAACAGTGAGTTAATATTTTATTTGCTAGTTAGTAACTCACGAAAACTAATCATGATTAGTCAAAATAATTGAAAATAAAGAATGCGGCATTGTCACTTCCTTTTACATTCATAGAATTTTCGATGATAATAGTTGTATTTTTTCCATCAGGCACGACAAATAAGGAAATATATTTGTTTATGCAATTTGCCGTTCAAAATATAAGTCTTAACATGTGAAAATAAAATAAATGTAAAGTTTCTATAACAAAAAACCAGTTGTGTACATAAATATGTATATAACAATAGAAAAAATATTCGGAACTGAGATAATACATATTTAAGCTTTGCAATTATTTTATGCTCCCCAAATAAATTTTATAAGTATTATAATATATATTTAGTGAGCTGATAGTTTAGTAGGTGATCGTTCAAAACATTTGCAACTCTTCTTTCTCTCTTCTTAACTAAAACAATTTACGCTTACATTATGTTTATCTTTTAATAATTTTAATATTTTTGACATTCTCTAAAGAAATTCAGATTAGTCATTACATTTAATCATTTTAAGTCTTTAAGTGTTATTCATTTTTATGAAAAAAAAAAAAAAAAAAATGTTGGACATAAATACAATTCTGAGTCTAAATCAAGAATATTAAATGTTTATCACAATGGAATTTCACAAAGAGAAATTTCTTTAAAATATTATGTTCCCAAATCAGTAATTTGTTCTTAAAGAAGAAAGACCGTGTATAATAACATCTGCACAAAAAAAAAAAAAAAAAAAAAAAAATAAAATTCAATATTTGAAAGCTGTTTCCGGAGAAATTAAGACAGCAATTCAAGAATATGTAAGTCTTTAAAATATAAAAAAAGAACTTGATACAGGTGCGCTTAAAAAACTTTTTGTCCGAAAAAAACAAAATACCAAAGGCACGTCTTAATTTTTAACGAGCCCACAATAATGGAGCCCAAAAAATTCTACAATAATGGAAACATGTGATATGGTCTGATGAGTCTAAATTAAACTTACGGGGATCATATGGAACGTCCTATAGACGAAAAATTTAATCCTATGTAGAAGAGTGCAACATTAAAGCACGGAGTTCGAAATATACATATAATGGTGTGGGCATTTCAGGACATGGAATTGGATCAAATAAGTGTATTATTGATAAAATGACGAATTAAATTTATTTAGCTTGGTAATCCTTCCATACGCTGAACGGGTAATGATAATTTTAGGAACATTGATAGACAATGTGAATTTAGATGTAATAAGAAATCTCGGTTGTGTAAACAAATTCTAAACATTATGCGTTTTTTATATTTTCCTTAATGTTTTTAAGAGTTTCAAAAGGTTTGAACACTTGAATTTTCACTTGTTCGAAGTAAAAATTATTTTTCAATAATTTATATTTTATCTTAAGTCGTTTTCTTTTCTAACTCAAAATCCTGCCTTTATTCTGCCTTTTACCTTCTTTTGAGTTCTATTTTGAAAAAAATGTAATAGTGTAAATGGGTCAGGTGTTCTTTCCTAATAGTGTTGCCCTTTAATTTAAATAATTACATGTTTTACCCTCAAATTAAATAGAGAATGAACATGATTCATTTTATTTATAGCAAACTAAAACATCTCTTGCGAGAAGAATTTGTGTTTAATTACTTTAAACTTGATGTTCCACTAAATTATAGAAATTTCACAAAAATTCACCAAAAATTGAAAATTTGACTAAAAACTAAAATTTTACCAAAAATACGAAATTTTACTAAAAATCAGAAAATTTACTAAAAAAAAAAAAAATCAAAATTTCACCAAAAGCGAAATTTCGCAAAAAATCCAAAAAGTTTACCAAAAATTCGAAATTTGACAAAAAAAATTGAAATTTCACAAAACAAAAAAACCGAATTTCACTAAAATGTTTAAATTTTATAAAAATTCGAAATTTCATCAAAAACTAATTTTAACAAATATTCAAAATTTTTCCAAAAATTTGAAATTTCAACAAAAATTAGACATTTTGCCAGAATTTCACTAAAAATTCGAAATTTCTTCAAAAACTTAAAATTTCATATTTTACAAAAAATTCAAAATTTCTCCAAAATCCAAAATATCCCAAATTCAAAAATTCATCGAAAATTTAAAATTTCACTATAAATTCAAAATTTTGCCAAAAATCCAAAATTTTACTAAAAACTCGATATTTCACCAAAATTTCAACAAAAATTCAAAATTTCGTCAAAAATTTTAAATTTCAGAAAATTTTCTAAATTTACCCAAAAATCCAATTTCGTCCGATTAAATTTATTTTTTTTTATAGATACATCAAAAAATAATTACAGAATTGACCACACATTTTTTGTACTATTGTTATCATAAAAAGAGTACCATTTTATTAGGGTGAGCGTAATCTCTAAATAGTCCCAGCAAAAACGTTACTTTACAAAAGTAAACTACTTATTTTTTGGCTGAATAAGTAGTGGTTACTTTTGTTCGAGTTGTCCACAGATTCTTATAGTTATTTTTAGACTCTAGGAGTACTCAAAAATATGTACCTAAACATAAAAATAAAAAAAAAAAAACGAAAAAATCTTGCTGTCAGTGAGATTTGATTTTGGACACAATTAACCATTCGTTTTTAGTGACTAACGTCTTATTCAAAAAGCGCTAAACAGTCATTCATCTCCTTTCATTATGTGGCTAAAATTCATTAAAATTTAAAATTTTTTCAAAGAAAATTTCAAATTTTAGCCACATAATGAATGGTGATGAATGACTATTTAGCGCTTTTTGTTAAAATGATACATGTTTAAATTTTCAAAAATTATTTTTTAACAGCATTTTCTCGGAAAATTACCATTTTTAGGTATTTACTGTTATTAATATTAATTAAACTAAATAAAAATTTTCACAAAATTCTTAAAATTATCAATATTTAATAATATCTATAAAAAGATCTTATTTTTTATGAAAAAAGTTGGGAAAATAAAGTCATGTTCGATTCATAATATTTATGAACAAAATTATATTTATGCATTTTTTCTTTGTGTATAAAATGAATATAATTTTTATTAATTTCTTTTTATTTTAAAATCTAATCATAAATAAATCAAATTTTTCATAAAAAAGCACAAAAAATATTCATTAACATATAAAAAAACTTAATTTTCGATTTTGTTACGATTTAAAAGTCGATTTGACGATTTTGAAGATTTTTTCTCAAAATTTGACTATTTTGCACTAATTTTTTTTGAGAAGTGCTTATTAACCATATCAGATTTCAAACATTTAATAAAAGCATTAAAACTTTTGACTTAAGAAATGATTTTAATATAGGTGTTATTAAAAAAACTGCTAAAACTACAATTTAGATTTTTATTTAAAAGAGTAGAAAATTAAATCAAAATAAATTGAAATTTTTTTAAAACAGTAGGTATAGGCAAAAATCAAAGAAAAATTTCGATCAAAAAAGTAATTTAAACTATTTTTTTTTCATCTAAATTTATTTATTGAATCTTCACAAAATTAAGTGAACTAACAATAAGAATTCAAATATTAACTCTAAATCTTAATTTCTATTAAGTCCAACCACTGTCGGACGAAAAACTATATGTAATCATAGGGTTTAGCTTAGGCGGAGGTCTGTTGTGTTTCTTCTTCTCAAACGATTGTAGCAATCGCTTCTCATTATGTTTCGAGTAAGTGGGTTAGGGTGTACTTCAAGCTTCCTCAAATACAATTCTGCATGTTTTCTTATTTCATCTTTGACAAGAGGAACATTAAGGTCCTTGTGATTGTTTTAATTTTTCATATACCAGGGAGCTGCGGTTATCATTTTGGAATCTTTGAATTTTTTAACATTTGAAGCTGAAGCCGTGCCCCACAGTTGGATACCATAGCACCATATTTACTTTATAATTATATGTCTACGCCTGATATTCAAAGTATTAAGACGTTAATTATGGATGCTCCGCCAAAAACTTTGTGCGCGAAATGTTTCAAATCGCTTAGTTCTAATTACATTGCTTGTCATATTTGTAAAGCAAAACTTCATTTCATTTGTGCAAAAATTAGTGAAAAACATATTAATTTATTAAACGAAAATATTAATATTGTTTTTAATTGCAATGATTGTCTTGGTGCTTCATCTGAAATGCTTTCTCTTATTTCATCTTTATCAGTCGAGTTAAGAGAATTGAAAAATCAAATACTCTCAACATTAAGTCAAGATGTAAATGCATTGAAATCAGAGTTCAATAAACTTTCAAAAAACCTTGAATTCGTTAATAATAAACAAAACAAGTGGACAAGTGGTCCAACTGCTGTAAACAATAACAATGTTACTAATCAAACAAATGCAGAAATTGTTGTTGGTGCTTTTGGTAATCATAATAAACAGTATGATGATGATGCTTCTTCTTTAACTTCTAATCCAACTGTTACTACTGATTTAAGATCAAACGTGTTTGATGCTGACAACCAACATGATGAGTGGACAAAAGTTCGTAGGCGTAGACGAAGAAATCGTGTTCTTGCAGTTGGTGAAAATATTTCAAATGATCTTGCTGTTGTTGTAAAGAAGAAATATTTACATGTATCTTCTTTCAAACCATCAGTCACAGCTGAACAAATACTCTATTTTATTGAAAAAAATACTGATATTGGTAAATATCACCTTGAATGTACGAGGTTAGTTAAAAAAGATGTAGATGAGAATACATTGAAGCATGTTAATTTTAAAATTGGGGTTTCACCGTGCTTTTACAATGAATTAATAAAACCGACTTTGTGGCCTATGGATATAAAAATTAGACCGTTTATTTTTTTTCCAAGAAAACCAGTGGAGTTACCAAATGCAATATAGATAGATTATCTCAATTAAAAATCTATTTTCAAAATGTTTCTGGGATGCGATCAAAAAGCAAAAATTTGTTTGATTTTTCATTGCAATGTTGTTATGATATTTTTGTAATTGTGGAAACTTGGCAAATGCTCTTGGATTCAGAGTATTTTGATTTAAATTTATACAATGTTTATCGCAAGGATAGATCATTTGAAAGGACTGGCTGTGAGAGAGGTAGTGGTGTGCTGATTGCCGTCAGAAAAACTCTAAATTCGCATATCTGCTTAAATGTTGTTGTTGATGAGTTGTTGGATCAGCTGTTCGTAATAGTTCATGCAGTTGATGGTTTGATTTGCCTTTGTTGTTCGTATGTTCCTCCAGCAAGTTCTTATGAGTTATATGCTTCTCATGTAAATAATATTTTATTTCTTTATGAGAAAATGGGACTAAATACTCGTTTTCTAATTTTTGGTGATTTTAACTTAAATAATTTAGTGTGGTTAGATTCCAATAATAAATTAATACCATTCAATGTAAACAAAGATTATGAAATTAATCTAATTGATTCTTTTTTTGATATGGATCTTCTTCAAGTAAACAATATATTTAATAAATTAAATAAAATATTAGATTTAATATTTGTACAATCTAATTTTAAAACTAAAATTTATGAGTGTTTAATTCCATTTTCTCCAACT
This sequence comes from Protocalliphora azurea, assembly GCA_932274085.1. Lineage (NCBI taxonomy): Eukaryota > Metazoa > Arthropoda > Insecta > Diptera > Calliphoridae > Protocalliphora > Protocalliphora azurea. The sequence goes on along the minus strand of OW026519.1, from coordinate 108,970,795 downwards.
AATCTATATCATAATTCTTTAGTTTTAGAAATTGAAGATATTAAGTTTCTTAAATGTTCAAATTCTTTACAATTTATTAATTTTGATTATAATAATTGTGATTTTGATGCTCTAAATTACGATTTGATTAATATTGACTGGAAAAAATTATTTTATGATAAGAATACGAATACATCATATGATATTTTTTTAAACACATTTTTAAATGTATGTTATCGACATATTCCAATGAATGTTAAATTCTCATCTAGTCATCCTTGGTATTCTAAAGGGTTGAAAATGTTGAAAAATAAAAGAAATAAATTACATAAATGTTACTTAAAATCTAAATCAGATGAATTACTTTTCCAATATAAATGTTGTGCTAAAGAATTTAATTTCCTTAATAAATTCTTGTATAAACAGTATATAATGAAAATGGAAAGTAATATAAAAGCCAATCCTAAATATTTTTGGACTTTCATTCGTTCTAAATCTGGTTCAACTGGTATTCCGTCTTCAATGGTTTATAAAAATATTTCTTCGGATAAACCTGAAGATATTGTAAATCTTTTCGCAATGTTTTTTAAATCTAACTTTGATTATTCCTCTGGCAATACATATTTTGACAATAATATAAATACAGATCTCAATTTGGGTCAATTCATATTAAGTATTGATGATGTGTTAGATGCTATTAAATGTCTTAAAAATTCGTTTAAAATTGATGTTGATGGTTTGAGTTCATGTTTGATAAAGAAATGCTCGACATCAATAGCATCGCCGATTTTGGAAATTTTTAATAAATCCCTTTCTGAAGGAATATTTGCTGATCGTTGGAAATTTACTATTATTTCCCCTATTTTCAAATCTGGTAATCGAAATGATGTTTCTAATTACAGATCTATTTCTAAGTTGTCAACATTTTCAAAAATGTTTGAATACGCTATATATAAAATTTTATATTTTAATACTAGATCATATATAATCAGTCAACAGCATGGTTTTCGCAATCATAAATCCACAATTTCTAATCTCGCTGTTTTTACGGATTATTGTATGTCACAATTGGAAAATGGGTATCAAGTTGATGCTATATATACTGATTTTTCGAAAGCTTTTGATAAAATTTCACATTTTATATTATTGAATAAATTATTTTATTTGGGTATTCATTCCTCTTTTTATTCATGGCTGTCGTCATATTTGGATGGTAGGACTTGTGTTGTTCAAATTGATAAATATAAATCTTTTCCATATACTCAAATATCTGGTGTTCCCCAGGGTAGTGTTTTGGGATCATTATTATTTAATATTTTTATTAATGATATATTTGTATGCTTTCGATATTCTAATTTTCTATGCTGATGATTTAAAGATATTCACTAAAATTAGTTGCATAAGTGATGCTAATAAATTACAATGTGACTTAGATAATTTAAATATTTGGTGTGCCAATAATCACCTAAAATTCAATTTCAATAAATGCTTTCATGTTTCGTATTCACGCTCACATATTCCTTTAAGTATAATATATAAAATAGGTACTGATAGTATTGGTAAATCGAATGAAATTAAGGATTTGGGTATTGTATTTGATTCCAAATTGAGTTTTAAATCCCACTTAGATTACTTATTACCAAAAGTTTTCTCAACATTAGCATTTTTAAAAAGAAATTCATCTGAATTTTCGGATCCATATACACTGAAATTGTTATATTCTATGTTTGTGAGATCTAAACTTGAGTATGGTGCCATTATTTGGAGTCCACATTGTAGTACTCATATTGCACGAATTGAAAAGATTCAAAAACGTTTTATTCGTTATTCTTTACCGTATTTAGAATACATTTATCCCCTACCTTCTTATGAATCCCGCTTTTTACATTTGGGAATGATTTCATTGGAAAAAAGACGCAAAATTCAGTCAATGTTATTTATATATGATTTAATAAATTCAAATATCGATTCAATAGAATTATTGAATAAAATACCATTCTATGTGCCTTATAGATTGTCTCTTCGACATAGGAACTTATTTTATGTTGGTTTATATCATAGAAATTATGTATTAAATAGTCCAATAATACGATCATTAAATTATTTGAATTCTCTAAATAATGCTCATATGTTGGAATTTACAGCATCAAAAACTGATTTTAAAAACTTTGTACTGCAAAACATGAAATAATATTGTAAATTATTACAAAATAATATGTTTATATTATTCATTAGTCTGTAAGGAATATTGTTCTATAGACTTAAATAAATAAATAAAAAAAAAAAAAAAATAAATAAATTGAGTTATAGATCAGCAGTTTTCAGTCTTAATTTTGAATTTCTACCAATAAGCCAGTTAATTTAAAGTGATTTCAACTTCGTTTGGGTTAATTTTATATTTCCACGTAAGCCTTCAATCTAGATACACACCAAGATATTTTACTTCCGTTTTTTGAGGTATAATCTTATTATTTATAAGGATTGGGGGAATGAATGTGTACAATTCTGTTCATTCACTTTTATTCTCCATTACTTCAACCATTTTTCTAGACAGAGTATATGATCTTGCAAGAGTTTAGGTGCTTCCTGGGGATTCTCATGAACGCCTAGAATAGCAGTGTCATCTACAAAAGTTGATATATATGTTCGACTATTAGTTGGCATATCAGAAGCGTATATTAAATATAAAAAGGGAGCTTATAAAATCTCGCTCTTTAAGAACAAACTTTCGATGACTTAAATAGCGTTCCAGCAGCTTATGCGTATTTGTGGGTAAATATTGATTAATTTTAAATAATAATCCTTCATATCATACTGTATCGAAGGCTTGAGAAACGTCAAGGAAGCGAGCAGAACAATATTTCCTTTCTTCAAACGTCTTAGATATAACATTTATAAGCTTGTGAGATTGTTCTATGATGCTATGTTTTTCTCTAAAACCAAATTGATGTGTTAGAATACAATAGAAACGATTCACTACTGGTTTCAACTTTTCCATTAATGGCTTCTCAAACACCTTTGATATATTACACAACAGGCTAATAGGACTAAACGATTCTATTTTAGTGTGATCATTTCCGGGCTTAGGTATCATTATAACCAATGAGACCTTCCATTCTGGTGGATAATATTCAAAGCGTAATATAGAATTAAAAATAAAAAGTATTATTCTTATTGCTAACCGAGGTAGCTCCAAAAGCATCTTGTTACTGAATTTGTCAATACCAGGTGCTTTTTTGGAGTTTAAATCAACAATAGCCTTGTCGATCTCTCGAATCTCAAAAAAGGGGTTAAACTGCTCTAAAAAGATTCGATCTCTCGAATCTCAAAAAAAGGGGTTAAACTGCTCTAAAAAGGGGTACAACAGGTGGCAACTCTATTATGTCATCTGATAAATTTGGAGAAAATACGTTCTTTAGATGACTAACAAACAGATTCCCCTTTACGCAATCTTTTCTTTCCCAGCCTCTATTTGTATTACGTAGAGGATTTCTACTTGTAACTGGTCCCTTCAACTTTTTCGTATCTCGCCATAGTGAGTAATTTTGATACTCTAGTAGCTTATAAGGCGCTTTTGGCATTCTCTTAGCTTCAATCTGAGTTGAGGGGATCTGTGAACTCTTCTTTTTTCAGACAAGAGCCGTTCGACATCCACAGAACAAATTCTATTATATCTGTTTTGTCGAAAGGTTAGGTTAGCATGTTCAGCAGCAATTTTTAAACTATAATTTAAATAACAATGAATAAATAATACTCGTAATGTTAAAAATTATTATTTACAACAGGACAATCATTGCATTATGTAAAATTTTTAAATTTAAACAATAGCAAATTTAAATAAGTTTATAGCGTTGGCTTTATTTATAACTAAATAATATCCCTCTACACAATTAATGCTGATCTCTACAGGAGTTCAGCAGTATCATTCATATCTATTACCACTTTTATTTGCCCAAGCCCCTACTGTGAAGTTTCAAGTACTTAATGATGTAAAAAAGTCGTCGGTATTGTATGGAATGGTATTGTATTTAATAAGACTGTTGCGTTGTTCTATGCGCGTATTGTTTTCTATTTTGTTTTTTATTTTTTATTTTTACTTTTACTTCGTAAATTATTTGTTTATATTAATGTAAGTTTTGAAAGGCTGTTCTATTTGTTGTTATTCGTAGTTGACGTCATTACTTGATTTTAGTTTGTTACTTTTTTATATGGTTTTTTGGTAAAACCGCATATTGCAAAAAATCTCAAAAAATTACGTTGAAGAAAAAAAAAAAAACTTAAAAATGTTTCCGAAATTATACTGAAAAAAAACTTGTATGTATAAATTTCATTATCTCTGAAATAATGATCATGATTTTTCGAACAATATCAATACCGTGTAATTTTTTTAATAATTTTATTTCATGCAACAAGAACTTATTCGATTTTACCTCTATCGACATACTTGTACTAAACATTTTTTATTTCGGCTCCTGAAACTATGCTATGAAATAAATCAGTAAATAAAATTCTTTGTGATGAACAGTACGAGCTTGCAACATCCATGTCTAACATTTCGCCCATAATAGTCCAGTACTCGAGTATATTTGTGGTAAAAAAGAAAAACTACATAATTGATTTTTATTACTTTTCAGGAAACCGTATTTTACTTTTTAAATTGAAATTAAAGTATACAATTTTGAATTATCAACCATGTAAATATATTCATTCAATTCTCACGAAAATTATTTGGTATATTTTTGATATGTATGTATATTGACTATCGAAAAATATAGCAAAACGTAACGTTGTTTTTTCCTTTATAAAATTAATATTTTGTTTAAATAATATCTCAAGTTATACATTATTTCTTGAATATGTTGAATTATGTATTTATTCCGTTTCTGAAATATCATCGAAATAGAATGTGTATATTTCAAATAAGTATATGAATTTTAATATGTAAATACGGAAAAAAAATCATATGTTAATTTATACACAGAAAAAAGTCACCAAATATATTAGTAAGTAATTCATTCATTCAATTAAAAACTTTTTTTAATTTGAACCTCTCACCAAAATGATTACATAAATTACCAAAAGCTGTAAAAAAAATAAAAACAGAAAAAATTTTCCAAATAAAGAATTGATCAAATCAATCAAGTAGATGATTGTATGAATTAAAAATTTAAGTGAGAAATAAAATTTTATTTAAATTTTATTTTTATTTTATATTTACTTCATTCCATTTATTAAATTTAGATGCAAAGTTAAACGACTGTATTATTTGAAAAATATACGGTAATAATATTTTCTGTGTACAATTTTATATTTTGAAAAAAAAAAAACAAAAAATAAATAAAAATAATATTAAACAAATTATGTTGTTTTGCAGATAACTATGTCCTAAAGTAATGGACAGATTTTTGTAAAAGAATTTACACAATATGTAATGAAATAGAACAATTCTAAAAATTAAGAAAATTGTAAATGACATAACTTAAGCTATGTAGTTTCTCCTTTTGGAAAAATTCTTCAATTTTATATGAAAAATTGATTTTTTCGACATTAATTTCTGAATAATTCCGAAATTGGTCGATATAAAAAGATAATGTTCAGATGATTCCATTGTATCTTTTAGTTCTCGAGTTATGATAAAGTGTACTCGTGTATTCGCTTATTAAGGGGAGATATTAGACATGCCCATAAAAAAAATTCTGATGGAAGAAAACTGAAAGCAGAATCGTATTTAGCAGGTTAAATTCCACATATAGTTCACGAAAAATGTTTTTGCCTAATAATTTTTTGCGCTTTATTGCATGATATTGATATATGAAGCATGGACGGCTATAATGATGTATAAACTAAAAAAAACTACAATTTTATAGGAGACTATAAAAACTTCATAAAATCATAACACTTAATCGTTTTCCTACCTTTTTTTATATTTGGTAAGACTTATTAAGCACGAGTGCACACGTGTGCAGTCTCAATGGCAAAACTCTATGAATTGGGCTAGTGACTACTTCCTATTTATAAACCTAAAGAAATGGCTCGGTGGAAAGAGATTCAGCTCCAACGATGAAATTATTGACCAAACAAAGGCCTATTTTAAGGACCTCGAAAAATCATATTTTTTACGCAAAGTAAATGACGACACTTGCTACGAGGGATCCGCCCTCGTAATTTTATTAAGTGTGCAAATTTCATAATCGTGATTTTCGGTGCAGGCTGTACACACTACGATAGATAGCACACTTGGAGCACTGTGTGGGACCTTTGTTGCCTTTTAGAGGTTTTCTCCAATACACATAAATATCACAAAAATATCTTATTTTCATAACCTCTCTTTTTGAAACATGTTGACGATCAAACTCGATAAGATAGATTGGGTCATCTCTTTGTTACTAGTTCCTTAATGCTTACCGTGTTTATATTGAGTGAACTAACAAATTCTTCGCCAATTATCTTTGTATCCAGTTTTGGCAGGCCAAATAAAACGAAATTAAAAGTTTTTGCATCCTTTAACTCATGTGTGTAATACTGGATTTTTTTGTCTTTGAGAACACTCAAAGCTTTATTATACAGCGATAATGAGTTTGATAATTTTCGTACCAACAGACATTCGTTTATAAATATATTTCTCCCCAATTAATCCGATCGCATTTGAAAAGCTGTGGGTAGAGTCCACAATTATTGGTGGAATTTTTTTCTGTGACTGCAATTGCTTCTTCTTCGTCTTCAGATAGAAGTTGAAACCTGTTGGCACTAGTCTTGGGACCGTCTAAAGTTTTTGACATCTTGAATTTAGGGCTATTGCCCCAATGCTTTCTTTTTTTTGAGCAAACATTGCTAAACAAAAGAAATTTAAAGTAAATTTAAGTAGTTTTTTTTACACTTTTTAATTAAAAAATTCAATTAATTTTTCTAGCAAAAATTAACACTATGTTTTTATCTTGAGGTAGAGATGCCAGATGAAAAAGAAATATTTCATTTCTATTATTTTTCCCACCACTACAAATCAAGTTTGAGAGCACTTTCAAAAGTAAACACTACATTCCTCCGGCGTTTTATGGCCAATTGTTTCACGAGTATAATATTTGAATTTTGATATGACTTTGAATGCTTCTTTGACTGCTGATGCGTCTGTTGTGCTGTTTGGCTTGCCTCAATTGACCGTTTTCTTCTTTTCTTTTGACAAAGTTGAAGTTTGTCATTTTCTCTCTCATTTTCAAGAAAATTTTCTCCGATAGCAGAAACGTCATTGAGTCGTTAATAAACAATAGATGGGGTAACTGTTTAGCTCTTGGTATTCCAGATTATAAATAATTCTGGCATTACTTCTACAGTTTTGGATTAGCCTCGTAGGTGTTTTTTTGAAATCTGATTTTCTATGGCTTTAAATATCAGTTGTATTCGAATAAAGGCCTCAACAGTCCATAATTAAGGTAACATAACTATAATGTAAAGTTTCCTGTAAATAGGTATATAAATCTAAACTCCTTTGCATTAATTCTTGTTTCTAATAGACTTAATTGTCAATCTCTCTTTGTATGAGGCAATCATTACACGAGGGAACAAAGTAACTTTTTTTGTGCAGTCTGGAACTTTGTTGCAAATTTTTACTAATTTGAGGTCACTGATTTCAAATCTAATCTCCATTTTTCCCTATCAGCTCAACTTTTCGAGATATACCGTTATGTCCAAAATTATGGCACTTTCACTACATATATTGGAATAACTTGAAAACGGTTCACCATATTCAGTTAAAAAAATTCGAAAATTTGGAGTACCGATGATATGGACTGAGCCTAATAATCACTTTTTTGGGTAATTTTTTTACTATTAGATCATAAATTGTAATTATGTACATATATATACAGTCAACACAAACAAAGTTCAATTTTGTTCCAACATACACATTAAAAAATGTTTTTTATGGAAATCGCAATTTTTATCAATACAGTTTTCTCAGTCAATTGTGAATAAAATCAAAAGTTGTGCACCGATTACAGTGAAATAAAGCTCATTTCAGTCGAAATATGTTTAAATAATTGTTTTAAGAGCAAAACTGTGATTTTTGTCGCATTTTTATTTTTTATGAATTTTTAAAGAGCAAAAAAAAAAAAATTTTTTTTTTTAATAAAACTTCAACGATATCTCTGAAACTACTGGGCAAATTTAAAAACAATGTAAGCACGGCTTAAAGATAATATTGTTGCCGATTTCCGGATTTTTTTTTAAACTGAATATGGTGAACTGTTTTCAAGTTATTCCAATATATGTAGTGAAACTGCCTTAATTTTGGACATAACGGTATATCTCGAAAAGTTAGGCTGATAGAGAAAAATGGAGATTAGATTTGAAATCAGTGACCTCAAATTGGTAAATATTTGCAATAAAGTTCCACACCGCAAAGTGACTGTTCCCCAGTGTTATCGATACTTCATAATTCTAGACAAACACATGATTTAGTTAATGACCACACCCTTACTGTACTATTTTTTGGTAAACAACATATCATTGATTAATCTTTCTGATCAAGTGCAAAGTCCTGTTATATCGAATCATGCTTTAATTTTTGTTTTTATGAATTTTGACTTTACATTTATACGAGACTTACAAATATCGAGATTATAATAGTATAGATTAGAATGGACCATTTCTGCGCTTGCCTTATTATGATCATGAAAAGTGTTCAGCTTTACCACCCCTTTTTCGTATGTTCCTATTGAAAGGAAAATGGGAACAAGGAATAATGATAAATGGATGAAATCAAATGACATTTTCCTTTATAGATACCTGCGAGATATAGTTTATTTTATATGTAGGTCTGATCGTTTCCAAGAAAATTGGAGGATGTATTGTAAACTGATGAAATTGACTTTGTAAGTTAACCAATAAACAAGCTTTTATTAAATATTAATAGATACATACATAAAAAAAGTCATACTATTTACAGGGTTGTTATAAAAAGAGTTACCAAATAATTAAAATTTCATTTTCACATTTCAACATCCTCACTAAAAGGAAATTCTATACCATTCCCAAGAGCTGCAAATTATTAGAAAACTTAATCTAAACAGGGGTTTAGATAGGACATCGGCAATCATGGTATCTGTAGGAATCTTCCCCAAAATTACTTTTCCAGAAATTAGCCAGTCTCTAATTCATTTAATTCATTTAAGGTAAGTTGAACTGCAGCATGGTTGTCACAAAATATCTTTATGGGTTTTGTCTGCTTTCCAAATAGCTCCTCTTCAAAACTTCTTAACCATATAGCCTCTTGAACCGCTAAACCCATGGACATGTATTCAGCTTCACATGTTGACAATGCAGTTGTTGTTTGTTTCTTTGATGCCCAACTGATTGGTGCTTCTTGTTTCATAAAAACAAAACCGCTCACTGACTTCCTTTCATCTAAGTCACCGGCATAATCAGCCTCGCAATAGCCCTCCAAGTTTACATTTCCGCCTTTTTTAAAGATTATTTTGTAATCGATGGTGCCTTTTAAATATCGCAGAATTCTCTTTGCCGCCTGCCAATGCTGCATACCAAAATTGTTATTAAAGCGACTCAAAAAATTTACAGCATAACAAATATCCGGCCTTGTTAATTGTGCTGCGAATAACAAGCTTCCGATAAGTTCCTGATGTGGATATTTTTGCATTTCCAACTTTTCATCTTCACTATTTGGACACTGTTCCTTGCTTAGCTTTACGTTTACATCCATTGGAGTAGATACTGGGTTACACGTTGACATTGAGTATCGATTAAGAATTTTCCGAATATACGCTGTTTGATCTATCGTCAAATAATCATTCGATCTCTCGATACGTAATCCAAGAAAAGATTTTGCAATTCCTAAACTTCTGAGCTTAAATTTCATCTTCAAATTTTCAATCATCATATTTTTCCTGCTGTTCGTTATTTCAAAAAATTATTATGTCATCGACATAAATCGCCAAAATAAATACGCTTTCATTTTCAATCTTAGAGTAAATGCACTGGTCACTCTTTAACTGCTTTAAACCAAGGTTCTTTAGAGTATCGCTCAATTTCATATTCCACATTCTCGATGATTGTTTTAATCCATATTCAATTGAATATTTTTCCATTTGGATGCGGATCAGAGCGGGCGAAATTTTGCAGCTGAATAATAGCTTAAAATGGAATAAAGACTTATATTCATATATTTTTATATTTATATTGATCACGTTCAAGTTTTATTACAGTCAGTCAATAATTGACAATTAGAACTCTAAAGATATTGTATATATATATATATATATATATATATATATATATATATATATATATATTTCTTTTTTTATATATATTTTTTTGCAGTATGCGTAAATATTACATAAATTTGAAATATCTTCTTCCTATATTAGAGTTTTTTAAACTTTTAAAAATCAAAGAAAATAATAATAATAATAACAATAATAATTATAATAATATGAAAAAAATAAAAATTCCAAAAAATCGTGATTTTAGTAATTTTTGTCGGTGAAATTTACGGATTTTTAAAATTAAAATTTTTAAATACTAGGCATTAGAACTTGATCATCGAATAGAGGTTCTTAAATGATTGATAATTTTCCAATCACTTAAACATTGACTTCACCATAGAAGTCCCTTTACCTGGGGTAAGCCCGATTTAAAACAGGAGAAAAACAAACTGGATGGAACAATATGATATTCTGTCCCAACTCTTCCCGAAGAAATGCATTTGACAGAGCGACTTCTGTAGCATGCAGACCTAAGGTCTGCAGAGGAAGGAGTAAAACACACTGTTGGAACTCCTAAATAAGTGACAGTCGCCAAGAGTGCCGCCGTTTATTTAATGAGGCTAAGAGACTGGGAAACTGGTCAGCTCACAAGTCCTCAGTAAACAGTTTTAAAAACCTGTTCAGGAACGCGAAATGCAAATCATGGAAGGCCTTCTGCAGCAGCGTGGAAGTCCATTCCGAAACTAGTCGCTTATGCAAAATCCTGGCTTTCTCACCTTACGTTCCAAGTTACATTTAGAAACCTTGTGGCAGCTGGACAACAAGCGGCCATGAGACCTTAGACGTCTTAGTGGATGTGCATTTTCCTGGCAGTATCCCTATAACGGAGATCACTGCTACAGCTTCAGACCTAAATGACGTTCAGATTCAAATAACTGAAGATGAACTAAGATGGGCTCTGAACAGCTTTATCCCTTTTAAATCCCCGGGCCCAGATGGCATCATACCTGCAGACTTACAGTATAATGCGGATATTTAGATACTATATTCTACCGCCTTCAAAATGCGCTAGGTCTACTCAGTAAATGGAGTACAAGTAGTGGCCTTAGCGTGAATCCAGGAAAGGCGGAACTAGTTCTCTTCAAGGAGATACAAAATACTATCTTTCCCACTCCCTTGCCTAAATGGAGTTTGAAGTGTTGGACAGTGTGAAGTACACCCAAGCTAGAGCGTTAAAAGAAAATATAACCTTTTATATGTGAAGGAAGGTCATAGAGTAATTTTGGGGCTTAGATCCTAAGAATACAAAATGACTCTTCGACATGATTATTAAGCATATACTTATGTATGGAGAGATAGTATGGTGAAAAGCGATACGTGTAGTTCAGCGCTACTAATTACAGGTGCGCTTCGTACAACACCATTCAAGGTATTCGTTCTGAGGAGCAGGATGCCAGTGGACCTAATGGCCAAAAAATCGCCATCATATCGGCGACTAGGTTCAGTACTATATGAGCAAGGAACGGTAGCAGCTATGTCCGTTGGGAATTTCGGATGACATCCCTGATAATATTGATTATTGTATTCCAAAACCTTTTCTGGACAGAGGCTTTTAAGTTCCAATCTCAGCTGATCCCACTATAAAATCCGGATCGGTTTAGGTTTTTACTGATAGATCCAAATCTTCTGAACGTAATATATGGTATTCGGAGTGGATATTCAAATTTATACCGATACAACGAGCAATCAAGTCTCTTTCGGGTGTCTATTCGACATCCATTATTTATCTCGAGACAGATATGGCCCCAACACGATCAAAGACGGTCGAGTGTTATTCTGGGATTGCCAACACGTCAGCTACGAACACTTGTAGCCACGCTAGGTGACTAGGACTCTCTTTTAACGACTATTGTAGAAGTTGCTTTAACAAGGAGGAAGAAACAGTAGAACATTTTCTTTGTCACTGTCTTGCTCTTGCGAATATAAGGATTTCTTAATTTGGGAATCCATATATGCGCGGATTACCTAATCTCTTTGCAATTGATGTTAGACGGATCAGATTTTTATTCGTGCGTCAGGTTAGTTCGATGCAAACCTATTATTACACATGTGAAAACAGATTCACACGATCCATCAGGGTAACACAACGGGATCAATGGGACCCAAGTGAGCTATATATTTTATATTTACAGCTGTCCATCTAACCTAACGGCAAGCTTACTTCCGTAAAATTATCGAGGGCAATATAAAAACCTAAGTAATGATTCGACTTTCAGATGAGTTGTTATATGTATAATAAAAAGTCTTTAATTTTCAAAATTTTCAACACTTAATTTTCAAAATGTCAATTTTGCAAAAATAATTGAATTAGTTTATCATTTTATGTCTAATTTGTTTACGTATTTTAACATTTTTTTATCCTTTATTTAAGTGAACAAATCGGCAATTCATTTTTTATTTTTAGTGGGAATTTCCGGGATCTCGGGAAATTTAAAAATCGATCCCGATTTCTCGGGAACGAAATCAGGAGACATCTTAACTTATTAATATCTACTGTGCCTGATTGAGTACAGTTAAATTATCGGCTGTTATGTTTGAAGTCTAAAGAGTTTTTTTTTTCTTTTTTATTTAAATAGGTGTCAAAGATTGATTTAAAAGTAATAAAAAATTTGGGGTATATATTAATGACAATATCAGAAAGTTTATTGTGAATTTTCACTCTTTGATAAAAACAACAAACCATGTCATTTTGCAATTTCTTAAGTTTTCGCGTTTTATAATGTTCTTTTCGAACTTGACTTTTTTTGGAAATATGCTTTATTTCTAAAATATATGATGTATAAGTGCTTCCTCATTTATTTTTGTAAACAAATTGTCCTGGAAATGTTCAAACAAGGAAAGCCTTATAGGTTAGATTAGGTTAAAAAGTTAGGCACGTGACATCGGTTGTCGCATCTCGCATTACCGCGTCTTGCCGAATTTCTGCCTGAGCCAGTCGAGCCATCCCCCCGCTCCGACTCCGCCTCGACGCTTCGGTTCCTCTCTTCACTCTGAGCGCTAGTTGACATCACAGTGCTCATCTTCACATCCAAGAGAAAGACCTCCGAGCTACTGTGTAGCACTGGCCCCAGCAAAGGACTCTGTCAAGATGTCCAAAATCTCATCCGTCTCTGCTAGTTGGCCCAACAACTGACTTTCCTGTACTAGAATGTCTCGTTGGACCCTCATCATAAATAAATCGTCGTTCGTATTATACTGTCGCACTGTGACCGTTTGTCATCTGTCCGAATGGAGTTTACGTTTGAATAATCTATTTCGTCCCACGAGTATGCCAATAATTGTAGGACCATAACGCACAGTGGCGGCGTGCGCGGTCTAGGCCAAAGTTTACAACCAGCCCGTGCCATAATATCTTTTAATTTTTATATGTCAAATATCCGAAAATCACTTTAACGTGCATAAATCACATACACATGTTAGTATCAAGTTTATATTCGACACAAATTAGTTTTATATAAGTAGAAATCACAGTGACAAATTTTATGAGCATCGCGCCATAATTTACCATAGCTTCCATATAAATCCACTTTATACTTGTTTTTATTTACAATGTGGTAAATCTGAAATGTTCTTTTCAAAACATTTTTAGTTATTCATCCAAAAATGATCTCTATAAGAAGAAAATACCTGTTAAAAACATAAAAAGTAATTATTTTTAATGATAAAATGTCTTTTTTTATTGGATGGGGATTTTTTGGGGAAATATTTAAAAATTTTGGAGTTGGCCAAAAAAAGTATCTGGCAGCCTTGTTACGCTCTTTCATTTAGTCATCGCCATGGTACAAGAAGTAAGGTAAATACAACTCTACAGCAACTACAACACCAAAAAACTTCATGTATTTTGTTTTTGTGTTAAAATCTCTTATGTTAACTTTAATTTTAACATTTCACATGTTTGTTTACAATAAACAAAAAAACATTTGACATTTCACGCAATAAAAAGAGTAATAATACTCAATAACACAAAAGTAAACGTAAACAACAATTTGACACTACAAATTTTAGAACACAAGCCGCCATATTGCTTCCAAAAGGAAAAAATCTCAGCTGTTTAAATGTCGTTACCTGATTAATCTATCTTGGTCCTTGCTAAGACAGCGATGAGTAACCAAGCGTAGAGGTATGGTCACTTCTGCATTAAATTAATTTTTGTTCAAGATTACAGGCAAGTTTTTGTGCCTTTGTATTTTCCTTTTAGACAACCTAGACTTGTGGATAAAGTTCGAAGTGATTCTTTTAAAATATTTTTTTTATGTTTAATGTCTTAGAAATAAGTCATTGTTTTAAAGATTAGAAAAATGGAGATACTCGGTTATTCAAGAATTCCACTGATTTGTGTGAAAGAGTTAGCGAATAAATAAACATTTACATACATACATACACATTCATGCTTACATGTAACATTCCAACAGTTATGATGATTGTCTTCGGACTAGTAACAATACGAGCGAAGCTAAATCTTTAACTAGAAGTTTTAAAATTTGCATGTGTCAATTGTTCCTTTCCGAGTTAATACTTCCGTTACTATGGAACAACAAATGACAATTAATTCAATAAAACTTTACATTACACTTGATTACTAGAGAACAGTAAAACAATAATTGAAAATGCAGTGATTCGGGTAAGTAGACATTAACAAAAATTGCTATTAGCTCTGGAAAATAAGAAAAAAATGACTAAACCTCGGATTTTGTTGGAGGGAAGCGAAACACATATTTAAAATTCACCGATAACCAATGACTTATTCGTACGTGTTTTGATACCATTACAACATTTTAACAAAATTAAAAAAAAAAAAAATAAAATAAGAAATTTTTCTGAAAATTCTAAAATGGGCCTAAATGGCTACAGAACTATTTGCTTAATATCTCGATCATAAAAAATAAAAATGATTAATTTCATGATATAATAACTCAAGGTAGAATTATTACAAACTGTGTCATAGAACTAGAAATTTATGTGAGAGAACTATTTCATTAAAATAATTACTCTCTTCACACAAATGGGTACTGTGTAAATTTAACATACCAAAAAAATTCACTATACAATTTTGACACTATAAATGTAAATAAAAAAATATTTTACAAAAAAATTAAAAATATTATATGATATCACTCATTTGAATTTTTTGCTTTCAAGTTGATGTACATTTTTAAAAAATCTTGTATGAAAATATTATGTTGGTAAAATTTTATCACTCTTCCATATTATGTTGACTACACACTAGCCTAGACACAAATAAAATAATACGTTGTTGCAAGGAATACAAAACAAATTATGAAATTTTAAACAAAATGTTTTTATCGCAATCCTGCGAGAAATAAAAAAATTGCATAAGATTATTTACTGATAAGATTTATTTATTTTTTTTATTATTTTTTGTGACTTACATACCTTAACTATTTATTTACTTTACAAGTGACCCTTGTCTTTGTAAAAATATTCCTTTTGAAGTAGCACAAAGTGACTTTAAGACTACTTGTACATAAGAGTGTCCCGAAAGCAGCTTTTTAGAGATTCTGGTGTAGGAAGATTTCTCATAGTTAATGTAGAGAGAAAAAAAAAAAAATAATAATAAAATAAAAATTAGATTGGTCTTCAGCGATTTAAAGATTTTGGCTTCCATAAATTTTGACAGGAAGAAATTGCAATTTTATTCTCGAAATGTGTCTCAAAAAGTCGTAGTTTTGAGTTTGCCATTCAAAAAATATTTAAAATTATTCGCTATGGGATTTTGGTTAGTTTAAATTTCGGTTCACGATTCAAGTCCTATTTATGACTCTACACACATATATAATGTAATAAACGAATGAATTTCATAAATTCTAATTAGTAAAATAAATTTTTTGATTAGAATTTATTTTGGAAGAAGTCATACAACACGAAAGACAATTAAAATTGAAATTAATATTATATAAAACAGTTAATTAAAAGTTGTTTTAAAAACTAGTGAAATTACAATTTTAAATCTAGAGAATTAATTGAATAAATTTTAAATGAGTCAGTTATTTTTTTATTAAAATGTAATTTAAATGATAAGTGTAATTAATAGGAAAAATAAGTTACATTCTATTTATAATTTATATTTAAATTTAAATTTAAATTAAAGGTGTAAATTTATAAGAAAAATATGTCCAATTTGATATATTAGTATGCACACCAAATACTAGTTTACAACCAATAACCAAAGGAAACTTTGAAAAAGATATACAATTTGTTTTAATCATTATATACATCTAGGATAATATTAAATAATTTTATTCCAATTTTTATATAGAAAATTTTTTTTGCTTTCATTATGACATTGTGTTTTTACTTTTAATTAAAAATATAAAATGCAATAAAAAATACTTTGGACATTTACTTTAAACAAAGTTTCGTTTCGAATATTTCACAAATTGCGCAGTTAGCCGTCCGAAGTTGCTATTTATATAAAATATAATTTAGAAAAACTGCTTAACCGTTTGTAATATAAGGTGAATGTTACTTTTAAAGAAATTAAAAAAATGTATGTAAAAATAGTTATGAATAATTTTCTATTTTGACATTATTTAATATTTAACTATTCATAAAAAAACCCTCTTAAAGAACGATTAAAATTAAGTTTTTAACATGGACAATTATGAGTAATAAAAATAACTATATAATTATTATTTTTTGATTTTGTTAAAAAAAATATATATTTCTGGTTTCTATTCTTTACTCAAAATATATAATAATACTTAATTAAATGTATTTTTATTTTTGGCGTAAAAGAATACTTATCGAAATAAGAAAATTCGCTGCACGTCGGTAATGGAACTTCGCAGTTATGTATTGATCTTATTTTTTGTATAAATATCCGCAAACATACGTAAAGGCGTTCTCTTCCAAAAAATACTGTTCATCAACACTATTATTTAATAAATGTTCTTCACAGCTACAATCTTGATCCAGTTACCAGAACCCCTACATATCTGACCAAACAAATGTTCTAAGTTGTCTTGACAGAATCGTTGGTTAATTTTTGAATCCGTAATCATTCAAAAAGTTAAATAATTGCCGAAGGCTTTCGTTATTAATGTATCAACCATTTAAGAATTAAAATATGTTAGTAATATAATGACTTTTGTTATCAATTATTTCTATAGTTTTAATTTTTTCATTAGTGGTACGTAACAAATCTTATTGGTCTTGAGATCCGGAAAATAATTCTTTCCCAAATTGTTTCTTTTTTTGGATTAGAACTGTTATGGATACTTTTCAGTTTCTGTCTGGAAGTTAAATAGCTCTGAATAGGTGGACCAACCCATTTTACATTGGCGTGGCATTTTTCTTTAAAATTATAGTATGTTTTTAACGAAACAATATTCTTTTTGACCACAATTTTTAATATTTTTATAGATAAAATTTTAATATTTTTTTTTTATTTATTTTTGATATTTTGAATTGGTGAATATTTATTAGATGTCTTGTATTTATTTTTGAATTAAAACACACCATGGAAACTATACAAATTTGTATTTTCAGTTCATTTTTAAAATCAAAAAAAAAAAAAAAAAAAAAAAAAACAATTTTTTTTAGTAAATTTCAACCGTAATAAGTAATAAACTATTCAATAATAAAGAATTTATTACAAAAAACTGATTTACCTAAATAAAACAATAAAAGTTCTGAATAAAAAAAGTGCGTACTCTTTTTGTATACATTTTTACAACCAAGCATACTTTAGTAAAGTGGTGAATTTTTATAGTATTTTACAAACACCACTATATTTTTTCACAAATACCCCTATAGGATTCTGACAACTGAATTAGGTTTTAGTCTCTCACATAAATATCTAGTTATTAATCTATGAACTGTGTTCTCAATTAATTAAGTGTCAAAGATTGAAATATGAAAACAAATAAAAATTGTGCTTTTAAAAATAAAAAAATAATACATGACTTTAAATTTTGTGATAAAATTAAAAAAAAAATAAATTTGTGATAAAATTAAAAAAAAGTAAATTCGTTAAATGCCCGGGCAGTAAAAGAGATTTATGGAGTGCAGCTTGTTGTATTCCTCTAAACAAAAATTAAAAAGTTTGCGTGTACATTTCAAAAATTCAATTTTATCCCAACAAGCATACAAATTTCAAAAATTCAAGCATTGGAAAATTTAGCTGTAATCCGACATGATTCTAGGATTAAAATATATTTAGTTTCAACTTGAATTCGAGCAAAAATGCTTGTTGGGTTTGAACTTCATCAAGCTTTAAAAAATCCATATAAAATCCCCCAATGACATTATACCACAATTTTTAATCATCAAATTACATTGTCGTTTTTCAAAAAAAGTAAGATACTAAAATTACATTAATGTAAAATAACGGATTTTTTTAA
Source organism: Protocalliphora azurea (assembly GCA_932274085.1). Taxonomy (NCBI): domain Eukaryota; kingdom Metazoa; phylum Arthropoda; class Insecta; order Diptera; family Calliphoridae; genus Protocalliphora; species Protocalliphora azurea. Next base: position 108,952,179 of record OW026519.1, on the reverse strand, counting down.
ATAAAAGTTAAATAATTAAGTGTAAATAATCAATTTAAATAAAAATTGAATTAAGACCTTCCCGAAAATTTCATTATGTATCCTGGAATTATAATCATAAGACGTTGTTTAAATCAAGACATATTAGAAATCTTTTTAGTTCAATGCGGGGAAAAGACGATTTTGACAATCACCCAAGTCCAATTCAATTTGCTTACAGATTCCGGAAATATTTGTTAGGTAATTTAAATATACATAAAAGGCATTTCTTGCGTTTAAATATTTAAATAAATAAAAGTTTATAAAAACAGAGAATGTGATTATACAAAAAAATTTTCGTTCAAAAAGCCATATTTGGAACTAAACGAAAGTAAAACTAGCGAAATATTGAAGAGTGAGATCATAATATTTTACAGAAAGCAAAAGAATTAATATCTTTAAATAATAGAAAATGAATTGAATTATTTTCAGGAAGAAGCTTAGTACATAATTGCAAATTAGGATTATAAAATTTCGAATCTACAAACAACGAACAAACAACAAAGACAGATGAATTATCTAAAGGGGGGTTAAAAAAACCTAACAGTATATTTTTGAAAAATTTAAAAGAGTTGGAAGTTATATTTAATAATATAAATAATAGTTTCACAAAATATATGCTAGGAAAAAAATACCCAAAATTTAAATAAAACTTTAAACAAGTGAGAATGTTATGTTCGGCTTAGCCAAATCTATATACTCACCATCTGCAACTTTTTAAAATTTCACCTTATATGGGAGGTAGGCGGATCACGACCATTTTTTGTTCCTGAGTTTACATTGGTCCTTGAAATAAATACAAATATTTTACCTTGGCTGATTTAAAAGACTAACTGCAGTCTATTATTATTTTTTTCATTTTGTTAAAATTTTTATCATTGTGGTAAATTATTTTATCACAATAAAATATATTTTGTCACAATAAAATAGATGAATGCTACTATTTATATTATAATTCAAGTATAAACAATAACTTTTCTTTTTCATTTCCGTTTTTGATTTATTTTTCATTTTTGTTTTATTTGAAAAAAGAAGAATTCAAATTAACAACTCTTCCAAATAATCCAAATTCTACCTTCTGTTATTCTATTATGATTAAAAATAACGTTCATAGGCAATAGTAAATTTATATACGTTAGGAGTTAATGTGTAGAATTATACATGTTAGCTTTAATGTCAATAAAAGTGCTCCGAGTACAATTATGAATATAAAAATAAGAAATGAAGAAATAAGAAAATGAAATCAAATTTAAATAATATTTTTTTTTAATTTTTCGGTTTATGAAGAAAATCGTGTAAATTTTTTGTGCAATTTACAAATATATATAAAGTGATACCAAACTGGTTTATCTTTTCAAAATTCTACTTATTCGATACACTTACTCTAGTTTTTGACAACGAAAACCAAAAAAAAAAAAAAAAAAAGGAATGAAATGACTTGCTCGAATTAAATTCACCAGTCAAAGGTAATGAAAGTAGTAGTTCATGAATTCGTCATCTTGGAATTAATTCCATAAACTGCTGGGTGTACTTATGTAAGAATAAATAAGGATTTTTTTTTCAAAATTTTTGTCCTGACGCTAATAGTGGAAAAATTACTTCAAAGAGTAAAAAGGTTCTCGTTTTTTAGAATTTTTGTATATTTACTTTATATTTATTTTTTTAATACAAAAATTTAGAGTAATAATTGTACCGAAATGTTTTTTTAAATTAATACAAAAAAAAAAAACCACAAAAAATGAAGAAGGACTTGTGTATCTTTGATATGGCTCACCAACGCCTAAAGGCAATTCAAAAATGTTGATTAATTGTATCATAAAATATATTTCCTGTCATATTATTAAGATGTATTTTTAGGGGCAATGATTGTTTATAAGTATGTGTTTATTTGTGAATGATGTCCTGGTGTTAAATGAGAAACAAAACTCTTACTGTATACTATACATATGCATGTTCTAACAGTTAGACATGTCTTCATTATACATTATTTTACAAATGTAAATTTCTAACATCTGTTGCTTAAATTTCATTTATTTTTATTTTTTGTTTCACATACAATTTTATTAGTCTGACATCGCACAAATAATTATATTTGACGTTTTTATTACACAAACACACATTATTCCTACACAGTTTTAATGGTATGAATTCCATTGGGTCTAGTATACTTATATATTTCGACATATTTAAACTAATAAGTGAAGTAAAGAAACCAAAATCAAATAAATCATTTTAGCACAAAATTCAATTGTCATATTAGTCTGATGGATTAAATTGTTCTTTGACAAAAAAAAAAAAAAAAAAAAAAAGAAAAGATGTGATGAAAATAAGTAAGAAAAATACTGTAGTTTGAGTTCACACACAACAATTTTTCTTTCTGAAAATTTTCTATTTTTTATTTTAAACTTGCATTTACGTTCACACACAAAAATTTACTTCAGCAATTCTTGCTTTATTAATTGCCTTGATTTTCTTTTTCTTTTGAAGTACGAAAATGAAAAACAAAACAATTTTCGAAGTAGAGGCAAGTTTATTCCTTTTCATATTCCCTCTCGCTTTCTCCCTCTCTCACCCGAAATAAGAATTTCAGCAAGAAAAATTGCCTTGTGTAAACTCAAGCATATGAATTAAGCTCGACTTGAACATAATGAAATGAAAAATAGGCATTTGACATAAAGCATTAAATCAGAATATTTTTAAAAGGTAATCTCCAAAAAAGATCTTGATTTATTTTTCCCGAAAGTGGCGAACCTTGGCCAAGATTTACAAGTTTTATTTCTTTTAAATGTATAAAATTACGTTTTGTTAAAAAATTATATATTTTTTTGTGTTTTTATGGCAGTACTTTGATAGAATGTATTAAATCAGCCAAAAATACTCTAGAAAAAATTATGGGCGGAAAAAATGTTTTATTTTTTTTATTTATTTATTTTTTTTAAGAAAAATATACCTTCTGAAATAAAAAAATAATATGAAAAGTACGTTTCGTTCTGCAGAAAGTCAATTTGTTTAGAATTTTTTTTTTAATTTCCTGACTTAATATTTCTAGATTTTAACCCACTGAGAAAAAAAAAACAAATTCTGAAAAAATGCAAAAAAGTACGTTTTGTTCTGCAAAAAAGTACTTTTTGTTTTGCAGCTCCTATTTTTTTTTTTGCAAAATTAAATAAGTTTTAAATTTATTATTAATGTTACTATTTTTATTTTTTGTGGAAAAGTCGTAAGTATATGTTTTAAAAATAATTTAATTACCTCAACTCCTACATACATATTAAAGTAATTTCGTACAAACATACATATATGTGTAAGTATGTATAAATTAATTAAACCGCGAAAGTTTAAAAAGAAATTGATTTCAAGGTTTGTTATTGAATCATAAATGAAATTAAAAACAAAAAAATAAAATGGAATTTTTTGTTGTTTATTTGAGGAATAATGTATCCATCTGTGTGCAGAGATTTATTTAGGTTAACATATGGTTGTTGAAAAAGTCGAACAATACATATAAAACACCAATCGCATTCGAGAAAATGTTTATGGAGAAAGAGTAATCTGGAAAATAAACTACAAGCGAAAAAAAATAGACAATAAGTGCAAAAACGACATACCCGTCGTTGATATAAAGGGAAAGCCGGAGAGTAACAAGAGACGGAACAATTTGTCAACAACTTAAGTCGGTTATCAAAAACCTAACTCATGCAACAACAAAATACATGTACTCAAATGTATTTTTTGTTGCTAAAAAAAATAAAAAACGCATTTTTTTTCTAAAAAAATATGTATTTTTTTTAATTTTCAAGCTAATGTTTCGTCTCTATGTGTATACTCTATGGGGATAGCAAAGATATATTTGAAAACTGACAATAGATAAATATGTATTTTTAAATTTGACAAGTAAAAAACTATGCAAAAAATAATAAAACTACGAAAACCAAATGAAATAAACAAAAGCAAAAAAAAAAAAAAAACTTAAAGCAAACACAGGAAAACAAAAACAATATATTCCGAAACAAAATGTGGTGACGTCGAAAACATGCACCAAATGAAAACAACAAAAACAATCATTTACAAATATATATATTTAAACATACACACGTACATATTTAGGTCCTAATCTAAAATATCAAGAGATAAAATTGTTAGTAAACAACATCAAAACATCTACCTACCACAAAGACTGTAGACACGCGCTTTCATTTCATTATTCTTTTAAGTATGATTTATCACTTATCCACCCAAGTTACACCCTTTTTCATTGATTTAATGTGCATCTCATTAGTGACAAACTTATTTCTCACTGGAGTTATAGCCTTAAGAGAGTATGAATTTATTACACACAATAAAACTAGCGTCAAGAATATGATTTGTTTATTTACGTTTTGAAGTGTTGTCCTCGCCATTATTTCTACACTTTTATTTAAATCGCCAAAATTGCTAAAAATCTATACAATTAACGATTTTTTCTTTAAACTTTTTTTTCTTTAAAGTTAAAAGCAATGAATTTACACAATCTTTTCATTGGAAGGAAATTCTTAATGCTGAAAAGGAGCTGCAGATGTAATGAAAAACTATCTCGCTCAACATAAAAAGAAATGTAAAGGCAATGATTTCAAGACAGTGTTGTCATCGGATGGAAGTAGTAGTGCTGAAAAAGTTGCTATCGTTCTTTTATAATTTATTCACCGCTTTTGAAATTCTGGTCTTATTTTATGATATTTTTTTATTTTTTCATTTTTGGTTTTTTAAAATTTTTTCACAAAAAAAGATTTATTTTAACTTTCTAGAAGTTCTACTATTAGTGGTGAAAACGTTATTCCTTTTTATGTACTTCCAACTTTTCTCGTTAGTTATTATAATGTTCTTTTCGTAAAAGAAATGCAGTAAAATCTTAGATTTTTTAACTAATCTTTGGATAAATTGCTAAGTCTCAGTTTAAACAGTCCCTAAAGAAAGCTGCAGTGATGTGGAAATCTGTAATATTCTAAAGTTAATATGTAGAGTATCCAAATAGCTGGGTTAAAGTTCAATAATTATAATAATAATACTCTGCTACAAAATGACACTATTTATTTTCACTCGAAAAACGACGTAATGTGGACCTTTTTGAGTACATCACAAACCATTTTTCAAAAATTTCTAAACATCTCGTAAATTTTAAGGTATTTTAAAAGACCCGTTTTAATTGAAGTTACAGGCATAAAGATCTCATAGCTCCCTAAATTTTAAGTCAATTTTAAGTTTTAGATTTTCAAATGGATTTAGAAAGCAGAAAAACGTATCTTTTTAATTATATTAAAATCTTTTATATGTACTTTAAATAAGTAATTATTTATTCAACATTTTTAATTTTATTTTGCATTTTTTTCTTTAAACCTTTCAGTACATGTTTTTAATGGGTGGGTCAAAATATAAATTTTTTTCAGTTTTTATAATTCTATAATAATATTAATCCGTATTCAATTTCAAAAAAAAAAAAAAAAAAAACTGTGTAATTGGATTTTTTAAGATATAATAGAAAAACACACAAATGGTCCAACCCCGAAGAAAAATTTTTAAACTTAATTTTTTTTTGACGCTACATTCTTTTCTAAATACGAAAAAATTTTATTGCCATTTTTGACCCAAAAAAAAAAAAAAAATAATAAATTTTTTATACGCAATATTTTTAAAGTTAAAAATGATGAAAAGTTTATAAATTTATTTGAAAAATATAAACCAAAAATCTGCTTAGCTTTTGATAAATTACCTTGTCATCAAAACATATACACATATTTAGGGTTATAACTTTTTTTGGGAAACAAAATACCATAGCACCACCTTATAGCCAATTTTGTTCTGATAATAAAAACTGAACTTTTTAATCAATTTGGACAAAAACTTCACGCACCGAACGGGATTTTTAAAATGCATTTGTATATGTATAAAAGCTCTAAGTATATAAAGCTCTAAGTATTTAAATGGTAGAACTTATTTATTATGTTTGGATCAAAATCACTTTATTTTATATTCCTCTTTCACTTAAATATGGAAAATATTGTGATACGGTCAAGTATTCAGAAGAAAATTACTCTTGAATTATATATATACAACTTTTTAAATATATTTTGTTTTGAATAAAGCAAGATGTTACCATTTTTATGTGCATCAAAATAATTTTCGGTATGGCCTTATAAGGGAGCTGTGGCCAATTGTGAACCGATTCTTGTAAAAGTGTAATTTATATTCCTATCTATAAAATATACTGTTATGAATATTAGTTTTATAAAGTGAAAATAACAATGTTAGGATTTTTAAGTTTGTAACGTATTCGAATCTAGTTTGTATTATATTAGAAGTTTGTAGCGTCTATTTATTTAAATTTATTTAAAATCTCTTAGTTGTGATTTATATTAATTTTCTAAGAGAATTCACTCACTATCGGCATTATCATAAAGAAAATATTTTCTCTACCAAAATTTTCTCTAAAAACTATCAAAATGTTCAAACATTTTGAAATAAATATTTTTGGGAATTAAAAATGTGGGCAATGTTATGTAAATTAATGGTGGGAAAACCTCCAATAATAAAAATCATGGATTATGGCCAAATAAGATACAGTAAAATATTAATGGCAGTAATTTTAATAAAATCAAATTTGCCACTTCGAAAGTAGACTTTTAAAAAGATGAAAATAAATAACTTCTTATTGAAGATATGATAATGCATCTCTAAGAAAACAATATTTTAATCTCTTCGAAATTATTCTGATAAATTTTAATTGCACTTTTTTTACAATTTTTGTAAAGGTATAGCTCTTTTTTAGATGTTTATAATACATAGTACTTCTTTTAGCTTTTTGTTTAGAAAATATTACAGTTGTATTTGGAGTTTGTTTTCAAAATAGTTTTTGAATACAAGACGCAAAGGCCAAAACACGTCATTTTCTAGACAGTTAAAAAGTTCAAGCAATCACTCGCTTCTACATTTTTACTTTGGTATAACTCCTAAAGGATAAAGGTGATTTTATTACTTTATTTCATATATGAACTACATTTAGTAGATTTTTCACTATTTGAATAGGACTTCTTTATTATTTTATTTTTCTTGAAGCAAACCAACGGCAGCGCTGCTCACTATAACGACACAGAAAGCTTTTTGTTAGTTTATTTATGTGTTAGTGTGAAACTTGTATCATTCGTGTCAGTATTTGGAAGTGAGCTTTTTCGTCCTTTTTAGACACTCTTAGATGTTCAAATGTAGGAAGCACGGAAATTTATAATAACAAAACAAATTAGTATCGAATTATGATCTAAGAAACTTACATTAGGCGACTGTTTATATTCCAGTACAAACAAAAGAGAAAAAGCATGCTCAGTAAATGTATAACTTTTAAAGTGATGAAATTTAAATATATATATATATATATATATATATATATATATATATATATATATATATATATATATGTATAATATATTTGTAGGTATAAACAATTGAGAATGTTACATTCGGCTATATACCCAGCATCTGCAATTTTTAAAAATTTCACCTTGTATGGGAGTATACATTCGTCCTTAAACTATTTGTACAAAATTTCGTTTAAGTTTCATTTTATATGGGAGGTGGGCGGTAAAGTATGCAGACCAAGCCTATTTTTGAACTATATGGAAAATTTTGTTGATAAAAATGCTTTTTTGTAAAAGATATCGGGCGAAAAGTATAAACTGGAGTTACGATGAATACCCTCTTTTTCTAGTATTTGGTCCATAACTTTTTTCTTTATAAACCTATTTTGGTCATTTTCATTACTTTCAATAGACAAGCGGATGTTAGATCTTCTTCGGCTTTTATGAGGACCCAGACTATATATATATATATATATATATATATATATATAGATTATTATTTCCATATGTTACATACGGAATGACAAACACAATAATTATTTGATGGCGGGTATAAAAATGAATGTGCAAGTAAATATAAGGTTAGCATTTAGTTGTATTTTAATTAAAAATAGTAGAAATATTCAAACAGCAAAACTAGTTTGTTTCTATTTAATCCATTTTTAGTATAAAAAAGTGATTATTTTTTTATATTTTCTTGATTTCTTCTAAATGGTACTATATAAAAAGCCCTAAAAGTATCATCTAAAAAGTATTAAAACTGTGTCAAGTCTCTTCCTAAACGTTGAATCTTTTCTGATAAGAGAAATATATCATATGAGACTGTTGTAAACTACGTGAACTTACGTTTTAGTTAAAGTTAGGTAGAAAATATTGTCAGAGATATAAGTTGTTATAAATGGTCGTTTATGAATTAGTGAGAAACTTATTTTGTATATTGCAAGCTATTATAAATAAGCTACTAGAGGGTTCTTGACGATACTAGAAGATTGTAGAAAATAGTTTTTGGCCTAGACACCAGTTTATAAACAGATGTCAATTTAGTTCAGTAGTAAGTTTAGCTTTGAAGCGTAAAGTTTCCATAGTATTGTAAGTCTGAAATTCATTGCAGTTCAGTTGTATGTGTTTTAGAGCGTAAATAAAGAGCAGTGTATTTGAATTTAAAATCAAATTCTATTGACATCTTATTATTTGCAAATAAAAGAACCCCCGGTTTATTTAAAGGAAACAAAACAACACTTTTAAGAACGACAAAAAGGTAACGTGAAATATAATCTTAATACTAACATTTATATGATATTTATAAACTTGTGTGTTTCGGAAATGGGGTTTACATGATAGCTATGGACAATTATGGACCGATCTTTATGAAATTTAATATACAGATTATTGTGCAAAATTTTATCAAGATTTATCAATACTTAAGGTACTTATGAGCGTTAAACCTCTATTCCGAGAGCGTATTTCTATGAGGGCTAGGTGAAATAATGCAGCGATCATAACCAATTTCAATAGGCTTTGTCCTTGTGTCAAAAAAAAAAAAAAATATATATATATATATATATATATATATATATATATATATATGTACCAAATTTCATCATATTACTTTCATAATTTCGACCTGCACTTTGCGCATAAGGTTTACATGAGCTGACAGACTCAGAAAATGATTCGGAGTCTAACGGTGAGCTTAAAGATGTGGGTCTAAAGGTTTTTTCTCTGCGTTACAAACATCCACACACACTCATAATACTCCAACCACCTGCGGTGGTGCAGTGTATAAAAATCACCAAAAGAATAACATGGGAAATTTTTACGCTAAACTAATCCTCAACAAGGCTTATAACGTACGCTATATCATTTCTCGAGCAATTTTTCACTATAGTACTCTATTTTAACCTTTTTATAAAATTCAATTTGATGTTAAGTTTAATATCTGAATTAATAGCTCTGTTTCTGTACTAGACAGATTTACAGGTTTTAGAATTTCTTTGTATTTCGTTGTTTTTCAGACAATTTCCGACTAATTCTTACTGAAAGACTAATACTGGAACAGAACTAATACCAAGATTTTTAGAATAACCTAAATAACTGTATAAATATTGAAAATATGTATTGTATTAGTTTTTAGATTTTGTTTTCGTAGAACCGATTTTGTTAATTTTAAATACCAAATTGTTCAGAATAATAAAAAACATTCTGCGTTAATTTTACACTATTTAAATTTTATATTTCACTTGCGAGAATGTTTTCTACAGACATACGAACATACATATAAACTACTTATGCTTTTAAGTGATAATTCTAGTGAAAAATAGCATCCTTGAGGATTAAAAAAAAAACACAAGCGCAAAACATATGTTAAATCCTCGATGTTTTGTAAAACTCTGGATCTGGATTTCTCAGTCAATTCGGAAGTACGTTATGAAGTACAAAGATTATAAACCACTTTTTTCGAATTGACACTTTTTCTCGATGGCAATTTTAATTAAAATTTTTTGATATTTAACAGATCCAATTAAAAAAAGTGATTTATAGGCTTAATACTTCATATTAACATACTGCAGAAAAGATCATTCATTTTATCAACCTGTGTTATAAGAGTTTAATAAGATAAATTTTGCACGGAAAATTTGGTTCGCTTTAAAGAAAAGAATGGTGAGAAATGCCTAATAAAATAGATTAATTTCGACTATTGCTACTAAAGTCTACTGTAGAGAAAGTGTTGAAAGGTCATGAAGTCATCTGATATTAAATATCATTTAATGATTTGTAGTATAAGAATAACTTCTAAAATTGTTGTTATCACACTCCAACAAAAAAAAAAAAAAAAAAAAAAAAATAAATTTAGATGAAAAAGTCATGTTATAATCATTGTGTTGTCATTAGGGCTGAAAAAGAGCTGCAAGAATAATTTTTTTAACCAATGGTTGTCATTGATAGGATGTTCTTTTTTTATGGTTATTATTCACTACTTTTGAAGTTTTACTAATAAAATTACGTTTATATATTTTTTAATAAAAATATTATTTTAGTTTCATTAATAAATGATAAAAAAATGCTTCAAATAGGTAAAATTGTAATTTTTTCTAATAAATAATTAATCTTTTGTATTGCTACAAATATTTTTCTACTTTTTTAGAAGTAATTGCTAATACATAATTTCCAAAAAAGCTCAAAATATGCTCTTAGTTTTACTTTTGTTGTTGTTAAAATGCTAATTTTTTAGAAGCTCTGCTCTTTTTTTTTGTTTTTTTGACTTTGTATAAAACTTTGATAAAGCGAGAGAATGGTTAATTTTATAAAGTGTTACATAGTCACTGATGACTTTGTCCTTTGCCCCATACCAAAAACATAATGACTTCTCGTATTTTTTTTAATATTTTTTTTCAAACGTCTGTAAGACCAATTCAATAAAATATCTTCATGATTATTTAGAATAATTCTGTCATTACAAAGTGCTACCAAAATCGTAAGAAAGCGTATGCTTTTTGTCAGAACAAGCAAACTGTAGAAAAAATATTGAACTGTCATGAAGAAGAAAAAGGTCATCACCTAAAAAAACACAGTTTCCAGCAGCCTATATTATTTCTTAATTAGAATACACTTATAAATTTTAGTGCCTTTAATTGAATTTAAAAACTGTAATCTATTTCCTTTTTGAAATATTTAAAAACTTTTCGAAATGGAAGATTGAAGTGATATTCTTCATATTACAAAATTTACTAAAAGATTAGCTTCAAAATCTTTAACTTCAAAAAGCCACAAATTCAATAGCAAAAACAGGACAACTTGCTTCAAATTGTTATAAGAACCCTGTTCACCAAAAAACCAGGGTGAATTGGAGTGTATAATGCTTTAACCAGGAATAGAAAATTAATAAATTTATATAATATATATATATATATATATATATATATATATTTATATATATATATATATATAATATTTAAATTACACTATGCACCAAATTTTGGGACATCAAATATTGCCTCAATGATTACAACATGATATGACAGATATTTTGCACGTATACATATTATTAAATATAATATAGGCTAAAATATAGGTTGAATGCCACGCCCAGTTATTAGCCCATTTTCAGTAAATATCAAGTTTGTTTAGCAGTATCGAGATACTAAGATACTAAACAATTCACATAAAATTTGTAATAGTAATAGAAAATATTGTATATTAAAAAATTTAATTTGTATGGATACCACTTTTATTGTACTGTGATATTTTTTACCTCTGTTATCAACATTTTAATGCATTTTGAAATTTGCTTACTAAAGGTGGGTGTGGCGTCCAGTCAGTACTTCCTTCAAGTATATATGCTTCATTTCATACTGATAGTTTAAACATAAGGCCAAGTTAAATAAAGTACACAATATAGGACAAAAATGGGCGTAAAAGGGTGTGGCATCAAGTAAAAGTCTAGTATAATAATACTGATAGTCTATAATTTATAATAACAATTGGATTAAATAATTTAAATGTTAAAAAAAAAATTCGTACTAACTATGAAAAACCCATTGGGAATTTTATTAGACTACCATGCTTTCATTTTGCATTGGAATTATTGAGGTAATTTTTTCTTGTTTCTCTGTGCAATTAATAAAATATGACGATCTCCTTGAAAAACAAATTGAAATGAAGGTGGAATTGGGAGAAATTTTTTGTAAATAAAATTCGTAAAATCGAGCTCTTAGAACTTTGATTTATTAAAATTGCGAGCTTTTTTAAGGAATTTGGATAATTTTAAAAATTTCCATTAATTGAAAATATGTTTACAGCCCAATATTAACATGTAATATTTGGTATTAGTTCGTTTAGTTTAAATTTTACTATTTTATTGAAATTCCCCGGAACAAAAAAAGTCCGGGAAATTAGAAATCTAAACATAATTTTATTTTGTAATATCTTTGAGAAGTATTTAGCTTTAATGTAAGTACTTATCAAAAAAATATGTGCCAAATATGTGCAAAAAAAAAAAAAAAAAAACAGTAATTTTTCCTCCCTTATATGCCGTTTATACCAAAACAAAAACTAATTAGTTTTTGAATAACAAAATTTCAAAAACTACATCGTTTACATACCTTATTTCTTCCCAATGTAGTTTTTGCTGACATTCACATTTCTTGAATATTTTTTAATTCGGCTCTATTTGCTATTTCTTCGATCAGAGAATATAAAGTTTCAATATTAAAACATATTTTAACAAATTTTTAATAAATTATTTATTGTAATAATTTCATGAACAAAACAAATAATTTCTATAAATTTGAAAATTTGTTTTTCTCTTTATATATAAAAGCTACGGTTCTAAAATTTGCTAAACAGGATGTATCATAAGTAGTTATTTTAGTGGTTTTTATTTGGTTTTCAATAAAAACTAGCTAAAAATGGTTTTTGATTTGTATGGAAAAACCAAACAAATTTACGTAGTTTTTTATTCAAAAACCAAATAAAACCAAAAAATACTAGTTTTTGTTTGATGTAAATGGTATATTAATGCATTTGCAAACTTTGAGGCTTTCAGAACAAACCGCTATATGATTTCACTCATTTTATTTTTATAAAAAATGTGATTTAACATGTTAAATAACAATTTTTGTGATATTCATATTATTATCTGTTTACTTCAGATAATACAATAATAACTTAATACAAGCCGATAAGTTTCTGCTTAGAAATCCCTTTGCCAATAGCTAAAGAACAACCATCGCCATCTTAAAACAATAATCATAATGAAATCCGATTAAATGGCAACCCGCTAACAGGATTAACAAGTGGAAATGGAAGTCTTTCTGCCCCATATGTAAGTCCATACGTTAAAGCTTTTATGTGCAGACAAAAAGCTTTAAGAAATCTGCAAAGCACACGAATATTCATAATGGCGAACGAGAAAGTCAACTAATGACAGTTTTGTTCGGTAAGCATAGCAGTAAAGTTGTCGTTGACGGAAGAAAAACATTAAAAAAACACAAATAAATAAAAAAAAAAACACTGCAAAGCAGAACAAAACACAAACGAACCGAATTGCAAATAGAAATAAATATTTAAATAAATTTAAATATAGAAAAACTAAAACTATAAAAATAAAAACGAATAAATCTCGAACGCAATTATAAATGTATTATTAAAACATATATAAAGTATTTTTAGGCGAATGCAAAGGAAAGCAAACCATTTCTTCCTTTGTTCATACTATGCATAAGAGTGTACACACATACATATGTAATATAGTGTATATAAAAGAAGTGTAAGAAGTAAAGAAATAAAGAAAAACGAATTCTCTTTTAATTATTTTCCCTTGCTTTATTTTTTGACAAGTATCAAAATAGAATTCCTGTTGTCATTTACAGTTATTTCTACTAAAATATAACGATATATAAATATAAACAGTGTTGCATATTTTTAGGTGAACAACAATAATAAAAACAAAAATACGAAACTCTTTAAATAGTGATTTTATTTGTTTGTATCATAATTTTTATAGTTTTTATTATCAATAACAATAAAAAGCAAATAGAAATCGTAAAGTAATAAATATAATAACAATATTACAACAATAAAAATCTACTCGAACAGCCGATATATTGTAACACAAAAGAGAAAAACAGTGAAATAGAGAAAAGAATTCATAAAAATTAAGTGTTAAAATACAAAAAGAAACAAACGTTTTAAGTGAAATATAAAAAAGCCATAGGAAAACAGAAATAAATTTTGCAAATAAAAGAAAAAGAACAAAACCAAAACGCGTGCAATGATTTTGACAGCATGCGTTTACCCAATAACGGGCCTGCTGTTTTTATTCACTTTCAGCATCGTTGATGTATGGACGGAGGAGGTTAATATTGACACTGCCACTGTAGCAGCGTCAAAAGCAGCAGCTGTACCGGCGGCGCAATATAAAGGTGGTAGCAATACCCATGTTCGTCCAGTGGCTGGAGGAAATGACGTCTTTACAAGTTCATTTCTTGTTCGTTTCCGTCGCAGGGTTGACAATGACTTTGCTCACTCAGTGGCTAATAAATATGGCTTTGAAAATCTAGGAGCTGTAAGTATTTGATGATTTTTTATTTCTTATTTCTTTAAAAGAAATCTCAAAACTAAAGTAATAACTGTCTATTATTAATGCCAAACGAAGAAAAAAATCAATATTTTAGCCTAAAGTTATGCTTTTATGTTTACTTAGTGTAACGGCAACAAAACTCAGTGTGTGTATTTAAGTGGGAAAAATCAATGAAATTTTGTTGTTATTGTTGCTCTTGCTACTCGCACATTTACAATGTCAGGCTAAAAAAAGCCTACTACAAAACGAAAATATTCAAGAAATTTCTTATATTTATGCTTGGATGTATAAAAACTGAAAACGAAGGAAAACAATTGTAAACTAATTTAAACCAGGAAAATAACAGCAAATATTTTATTTCAGCCCAAATATAATGAAATTCTTAAAATATGCTATAGTTTTATATTTTACTTGAGAATATATAAACAAGTTACTACGAGTAATAAACTCTTTAATATTATTAATCTTTGTACATCAATAAATATGTTAGTTAGAAAGTTCATTGTTCATTACCGCAAAAATGTTTATGAATACAATTAACAACCCCTTTATGTCTAGTCTAGCAGAGAATATGTTTAGTTTTTATATGTTTATAGAATTGAATTTTATAAAATGTAACAAAAATCCAATAATGATACTACGATATGCAAATGTAGCCAAAATAATATTTATGAGAATTTTTATTAAGTTTTATATTTAGTATATATTCAAGGCGCCTTTAATATGTAAATATAATTATAAATTTCGTGGCTTCTTTTAGGCTTTTTAAATATTATTGGCACAACATTATGAATTCCGTCTACGAAAATGTTTAGTTGAAAAGAAATAATTTATATCATATATTTTTTAATTGCTTTTTCTTTTTTTGGAACACGGATGTTGTTTTAGAATCTCATAACTATCATTAATGAATGCTTAAATATGCCACCATATGTTAGAGTTTTTGATATAAAATTTCTAAAGTAATTTGAGTTCTTTATTATACAAAGGAAATCTATTATATTATTTAGAAGAAAAAGTATCGTGGAATATTTAAACGATGCACATTGGGGCAAAAATTGGTTTTGCGGCAATAAATAAACCGTAAGCTTTAAAACCGTAATAAGATATTGGTACCGTTGAGAAGAAAAAAACTTCGGCATCTTAATAATGTTGAAAAAGTTATACATCACATTTTGAAACCGAAATAAAAAGTAAAAATATACAAATATTTAGTTTTAAATTATAGCCTGCATCATTGTAAGATGTTCAATATTATAATATTTTCGATAATACCTACAACGCGTAAAAACGATGTTAATTAGTCACTTTACAGTGTTTAATTCACTAAATCGATCCGTCTGTCCAACCTTATTAATGTAAACATTTATGTCAAAATTTGCAAGATATCTTATTGAAATTTTACACATAACTTCGTTTCCAAGGGAATATCGGCCAAAAATTAGCGTCCACATATATATATATATATATATATATATATATATATATATATATATATATATATATATATATATATATATATATATATATAAATATATTTGTTAATTTCAAGATATTTAATATTTAATATCATTAATGGTTTAAAAGGTACAGGGGTTTAAATCATTTTACTGAACATTTTTTTTAGTACGATAATTGATTACGACAGATTTTTTTATATCATCTGCCATTTTGTCGTAGTTTTTTGACCTCCTAAATTTAGATCTAACTTGCCAACCAAAAACGTTTATTCTCTCATATTTTTAGGATGTTATTTAATGAACGTTCAGTATCCCTTTTTTTATACCCACCAGGATTAGTGTATATTTAGTTTGTTTAGTTTGTTATTCCATGTGTAACATGTGTAACACAATAATCTACTCAACCATACCTTAAACTTTTTGTCGCTGTAGCACCGTTAGCTGAATAGTATATCAAAAACAACTTTTTGAATTTATATTTTTTTAGCCCAAACAGCTGTCCGTTAAAGGGTGTCAGGAAAAAATATAGAAATATAGATGGTCAGTTCTTATATGATTAACAAAATATCATCTAAATGTTTAAATTTACGTGAGGTGGACAATTTTCAAAACACTTCTAAAAATAGGTGTTTCTTTCAATATCATTACCAAAATTTTCGTTAAAAGAAAATTAACTTCATATTGTAATGGAGACATAATAAGGCCTCGAATATTCATCTAAATAATTGTTATGTCTCTTTTCAGTCGCAGAACATTAAGATTTTACTAACGTTTTTTGTCATATTTTCTTTATAAAACATATAATTTTATATATTTTGGATATTTTTCAATATATATTGGGTTCTAATATACCATTGAAATGGTCTATCCTGATACTATTGAAGATTATACGCAAGAGGGTCAGTGTTATGCATTTTGTTCACAAATGGTTAAGTTAGAAAATTTTGCAAATAAGTCACATAGAAGTATTTTAAATATAGATGAAAAATATAATAAGTTCTTTAAAAACTGCAATAATAATCAAATTAAAGATATTTTTGAAATTTAGTCGCTATTTTACACGAATTTATTGTTTTTATGATAAATGTATGCTTTTGGTGACAATTATTTTCTTAACTATGCATATATTTGACATAAAAATCAAGTTAACCAATTATGGACCGGAAATCCCAAAATATTATTTGTGCAACTAAAAGGTTAAATTAATACATATATCAATAGTATTGAATGAGACCTTTGCAATGATGACATAAAATATAAATTACGATGGAAAATCATGGACAATTTTACAAAAACTTTAATTTCGCGAGAATGAAATCTAATTTTTTAAAATTTTCTATCATATGTCGTATTTTTTTTTTGTGACAGAGTTAAAAATTATCTCCACTGTTGATTCGCAACATTATTTTGTCTCCATACTAATCAATGCACTTTACTGTCCGTGCATCAATTATTAAAATTTCTCATAATCCAAACATTAAAACTTTTGTTAAGCATGAGGTAATTTTTATCACATATAACTTTATTATTATTATTATTTTTTTTTTTTTGATAATTCGATATCCCTCAGATATAATTTTCAAGAAAAAATGAGTAACAATAATAGTGCATTCAGACCGGCGAGAAATTACGTAATTTCATGCCTAAATTACAAACGAAATACAGACCGTTCGTACTGGCTAAATGACATTTGATACTTTTTGTTTACATCAACCTGTTGAGTATATTGATTAAAAGATGTTTTTTTTTTTTTTAAATAAAAAATTGGTTTTTGTTTATAAAGTTACTTTATAAATATTTTTTTTTGTTATTTTTTCATCACATTGAATATTTCTAAAATTTTAATGGATCAGAACATTATTGCCAATTTCTATGTAATTATCCAAAAATGGGACAATAAAATCTCTGTGTAATTTTTATAGAATTTCATCGGAACTTTCACAGTTTACAAATGAATAAATTTACTGCTCATAAAATGTCTCTAAAGATTATTTTTTTGTAAAATAAAAATGCAAGAAAAAACTGAATTTAAAAAATAAAAATAAAGTAAGGCTTAAAAATACCGTGGTAATATAATAAAATATTGCAACAGAAGTGAAAATCCAAAATGTATAACTTGTGATTGTGATTTATATTTGCAAAAACTTTGAAAATCTGCGAAGAGTAAAATTAGTTAAAATTTATATTATGTACAAAATTTTAATATGGATAAAGAAATGAGTTTTGAGATATGGTCGATTATAGTTTTTAATAGTATAAGATAGATTTTCAGCAATAATTTGTGATTAGTTGGCCCGAAAAATTTTGTGGAGTCTCAGTTAGAGCACAAAGAATTCAAAATTGTGTAAATTTCAAAAATATAGACTAAGTCGAATCGAATACGTTTTAGAATAGTGGTAACAAAATTTATATTTATTTATTTATTTAATAGCCAATGAAATTATAATTTCTTACGGGCTAGCATATATATATTATTCTTAAAGCTATTTACAATAAAATATTTTTTCAACAAAAACTTATTATTTAACTAAGTTAAAAATACTCCTCTTAATACGGATTGGATTTAATGAGAAATCAATATATGGATAAAAACTGTTGAATTGATATCATATACGTCTCATGGGATCAAAGTTGGCATAATTGGTTCGAAAATATTTTATTTTTAAAGGAGTATAATTCCTAGTTGGACGATTTGGGATTACGAATTCGATCTTACGAAGCAGGAACTCAGAATTAATTGAACCGTTTACTAAATTAATTACAAATGAAATATTCATATATTTTCTTCTACTTTCAAGAGTAGGGAGATCAATAAGCTGTAATCGACTTTTATATGATGGTAAATTAATATTAGGATTCCATGGAAGATTATGAAGACAAAATAAGAGAAATTGTTTCTGAACCGATTCAATTTTCTTTATATGAAAGCATATTCCAGGATTGGTCTTACAAGAGATATGAATAATTACTAGGAAACGTAAGGATCATTAAACTCTTTTTCCCAGCGCTTGACGAAACCTAGAAAACCTTTTGCCTTATTAACCATTTGCGAGACGTGAGAATTAAAGGATAGTTTACAATCAAGCAACACACCCAGATCAAGAAATTCTTCGACTATATCAAGTTGATATTCATTTATAGTGAATCTACAGAATACTGGACTTCTTCTATAGAACATCATATGTTTACACTTTCTTAAATTCAGATCCATTAAATTCATCATACACCAATCATAAAGATTGTCAAGATTTAATTGGAGTAAGAAACATTGATAGGAACAGTTAAAGCTACGGAATAGCTTTAAATCATCAGCATACATTAATATTATAGAATTCTTAATCCAAGTTGGTAAATCATTTATAAATATTAGGAATAATAAGGGGCCGAGATTCTCTAAATAATACACATTGGCATTTATTTTTAAGATATGTGGAAATCCATTTAAGGAAAACAGGAGAAAATCCGAGTTTATCCAATTTGAACAATAGGAGATTTAGAGATCTTAAAGTTAAGGAAAATAAATTTTAAAATTTCTTATTTATATTAAGTAAATTTTTATTCCATTAATATTTTTGTGAAATTTTTAAAATGTTTTTTTTTTATAAATTAAAGGTTTTGGTTGTATAATATGAACTATCGATTCCGACGATACTGGATCGGAGTCAATTTGCGAAGTTTAAATTTATATATTATGTTACTCCCCTGTAAATTAATCTTAGTATGTTTTATGAAGTTTCCCAAAATATTTCGGTTTTACTGCTGACCGTTCGATAGCTGGGCCGTTTTTAAAAAATGTATTTTTTTAGTTTTTTTTTTTTTAATTATTTGTATTTTCTCCCAAAGCAACATATAGAAGTGAGGTATCATTTAAAAGGTATTTGGAATTCGCTCCCAATGCTACATGAAACATATCCAAGAGTTTCCTCGATATTTATTTTATTCCACAAAATATCATATTTTTCATTGTTGCTTCACAATATTTTTTGTTATTTTTAATGAAATTTCAAACTTTTACTTGTTTATAGATATGAGTTGCTGTTGTCTATTTAATTTTGTTTTACATATTCTTACAATTCTGCAATTTATTAGATAGTTAATCTAATTTGAAATTTTGCATAAACATAGTAAATGTGGGTATCAAAAATCTTCTTAAAAGTACAAAAAGGTTAAAAAAATATGACAATTTAATGAACTGAAAATATTCTTTGATTGTGATAAACTACAGTTTTATTCCCGAGAGCGCTTGGTTGTTTAGGCTATATAAGTAAATAAAGTTGAATCGCAGATGCTCTACACGTAAATCAATTTTTTTTTTTGGTAAAATATTACTTGTATTTTTAATATTCTCCGTTAATCTGTTTTTATAATTTTCTAAAGACTTTATTTCAGACTGTAAGTTCTTATCAAAAGAAGAATTTTGATATATATATATATATATATATATATATATATATATATATATATATATATTATAAGATTTTATATCAGATTGACTGTTTGATAAACCATGAAATATTAAGAATATTGAAATATTCATATCTAAAAGCATGTTAAAAATTAACAATTTTTAATCTTCATTAAAAATAACAAACAATGTTGTTGAAACGCCTTGAAAAATAAGATATTGTGCTAAACATAAAAATATTGAAGTCACTATTGGATATGTTTTAGGTAGTCGTACCAATTTAGTATCATTTAAATATCTTTTAAATGATACCATATTTTCTATGTGGGAAAAAAATACAAAAAATGACAAAACACTAAAAAAAGAACTTTTTTAAAAATGGTCCAGCTTACGAACGGTTAACAGTAGAACGGAAATATTTTGGGGAACTTTATAAAACATACCAATGTTAATTTTTAGGGGGGGAGCCGTTTTAAAGTATAAGTATAAGCTGTGTAAAGCAAAAATGATATGTTGTCCAATAATGATATACATATCTTCTAAACTAATTTTATATCAGGATATAACGACAGGATGATTTTGACGGGTTGGAATGAGCTTCAAATTTAATAAAATTGTAAAAATTAAAAACTCCAAATATTTCTAAACTAAAATCGATTGATAAGTTTAGTTCAAATTTAAATACATAGAGGAGAGTTTGAAGAATCATTCCAACAAAATTTCATTAAAAACTAAATTATATTAACCGACAGAGAGGACCAAAAATTCCAACATTGAGTTTTTAAACATATGTTAAAAAAGTCTCTATAATATATAAATTAACATAATAAGTTTTATTTTAAAGAAATAACATAACATTTATATCAATGTTTGGAACAATTAGAACATTTCGAATTTTGTTGCAATTTTATTCCGCATATTATTCACAGAATTTATGAAGAAGTAATAAATAAATTATTATAAAGCACTAGTTCCCAAAACAATTTATTAGAAATTTTAATTTGGAATAAAATATGAAAATGTAATACTGGTAAATTTTTTTCTTTTTTTATTTCTACTTAATTATTACTAAGATCGTTGATATCACTAAGTTGAATGATAAATAAAGCTTTAAAAAAATATTAAATAGTATTTGTTTTCTTTTTGTTTTTCTTTCTTTAACTAAAAAATTTAGTCTCGAATATCATAATGTATTTGATAATTATATTTAACCTTTTCTTATCACCAGCCGACAGGAAGAAAATATTTACTCTCTCCGAATTTTGGTATATATTTACAATGGTGTAGGGTATCATATGGTCGGACTCGATCGACTATATCTTTCCTACTTGTTTTGTATTTGTAAATTTGAGTGTTTCTGTGTGTCAAGGATATAGAAATTCCAAAACAGGCAAAGAAAATATGTAAAAATGCTTTCACTTATTTTTATCACTTCATACTCAAAAACACACACGTGTACACTCTCATACATACATCTATTCTTTAGTTAAGTATTGTTGTTGTTATTGTTATTTTTTGGTTTTTGTTAAATCGTCAACAGGTGTCGGTCGGGTTTATATTTTATTCATTAAAAAAAAAATAAAAGTATTATCGATTTTCTCATCTTACTTTGTATTGAGGTTTTAAAAATAGTTTTTTCGTTACATTTGCAAATATAGTATGTATGTACACTTGACACTCAATTTTAATTGCTGAGTTCTACTGTAGATACTCGTACATAACAAAAATTTGACTGTGATAATGAATAAATAAATGAATGAATGGATGGATGGATGAATGGTTGGTTGGTTGGATTTAGTATAGACAGAAATGAAAACAAAATGTATTATACTTGTTGACTGACGAACTGGAGATTGCCGGTAATGCTGGTAAAGCTTTATTACCCAATTTTTTTCCAATTTCAAGATGACGATGATAATAATGATGATGTTATTGGACTCCATAAATTATAGAAAAATGTGTTTTAGTTTGATAAAAAAGAGTCTAGAAAAATGTATTTTTTACTTTTTTGCATTTTGATGCTATTTTGTTGTGTTTTTGCTTTTTTTTCTGCTACTATTCTGATTTCATGCTTTTATACTCGTTTTAGCATTTTTAGAACGAAATTAACTTTTTTATGAAAAATGTTGCCAAAATTATCATTTTTTCAACATTTATTTGAACGACTTTTTTCTGTATTAAAACTCTGAGGTAAAAAAAAATGAGGTCCACCTGTTCGAGTAAAATTAATACTGTTGGTATCTTTTGTTTTAAAAAATTTGCGTATGATATATTTTGAAACCGCAAAACAATTGTTAAATAGCAATTGTGTCCCATTTGAAAAAAATTCAAGCTTTTAATTTTAATATTTGCAAATATTTTACAGTTGTGCTTAACGTAAAATAATCTCTGTTAAAATTTCAATATAAACAAACATGTAATGGAATTTGATGCGGAATTTCGAATAAACCTGGGATGTTTTTAAATTTGTAATAATAATTTTATATACTGGAGTAAATTCTGATGATAAATTTGTTAGTATTTGTTATTTTAATAAGCTTTTAATATGTAAATCCGCTTCATCAGTATCCGCTGGATGAAGTTTCTCAAAATATCTTATGCGTCAGAGAGCTTTCATTTATTGCAATAAATCTTTGAAGAATGTACTTTTTTGTTGCTACTTTTTGGTGCCAATGTTTTGCCTTTTCTCGATATATTTTTTGCTATAAACAGTAATCATTTCTCATTTTATTTTTTATCTTCCCTGCTGATGAGTCTAAATTCATTCTCCTGGGATTAGACTCCTATAGTCGAAGTGTTTAATCATATGTACACAACTTTTTCAGGAAAGTACGGAGGTAGAAATTTAGGAATGTGGGTTGTTTGCTGGACATGAAATTGGTTCAATGTATCGTATTACCGATAAAATAACGGTTAAATATACACAGAGGTTTTAGCTCTATGATGCATTCTAAACATACGATGTCGAAATATCCTGATCTCAACTCGATTTATAACATGTAGATAATTTTAGGAAGTAATAGCATTTCGAAAATGCCATGGAATTGGAGAAGCAGTTGAATGCTACCACTTAACAACCTCAGTGTCCAAGAAATCTTCGAAGGTAATAAAAAAAAAACATTTTTGTGCTATTAGATACTAACTGCCTTATTTATAATAAAAATTTTAAATTTATCAAAGCTTAAAAAAATGCTCCATACAAATTTTATTAATAAAAAGTTTATAAATTTAAAATGTTTATTATGAATAAACCCTCAACAGTATTTATATAAGGTATCATAGCTATAACGTAAAGTTCCCTGTAAATATACCACAGTCATTCAAAACGTAAATACGTATCCATTAATCCACTCATGTGAAAATTGTATCGCTTTTATTTTGTACATCTGTTTTTAGTTCATTTTTAAAATTTTTCAATTAAATTTTTATGTTTTTATTTGATTTTTTAATGTTTTATTTCTGATTGTCACATAAAAACGTAAAAAATATTCTATTTTATGCAGAAAATTTATAGAAATACAAATCAATTTTATATATTTTTTCATAAATTAAAAAATTACAGCTGACGATACTTTGAAACTAATTTTAGCTTAAGGCCTTAAACCAAAGAATACAAAGAATGGAAGACTTGTCAAAAAAGCCACAATTATATTCGCAGATTTTCACAAATTTTTATCTTTAGATGCGGATTATATCCATAAATAAAAATATAACTACACTTTTTAGCTTCTTGTTCATGAATATGAAAAGAATTTAAAATTATTTTAAATTCTGTTTTATATTTAATTCAATTTAAATTTCAACATAGAAAAAGGAACGTCAAAAATATAAAATAAATATTTTTTTTCAGATTTTAGAAAACATTCGTGTTATGGGTGACAAAAATGCAATAAATACGCGTGAAAAAATTATAAAAATATTGCGTGTTAGTGAAAAAAGGACGAGTGTAATTTTTCTTGAATTGAAAAGGAGGGGGGGGGGGGCGTGTGGTATGGGGTGGGTCAAAGATTTATTAATTTTTAATTATTTTTCTTTCTCACAAGTGGGTTGAATTCACACAAAACTTGTGTGTGAGGAGAAAGAAATGTTGTTGTAGGAAATGGAGCCAGTTTCTTTTCTTTGTACTATTTGCCTTAAATATTTAAAGTGTTTTAGAGTTGTAAACATTTTGAAAACTTGAATTTTCAATTGTTTTACTAAAACTTTTAGTTCATAAATATATTTTTTATTTAGATAATAAAATAATTTAAATTAAATTATTGAAACGTTGACAGTCTGACAAGGCATTAAAGATTTTTTTTTAATAATTTTTATTTAAATTGATTTGGAATTATAAAAGCTGCATCATCTCATTACCAGAAAAATATATAACAATGTTGCATAATGTAAATTGCAGCCTAAAAGATGTATTTTAAGACCCTCATTTTAAATTTTGTATAAGTCGTGTATTTGTCGTTATTTTTGAGTTTTAACTTTGAAGGACGAAAAGTTATGTTTGGGCGTGAACTTATACGAATGTAAAAACGTGAAAGTGTTCCCCAAATTGTCTATTTTATGTAAACTCTTGCAATCGTCAATTTTCTTTCAGTTAAATTTTGCTAAACCTGAACAGAAATTTCTTGGTTTTCACAAACAAGTTATATTATAATCTATTGGGTATTTTCACTAGTCAATGAAAATCTAAAAGCTTACTAAATAATTAAAAAATCTTGAAATCATTATTAAAAATATGAGTGCTAATTTTATATAAAATGACTTCGACATAAGTGGATTTTTGACGAGTGGGAGGTAAAAATAAATGCAAAGGTGAAATATCATCTCAGTTCCGAATGTTTGACCACTACTGTATATTTAACATTAAAATCGTCAAAAGTGCTTCATTTTCATGTTTAGGAAACATATCAAGATTTGCGATGAATCATAACACATTGATAATATTTTTACATTACGGTACTTATAAAAAAAATAAAAATCTAATAACATTCGATTATTTAACTATAAATAAAATTATATATTAAAATGGCTCCCAACAGTGTATTTTTATTTAACAATCCTTAATAGAATTATCATAACAATATGGGTAGAGTCAGTCTGACAGGAAGTTACAGAAGAGAAGTGAAACATAATAAAAATCGAAACAATGACGCATGTACCATTGTTGCATCACAACAATTGAATAATAGTACAATGCATATATAAATAAATTTACTCGTTATCATACATTGGCCCCTCAACATATACTATAATAATTTTTCTAAATTTATAAAACATTCACTGAGATCTCATAATATACATATACATATGTACATATGTATATTTTTGAAACCAAAGTAATCAGAATTAGTGAAGAAACACAACCAACGACGGCAATGGAATTTCATACATATTTGACTTTCTAATAAAATTATTTTATTTTCTTGGCGATATTCTATGGTTTTTCCAATAAGATTGCCGTCATGAGAGAAAGAGAAAGAATTCTTTATAGAAATAAAATTAAAAAAAATGAAATATAATAATATTTATATATTAAAAATGATAATTACAATAAATAGTAGGAAATTTATTTACGCAAAACTTTGGCAATCATCTTGCCGTCCCGCTGCCGTTGTTATTATGTATTTTTTTTTCAATTGAAGTCAAAACGGTTTGCCGGTGTTGTTGTGTCCCTTCACTTAGTTTGTATTAGAAAATATTGACAAAGAAAATTTTTAATCAGAAAAAAAAAAAATAATAATAAATACTAGCAGTTGAAACTGTCGAAATTTAATTTCTTGTTTTAAATAAATTTTCATATTTTTATAATAAATTAAAAACGAATTGATTATAAAATCAAGATACTGAAATTACAACAGGTTATGGGCGGTTCAAAAGAATCTCATGGTATTTCGCATTATAACGAATCGGGTTTTAATGATTGGTAGTTTCGTGTAAAATTACATTTATACTCAAATTTTATGCAAAATGATAAAAAAAAAGCAAAAGATCGTCTGGTTGGATTCCTTCATTCAGATTTTGAGATAGTTTATAATCTATTTTTGGCGATAATGTGTGATGGGTATAATGTGAATGTCCTTATTATGGTATTTGAAAATGTAATGCGTCAATTAAAAATGGCTGGTGCTATCATTGAAGAATTGGGTTTCCTTAACACTTCCAGAAAAATTTGATCCATTGATAACAGCTTTACAAAATGTTGAAGAGGGTAAATTCACATTTAACTTGGTTAAAGAGAGCCTACTGTCAGAAGAAGTAAAAATATCTGACCGAAACGAGGAACACGTTGAACAGAAAAGAGCTTTCGTTGGCAAAAAGTTTAATAAGTTCAAGAAGTTCATTGTAAGTGCTTCAAATGTAAAAAATTTAGACATTAAGCTTGTGTTTGATTTATGGTTGGTACCAATGTTAGAGAAAATTCTTGTAATAATAGCCAACAGATTCTTTTGAAGTTGGACTTGGGTGTTAGTGATCATATGACAAATGAAAAATGCTGTTTTGAAAACATGAGAGAGTTAGAAGAGATATTTCTTACAATGAAGTATGTACTTTATATTTCTGATTTTCGGGATAATTTGTTGTAAGTTAGAAAACTTATAAAAGCTAATATAGAGGTAAAGCTATTATTTTAAGAAACAAGGAAGCTATTACGTCAGCTAATTTATTTGGAAATTTATATGAACTAACCATATATGCCTATGACATCTAAGACTTGGAAGTGGACTTCGGAAAATAGAAAAGCTAACCCAATGGATTTAACCTAAAGTCAAAATTCCATGGTTTTTGCGATGAGTGCGTTGAAGGTAATAAATGTAGAGAACCTTTCGATGATACTCGTGTTAAAGCTAACTGGGTGTTGTTGGAACGAATGTTTGTGGTCCTATTGATCTACATATTTTGTGAACTTCATAAACGATCATACTCATTTTGCAATGTTATACCTGATGAAGAAGAAATCGGATGTTTCAAGAATAAGAAGCAATTGTTTCAAGGATGTTTAATGTTAACAGTATATCAAAACTTATAATTAATCAAGGCTGGGAGTATCTATCAGAAGAACAATATCAATGATAAAAAAGTAAAGCAATACAGATAGAGTAACAACCCCAAGATGTCTTCAAAATTTTACGACTCCAGCAGAGTTGGTTTTAGGTGTAAAACCAAATTTTAATAAAGTTAAAGATTTTGGTTGTAAAACCTATGCCTGGATTCCAAATCAGTTTCGTAAATAGCTTGATATAAGAAGTAAGAAGCTTGTGATTATTGGATATGCACCTAATGGATACCGACTTTGGAGATGCAAAAAGTTATTAAAGCCACAAATGTAAAATTTGATGACAACAATTTTAAATTTGGAAAAAATCAATAATAAAAAGAAATGATTAACAGGAGGGGAATAACATAAATTTGATGATGCTGTAAAATTGTAGAAGCTAAAAGCCTAAAGGTACAAAGCCGTTAATATTAAAATGGGTATTCTGTATTAAAGCGTATGAAAATGGTAATTCTACAAAATGTAGACTGGTTGTTAGACGATTTCAAGAAAAACAAGGTGTTGACTTCTTTGAAACGCCAAGATGACAACTATATGTATGATGTTAGCAGTTGGTTTGCAACGTAAATATATTTGTGATCAATTGATGTATAGACAACTTTTCTACATGGAAATCTGCAAGAGGACGTTTGTATGAAAATACTGGAGGGAGTTAAAGCAAACGATAAAATGACATGAAAATTAAATAAATACTGATATGGTAATATTAAATTTAACAATTTTCTTCTTTCTCTGGGATACAAAAGATCAATTCGAGATTATCGTTTTTATACAAAATTAAGTGAAAATCATAATGGCGATATCATTATTGCAACGTACGTTGATAATCTACTAATTGCTGGTTATAAATGGACAACAATGGAGAAAGTAAAGCAAGACTTGTCACAATATTTTGAAATGTTGGATTGTGTAATATTAAAATACATATTTCCTTGATGTAAAAATTCCACATAATGAAAATAAAATTGTAGTTTTCCAAAAAGTAGATATTAAAAAATTATTGTCAAAGTTTAGAATATCCGATTCTAATTCTGTTAAAAGCCCAAATGAACATAATTTGAAATCAAAATACAATCAGCCTTATCGTGAACGACTTGGCAGTTTAATGCACGTTATGTTATGTTTGAAACCCGATATTTGTAATCCTGTTGGTTATTAAAGAACTGTACGAAAAAGAGTTGATAATGTACCCCTCTCGAAATGAAAATTAGTCTGTTCTTATATAATTCCTAAAATATTATATCTGAATGTTTAAATTTACGTGAGCAGGACCACTTTCAAAACAACTCTAAAAATATGTATTTCTTTCAATATCATTATCAAAATTTTCGTTAAAAGAATATTAACTGCAAATTGTAAATGAGGCATATTAAGGCCTGGAATATTCATTTAAATAATGTCTCTTTTCAGTCTCTGAATATTAAGATTCCACTAACGTTTTATTCATATATTTTTTTTTTATTTTGGATATTTTTGAACATACACTGGGTTCTAATGTACCATTGGAATAGTCTATCCTGATACTATTCAAGTTTATACGTAATTAACCCTTTAACACAAAGAGGGTATTTAATTTCCAAAAGTATAATAAGTTCATATTAATACCGCGATAATAATCGAATTAAAAAGGCTTTTGAAATTTAGTCACTATTTTACTTGAATTTATAGTTTTTATTGTAAATGTATGCTTTTGGTGACATTTATTTTCTTAATTAACCATTTATTTGAAATAAAAATTAATTTAACCAATTATGGACCGGAAATCCTAAAATATTACTTGTGTAATTAAAGGGTTAAATGAATACATATATCTATAGTATTGAACGAGACCTTTCCGATGATGGCATAAAATATAAATTACTTTGGAAAATGTCCAAAATATTGAAACCTTTATAAAATAGTATTTAAAATAAAATAATAGAAAATTTTATTAAAAATTTAATTCGAGAGAATGAAAACTAATTTTAAATATATTTTTACTAATTATTTATTAAACGTCATTTGTTTATCATATGTTGTAATTTTTTTGGAAAAAAAAAATATAAAAAATTATATACACTGTTGTTTGAACACCATATTTTTGGAGGTATTTTAAAAATGATCGAGTTAGCGTGAACGAAATAAATATTTTGGGGATTAATTTAAAACATATTTATCTTTGAAACATTTTTTTGCCTGCATACAAATCAATGTACTTTATTGAATATATGGGAATGAAACTCATTGGCAACATCTAAAATGACTAGTAAGATATTTGAAGGAAAATTTATCATTTAAATTAAAATTTGAGCTTTCAATTAATGAACCGATCGTTGGATATGTTGATGTGAATTGAGTGTCAGGCGATCACAAGTCTATATTTGGATGTACAGTTTCCTGGTATAGCAAAAAGCAACAAACAGCGGCCAAGCCTTCAAGTGAAGCTGAATACATTGTTCTAAGTTTAGCCACTACGAAAGCAATTTGTTTAAAAGTAATACTTGAGGATTTAGATGTTACGACAGAAGTCAAGCTCATTGTAATATATAAAGATAACCGTTTATATATTGGAATGGCTACAAATTTGGAAAGTAAATGTGCTAGACATATTGATATCACACATCATAACAAGATGAAAACAGAATATATTAGAACTAATGAATAATTAGCGGAGAATTTCACTAAGGCTACAGATACAACTTATTTTGAAAACTTTAGAGATCTACTTGGATTATCTGATTGAGGGGGGGGGGGGATGGGTCAGTAGAAGATTAAGCAATCAGAACTCAGTGTGTTTTAGAAAATATTACCAAAGAAAGTTTTCATTCAGAAAAAAATACTAGCAGTTGAAATTGTTGAAATTTAATTTCTTGTTTTAAATAAATTTTCATATTTTTATACTAAAATAAAAACAAAATTGTTTTGAATATCAAATTTAAATGCTGAGATTACAATATATATGTTTTTAGAGTCCTTTTATAGGTAAAAAAGTCGAAATACGGATGTATATACGACTACATTTTAACATTCAAAATTTAAAAAAAAAATTAGAGAAAAATATTTCTTTCAAAGCTTCTAGATACATACATACTTACTTACTTTTGTGTGTTAAAAATCAGTTTACTCGAAAAGTAAGCGTTTATAAAGATGAGTGGGTATAAAAGAATCATCACTGCTGAATATAGAATTCTAACATGCTTTTTTAGCACATATCTGTTGCAAAAAGTAAAAATTACATAATTGACTTTTATTACTTTTCACGAGACCGTTTTTTAAGTTTTAAATTGAAATTAAAATTCATATTTATGCAATTTTGAATTATCTACCGTATAAATATATCCGCAATTCGTACGAAAATTATTTTTTATATTTTTAAAAATATAGCAAAAAAGTAATGGTGTTGTTTTTCCCTTTATAAAATTAATATTTTGTTTAAAGAATATCAAAACTTATACATTTTTCCAAAATAGAATTTTAAAAAATATCTTTTATATGTTGTATTATGTACTTATTCCACTTCCAAAATACTATGAAAATAAAATTTATGTCTTAAAAAACTACATATTTGAAATAATTATATTAAATTCAATCATTCATTTTAATATAGAAAATATGAAAAAATTTATACAATTTTTACATTTCGAAAAAAAAGTAAAATCAAATGAATTAGGTTGTTTTGTAGAACACCATCTCCTAAAGTTATGGACAGATTTTTATAAAAAATTTTTACAATATGTAATGAAATACAACAATTCTAAAAATTAAGAAAATGGAAAACGATATAACTTAAGTTATATAGTTTTTCCTCTTGGACACAGATATATTATTTAATTGAATACGAGATTGTGTATTTTATGAAAGTACCTATTCGTATTTATTACACATTTATTATGTTGTTTCATATTTTTATTGTAGGATTTTCTATTTTAAGGTTTATTACATAATAATTAATTAAACATGATTGTTCCATTAAATACATTCGTTACAAAATTTGTTAAATTTATAGAATAAATGGCCTAAAAAGCGATATTGTTTATGTAATTAAAGATAATTAAATTACTTGAATTGTGCATTTATTCTATGTTTTTCTCTACTATATATATATGAGAAATTCTTCATTATCTTTGTATTTCTTAAAAAATAAAATTTTACCTCACACTAATATAATACTTGTAAAAAATATTAGGTTTATTGAATTCCTAGAAGAATTGTAAACAAGCTATTATCTTGTAAAAAATTCAAAAATTGTTTACTAATGTATGGCATCCATTTACATTTTTATTTAATATTTATTTTGATGATGCGGTTTATTGCAGAAAAATCAATCCGATTTTATTTTGAAGTCGATTTTTTTTTATTTTTTGATTTGATAAAAAATAAAGTTAACTAAAATATTAAAAAAATAAATAAATAAATAACAAAGAAGTACTAAAAATTAAAAAATAAACATATAAAATTACTTAAAAATTCAGGTCACAAGTAGTACAAAAATATATAAAAGTTATAAATTAAGTTATGAACTTGTTTCTTTGTTGGGTTATTATAAGCCCATCCTTCGAGAATTGACGTTCACACGGTACCTAAGTCGCGCGTATTTCCAAATATTCTAGAGCTATTCATACATATTTGGATAAATTGTTTTATATTTTTCCCACTCCTCCAGAGAATTTACGTTCCTTTCACAAGCGGGTCTATTTAATTATTGATTTTTGGAATTCTACGATGCTATCATGATTTTCCCACAAACTTTCTTCATCATTAATTTCGGTACGTTCACGTTTCGTATTGTTAGTTTGGTGGTTGGGCCGTCAGGCGGGTACCCACGTAAATCTTGAACATATCTGTTAGTTTGGTGGCTTCTTTCTTTCTGTTAAGGCTACAATTTTCTGTTTCACTCTCATAACTGAAGTAAATTTATTAAAGAAAATATTAGTTCAAAGATGCACAGTATTTACCAATTATTGACATTATATATTTTTCGTCATTAAAATTAATTTTTTTAAATCTTGGGTCCAAAATATTTGCCACTCATAACATAACATTTCTTCAATATTATTAAATCTTTTGTTCATATAAAAAAAAAGCTTTTTTCTAAGTACAAATGCGGCAATGTCAATTGGGAGATTATTTTCAATATTCTAAAATATGTAACAATAAGAATTAAAACGAACAAATAATGAAAAATAAATAAGTCAATACTTACTCTGTTCAAAATTTTAATAATTGGTATTATTTAGCTTATTGTGATATGTTATTGGGACCATAGTTCTTGCGCTGATAAAAAAATGGTTTCAGAAGTTTTTGCACCTCCATCAAACTTGAAAGTTCTTGTACACATAAGCCTCTAGGTGGTTCAGATTTAAATGATTTATCTGTAATGATTTTTCTTAAAGCCCGGCTCACGGACCCATGCATTTCTAAATATCTGGATATCATTTTATATAAGGAATTCCACCGATTTCTTACTTCTTGTATAAGTTATATACTTGTTCCATTAAATTAAAAGTTCGAAAGGAAGGTTTGAAATTTTGTTCTTGTTTTTTAGTAATTTTAGTATACAAATCATACAAATAGTTGAGATGGTGGATGACCTGTTGTAGAATGCGGTACTTTTCGATATTGCTTGCGGAATATGTTAAAATTTTGCTGGATATTGTTGCAGGATGTTTGCATCGCTTCTAAAGCATTCTTTATGGTTTGAACACATCTTTCAGGTTGCCCATTAGAAGATGGGTGATATAGGGCCGCAAATTTATGAAACTTTACACCTACTACCTGTAAAAAATTTTTAACATTTTTACGCAAAATTTGTCCCATTTTCACTAACTACAGTAACTGATACTCCATAAGCAGCGAATATTTAGTCTAAAATAGTGATCGTTGCAGCTGTTGTCATCGATTTGGTTATTTTTACTTCAAGCCATTTGCTATAGTCTACATGTATCCTTTCCCCTTGGTCCTTTTGGATATTCCTAATGGTGTTCTCTAAATTTAGGTGGAGCATGTGCGTGTTTTGCACATTCATTACCCTCTCTTATCATAGTTTCAATATCGCTATATACACCTGGTCAATGATCTTGCTAAGCCATTCATTTTTATCATACCCAAATGGGATGTATGTAAATCATTTAAGACTAATCGATGGGGTGATGTAGGGATAACAACTCGATGTACAAAAACTAAACAATTTGCAGCTAGTTTGTAGTGAGATTCTGGAGCTTTATAGCCGCACGATTTTTTTTTCAAGTTTTCATCTTTTCTCGTTTCTGTGGCTATACGTTCAGCATTTAATGGTAATTGATTCACTTGACCAACAACGAACTTGTCGAATTCATCAGATGCTTCGTTATCAGTTTCCAAAAATAATTTGCCTTATTTTGAAAAAAGGCAATGGATTTCAACTTTAGATTTCAATGGCAATCCGGAGCGATAGTATGCATTAGAGCTTTCTTTCGTTTGCTTAAAAATAACATCATTATAAATTGAGAAGAGACTTCTGTGGATGTAGAATTTGTGTTAAAGGCTTATTGTCTGTTATTAAAGTAAAATGACGTGCATACTAGTACAAAAGGAATTTATTTACTACCCATAATATGGCTAAGGCTTCTTTGTCAATTTGAGGATAGCGTTGTTTCGTAGTTGACATTGCTCCACTCGCATATGCACTCGCGTTCTTCTCCGTTGCTTAGTTGATGCGAAAAAACAGCCCCAAGTCCTGTCTTACTGGCATCAGTTACTAATATCAGTGGTAAAGAAGGATCATAAAGCATCATAACCTGAGGTGAAACCAAAGTTGCTTTTATATCTTCGTAACTTTATGTGCATCTTCGGACCATTCAAAACATGAATTTTTTATCACATCTCTTTATGGCTTTTCTCTCGTGGCTAAATCTGGGATAAACAAATTATAGTAAGTTAAAAATAAAACCTAAATATAGCTTAAGTTCCTTTGGAGTAGGTGGCTTTGGAGCATTTAGTATGGCTTCAATATGTTTATCCGATTTGTGAATTCCTTGTGCATCAATTTTATGACCCAAAAACACTACTTCCGTTGTTGCAAAGATATACTTGGAACGATTAAGCTTGAGGCCATGTTTTCTCATGTAATAAGGAATCAAAATTTGTCTCATATATTAAAAGGCCACCGAAAAAATTGCGGACATTAGGTATTCCTTGCAGAATAGATTCCATTCGTCTTTGCCAGATACCTGCAATATTTGCAGCTCCATAAACGGCTCGGGTTGGTCGGATCAAACCATGAGTAGGAGTGTTAAGAGTCTACGCATGACTAAATTCTTCATCCACAGGTAAGTGTGTAATGCGACAGTTATGTCCAGGTGACAAAATATGGTAGAACCTTTCATTTGGTTAAATATAAATTCAGCTCTAGATATTGGATATTCGTCGATGATCATTCGAGGATTGAGGGTAGTTTTACAGTTTTCGGTGATTCTAATTTTTCCATTTTTCTTTGCCATGACATGAGTGGTTGAGGCCCATTCTGAGTAGTCTACTCATTTGTAATAGCTTAATGCAAGTTTCTTGTCAATTTCTTTAGCATAAGCATCTCCCTGATCTAGTGACATTTCTCTAGCTTTTGAAAATACCAGTCCTATTCCTGATTTAAGATGAATAGATACTGAAGGCCCCGAAAATACACCCGCTGTATCTCCGAAAATATCCTCATATCTAGAGAGGAATTGATCAAGAAGTTTCTGTTGATTTGTTAGTTGAAACTGTCTTACGAGTAATGTTTTCTCCCTCCGTTGAAGAAAAAAAGATCATAAAAATTGATTTCATTGACAAAGTGTGGTATCCATTGCCTTCCAAAAAGGAATCGAAATCTTGTTCTACTACATATAGATTTAGTCGTCGTGAAGTATTTCCAACTTTAACGGTAACAGGTAAACGACCAACACATGAGATTTTATGACGACTGTAACTAGAATAATGTGTATCTGATTTCTGCAATGAAAAATTATTGTTAAAACTTCGAAGTTTATTTATACTGATAATACTCGTACCACATGGTGCTCCAATGTCCAGCTCCATGTTTACGAAACGATCATCGATTATAACCTTCAATACTTTCCTATCTGTTGCTTTATTAACGTTCAATTTGTTGAGGTTTTGGGCGTAGCTGTTTTCAGTGTCAGACTGCAAAACTTCATCCTCTTTTAATTGTGCTGTTTTTGATTTACATACCTTAGAGATATGTTCTCATTTATCGAAAGAAAAACATTCTGCGTTGTTAAATTTACAATGTTTTTTTTTACAATGCTGTAATGGGCTCACTAGTGTGCGCAGAGCTGCATTCAATTCAGTTCCCATTTTAACTCTTGCATATTGGGCACAGCACTAAGTTGCAAAGCCCAATCGAATCATATAAAATACTCTTTAACTGTTCTTGATTGTGCTGAATGATATTCAGACATTGTAAAACTGAATGTTTCTGAGTTGAAGCAGTCGTTTGCAGTGTGTTACGGGAAGCATCGGTAAAAGCTTTTTGTATCGTATTTGTGGACATTCCCGTAAGAGATTTTATTACATCCTGAAAAATAGACATTTTTCAAAAGTTTCCCACTTCTGACGCCAAATTATTGTGTATTGAAATTATATTTATTGGTTCAAACTCAACTATTTTTTTATGAAAAAATTAGAAAGACAATTTTTGTTAGAAAGAAACATGAACAAGTGATTGATGCTTTGAGATATTATAATTTTTTTTTTGGATTTAGAGATATTTTCTTGAATTTTTCTCGTTTTAATTTCAATAAAATCGGTTCAGTAGTTGTTAAGACATTTAAGGCTAAAGTTGAACTTTTAATTTTTTTTATAGCATTTAGTATG
Source organism: Protocalliphora azurea (assembly GCA_932274085.1). Lineage (NCBI taxonomy): Eukaryota > Metazoa > Arthropoda > Insecta > Diptera > Calliphoridae > Protocalliphora > Protocalliphora azurea. The sequence continues at coordinate 108,915,953 of OW026519.1, read as the reverse complement.
AAAATGCAATCCGCATCTTTTTCTTGTTGCTTGAATCATCTTTACTTAAAAAAAGTTATAAGGAGACAAAAAAAAAAGAAACATAATAATAATTCCCAGGATAATCTTGTGAACAGGTAATCAATTCTAGAACAGGTTCCGCTATAATCGGTTGTTTTTGGGGGAAAAAATTACGATTTTTTTAATGTTTATTTTATTTTATTTTTTACATGAATAATATTATGAACAGGAATTTTTATTTTTTTATAACAACTAAAAGCTTTTTAATGTTTATTTTATTTTTTACTTAAATAACAATAAAAGAAAATTATAATTATTATTAATTCGGTTGGAAAATAACCTGCAAATATTCTATATTTACTTCCATGTTATTTCTGTCCTCGTTTTTTATCTCTTGATTTGTAATGTGACATAAATTTAGTATATTGGCAAATTTATACCAAAAATTTTATTCCAAATAAATTTCCATTTCCAAATAACGCACATGAAAATATGTTAAGAAAAAAAGGCTATCAACCATAACTTCGCAAATAATGAGGGTTAAAATATTTATTTTATTTGAAGTAATATTAAAAAATCGTAGAAGACCGGATTTGTTTTATTTATAGTAAGGAAATAGTTAACCTTCACGTACATATATTTATTTTTATTTTTTACTTTTACACATACATATTTTTTATCCCTTCCAATTTAGGGGTTATTCGTAGTAGAGTTTATTTCGTAGCGCATAAAAGTGTGCTTTCTTTGCAAATTTTTTAGTGGGGAGTATTTCGAGATATTAAAGTTCTATAGCAAATCCAAAGTTTCTTTATTGTTGAATTAGAATTAGATGATAAGAAACGATTACTTATTAAAAATAGGTATCTTCAATAAGCTCAACTGTTGGAAGAGCTTGAACTTTTTTTGAAAGTCTATTGTTTTAAAATTTTATGATTTTTTCAAATATGTTGCATAAAACACTTTTTCTTATAAAAGAGGAATAGAATTCGAGTAAAATATCAACATTTTTATAAAATGAATCATGAAATGAAAGCAAAAAAATAAAAAATAAATTTAACTTTAAGACACTGTTTTTTAAATTTTTTGTCATGGCACTACCGTTTTGCGAGCGGGATCAAAACGAAAAAAAGACTTTCTTTTGCGTTTATGTACTTTTTTCATACATCGACCAAAGGTATAATATGAAAATTTTGAAAATTTAAGAAAAGAACTAAAAAAAAAAACGGAAAAAGACATTTTTTATCTGAAGTAAATTTTTATTTGAGCTGTAAACATTGATACCTTTCATTTTGGGGCCACCCTAATGTACCTTCATATAAACCCTGTTTATCTAAGTTTGCAAATACACACATACTAAAAAAAAAATACACACATATAAAAAAACCCAAAATACAAATAAAATATGTCCTTTACATCAAATCAAGTTCATACATGCTCATATAATTTTATGCATTTTAACTGTTTTAATGCAGTCTGAAATTTTGCCAACAACGGCTGGCTGTTGCACGTTTTTTTTTTCTTTGTTACTCATTGCAATTTTGCAAAATTTGTTACTGTTTAATGTTAAAAGTAATGTGGGAAGATAAAAGACACATACAGAGATTTATGCATTTTATTGCACTGCAACATTCACTGTTTGCTACGGACAAATAATGACGAACGAATGAACAGCAACTCAGTCGCAACGAGAATATTCAACGTGACATTTTCACAATTTGTTTGTTTAACCATGATTTTTTTCGTGTTCATTCTCCAGTGTACATTTCTCAGTAGATTGAAAGATATAAAAGAAAGACGAAAGAGTCTGTTGTTTAGCTGGTTATGGTTGTCATGATGGTGAGCTAGGGAATAACGATGAGACTGAGTGGTTGATATTTGTGCTACTAGTAAACATTTTAAATGCAAAATTAATGTTGTCTGTCTGTTTCTTTGTTTTTGCCATTTTTCATTATTTTTAATAGCAAATTTTGTGTCACCAAATATTGTCTCAATAATTTCAATTCGAATTTAAAGTATAACATCAGATTAATAAAATTTCCAAATGGTTGCATAAAGATAGTTCATCAGAACATTTCAATGTATTAATGGGTACTTATTGTTTTATAGAATGTGGAGCTTCTCTTAGATATTATGCAAGATTTTTTATTAAATTTCCCCCCGCCCCCTTTTCATAAGATTATTTACAATATGTGAGTAGTTATATTATTCAACCGATTTAATTGATTTTTTGTTTGCACAAATATATATCGATCATCCTCCGGAAGGAAATATATTATATATATAATATTAATAAATATAAATTTACTTTCAGTAAAAATCAATTTTTCTACTTCTTTGGCAAGTCTTTTGTCCACTTTTATATACTGCCATATTTGTTTTATTGATGTCATCAAAATTTTAATGAATTTTGAAATTTGCTTACTTTATTTGGACCAGTAGTTTAAACATCTTATGACGTAAAAAGAGTGTGGAATCCAGTAAAAATGTAATCCAGTAGTATACAAAACAACATATATATATATATATATATATATATATATATATATATATATATATATATATGTATATATATAATTTTAGAGTTTTTTATATAGATTTTCTTATTCACAACTACTCATTATCGCGATGGCTAGGTTATCGCAACGGCTTAATTTTTTAAAATTGCAAGTTCTCTAATCGTGATAGTTTACGAAAAACGGGTTCTATTTTCGCGACTTTTATCTATTTTTTTTTATTTAATTATAATGTCTATAACCAAGAAAGGGAAATCCCCATCTTTCAGTATTTTAACCTTTTTTGATGATTTTGATCTTCAATTTTGTCAGTTTATTCGTGTAAATACATCTCTTAATATGGGAAAAGTTCAACATATTTTAAAGCCAACGATTTTTTAAAAATTAGAGATTTTAAAAAATTTAAAAGTGGAAATTCCATAAATTCAAATTGCGTAAATTATGTACTTCAAATTAGTATGGAACATCTTTTCACGAATGCTGACATAAACAACTAGAAAAATTTAATGTGGAAAGTAACGAGTAGCAAATGGAATTATCAGATACGGAATCGAAGGATTTTTACGATAGTGGTCATAAAGAAAATAAAATTAAAGTGGACTATTGTTTAACATCGATAAACATATGCATACAATGGACTTTGGAAAATGATAAGCCAACAACAGCACTATATAGCTGTTGTTTTAAAAAATAATTTTCCAAAAAAGCAAATCTAAATGTTTAAAAAGTAAATGTATCAATAAAAAATAATTCTAATTTTAAAAATTACATAAAATTTTGGTTTCTGTTATCGCAAAAATTCAATTTCCGCGATTGGTCTGGTTTTTAATTAGTCGCGAAAATCGAGCTTACACTGTAATTATTTGTAGGTGACTAAATAAGATAAAAGCAAAATAAATTGAATTTTTTTCGTGTATGTTAAGTTGCTGTCAAATAAAAGCAAAAGTTTAAGTGAAATTTTACCAAAAAAAGGGAATTTTCAATTAAAAATTTATTTTATTTTTAAAATTAAGAAGTTCCTTTTTAACTTGAGTAGGAATAGGAACAGTTAAGATCACTTCTGTTAAGTTTTAGTTAAATTTCAATACATCCGAATTTTAAAATAGAAGATTAATACGATCACTGATTTCATCACTGATTGATATTTAATTTGATGATTTCTTTCAGTTTGTATTTACTGAAGTCGCAATAATTCCTTGAATAAAATCAATATTTACTTACTTATTTACTTATATAAATTAGGGGTCGAGAATATAAAAGTTTCCAACGTAGTCGGGGCCTGCCTCCTTTGCGCCGTCCTTCGATTTCGTCATCAAAGACTATTCGTGTATCTTGATTTGCCTAACTACGTCGATGTCGTGGTGAAGCTCGTAAAACTCGTGGTTTGTCCTATGACGTTATTCGCAATTAACGCAAATGGGTCCATATAATTTGCGGAGTATTTTTCTCTCGAAAACTCTCTCATTTTCTTTGATTACTTGTCTATTGATGAGAAAGCTCCTGTGATATATCGCAATATTCGGGAATAATATTTACATCATCAGCGTAAGCGAGCAGAATATCGCTCATTTACTTCAAGAACGTTATAACAAATCTTATATTCTGTAAAAATATCGAGTTCATATACTTTTTGGTCAACGTTTAAGAAGAATATATGTCAGTATTTTTTTTTTTTTATTAAGTCAGTAGTAATTTGATAACTTTGAATGAGCTTTCTGCAAAATCGATATGATTACAATGCAATAATAATTACAAATGGAAGATATTTCGATGATGATTACCTTAACTCTAACGAATTTGCACAAATATGAATGGAACAATTGATTTTTTACTCATTCTTTTTATTTTTTTCCACTTTGTAATTTTCCTGCATTATTTAAGAACTCTAAAATATAATAAATTGAATTCGTTTATTTTTTTCCTTTCATATCCTTTTCCTTCTATTCACTATAGTGATGATTTTTTTCTCTGCTATTTACTTAAGTTGACAAATATATATTTCAAATGTTCAATTGTTAACATTGATATCGAAGATTGTTTATCGTCAGTTTAAAACAATTTCGTTGTCAGTCTTTTGTTCCTTTTTTTATTATTTATAAAAGCCAATCACTATACTCTTACCCAAATATGAATACAAGAACATTCTGTCCCACAACCCACAAATTTAAACTGTTCTTGAACTTTGGAAAATGAAAAACTCTCATATTTAGATAATGTTAATATTTACGGAAAGTTTTCGAAAATGTTAAAACTTTTTTCTTATAAAAAGAAATTTTTCGTATTTTTTGGCATTTTTTTCTATTAAAAAAAATATAATTTTGTTACAATTTACTGTTAAATAAATAATACTTCGTAATAAAATATATTTTCTAAGTTGTGCACTATAGCTTGTCAAGAATGTATCAAATGTCAATTATAAGTGTTTTGGTTTTTTAAAGTCAAATTAGAATTAAATTTAAACTCGGAAATATTTTATTGACCCTTTAAAATAAAATTATTAGCCAGTAAACTTTTAACATTGTTCTTTTTTTGGCTGTAAATTGGTATGGTTGCACAGTGCTTCATCCCATAAATAAAAATCAAAATAAAATCATTTTTGAAATTGTGTTGAAATATACATTTTTAGAAAGGTAACTTATATAATTGTAAAATATTTTTTTATTTTTTTTTTTTGGAACAATTATTTTTGTCGCTAAATATGTATATAAATACATATATAAAAATATACAAAAATGACAAAATTTTTTTACTGTTATTTAATATAATTAATAATATTTATTGTTTTTATTTAAATTTAAAAGTGTTCTTAATGTTAACGTCATTTATTTTGCAAACTTGAAATAAAAAATTAAGAAAGGAAAAAATATAATTTTAGGGCTCAATATAGGACACGCAAAATTACTAGATGGCGCTACATATATATATATATATAGAATTTTTTTTTTATTTTTATGCAAAATAAAAGTCAAAAGTGTTATTTTTAATATATGAAAATTTCATTTAAAAAATTGTTAAAATTTCTTTTTCTTACTCAAAAGTCTAGGAATTCTTAATGTTAAAATATTTCGTGATATTAAATTGACTTTATTCTAAAACTTAATAAAATAGTTAAAACTAATAAAAATACAAAATTTTAATCAGAGATCAGGCAAATTTATGCAAATTAATTAGATACTGAAGAGAAAATGTAGACCATAGTTTTTAACAGTTGCCATATAAATGTAATGTTTTTTAAAAATTTTTTTCATTACAATCTAATATCATATAAAATATATATCTTCTTCATTTGAAGTAAAAAATCTAAATATTTTTTTTTTTTTAAATCCAAATCTAAGCCATATTAAAAATACTCGAGAGCTCGTTTTTGGGACTTTGTATAAATGTGTAAAAATTAATATTGTCAACTAGTGTTTATTATAGTTTAAGTTTATACAATATTATGAATTAATAAACGTTAAAAAAAGAGAAAATGTAGAAGTTGAAATAATATTAGATAGTGACAGTGTTTGCGGGAGGTAGATATGCTCTTGCTACTATTAAACCAAATATTGTCTGACCCATAGAAACCCTATTTTCAATGGCTATTGCAAATTTTTGTACTACTATGGGCAGTATTTTAGAAGAAAATTAGTTTTTCTCATTTCAGGATATATGGGACGTAGGCGTGTCCCTGCACTGATTTCTTTAAATCTTTGTGTATATTCACTTTAGATCCAAAGTATAGTATTCATTTTACTCGACTTTTTCATAACTTGAATTTTTTTTTTACTTGAGTTATTTCAGTAAATAATATCTTTTAAAGTTCTGTTCGTGTTTATTAAAAATAAAATATGCAATCTGTTTTCTTAGTGTTTTATTAAAAAAACAAAACAAATTAGTTTTAATAAATTATAAAAATAGTTCAAGATATTAAAAATATGTACAAAATACATTAATTACATTAATTTACAAGAAAGTCTTAATTTGTCCTTCTGAAATAGTCTTTTAAAAATAGTGTTTCTTTTTCGTTTTTATGAACCCATTCTTTCTCTATATTTACTTAACTTTTTGACAAGTTAAATCAATAGATCTAAGACTGTCACCAACATTTTTTAAAGTTCAGATATTATTGTCCGTAAAATTGTTAAATTCAAATCTGATAAGTCTCATTTATGGATTCGAAAAAAATCTGATTTATTTTAGATGAAGAAATTTAGCAATTTTTAAGATAAAATATAAATTTACTGCTTAAATTGAATCTCAAATCCTTTCTATATCACAAGTTTCATTCCAGGCCTCATCATCTTCATATCTTCTAAACAAACGGCTGCACTGTCATTCGTAGAACCAACAATGTGTTTTTCTAAATCGTGATCAAAGTTCATCCAATTTGTTTCTTACGGAAAATCTAATATAAGAAGATGAATGTTTTTTCTTTATCTCCTCCAAATGCAAATTATAAATAACAAATAATTTAAATTTTACATTCTGATTTTTTAAAGTGACATTTATATATTTGATTTAATTTTTTGTGATTGAAAAACCATCTTCAAATTCAATTACGCGTTGCATTTCAGACACATTTTCGGTTCTTTTTACTGAATAGCGTTTTTTTTTTTAATTCCAAATTGTGGTGTCACTTTGTGGAGTACTAAAACATTTTAAACATTCTATACAAATTTTGCAACAGTTGCTTTTAAGCAAAATTTAAAAATTAAACTAAAATTATATCATATTTAAAACTAGTCAAGAAAGGAAAGTTTTAATTTTAATTTACTTGAATAAATTTTTATTCGATATTATTGATTTCAATTCAATGAAGCAATTATTTGATTTTTTAATTTGTTAATTATTAGAAAAAACATTATTCGAATGAATACCTTAGTCCAAATAATATAAATATGTACCAAGTTTCAGTTTTCTACGTCACTTCCTAATATTTTTATAAAATTCAGACCAATATTTTAGCTGAAGTGCGTTTTTTTAATTTCAGGTCTCAAGGATAATTTATTTCTAAATTTTGTTCAAGTTCCATCCGGTATTTTAGAAGAAAATGAGTTTTTTTTTAATTTCAATATATATGTGGGGTAGGCGTGCCCTTGCATCGATTTTTTTCAAAACTTCGTATATATTAATTAATTCTAAGGTAATATTCGTACCAAGTTTCAATTTTCTACGACAATTACTATTTTTATCCCATCGTTATATAGGATCAAATCACTTTGAGTTATATTTACTTTTACGGGTGTATTTTATTTACTTGGTGCTATGTAAATTTATTTGTCAATAGTCTTAGAAAATGTTCACTTTTTTATTAATAATATCTCATTTTACATCTACTAAAGCTGCTAATACTTTTAAGTTTATTGAGTTCTTTGTCCTATTATAGGGTTTATAAAAAAATTTTGTTGTACACTTGATATTTTTCTATTCCATTGGGATTTTCATGGGTTATGAAAAGCTGTATCTATTAAATGAACATGTGTTTGCATTTTTTTATGGAAAAATAAATTATAAACTTTGTGTCGACAAAACTTTGTGGTGGAATAAAATTATAGCAACTGCGTATTAGAATCTAATTTGTGAGAATATGTATTAATTTTAATAAAGTTAGTTGCACAGTGCGACAAGAAAAAACTGCCTCAATAATTTCAACGCGAAATGGAAGAGTACCAGTAGTCTAGCAAAACTGTGTTACTGTTACGTGTTATGAAATTTTTATAGTAATTTTATACCAATCTTATTCCTCTTTTGGGGTTAATCAAATTGCTAGTTATTTTAATCAAAGTTTCACTCTTTCTTTTTATGTATGAAACTTTAAACATTATTGTTCTTAATTAATCCTTATAAAATGGTGATTCTATGATTCTTAATTTTACATCGGAGACACTTAAAATTAAATTTTATTGGAATGTAATATAAAATAATGGTTATTTAAGATGAGTATTTAATATAGGATTTTCTAATACAGACAGGAAGATACATGACGGTTATGTCATTTTAGCGATTATGTTATGTTTTTTTAACTTTAGTTGGTTTTGCTGTTTTGCTGTTTTGCTGTTTTTATTTATTTTTGTGATAATAAAGAGAAATAATCTTAATAAGTAATTTTGAATAAAAAATTAAATTTGGTAATGATTGTAGCTAGGCGCACAGTGCTTTGTTTCCGTACAATGATGGGAAAAAAATAGAAAGGGTTGAGCCTTTATACTCATATTATTTTAGAATTAAAATTAATATATGCGAAGATTTGAAAAAAATCAGTGCAAGGATACGCCTACCTCCTATATGTCCTGAAATTAAAAACTAAATTTCTTCTAAAATACTGGTCAGAAATCTCACAGAATTTGTAGTAGCCTTTAGAAGTAGATTATTTATGAGTCTGCTGATTTAGTTTTCATTCGGAGCTAGGGTACACATAACTCACACATAATCAGAAATTAAAAACGGATTTACTGCTCAAATACTAGTTAGAATTTTACAAAAATGTATATTTGCTGTTAATTATAGATTTTATTTTTATGTAAATGGGAATAAGAACACCCCTATCTCCCATATATCTTGAAATTTGAAAAAAGCATTTTCAGCTAAAATTCTGGTCTGAGTTTTATAAAAATAGAGGGAGGTGTTGTAGAAAATTGAATTTTGGTAGACATATTATTCTGAATCCAAAGTAAATATATACAAAGTTTGGACAAATCGGAAGAAGGACACGCTTACCTCCCATATGTGATGAACTAAGAAAAAACTAGTTTTCTTCTAAAATACTGGTCAAAACAGTATCAAAATTTGCCATAGCCATGGGAAATAGGTTTTTTATGGGTCGGACAATATTTGATTTAATAGCAGCAAGGACATATCTACCTTTTCCAAACCCTATCATCTTCTAATAATATTTTAATTTCTGCACCTACTTTTTTTTTCTGCAAACTGGGATTTTGGGTATTTCGAATATAGAAGTGGGAATTTATTTTTGTTTTTGTTTTGGAGATCTTTTTTATATTATACTAAAATTTCGTAATAATAGCTTTATTTATGTAGATTTTATTTATTATTATTATTTTTTTTAATAACACTAAACATCAAAATTTTACGTTTTTCGATAAATTTAATGAATAAATTTAGTTCCAATGCTTTACTATTTATATATTATTATTTTTGAGTTATAGGCTTTCCAATGATACCAAATACTTGCATAAATAGTTTACACAATCGTTTAAAAACTAATTGAAACTTGACCCCCTTTCAGCAAAATTTGCACATTTTCTTTCATTTCTATGGTAAATATGTGCTGCAGCATAGTTATTTCAACATGTTTTTTTTAATTTTGTGTAACTTTTGAATCGTTAAATATATTTCAATGAAATTTTATATAGTTATTAATGGTCACCTCTTTTAATTATTTCTTATTTGACCAAAAATAAATTAAAATAATTACTGTTTACTAAAAATTAAATGAAGTTCTGTGCAAATATTTGAATTTCTTTAATGACATTTTTATCCGTTATTAAAAAAAAAAAAAAAAAAAATACCTGAGATACAGGTATTTTTTTATTATCATTATATTTAGCATATTAAAGAATGAAACAATCAGTGTATCCAGCCATTTGATATTCTTTAGAACAGGTATATTAAGTAAGTCAATTAGATATATTTTTATAGAACATGTTACATACCTGTGAAATTTTATAAAAATAGAAAACGTTCTTCAGTATATAAAAAGAACTCTTTTGTTTTATATTGTCCCACCACCTAATGAATTAGACAATTGGAACTTGATAAATCGGTTCTGACGTTAATATGCAAATGGGGATGTGATGGTTTCACTACGCTTAAGAAAGGATTCGAATGGCTATTATATCAATTAACAATGATTGATGGAAAGGTATGTAATGCCATTACGAATACTGATTCAGCCAATTTTCACAAATTTCTGCAGACAGATCTACAAATATTAATAAAGATTCCTTTAAATTTGGTAAACAGACGACTAGTATTAATGTATATAAACCACTCGTTGGCTATAGGAGTAGAATTTATGACAACACCACTAGAAAATTCTTTGAAAATTATGAAATTACGGCTCTAACTATTGGAATTGATGTGGAACTTCTTTGAAGATGTCATGTAAATGCAGAAAAAATTGAGTTATTCACCACAGATACTTTAAAGCTTTTGCGATCATTTATGGATGGAAGGATTTACCACCCATTGTTCACAAAGTACTTCAACATGGTCGTCTGATTTTGGAATCAAACATGAATTAACAGAATAGGCACAGGAGACCAGAAACTCTAATTTCCAACGCATCCGTCTATTTAATACAAGAAAAAGATCGAGAATATGTCAAAAGCAGAATCTTTTGATTTAACTTTTATTGTTTTCCGATCCTGCTCTAACATCGATAAGATATAAGTAGAATACTAACAATAATGTAATATACGAATACAATGATATTCAGGAGGTTCTTGATACATTCGATGTAAATGAGTATTTTGTTGAAATAAAATGAAATATACTGAAATAAATAAAATATACTTTTTATGTTTTTATTTAAAATAGTTATTTGAATCAACATAAACCTAAAGCTAATAAATTACTAATATCCGAGGTGATCAATTTTGGAGGTCCACCACCTGCCTCGAGACCAGCTAGAAACATGTGCTCCTCCAAAACATTTGGAAAATACCTCAGCAATAACTATGTGAAATTTTATGTTTAATGATTCAAAAGTTACACAAAATTATTAAAAAAAAACATGTTGCACTTATGTACATATGCAGCACATACTCGTATTTTTTTTTAAACGAATGTGTAAAGCATTTGGTATCATTGGAAAGCTTATAACTCTAAAAATAATAATATATAAATAGTAAAGCATTAGAACTAAATTTCTTCATTAAATCTGTTAAAAACGTAAAATTGTAATGTTTAGTGTTATTTTGTAAAAAAATAATATTTAAACTTAAATAAAATCTACATAAATAAATCTATCATTATCAAATTTAAGTATAATATAAAAAGGTTGTCCTAAAAACATAAGCATTAATATATTCTCATTTTGTTATACAAAAGTACCTAAAATCCCAGTTCGGAGAAAACTAATTTTAAAAAGTAATTTTTTGCAGTAAAATTGTCACCCTGTCGTTATCAGAGGCGTGGCTTATTAAATATTTTTTGCGTTTTTAGTAAACATATGTAGGTATATAATCAAGGTGTTTTTAATTTGAGTTTTGACAGTTTTGAGCTGCACAGATAAATGAAGAAAAATTAAAATTAACGAAATTGTTATAAATGCATTTACATTAAAAATTCGTTTAAAACATAAAAAATGTATGGTCTGAGGCTTTAAAAATCACAATTTTTAAATTTTCTACTTCAAAATAATATAACTTTTTATTGGAACCACATAGGTATATAATTCTTGCATAAACATTATTTAGAATTTCGTACAGAATCCGGAAAATATTTTACACAAATTTTAGGTCTCAAATTAAGCCCGCCAAGTAAAAAAGCAACTGAAAAAAATCCAAAAATTGGCCAAAATGTCTCTAAAAGTAACAGATATATCCCACACATGTAATCGTATCTTTTGTAGATAATAATAAGGACTATCTGTATGAAATTCTTTTTCAATCAAATCATAAATGAAATTTTGTCGATTTTTTAAGGTAACCAACTTTGGTGGTGCACCCCATCGGATTCGCAAAGAACCTGTGCTCTTCCAAATCAATTGAAATACACCTCAGGATTTTCCAGTTTAACCCAAAGAATTTTTAGTTTTTTGTTTAAGAGTAAGAAAATTATACATTTTTTAAATTATTTTTTGTTGTTGTTGTTGTTTCAAAAAATAGAAAATAATTCTTTTTTTATGTATTAAATAACAATACTGAGTTACATAATCAAGCAAAAAAGTTTCTATATCTTTTTTTTTAATACTGTAATGTAGTATGGATACAAACTGCAGTGCATGAATGTTAAGTCTGTATATCGTAAAGCAGACAATAATCGTGAAATTATTCTTTATGTTATACACCTCAAAAAGGGCTCAATAAGTTTAATATATTTAAAAAATAAATATAAGAGCATAAATTAAATTAGAGTTAAATGGAACTATTAAACTAAGCTTCCAAATAAAATAACTCAATGCCATAACTGCCGAATATTTGGCCATGGATCTAATAATAGTCATATTAAAATATACTGTGCCAAATGCGCTGGTTCACACCAAACTTCAAAATGTACATCATCTATTACTAAATGTGCAATTGCAATGGCGAACACAAATCTACAGATAATATTTGGTCAAGTAGATCTTCGTTTATCGGCTTGTGAAAACGCTATTCCAGGCCTAATCATCATTAATCATTAATGTATTAATACTACCTCATATTACAACACTTTTGCTAATGTAGTTCAAACAGAACGTGCACCACAAAATGAATACCCCAAAAAATTTGACATTTTTTTAAAGTTCTACTTCAGATTAATATAACTTTTTATTTGATTCATATATTTATTTAGAATTTTATAAGAAGTCTTGTGCATATTTTCAAAAAACGTTTCACCCAAATTAAGCCCGCCAAGTTTAAAAAAGATTTCAAAAAACGAGGTCAAAAATGAGGGAAAAAATTTACTTCGACCTAAATATATCTTAAACTAAAATAGATAACCTAGACATTAGGGTATATACTTGAATAATGTTTGTTACATTAATCGACAAATTAAAATGAAATAATTGTTCGATTAAATTAAAATCAAGAATTTCGAGTAAACATTTACTCGAGCAAATTATGCCGAGTTATCGAGTAATTCGAGTAAAAATTATTTTAAATATTTCTTAACTGGTTTTAAAGATGTTTTAATATTATTTTTTAAAATTTAGCTTGAAAACAACTGTTACAAAATTTTTATAGAATGTTTAAAATCTAAAGGTGATACCACATTTTGGAATTATGGAGGAGAATGGGGTAAAGTGGAGCACACTTTTATCTAACTTCAATAAAATAATCTAATTCATAGATGATAGAGAAAAAAAGATTCACCATTTTATATTAAATTGTTTGTAAGAAATAAATTGGAGGATTTTAAACTTGATTTAGAAAATCATATTGTTAGCTCTACGAGAGATAGTGCAGTCGATATATGTATGTAAATTTAGTGTTGTGGATATGATGATCATAGATTGAATGAATCTTGTTATATGGGAGGTATTTAGACTTAAAAAAATAAATTTATACTTTATGTTAAGAATCGTTGAAGTTCTTTATATAAAAAAGCATAATTTTGTTCGAATTCATTAATGCGCCTTATCAGTTTTTTTTGGCTTATTTATTTAACTATCAAAGAATTAAATAAATATATACTACATTTATACACACCTTAATTAAAAATATTGGCAAATGTACCGTGTAAACGGTGAGTTAATATTTTAACTGCAAATAAAACGTACGGCATTGCCACTTCTTTTTACGTTCATAGAATTTTCGATGATAATAGTTGTACTTTTCTCATCCGGCATGGCAAATAAGGAAATATATTTCATTATACAGATTGATTATAAACAGTGAGTAATTTATTTGCCAGTTATTTTCATTTGCAAAAGTCATGCGTATAAACGTAATAATAGAGAAAATTATTTTACGAAAAAAAGAGAAAAATGTACACAATTTTTAAAACAATATTTTGAAGATTTCTTCAAGTGTGAGAAAAGATTCAGCTTCAGGATCATAGGCAGCTAATTATTATTCAATCCATCCATCCATTATGATTCTATAATAATTTTCATCATAGTCATTATCATCATTTTGATGATTATAACTATTATAGTTATGATTTGGCTCGTTCTCAGAATCATATGAATCATAAGATATGGATGGTTCTGATGAAGCACTACGATTTCTTCTTTCATTCAATTTAGAGGATTCCGAAGATACCGACGAATCTTCTTTTGAAGATACAACACTTTCGAAACCGTCATGCTTCTTTCTCAGATGAGAGAAGTCTTCGGATAGAGAAAAAGGACCAGCAGGAGATATACTTCTTCAGCGCTAAGGGGTTTAGACGGTAGGTTATAGGATACAAATCCTATGATTAAAAGAACTGCTATAAATCGCATTGTTTTTATAAATTTAATTAAAAATTTGCGATGAATTTAAAAATAAAACTACTAAATTTTGGCATAAAATTACTTTTTATATAGCTGAGTTTGAAAAGTATGCATTATTAAGATATTTAGAATTATAATATTTATTTATTTAAGAGACACAAGTTTGTAACGTGTATTTTGTTTAGCCAAAAAAGTTCTTAATTAAATATATTTGATTTTATATAATGCTTATGTACATTTTAAATTATATTGAGTCTATTACTGTTAGTCATTTCATTTGCTACGTTTATTTTTCTGATATTTTTTAAAACCTACCAACATGTCTGTCTTATAGCGTAACTAAATAGCGACTTTGCCTAATATGTTCTTTTTTCTTATATTTAATTACGATATTTAATTTATATATATATATATATATATATATATATATATATATATATATATATATATATATATATATATATTTATTTAATATCTAGAAAGAGAGTTAAATAATATGTTTAAAAGATTCTTTTAAAAGACGTGTCTTTAATTAATTGGGGTTTAATAAAATTTTTGTGCATGTTTTTCTTAAAAATAGGTTTGGATGACGAAATTCTATAAAAAATTCTGTACTTTATAAAACAAAAGTTTAATTATAAAAAGGGCAATTATATATGATCATTTGTAAAAAAAGGTTTTATTGAATAACTTAGAACGAATGTATTTTCTAAATTACAGGCTCAATCGTGAAATCAGTCTCTCTTTTATTGCTCGTTGATACAGGACAAGATTACGACGCATTTACGTATTAAATACTAGAAATATCGGTAAATTATTATTGTTGTTTAACAGCAATATCACTGTAGCTAAAACCAGGGTTGTCAGATTTTTTTGAGCCTCTTTCGCCAGGTTGGTGATTAGAAATCGCCATAAATCGCTAAATTAAAATTTTATTTGGTTTTTAAAGAAATACTAAAAAATTAACTAAAATGTTATGTGTCGTACAATTTTTAGCATTTAAAATTTCGTATAATTTGTAAATGTAAATTCGGCTTTAACAAAGTCAACAATATTGCAATAAAAAAAATTCAAGTAGTTAAATATTTCTGTTGCATATTCTCCAAATTGAGCAGAGTTAGTTAATTTTGTGCTTACTATTAATTGCAATTAATAGTATGTTAGTCCTTTCAAGTAACCCTTTATTAATACCAATTATTTTTGATGTAGCTTCGAAATTTCCGAAAAACCTTCTTACTATGTTTCCATCGTTTGTACTACCACCAGTCGGCAGAGGATTGTCGATGTTTAATCCCGTCTCTTCTCTGAATTCATCCTGGATTCTACTTTTCTCAGATATTCTAAGGGTTTTTAAATCCTCGTTGTTTCTGGTAGGTTTTGTTAAATTTTCTGGCACACTTCTATACTTTAAATTATATGCTATGTGCAGAAAATGCGTGTGTGGTGTATAAGAAATCGCCGAAATCTTATAAATGGGATTTTTCGGAACTTTGCCGTTATAGTCCCCATTTCATTACAGATCTGAAAAAAGCCGTTGGAAAACTCTTTCGAACACATCGGAATTTCTAAATTCGATACAAAATAATTCAAATTCGCAAGGGCTCAGTATTCAGCTCTATTAGGTGGTTGGGCTTGTTTTGAATTTTTAAATACCCTCCGTAATGGTCTTTCAGAAAAATATAAAATCATTATATGTATGTTCTTAAGGAAGTTTTTATTTTGGACAAAAAAGACTGTAGACACTTTCGTCCAAAACAACATAAAAAATTATAATTTTGTACAATTTTCAAATTCAAAATAGTTTATTTTTGGATTGGATAAAGATATCGACTTCAAATTTACTTTATTCGGTAAATAATTTTGTTCTTAAATAACTGGAGAAATGTATAAAATCGGATAATAATATTACACTATATATTTAAAAAAACAGGACCAAAATTTTGCAAAATTGAGATTGTTAAAATTTCAAATGCAAGTAACTTGAAAGCTCTAAGGAATAAATCGGATAAGAAACAAAAATTTGGCAAGCGGTTAAACATTTTGTATATCGGAGGTACCATATTTTGAGCCCCAAATGGTGGGGTTAGCCCTTTCGAATTTAAAATTGTACACTCCTCAGCTACGCCTATGTGAAACTTTATGTAAATCCAACCAGCCGATTAGGAGTCATATATTTATTTAAAAAATTTTTTGATTCTTACTTAATTGCATATAGCTTCCAAGAAAGCAATAGCGTAAGTTATTGACTATGTGCGAAAAATAGTTTCCCTTACAATAGTGCTTCAAAGAAGCACTAAAACCCATATATATTTCTTCTAAGCGGCTCATTTCGAGCAAAAATCATGTATATAAATGCGCTTCATTATTGTATATATTGTGAAACCTCCTCATAAAATTGTAAAATGGATAATATAAGCATTACTAATGCGCATTTATAATGTATGATTTTTGTCCGAAATGAGCAAGCTGGAAACAATAGAAATGTATTTTAGTGCTTCTTCTTTTATTGCATCCAAGGAAGCAACATTTTTTGCTGGAGTAAAATTTATAATATTTTCTTTTTATAAAAACAAACTAGACAAACTAGATGGCGTGAATTGACAGTATCCCGGAAAATTTAAAAATCAATCCTGATTTCCGAAAGTGAAAAAATAGAGGAAAAAGAAAACTACCATTTCTATCACGAAAGCCACAGGATAACAGTTGTTCTTTCACTTTTAGATTTTTTAAACAAATATAAAATGTTGTTTATTTTATGATTTTTATTTTTTTGAGCAGGAATAAAAATTATTTTGTGGTTTTGATTTTTTTTTTAAATATTTTTGATTTTACTTAAAGTATACGATAAAATAACGATACATAAAAAACACGATAAAATAAAAAATTGCTGAAATGAAAAAAGTCGCCAATATAAAAAATCGCAAAAACTAAAAAAACGCTAAAACCAAAAATTCGTCCGAAACATGTACATCCGATTTTAATAAAAAGTATATATTCGGTCTATAGTTTTTAATGTAGCTTAAGAATTTCAGAATTTATATAGGCGTTTAAAGTAACACATAACAAAACACATGTTTGTAATAAAAGAACAAAGAAATTTTCTACGTCGTCCGGGAGTTTAAGATAGCTCTGGAAAGAGAAAACGTGCTTAGGAAATTATATATATAATAAATTAAAAATTAATAATCATAAGTATTTTGGCAAATTTAATTAACAAGGGTACTCATTTAAACGCTTAAGTTTGTCATTTGTGCTTCTGCGCAAATTTACGCGACATATTTCATGAACCTCCTTTTCAAATGCTGCGCATTATTAAGGATAAGAAAACAAGAAATCATTGCAAGTAATTAAATAATTTTGTTAAAATCAAAGATACATGCAATGAATTTATTATATTTAACATAATCATAATAGTTATTGATAATTTTTAAATATAAACAAAAGACAGCTGATTTATAAATGTCTAATTAAACAACGCAAGTTAGACTAAATAGTCACGCAAACTTGTAAGTGTTGTGCAAATGATTTTCTATACAATTTTTGACAATTCATTTGCGAGTTTGCAAACTTACACACATTGCACATTTTGTTAGGATTTTGCTCGTTCTCATGATGACCTTTATTATTTATTTGTTAAAAAATTATATCAGAAATTATTTCATTAAAAATATTAAATAAATTTGTCAAAATATTTATTCTAAATATTAAATTAATTTTTAACTAATGCTGAATAATTTTGTTAGTAAATTATACAAATTAATAATATGACTAATTAGGCACTTTAGTCATAATTCATGACTTATTATCACTATTTAAAAAAAAAAAATCTTTTATAGATTTAGTAAAATCACATTTTATTGTTTTCAAAATATATATTATCCCCCTGCCTTGACTGAATTACCTTTGTAATTTTAAATAATTTTTCAGGAAGGCTAAAAAACTGTTTAATTTCGCTGTTTTTGCGTTACTTCGCAAAATTTTTACAAAAGCTTTCCGTTTATTAATAGGCTTAGTAACGCAATCAAAGTGTATTACGAAAACTAATCAAATTTTTGGCACATTTTGGAGAAAATCAATGAAAACTTAGCAAAGGTAATTTCGTAGAACAATTTTAATTATGATATGTTGGTACTTTTCTTTTTGTAAGTTCCTAAGTTTAATTAAATATAAGTTTGAACTATGAAAGGAGGTATTATTTGTAATATTTTGGCCTCCCAAGATGATTGGAACATGTTACTAAACGGTAATTTCTATTGATCCTAGAAGAAATCAAAAAAGAAAAAAATCTTCATAATATTAGTGTTACATATATTAAAAAAAATATATATGTTGTAAATTAAATATTGATGTGTAATAAATTAATCACCAAAATATTTATGATCAATGTTTCTTTTTCGTGATCTGCACCAATTTTAAAATACTTTAAAACAACCAGGATATATAACGTTTATAAATTGGTAAAAAAATGTTTGAAAAGTTATTTACTTTTTAGATTACAATTGTTTTAGTATTTTATTAGGTGGAATCGGGTTAGATATTTTGGTGAAAAATAAGTTGAAAGTAAATAAGTTTTATTTACTTTAAACTTTTTTATTTTAATACTATAGTTGTAGCGGAACATCCCAGGTATAACCTAGTAAACATAAAACCATTTGTTTTTGATATTATTCTTAATTTTGAAGTACTCGTACCTATAAAAGATATATGCAAGAAACCTTTCATCATTATTTTGTTGTCCTTTTCTTTACCACATTTATAGAAAACGACAACAATATGAAGTAGTTTGAACTTTTATTATTTTTTATTGTTTATTTATTATATAAATGCTTTTATATAATAAATGTCTAAAAAATAGGAAAAAATCTATAAATTACGAAAATTGGAAAATTAGAAAGAAATCACTAAAATACGAGTACAAAGAACTATCGCCAAATTGCAAAATAAAAAATTACCAAATTCCGAAATAATCTAAAATACAAATATCAACCAAATATTAGAAATCTCCGAATTACAAAAAAAAAAAAAAGAAACAAATAAAATTTTAAAATATGTATCGCGAAATTTCGCTCTGTTCAAAAACAAAACGGTTTTAATATTTTGTGTATTCTCCGTAAATGTGAGAACAAAAGTTTTCTCAACAATAATATTATATATTATATATTATATATTTTTTTTCTTTTTGCATTTATATTTGTAGTTATGAAGCTATTGATACCAGTAAATCACTGGTGATCTACATACATACAAATTTACTTACAAACATGTGAAAAAGTTATGTATTTTTACCTACGTACTAATATTTAAATTTCAGATTTAACAAGTATTATGTAAAGTACACATGTATATCAGATCGATATTAGTTATAGAAACAAAAAAAAAAAAAAAAAAAAAAAATATTGTTATACACATACAGGTGATAGTGCTTACAAAACAAAACTTTTCATATTTTGTACGTACATAGACACGTTTAAAAAACACAAGTAATAACATCAAAAACAAATATTGAAACAAAATTAAAACGTTTGCAAGGTACATACAGAGTGAAACTTTTTCTTTTATTCAGTCATTCAGTCCGTCCGTTAATATCTGTGGTGATAATTTTTCCAACTAAATAGAAATAAAAACATTAGACGACGGTAACTACTTTTATTTCAACTTTGTTCTTCATGTTTTTAAATACGAATATTTTTAAACAAAAAAAAAAAAAGTTAATCTTTTTTTTCGCAATAAAAACCATTAAAGCACTACACCCATCAAAAAAAGGACTGTCATTGGAAGGAAGTACTTACTGCTGAAGAAGTAGAGTTTTTAACCATTGGTTGTCATTGGTAGGATGTTCTTCTTTTAAAACTGTGTTTATAAAACTTAAAAAGAAATACTGTTTTAGCTTTGTTAAAAAATAATAAAAGTACTTTTAAATTTGTGAAACTTTAACCTTTTTTCTTGCTTTTTTATTTTCACTTTCTTGGAGGTAATATATAATAGTAACTTAGTGCTACTTTTGAAGTGGTGAAATTGTTCTTTTTTTAAGCACTTGCTCGTTTTTTTTTTGTTGCTGGTCAAGTACATTTGAAACACATACTAACGTAAAAAAATAAAATTTTACATGGAACCTTCACAATTACTCCTACTTTGTAAACTGAGATATAATTATAATTATGAGATAAATAGAGATATAATTGT
This sequence comes from Protocalliphora azurea, assembly GCA_932274085.1. Classification (NCBI taxonomy): domain Eukaryota; kingdom Metazoa; phylum Arthropoda; class Insecta; order Diptera; family Calliphoridae; genus Protocalliphora; species Protocalliphora azurea. The sequence goes on along the minus strand of OW026519.1, from coordinate 108,895,169 downwards.
CATACTAGTTAGTAAGAAGATAATGATGTGTGTATTTATATTAAAATTGTGATATTAATAAAATCCTAAAAATAAAATTTCTAAGAACGCACATCTATACGAACATGTAGATATTTTAACATGTTTGTTATGAATTATAAATTTGAGAATATATGTCTCGATTTGTATGGAGACAACCGGTGTCGTAAATGTATCCCCATAAATTTAAAGATTGATATGTTGTAAAGTAAACCCCATAACATTTTGGTTGCAACAATTATTTTAACTGATATTCAAAATATTATTATGTCTTTATTATATTTTGAAGTTAATTTTGTTATAACGAAAATTTTGATAATGTTATTGAAAGAAATCTATATTTCTATAGGTGTGTTAAAAATGGTCTAGCTCACGGAATTGAAACATTTTACGTAGCATATAAGAACATACTAATCTTCATTTCTAGAGAGGTCTATTTGCAATTTTTTTTAGTGACGCTTTTTATAATGTAAATATGTACACTAGGTGTATAACTTTTTTTTACAAAAAAAAAAAAAAAATCACAGGGTGCCACGCCATAGCCCATGTTGTACTGATACTAAAAACCGTTTTCAAAAATGATTTCCGCCCCGAAAGCAATTGAGTTTTTTTTTACTAAATTATTATTATATTGTTTTTAATATTAAAAAAAGTATATTTTTCATACTAATAATAAAATTTGGCACTATTCTAAATATTCTGTTCAGTACCAAAGCGTTCTTAATTATTTCCTTAATAACCACTATAAAATAAAATGGTAAAGTTTTACTTTTCACAATTTTTTTCAGTTTTCAGTAGATTAATAAAACCAGCATTTTTAACCACCAAATATAACGGGAATTAATTTGAAATGCATTTTACGTAACCCATTATTTTAATATGGTGATGACATTAGAAGCAACTAAGTAGGCATTTTAGAAAATCATTACATAGATGCGATTACAAGAACTAATTACTGCCAGTATATTCAATAATTCGGTCGCAATATAAAAAGAAGTTTTTTATTTTAAACGTAAAAAAATTTTATAAATTTTAATTACAGATTTAAAAATTTTAAGGGTTTTTTTTTCACGTCCCAATTAATATTTTTAAGTTGCATTTGTGAACATATTTACAAACATACGCAAATTATTCCTTTTCATATATCCCTTCTTTAAATATATGAATTGGTAAGCTCAATTAAAAAGTCAATAAAAGTTAGAATTTCAAAAAATCTGATCATAAATAAGTAATTACCAGGGAAACCACAAATATGCAATTGCATGTTCTTCCTGGACGTTGAATGAAATCATCGATAAAATATCTGTCTGTTTCGGAACAAATAAAGCATGTTGACATTGATTTGTAAGTGCATGTTTGCATATTTTATTCTTATCAGCATATTTTTGCTTTAGCGATTTTTAGTGAATATTTATAGCATATAATGGTATTTTTGGAGCATATTTAACATTTTAGAGCATATTTTGACATTTTGAGAATCATATTTTTACCTGATAGGATGCTTTACAAATTTGATTTTATAAAAAATGAATCAAAAGTAATTAGTATTCCAAATTAACTTTATAGGATACCATTTTACATTGACTTTAGAAACAGAATAATTGATCTTATTTAAGCAATTTTTAATTGATCCTCATTAAAGCTATTTTTGAAATTTATTATAAAGCTTTTAAATGTTGTAAAAACATTATTATTTTAATGAAATTCTCATATGCAATTTTGATAATTTTTGAATAATAACATCTAAAATTAGATGGTTAAGTAAATGGAAGATCAATAAAGTTTGTATAACACAATAAAAAAAAAAAAAAAAAAAAAAAAATATGGAATCAAATCAGTTTTGCCCGATCTTATAACATTAAAATCTGTGACCAAACGAAAAAAAAACTACATAACTTAAGCCATGTAGTTTTAAATTCTTAATTTTTAGAATTGTTGTATTTGATTACATATTGTGAATTTTTTTTACAAAAATCTGTCCATTACTTTAGGAGATAGTGGTTTACGTAACAACATAATTCGTTTGATTTTAGTTTTTTCTAAATGTAAAAATTATTTAAACATATGTTTTTTCTATATTTCCTATATAAAAATTCGTGATTAAATTTAATATACTTATTTGAAATATGCAGTTTTTAAGACATAAATATTATTTTCATAGTATTTTTGAAATGGAATAAGTACATAATTCAACATATTTTTCGATACTCAATATACATATTAGTTTGAAAAATATGTCAAAATTGTATACCTACGACCTTTAATTTCAATTTAAAACCTAAAAGACGGTGTTCTGAAAAATAATCAATTATGTAATTTTTCCTTTTTGCCACAGAAATATTAATAAAACATTTTTTGTTTTTGAGAGCATATATTCGTGTTTTTATAGCATATTTTTCGTTTTTACTTTTTTAGATCATATTTGTAGTTTTTCTGGTAATTACATATCACGTTAGAAACATGTAGTTACTAAACTACTTCTATACAATGCAGACGGTATGCTGTTGTCATTGAAAAGTAACTACAAACGTAACTACAATTCCATTACAAGTTTTTTCTGGGATATTTAACGAAAAGTTTAAAAATTATAAAAATAAATATTATGGGTGATGTTATCGCTTTTTATGAAAAATAATTATTTTATTGAAGACATTGCCAGTAGGAATAGAGTTTTCAGTAAAAATATTGTATTATATGAACAAATTTAAAAGATCTTAAATTCAAATCTCCAATGCGTTTGGTGCGGAAACTTTTTAACGATCTCGAAAATTTAATATAGTTTTTCTTAATATTTTTTATGCCATATAACGCTATTCCCTATTTTTCATATTCGCAAAAATTGCAAAAACTTATACCCCTAATGTACATATATATGAAGTTTTTCAATCTCTATTAAAAATAAATTTAACATACCGCAGATTAAGTTCTTCAGTAACTGAAATTAAAAACACTACAAGTAAATACATTGAAACAGAAATAGTCATAATAGTCAATATAAAATAATTAAAACTTTATTACATTTATACATGAGATACAAATACTCATTTATATGCATACATACATAGATACATACATACATATGCATGTGGTTAATTGTGTTTATGTGAGTACCTATGAATGTAATTATGTGTTTAAATCAGTTAAAATCTGTTGCCAAGTTTTAAAAGTTAACCCGTATATTGTAAATATATATGAATACAATTTTAAATCCTCTAAGGTGCTATACAGTTACAAAAATTTCATTTTACAAGCAACGTTGTGACTCAAAAACTATTATGTCAACTCGAAAGTTAATATCGTTGATGCCACAGGACAATTTAAAATACGATTATTGTTCATATTATAACTATGATAAAGTATAACGAATTTATACTATATCTAAGAGAAATACATGAAGTACGAGTGATTTGAAAATATGTTATAAATAGAACATTTTGCTTTGCACTTAATATTCTTTTTATATAGTAAAGTATTTTCAATATTTATGTAAATAAAAATAATAAAAGTTATTTAAGAGGTTTTTTAATATAGGGCTGAATAAAAAATAAATATGTGTATATTTCCTCACCATAATGAACATAAAGAAATTATTTAAATAAAATATTAACAAAATATGAAGACTATATCATTAATAAATTACTTATCAAGTTCTTATGAATGTGCAGAAAATATAATTTTGTAGTATTTTTGAACAGAGAATGATCATCACTCATTCTATTTTAAGTGAGAATTTTATTAAGAACATTTTCTAATTTTATACTTCAATTAACTATCCAAAAATGGCAAATTTTATTTATATATTTTATATTTAGACGTACGTTAATGTAATGAATTGATTTTTATTGATTTTAATTAATAATAACAATGACAATTAAGGTTATATTCGGCTTAACCAAATGTGATATACCCACCATCAATAAAAAAAATCTCGATTGAATAAATAAATAAACAAATAAATAAAATTTAATAACTTAAAAACAATATTAAATAATTTTCCACTTATCTTTGACAATTAGCCAAAAAATCAAAATTCCTTAAGGAAGAAAGATGTTTGGAAATTTGCGTTCTCCACTTTTATAAAATTTTTGCATTTTTCATTTCGTGATTACACTGGTCGGCAAGAAAATACTTTTTTGTCCTCGTTAAAAAAAAAAACAAAAAAAAAAGAAAAACAAAAAAAAAAAAACTATGTAGATTGTAGATGGAATTTGATCTTCTAAACACGAATCTACTTTCAGTTTTTTCCCTTCGGATTAAAAAAAAATATTAAGATAATTAAGTGGGAAATATTAGACAAGCTCATAAAAAAATCAAGATCTGATAGAAAAATCTGAAAGCAGATTCGAATTTAGCTCAAATTCAAATTCCATCTAGTCCACATATTTTTGTTTGAAGAAAAAGAAAAAAAAGGTTTTTATGCTCACCAGTCTGTCTCCACTTAATTTCAGGTATGCATGGGAATTTTCACTTGTGATAAAAAAAAACAACAGAAACATTTTTGCCGTTTTCACTTTTTAACAGAACTTTAAAAAAACTTCAATTTTGCAAAAAAAAAAAAAAAAAATCGAACATTATTTTTTAAATAACTCCCATGTTGGAGACGCTTTAAGATATTTTTAGTCTTCATCTTTTGGTGAATCATTTATATAAATCATACACACCGTTCTTGAGTTATGATAAAAATACTCGTGTAATGGCCTTATTATGGTTGAAATATTAGACACGTCCATAAAAAGAAAAAAATCCAGAGCTGATGGAAAACACTGAAAGCAGATTCATTTTATAGTTGGATTAAATTCTTCTTTATTAGAATAAATAAAATTAAAAAAAAATTTAAAAAAGACACATTTCCAATCTTTTTTATCTCCACAGAAATTAATAAAAATTTCTTAAGAAAAAAAGTCTTTGTTACCCAGAATTGCACCAAATAGAGAATATTTCAATTCTGGGTTACGCCATTGCCCAGCAAAAACTTTGCTTACCTCGTAAGCTCGCAGGTATAATTGGAAACAAAAGTAAACTACTTATTTTTTGCCTGTATAACTAATTATTTTTGTTCAAGTTGTCCCCAAATTCATGTAGTTATTTTTTGACTCTAAGGGTACTCAAAAATATGTACCTAAACGAAAATGAAAATGAAAAAAAAACTTCGTCTTCAGTGAGATTCAAACTAGAACATAAATTAACCATTCGTTTTTAATGACTAACGTCTTACTCAGTACACCATCTCGCACTAAGTTTTCTAAGCGGCAAAAACTTTTTAGTATAAAATATCTTTTAGACATTTTGTTAAACAAAATTAACAGCATCAAAATGGCGTTGAACCAACAATCTTCAGGTTGTTAATCCGGCGCTCTAGCCAACTGATCCACGAGATTGCAATATTATTGTGCTATTATACTATTGAGAATTTATTTATGTAATATAGAGTAGGCAAATAATAATGACGCTTCATTACCAAGAAACTACTTTAATAAGTAGCTGCCATTACCGAGAACCAAAAGGTTAGCCACCCAACCTTTTCATAGTTTATAAGTCTGTCAGTCTGAGGGTTGCTGGTTCCAGAAAGTCTTCGTTATTGTGCTGAAATAATAAGGTTAGAATATAATTTTTAATTGTATTGTAATACGAAATAAAATATGAAACTAAAACAAAAATGATAAAATTCTGGTGGATTTTTATGATTTTAAAGGCGTTTTTTAGGGGATTTGTAATAACTGAAAATTGTTTTAAGCGAAACCGATCATTGTTAGTCTCTAGTAGATGTTAAACTTGAATTAAACAAGAAATAAATTGTTTTATTAGAAAGGTCTATTGACATCGTTCAAATAGCTGTTATGGCTTCGCTGAGTGGCATATATTCGAAAATGCTAATTTTCCAAGTTTATATGATGGTACAGATATGTTGACTCAAAATGCCAATTTTTCACCTCCCGGTTCCCAGGTTTTTTGTCGGGAATACCGGGAATTAGGAACTATCAAAAATGTGTATTTTTACCATTTTTAAAAATCAAAAATTCTATAAAAAATTTTATTGACCATAATCAAGCAATTATACGATTAGATACGATATACGATTACTTTGTATCTAGTTCGATGTAATTAACTCTAAGGCGTTTATTAAAATACCAGAAATGGCAAAACTACTTAAATATTTGAAAATTCTTTATTTTTAATGACATTTCTCTATATTCCAAACCACCGCTATTAAAATAAAAAACTTAGAAAACCTCGCCAATATTAGATGAATGTAAGACACAGTTTTGTAAGATTTTTTATTTTGACTTTCCGCCTTTAACAATTTTTACATATTAATTTTTTTTTATTTAAACTAGAAAATATATTTTTATGTTTTGGAAAAATAGATCGAAGTCCAAGTTTTATTTCCAAAAAATTATTCTCTAAGACATGCTTATCAAAAAATGCTCTGTGGTTGTGATGAAGAATACCCAGAATTCCTTCTTAAAGTTTTTATTGTCGATGTTGAATAATAGTAAAATATTTTTAATTTTTTTTTAAATAGATGTAGGCATGAATATATTTTTTAATGCAACAATGAATTTCCAAATAAGTATTTTGAAAATATTAACAAACGTATTCACAAATAACTTTTAAATTTAAAGTGCCCTTTAAAATAAATTTTTCATAAAAATTTTGTTTCTAAAATGAATTTTAAATTTAAAATTTGTTTGTGATTACGGAAAAATTTATGAAAAACAATTTTTAATACCTATTACAATTTATATAATTATACTAATAAAGTCATCTTCAAACCTATGTTTTTATTTGAAAGTAGATAGATATGTTTGCGTGCAAATTATATTCGTATGTAAAATATAGCTTCTTTTGTTTAGTTTTAATACTTTTAAATAATATTGTATTTTTCCGGAATTCTCGGAAACGCCTTCATTTTAAATCCCGATTCCCGGGAGTTGAAAAATGCCGGGAAATGAGAAACCCTATTTGCGACTTATTTTTATAGTTCTGTTACTAAAGGAAACCCAAATCAAAATTAGCTAGTAGCCACAACATAAACATTTTTTTATAAATTATTATCATTTGCACGTTCCTGCATAAATTAACAAAATTAAATAACATAATTGCCATAAATTGCCAAAATTAACATGTACCTTTGTAGTGGCAAACCCTACCACTATTGTCTAAGTAAATTCAGGTATATTGTTTCCGAAATTTTTGTTGAATACATTGTCATTTATGGACAGATTTTCGACTTATATAGAATATTAAATATTTTCAAATGCTTCCAAAAATTTTTAATCATTTAAAGTTCGTTTTCTTTTAGTTATGATGTTTGTTGGTATTGATCCTCTTATAATGTTAATTTATTATTTTATGTATGTATATATGTATGTAAGGTTTTATATTTTAATCTTGTCAGAATATATTGCAAATAATTATTATCTCATAACGTTTGTTTCATAAACAAATGAAACATGGATGCGTATAAGGACGTATATAAACCTACTTTTTCAAAATGCATGTTGTTTTTACATAATATTGCTTAAGTAACCAATTTAAATCTATTGATACAAAAATAATTTTAAAAATCTGTCAACTGCACCTAAAAAATTTACTTTAAAGACACGATTTCATGTAATTTTTATTTTTTTATACTATTTTTTTCATGGACTTTTAGGTATTTTTGAATAAATAGAGTACAATCCAGTATTAAACTGATACATAAACTTCAGAATACGTCATATTTACTCATATTGCAAAAAAAAAAGTATATTGTTTTGTGAGCTTTAAAGCATCAAAGTACGAACAAGTAAAATAGCGTATATCCATAATTTCAATAATATAAGATGATCTTTTGATATGATTTTGTTAATAACTTCAGCAAATTTATTCGAAAAAACAAGTAAAAAACAGGTTTGCCGATCAAATACGATCATTTGATACCCCACTCCATGCGTTTTTAATATATGTGGAAAGGGTCTTTCATGAGACCTATGGTCAATAGTCGACCGTTTATTATAAGATTTGATTGTGTAAATTTGCTGATGAATTTGTAAAACATATGCATATGTAATAATATTATGATATTACCATTTAAATTATACTTATTATGCCCTAAATTCCCGCAAGTAGGATTTGCATGGGAGCTATGGTCAATTATGAACTATGATGAAGCTTTGTATTAGGTTTTTTACCCATGTAAAACTTATTAGAGCCATACTGATTTATGCATATATGGGAAATTCTCTTTTTTTTGTTTACTTTTAAGAAACAGACCTTAAACCTCAAATATTTTTTTAATTCCGATTTTTTAAATTAAATATTAATGCAATTGTGTTATCAACACCTCAGGGAGCAATACTACAAAAATTCAAGATCTGAAATGATTCCATGTGGTACCGGTAAGCACTTAAAGTTAAAAAGTCCAAAAAAAGTGTTTGAAAATATTTTTTTTTCTTTTTTGTTTTTATTCTTTGTTTTGATTCATGTCTCCAATTCTTCTAACACCAACACTTGTAGAAATAGAACGACACATGTTCAATTATTGTGTTATTGATCAATGCTAAATTATATTGTGGACAAGTGGAGAAACCAAAATTTTCAAAAATTGTAATTTGTGCAATTTTTTGCCATTTTCGGTATAGTGAAATTAAAAATGGAGGTTAATAGAACTGAAAATTATGCATCGTTTGAGATATATTCATATTGTTAATGAAGCAAAAGTATCGAGAGAACAAAAAAGGTTTTCAAATTACGTTTTAAAATCCTCCTGGTGCGATGAAATTTTAATTTACGGAAACGTTATAACTCTTTAAAATCGATTTAAAATTTTGCGTACTCTATATTATAATTTTTTTAATTGTATGTGAAATTATATTATAAATATTATAAATAATTACATCTGTTCTGTCATGACTTGAGATCGTGGTGTTTTTAACATTTTATAAATTGTCGAGGCACTTTCAAGGCGCTAACTGAAATCGGTGAAAATGTATACCAATCTGTAGCTGTTATTATAGCTTACATCGGTGGTACTCAAAAATAATTACTCCTTTGAATTTAATGCTAAAAGCTATATTTTTGTCATTGATTTTTTTTTATAATTATATAATTAATATATGCAACTTTTGATTTATTAGGATAATTTTTTTGTGGTTAGATGTTAAAAATACATCAGCAAATTAAATGCAATTAAAAAATAAAAAAATAAAAAATCTATAAACACTTTGTTTTTTACTTGATATTCTAAATGTAGTCCGGCTTATGTTCACTATTATAAAATATAACAATTCTCCTTTAATTTGAATTTTGTATAGCTTTAGTTTTGCACATATGTATCATTTTTTTGATATTGGACTTGAAATTGAATTTTTAAATTACATAATTACCATAAACGATCCTTTCTTTTCTATTAATATCATTTGAAAAAAAATTTGGTTGTCAGATATTAAAAATATATCAACGAATTTTATAAAATTAAAAAATCTATGCATAATTTATTGATTAATAATTTTTTTAATGAAATGTTAAGAAATCACTATGATCGCTATTATTTTCGGTTACATTAATCAAATCACTTTTAATTTGTATTTTAGACATATTGATGTAGGTAATATACATGTAGTAATTTTTTGTATATTGTTGAAAATATAATTTTATCAATTTTTTTTGCGCTCCATTAAAGTCAGTTAATATTGGTACAAAATAGCGTTGATGTGCCATCAAAAAAAAAAAAAAAAAAAAAAAAAATGAATGTCAAATTATTTTCGAACCCCAAAAGTAAACGAATTTGAAGAAATTCCCATATACAGTTCACTTGGTACAAATTTTAATGAAATCGTTATTAGTATAAAGAATTTAAAAATGTTCATTACTACTATTGTTCTACAAAAATGTATGGATGGATATAAACACCTATTCCATTTTAAGCTATTTTTAGCCATAAAATTTTGCATGTTCTAATCTGAATTTTTTAGTGACACTTTGCATACAGATAGATGTTTAATAAATCTTACCAAGTTTTTAAAAAAGGCAAGAAAACGATTACATTTTATGATTTTATGAAGTTTTTATTGTCTCTTGTAAAATTTTCTTTATGGTTTATACGCCCTTATACGAGTCCATGCTTCAAATATGAAAAAGTTTTTTTGTTTTTTTTTTCATTAATTTAATGAAAATTTTTATAAATAAAAATAAGACATATATGGTTATATACATACCTACCTATGCACACTGAACCACGATTTCTGAATTTTGGCAGCGCTGTGTTGCTAATTTTGGTAATAAATCTGTATCTCCTAATCTAATGGTCGGATCGAATTGAAATGTATGGAAAAGTTGTAGAGGAGGACCTAAGTTTTTATAAAAATTATCTGTAGTCACCCTGTAATAATAAAAGATAAGCTGCAGGATGTCAAAGTTGACCACATGCTTACTGACCTAAGTTATCTCTTGCAGTAAGAAAGATATTTACGCATGAATTTTGAGTTTTTGTTTCTTTGCCTCGGGTTTATTTAGTGTTTCGGGAATTAGTCCTTAGATATATGGAAGAATATTGTTTTAAAAAAATATTCTGTAATTTCTAATATATTCCGAAATAATATGCTGAAAAAATTTTTGGATTATTGCAATTCGTCTAGACGTGACAAATATTCAAAGTCAGCACTCTGAAATCTGTGTGGAAAATGGCTAATTTTGTCACAAAAATGTAATAAAATTCTTTCACTTTTTTTCAAAGTTTTGTTAATATTTTTTTCTTTACATATTTCAAAATATAACGCTTCGTAAATGATCTGTGAAGAAATTCTAAATTGATTTAAATTTGCACCCTACATCCAGTAAACAAGAATTTGATTAAATGTCAAAATATATATATGTTTATATGGTTTATATATTTGTAAAGTTGTTAATAACGAATTTAAGGTAAATTGAAAGAAAATTGGATTGAATATGGCGGCCAATAATCGAAATTTATAATCTAATGCAATTAAGTAGATTTTTGTTTAATGTTTAATTCATGCGAATTAATGGTTTCGTATAATTTAAAAATGTTCTTTTTTTCTAATCAAAAAATTTATTTTTAGATTAACGCCATATTGGATTTGACATTTTTTACTTTTTAACATTTTATATAAACGATAGTAATCGACATTTTATAAATTGACTATATTTTAATATAAAAATATAACAATTAATTGCTGCCATATTGGATTCGTCATTTTGTTTTTCTTCCTTTTTTTTTTATCGGAAGTTATCAAATATTAACATTGAAATTAATGTTTTTATTTTCCTGATTTGTATCAAACAATTTTTGTTCAGTATAAATGAATGAAGTTTGAAGGACCTATTTACAAATTTGAACGAATATCAATCTCAAGCAATCCACTAGTATTATTACTATAAAAATATCCCTTGGCACAGCTTGGCACTAGGCTTTGAAATTCAAGATTTTGAACAAAAATCATATTTTTAAGAAAAAATTACTATTTTATCTGAAATTGCCTTAAAATGTCACGATTTTTTATTTTATTTATACTTCTATTACCTAAGACCATTTTCGAACACTATTTAAATATTTTAGTAAGGATTTTTATTTATACTAAATCAAATAAATTTTATATAACTTTGAATCTGATTGAACAAAATAAATTAAAAAATAAAATATTTTATTTAATAAAAAATAAAACATATATTTTTTACAAGAAGATAATTAAATATTTTTTTGTTCAAATATTCTAACCTTGAATAACATTCATATGTACTTTATTTAAATGCAAAAGAGTTTAATAAGTTTCTAGAATTTTTATTTGAAAACAATATATTCAAATAGAAAAATTTCAAACAAATCTTTTACAAAAAAAAAAAAAAAATCCAAAAAAAAGAAAATTGTTTAAATAAAAAAAACATATTTTTTTCAGATATTTAAGGTTAAAAGATTAACATACCAATTCTTTCAAAAGTTTTTCAGCAAATAATGTTCTTTGTGGTTTCTCCGACTGTTAAAAAAGCTATACAGGAGAATCTAATTACTAGAGTAGAAGTAGAATAAGTAACGCGACAACTAGTTATCGAAATAAATTTATTTAAATGCCTTAAATAATTGCAGTATTAAAAAAAATATTATTTATTTTTCTATTTTCAAGTAAATTTAAAATTATTAATAAAAATTTTTGTTTAATAAATATATTAATTTTTTTATGAATAAAAAAGAATTAAATTTTTCAGCTGTAAGTATAAAAGTTTTCTGAAGCTCCCAGATGACGTAGAATATTTAAATTCGGCTTACTTATAAAACTATTCGTACTACAAAATCTGATGGAGCCTGACTTCAAAATTTTTATCAGGCGGAGATACTTGGATTTGTATATAATTTTTCAGAGCCAAATTTTTAAATTTCTATGAGGGAGCGTAGATACGAGGATTTATTTTCTATTTTCTGTTATATTTTTAAAAGTCGGTTTTAGAGTTAAAAAGTATGAATTTGTTATACTCATTGTTTGTTTTCCAAATCTTACCGGAAACTGAATTTGTACTTCGATCAGGTAGCGAATTTTCGTTTATTAATTTTTTTTTAAATCTTTTTTTCTTTTGGTTTTAAAAAGTTTGCCTTTTAATACCTTAAGCATTATTCACCATCCAATTCTAAGCGTAAAAAAGTTGTTCATATATATTTTTGCATTTGTTTATTATATTGCTAGTGCATTATAAAGTGTTTATATAAATTGCAATTTCATAAATCCCTGCCGGCGTACCTACTATGATATAATTTATATATATATATATATATATTTTTTAATAGAAGAACATTCGCGACACCCAGTATTCGTCAGTTTGTAGACTTTGTTGTCATCATTAGCTTCTGCCCACTTCACTTTGATTTCCTGTTTACTGTTACTTTTTAAATGTATAATAAAAATAATATGTTATTGATAAGAAAAAAGGATTTTATAACTCTTCGCGCATTAATTTTATCTTATCAAATGTAATTTAAATTTTATCTAATATCAAACAAACAAAAAAAAAAAAAAAAAAGCACGAAAAATGTATTCGGTCAAGCCCGCTGTATTATACCCCACACCATTATGTTTATGTTGGTATATTTATAGCATTTTAAACCCCTATTCAGTGAGTACATTTGTATGGGGGCTAGGTAAAATAATGTACCGATCATCACCAATTTCAACACGTTTTGTTCCTAGACCATAAAAGATATATGTGGCAAATTTCATGCAATTAGTTTTAAAATTGCGACCTGCAGTTTCGCTACAAAGCTTACATGAACGGAAGTTGTTAAATCGGCTCAGAAAATGATTCTAAGCTGATTGGTATACTTAAGGTGGGTCTTAGATCAATATTCTTGGGTATTACAAATATCAGTACAAACACATCTATGGTCGTGTAAGTTATAAAAATACTTTCTCTTAATTTTCATAAATTTACACTAAGGCCAGGTTTTACAAAACATATATTTAAAGTCGTGTTAGTTTTCTTCTCAAAAATCGTATATCGTATATATGTATGTATGTATGCATGTATGTATGTATGTATGTATGTATGTATGTATGCATGTATGTATGTATGTATGTATGTATGTATACTTATGTCTAAATCTATGTAATGTTTAATCGCTGCGGTTAAATCTTGAACATTATATTTCATAAAAAAAAATTTACATCCTCAAAAATGCTAATAACATCAACATTAAATACTTTATAATTATGTTATACAAACATATGAGTACCATAGTGAAAGGTTCAAATTTATCGATTTTCATTTACCAAAATTATTTTCCGTTTCATAAATGATTTCTTCACACACGTAAGTAGAGTCATCTATCCATTCGTATAGTCATACACTCGAGGACTATTTAACTCAGTAATCGAATTCGAAATGATTTGTGTGTTTAAAATAATAATTACAACTGAAATCATGTTCGTGATTTATATATGTTTGTTCAAAGTTCACAATTCATATTAGTATTTAAACAAATTGTACGGACTAGTATTTTTATATTTATTTTGTATATATGTGTGTAGGTACCAAAATAAGTACTTTTTTTATCACGATAAAAAAATAAATAAATAAATCAAAATTACAACGAATTTATCATGACTGCTAAGTGGTTTGATTTATTTAGTATGAGCTTTTATATTTTACCTTACGTATGTAATGTTTATACACGAATATATGTATGTGTGTATTTGTAGTGTAAATTCTTTCATACTGATTATTATTAAGGAGAGAAATTTCAAAAATAATTTGATTGATATTAATTGAATTTCATGGTATTGAATCACCCGTTTTCATTTTTCTGTACTTTTATTTTTTCATTTTTATAGATTCTAAGAGGAAACATGAAAATAATCCTTGGAGAAAATATACTTTGGGATTTAAGTTAAATGGAAGTGTTGAAAAATTTTAGTACATATGCATATGGATGTAAGAGTGTGTGAGAAAAATGAAATTGTACAGTGAGGCTTATCATAAAATAATTATAATAAATATGTATCTCGAATCGGAACGGAACGGATTGAAATGTATAGGAAAGTTGCAGAAGATAAGCAAAGCTTTTAGGAAAATTATCTTGTAATCGCACTGTAATTATACGGGATGAGCTACAGAAGACCATTTCGATCATGAACAAGTTTTAAGAGCTCGCAACTTTTACAAATTAAGACCAATATCGATAATTTTTAAATTTTAGTAAAGATGTTGACATGTTTTCATAGCCAAGTTATTTCTTACATTTGAAAAGATATAGAATCATTTATTTCTTGACTTAATTTCATTTTCATTTTAGTGAATAATTTTGTTTTAAAAATATCATAAAATGTCCAATATATTCCAAAATAATGTGTTAAGAGATTTTTTTTGCTATTTTTCCCAGAATTTTATTGTCATAATATTTTTTTAACATATTTCAAAAGATGAGCTTTCAGAAATTGTTAGAAAAGAAATTTCAATTTGATTGAGATTTGCATTCTACATTGATTGAAATGTTGAATTTTAGATGAAATTTCAAGTCCATCGTGTTTTTTTATTTATTTATTTATTTATTTATTTATTTCAATATCATTATCAAAATAGAAAAGTACTAAGGCCTAGAATACTCATTTAAATAATTATTCCGTCTCTCTTCGGTCGCGGACTATTAAGATTTTCCTAACGTTTTTTGGCATATTTTATTTATTCAAATATATAATTTTATATATTCAGACATTTTTCAACATATACTGTATTTTAATATACCATTTGAATGGTCTATATTGACACTATTGAAGATTACACGTAATTATTTCTCTAACAGCAATAGTGTCAATTTTGCATGCATTTAGTTCCCAAAAGGTTAAGTTACCAAATTTTGTAAATAAGTCACATGGAAGTATTTATTATATTTAAATATATATGAATTTATGAAAAATATAATAAGTTCCTTTAAAACCGCAATAATAATCGAATTAAAGCTATTTTTGAAATTTAGTCACTATTTTAGACGAATTTGTAGTTATAGTATGCTTTTGGTGGCATTAATTTTCCTAACTAGCCACTTGTTTGACACAAAAATTAACTTAACCAATTATGGACCAGAAATCCCAAAATATTACTTGTGCAGCCAAAGGGTTAAATGAATACATATATCAATTGTATTGAAAGAGACCTTACCAAAATATTCAAGCTTTAATAAAACAGTATCTAAAATAAAAGCATAAGAATTTTTGCTAAAAATTTAATTTTGCGAGAGTGAAACTAATTAATTTTTTGCTCATTATGTATTAAATGTGATTTGTTTATTATATGTTATAATTTTTTCACAAAATGTTAAAAATTATCTACTCTGTTGATCGAAAACCATATTTTTTGAGATATTTTAAAAATGGTCCAGCTCATGTGAACGAAATAATTAAAACGAAATATTTTGGGGATTATTTTAAAATATACGAACCTTTAATTTGATTAAAATAGTAATTTTTTAGATGCATATGTATTTACAATAGCACGAAAATATAATGAAATAAAATTTTTATTATTACTTCTAATAAAGTGTATTAAAAGGGTACCAATCTTCTCGTATTCCAAAATTTATTTTGATATGAATAATTTAAAAATTGTAAATAACATAAATTGTAAATTTTTTCATTTAAATTCCTACAAATAACAAATATTATAATATGACATGAAATATTTACCTATCCACTATGATATACATAACGTCTATATAGTTTATTACACAAAGCAACCAGACATCTCCGATGAAATTCATAAAAAGTTATCTGTCTCTCTGACCAGATTTATTACCAATTGTTTTGCGATCGGCTCCACCGTGAGTTGGTGATAAATTTTGTATTTATTTTATCTAGTACTACTAATTTACAATGAAATATCACTTAATCTACTTAGTATTGTAGATCTGACTCAGTTTCCAAGAGATGAATTAAGTAAAAAAATAGTGTAAAAGAGGTCACAAAAAATCGCCAATTCCAACAAACTCTATAAATCTGATAATCCGAAATGGAACTGTAATACACACTTTTATGTTACTTTTTTTTCTTTTTATTAATTGATGTAAATTATATTTTTGCAATTTTTTACTAAGTTTTTAATAATACTAAAATAAGTTTGCAAAATTTCAGCTTCTTTATTTCTTTAATTGAAGCAACACACATTATATATATTTTTATTATTTCTCTAGGTATAACAAATTGACAGTCATTCCATATGCTCATAGGAAATGAAATATATTTTAATTTCCTTCTTCCTTTTTGTTGGTTTTATCGCAAGATTAACATGTTTAAATAAAAATTTGTAATATAAAAATACATACAGGAACTTTTATTCTTATATTAAATATTTAAGTTATACTTATACTTTATATATTGCTTTTTAAAGTATGATAATATACTTTATATAATCAAACATTAAGTTTTTAAAAATAATTCAGTTTTATTTCAAGTTTTGTTATTATTTTTATATAAAAAATTACCATGAACTTTAATAGAAATTAAATTATTTGTGGAAAAACTACACGTGCTATCTAACTGTTTTCATAAAAAATCATAAAAGAATTAAAATTATAAATGAAAGGTTTATTTAAAAAAAGGGAGTTGGTCGTAGTTTCAGAAAGTTCCACAAGTTCTTCATTTCTAATAAATCTGCTAACGCAATAATAACAGGTAGAAAAGTTATTATCGATCAAGCCTAGGTATACATTTTAATCGCCCTTCTTAATTATTCGATTAATTAGATAACTGGAAATTGCTGTTATTTTTTTTTTTTTTTTTTTTGATTAATCGAACAATTGAGTAGAGCTTTTGAATTACTTGATTTATGCGAGTAAATTATATCACATTTTTTCTCGTTTTTCTATGTTTATTAAAAATTAAAACAAGCATTCTGTGTTGTCTTATTGTTTTGTAAAAAATGAAAAAGTTATGTTAAAAATAAAACATCAAAAATATATGTATATCTACATGAAGTTAGATTTCATAATTTACAAGAAAGACTTAAAATTTATTCTAAAATAGTTTTTCAAATGGGATATGTTATTTAAATTTGGGTCTTTTTTTCTTTTTTGTTTTTACAAAGTTATTGTTAATGTTCGGATATCATTGTTCATTATCCGGGTAAATTAAAATCTGATATGGCATTTATGAATTTGGACAAATTCTGAATTATGTAACTCTTACATATATCGGCTAAACTGTTATTCGTAGACCTAATAATATATTTATCCAAATCAAGTTTAAAATCTCCCAATTTGTTTCTTATAGAAAATGTTATTTACCTTATTCAAACCTAAAAAATAAATATTAATACAAAGTATAGTAATGTAAAACGCCCTTAAATATTTTTTACCTTCATTATTCGATTAATCGGCATAATTTACTGGAATAAATTTTTGTCCGAAATTGTTTGTTTTAATTTAGTCAAACAATTATTTGTTTTTTTTCTGTTTTTCTCATGATAAAGAGACGTATATTTTACTCGCTCCGCGATTTTTAATTATTCGTCGAGATTTAGAGAAAATGAAATATATAATAATACGGGATCGGACGCTATATATTTTACTATATTACCAGTGTCAAATTTATTAAATATACGAGGGCGGATCAATAAGTCCGTGACTTTTCGAACTTACCTCGTGGTTATATGAAATGCATCACTATTCCCATCAAGAACCAGCTGTTAGTAGACCACTGTCAAATTTTGAGCGTAAAAAATAGGATTTTTCGAGGTCCTTAAAATAGGCATTTGTTTGATCAATAATTTCATCGTTGGAGCTGAATCTCTTCCCACCGAGCCATTTCTTTAGGTTTGAAAATAGGAAGTAGTCACTAGGGGCTAAATTCGGAAAATATGACGGATGAAGTACCAATTCGTAGCCCAATTCATAGAGTTTTGCCATTGAGACTGCACACGTATTTATGGTCAATTGAGAGCAAACGCGGCACCCATCTTGCAGACAACTTTCTTAAACCCAGCTGATCATTTAAAATCGAAACCACACTGCTATATGAAATGCCTATGGAATCAGCACGCATCTGTACTTGTGCGACCACAACGAAAGTCAGTAAACCACTTTTTTGCAGAGTCGCTATAGTATTTATCGAGCTTTTCCTTGGTTTGATTGACTGTTTTTTTTCGCAAAAAATAATGTTTAATGAGCACTCGAAATTCACTTTTTCCATTTTTAGAAAAATACACGAGGTTGTATGTTTTGAACAGCTGTTAAACGCAAAGTAAATGACGACACTTGCTCAAAATTTGACAGTAGTCTATTAACAGATGGTACTTGATAGGAATAGTGTTGCATTTCATATAACTACGAGGGAAGTTCGAAAAGTCACGGACTTATTGATCCGCCCTCGTAGATATACAAAACGTTGTAAATTTAAAATAAAATAAAACTAATTTGTATAAATAAACAAACAGTTTAGACGGCAGAAATGCTTATATATTTCTCAACGTGGAGAGTGTAAAAAATAAAAATATTTATGATCCACAGTGTAACATAAATTATTTAACCGCCAAACAACTTGAGAGAGCTCGCTCTTGTTCCTTCCCCTGTAATTCAATTACATGAACAAAATACAAAAACAATATTATCATCCAAAAATAATTTAAAACAAAACATAAAAGAAAATATGAAAAAAGCAAAATATAACAACAACTCCTATGGATTTAAAAACAACACAAAAATTGCCTGTTAATACACAAGCTTGTATACCACTACCAATAATAACTAATGAGAGTTTGAATGCATTTAACCCTATCAGCATCCCAGATAAAACTGATGGTACACATAAAGGTGCTATCCCGAAAAATACGTTAACTACTACAAAATCTCAAATTCCATCAAGTATGCTTACATATGTAAGTACGCAGTTTCAGCAAGTGTACTATTTCTTGTGCTTAAGAAATTATATAAACATTATCCAAAAATATTATTAAAAATCGATTCAGATTATTATTATTTTTATTATTATTATTTTTTGTATAAAACGTTGATAATTTACAAATACTTGTTACTTAATAATAACTGTTTTAATCAAATGAAAAATATTGTTATGCCTATTTTTTTTTTTTTTTTTTTTTTTGATAAAAAATACTTGATTTATACAAAAATTAAAAGTAATTTCCTTTGATTTGATAAAAAAAAAAACTACATAAAAAATCAATTTCACTTGGAATTGTGAACATGAATTCCTACTCAGAGAAAAAGAAATTTAAGCACCCAGAAAAGTTTTATTTCTGCTAAGAAACAAAAGGTAATTGGTAAATCTTGATGAATAACCACTTTGCTGTATTGAGTGATGATTTATTTATTTATTTATTTAATAGCCAATGAAATTGTTATTTCTTACAGGCTAACATTCATGTTACTCCTAGAGCTATTTACAATAAAATGTTTTTCATAATCATTCAATAATAAAACTTTAAAGTTTAAGTTAAAATTAAGTTATTGAGAAATCAATGTATGGATAAAAACTGTTAAATTTTTTGCATATACGTCTCATGGGATCAAAGTTGGCATAATTGGTTCGAAAATACTTGATTTTTAAAGGAGTATAATTTTTAGTTGGACGATATGGGATTACGAATTCGATCTTACGAAGCAGGAACTCGGAATTAATTAAACCGTTTACTAAATTAATTACAAATGAAATATTCATTTATTTTCTCCTACTTTTAAGAGCAGGGAGATCAATAAACTGTAATCGACTTTCATATGATGGTAAATTAATATTTGGATTTCATGGAAGATTATGAAGACAAAATAAGAGAAATTGTTTCTGTACCGATTGAATTTTCTTTATGTTAACTTCGTATTGTGGCTCCCATACCACGGAAGCATATTACAAGATTGGTGTTACGAGAGATAAGAATAATTGCTTGGAAACATAAGGATCATTAAACTCTCTTCCCCAGCGCTTGAGGAAACCTAGAACTCCTTTTGCCTTATTAACGATTTGTGAAACGTGGGAATTAAAGAATAGTTTACAATCAAGTAACAACCCAGATCAAGAAATTATTCGACTAGATCAAGTCGATATTCATTTATTGTGTATTTACAGAGTACTGGACTTCTACTGTAGAACATTATATGTGTTTACAGTTTCTTAAATTTAGATCCATTAGATTCACCAATTTGAACAATAGGAGATCATGACTTACTTTATTAAAAGTCTTACTGAAATTTGTATATATTGTGTCTGTCTGTAAACCGGAATCAAATGCAGTCATAACTGATGTTGTGAACCACAAAAGGTTAGTAGTAGTGGAACGTCCTTTTCTAAATCCATGCTGAAATGGGAAAAGATTATAAACATCTTGATGTGAAACGATTTCAGTAACTATCATTTCGAAAAGTTTTGGAATAACACTGACTAATATAGAAAATAATCATACAAAGAATGGTAATTCTATTCAAAAATCATCTAAACCCCCACCAATATATCTTCGTGAGCATAGCTCCAATAATTTGGTTAAAACATTTATTGAACTTATTGAAAAAAAAAAAAAATAATAATTTTCATATTGTTCCAATAAGAAAAGCTGGCGTGCAATAGACAAAAATAGTCGTATACACTGAGGATTGTTATAAAAAAGTCTCTCATTACCTAAACAATAGGAAAAAATACTTTTTACATATGAACTTAAAAGTAGTAAAGGTTTGTCTCTTGTCATTAAAGGAATAGAGCCCAGTGTTGAACCAATTATAATCAAGGAATCCATGGAAGAGTTGGGTTATCAAATTAAAGTTCTGATAAACATTTCTAATAGAGATAAGATTTCCCAACCATTGTTTATAGTTTAGTTGGAGCCGAACGAAGTTAAACTAAAGAAAAATGAAACGCATCCTATATATTATATGTGATACCTATTGAATCACAGAGTCACTGCCGACGAATATCTTAAGAGAAAGAAATCGGTTCAATGTAGTAGCAATTGCCAGGAATTCGATCATTCTAAAAATTATTGTATCGTACGTATAGTATGTGTAGCATGGGGAGATATACATCCATCATCATAGTGCGATATTTTGAAATAAGGTCTCTAGAGAAAATGTGGCAACTGTGGTGGTGATCATTTAGCCAATTGCCGCTGCTACCCAGCATATAAGGAATTATTAAAAATATTAAGAGAGAGTCAAAAGCTAAAAAGAAAAGGCGTTGTTGAAGTTGCACCTGTAAATACCATTACTAACTAAATAAATTCTAGAGTATGCGTTAGTAATAATGGTATAGCTTCAGTTAAGCCAAATTTGAAAATTGATCAATCGAGCATAGCCAATCCTGGAAATGTCTCTTATTCCAACGTTTTAAGAACAAGTTTCCAACAACCTAATTTTCCGCAAAATTCGGAAGGGTTAGAAACTTTAATGCAAACTCTTACACAAACAGTTACCTCTCTAAACTAAAATGCAAAAAACTTTATGTGATCCATGCAAAACACAAGTGTGTTTCTGGAATACAAATGGTTTAAACCAACATACATCGGAAATATCATACTTCATGAAACAGCGAAATATTGATGTGATATTAGTCTCAGAGACTCATCTCACTAATAGATACCATTTTTATATTACAGGTTATTCATTATATTTTACAAATCATACGGACGGTAACGCACATGGTGATACCGGTATATTAATTAGAAATCGAATACGACATTATGTCCTAGAGGAATTCTCAAAAGAATTCGTGCAGGCAACTTCTATTCGCCTTAACTGTTTCGCTGGTGATTTAACGCTAAGCTCGGTGTATTGCCCACCACGACTTTCAATGACCAAGGAGAAATTTGAAGAATTCTTTAACACACTAGGAGATCGTTTCATAGCATAATCACCAGCTGCAAAGCTAAGGCTGTCCACAGTAATTAAAAAATTAAGAAAAGCCATTCAAACAGAGTAGAAATTACATTGAAAGTTTAACAAATAATAAATATAGTAATTTTTCCTTAAGGAAGGCAGCGAAAAATATCAAGCCACCGTTAGAAGCATGAAGTCTTTTAAAGAAAGCTCACGGAACCTGGACCCGTAGTTCTGGAGATAAAGTTAATTTGCATGCTATTTAAGCTCAGCATTTCAACCAAATCTCCAAATAAATAGTTTTGTATTAGAAGAGACATCTGACACTACATTAAATTACGATATAATTGTTGTTAGATCAGAGGACATTAATACAGTTATCAAAGAAAATATAAATGTTAGAAAATTACCTGGATATGGTTCAATAATACCATCCATGATTAAAAACGTATCGAATGTGGCAATAATCGTGCTGTTAATAATTTTCAATGCGATCTTAAAAGTAGGAAGTTTTTCCAAAAATATGGAAGACTTTTCAGATTAAAATGATATCAAAGCCAGGAAAGGAAATTAAAAAGTTAAAAGAAAATTATTCCATTCTTGAACGACAGAAGTCTTCCTAGTTCACCAGTTTGATTTTCGTGAAAAACATGGAACCATAAAACAAGTCATGTAAATAATGGATATATAAGGAAATGTTTTCATTGAAGCTTTCGATAAAGTATGGCACAAAGGTTTAATATATCAAATCAAGTGTTTATTACCACCATGTTCCCACAAATTGCTGGAGTTTTATTTATCTGACCGTTTATTTAAAGTAAAATATAATGAATTTGTGACAGAAAAATTTGAAATAAAAGTAGGTGTTTCACAGGGAAATGTTCTTGGACCTGCCTTATACTTAATTTACACTTTTTACTTACCAGTATGCTATGCACTGACTGTTTTTACGTTTGCTGATGATACGGATATATTTAGTTCCCACGAAAAACCGCACATAGCATCTAGTCAACTTGATATTTATCTCCGACATTTGGAGACATGGTTGAAAAACTGGCGTATACGAGTAAATCAACTGAAAAGAAATCATGTTACATTCACCCTCAGAAGAGGAAATTGTCCTCCTGTTACACTTAATTGTGTAAGTAAACCCCAGTCAGATCATGTTACATACATTGGTATTCATTTAGATAGGTGACTAACATGATGTCTTCATATAGGAAGTTAAAAGATTCTAGCATTCACTAGTTAATAAATCAAAACTAAACCTCGACCATAAAGACATCCTGTATGAAACAGTTTTAAAACCAATTTGAATATATGGCATACAATTATTGGGAACAGCTAGTAATACGAGTATCGATATTATACAGAGAACCCAATCGAAAATTCTTAGAACCATGATGGGTGCACCATGGTATATAAGAAATGAGAATATCCATAGAGACTTAGAGGATCCATTGGTAAAAGACGAGTTTAAAAAGCGCAATTAAAAATACATAAAAAACTGCAAACTCACCCCAACCTTCTTGCAAGACTTTTTACTAAAGTTCAACAAAATTGAATAAGAGGACCAATTATTCACCTAGTTATGCTCTCGTTAGAGATTAATTAGTCTTTAGTTTTTAGTTTTAAGATTTAAATAAATATTGTGAGGCTTTAAAAAAGGTAGATTCAAAATATAAAAAAAACGTAAAAAATACATATTTGATTTTAATTTGTCGATTAATCGATCAAACTTTATTCGAGTGAATAACCTAGTCAAGCCCGAGCATGTGATACCCTAAAACTTTCCTGGTGTGCGTGCGTCAAAATTATTTTCGCAGCGGATCTTATATGGAACCTGTGTCCAATTAAGACCCAATTCTCGAATAAGTGTGATTTGTATTTCTTGAAACATATATAGGCATGTAATATATTATATTGATAGTAATATTTATTTAGGATTTATGTACTTTTAGGTGGTGTCCGAATTGGGCCTTATTTGGGAGCTATGATTAATTATAGACTTGGTTAATAAAACTTGGCACTTTAACGTATATAAAGATTTTTGGTGTCAAAAATAATCTTAATACTTATATTTATATGGGGTTTATGCTCGTTAAATTGATTTTCGAAAGAGGGGTTTATGTGGAGGCTTTAACTGTTGATCTTCAATAAATTTATAATTATATTTAAAACATAAGACATTTATATGGGGTCTAGGTGAAATAATCGGACGTAACTACTTAATTTCAATAGACAATAGGCCTTGTACCAAAGTAATTATTTGTCCTAAATTTTATTAAGGTATCTTTAAAATTGCTACATGTACTTTGCTCACAAGGTTTACATAGGCAGACAGTCAGCCAACCGACCACGGATATCATTAAATTTTAAATTTCATTTTTTTTAGAAAATATAGCATTAATGTTCATAAATTATATTGATAAACTTTTGTAACTTGAGGCGACATATTTTAATGTTACTGAAAACATGTTCTATTAAGTATCATTTTTTTGCTACAACGCAATTATTTTTGACATTTATCATTAAAATTTTGTTTCTTCCAAAGAATTTCTCGAGTTTTGCACAAGAACATTTAAATAGTTAAATAAATTGATACAAAGAAGGAAATTTGAAGGAAAAAAAAAAAAACATTGTAAATATTAAATTTTAGTTCAACAAAATGCTCTCTTCACTATTATATGTATGTAATCTTTGGAGACATACATGGCGTATGTTTCATATTGATTTATTTTATATTATCAAAATTATACGCCATACAGACGACTACTAGTGACATTTTAACTCAATACATATAATTTAGAACAATTCTTAACATGCTGCTTGCATTGAATTAATGTTAATTACTTACTCTGCATGTATAAGTGAGTTTAATACATACATGCAAATAAACAACGTAGGTTGTTTGAAAGTTTTCAGAGTTAAAGTGAATATTAAACGTATTGTTCTAACGTGCTTTGTCCTATAGGCAAAAATCAAAATGAAACATTTTTAAAATTATGTTCAAATACATTTTAAGAAAGATAATAATATAACTCATATAATTTTAAAAGAACTTTTTAGGAATAATTATTTTTGTGGCTACGTAAGGGAATCCTTACCGGATATCGGACGAATTTAGGTTATAGTAGTTGCAGAAGTTAAAATATTTTTTAAAATATTTACCTATCCATAAAAAATCTATTTCCAATGGCTGTCGGAAATTTGTACACTGTTTTGACCAGCATTTTAGAAGAAAATGCGTTTTTTTACATTTAAGGATATATGGGACGTAGGCGTGTTCTTGCGCCGATCAAAAATAAAAATCCGTTTTTTAATTTTAATATGCGTACCAAGTTTCAATTTTCTACGACAATTAATTCTATTTTTGTCCCATGATTATATGCAAACAAGGCACTTTGCGTCGGGTCTATACTATACAAATTTTTATCAAATGTTAAGCGTCAAAATTTTATCAGTATAAAAACTTGCAAGTATAGACTGAATTTATCAGTATTATTGCAGTGTTAAAACAAAATTGTCAAAACTGTAGTGCTGATGTTACTTGATAAAAGATATTATTTTGATTGTTGTAGGTATAAACAATATAATTATTATGACATACGTTTTCCCATATAATTGATAAAGATAAAAAAAAATTATCTGCAATTTAGACACAAATTGGACGTTTGTCTTGATAAAAAATTTACATGTATAAACTCAACGCAAGGAAAATTTATAGAACATATCGTCGGTGCGGTAACGAAAAGTCTTGGGTATAATCTTTCGATTGGTTGTCCATTTACTTGCCAATCTATTTTCGAATATATATTATTAAAACTGAAGTTATTAAAAGGATTAGTACGTAATTTTGTGTTCCATTCATACAACAAATAAATTCTATTTTCGCTATTCTGAAAAGTTCTTCAAAAACACATAGGATTCTTCGTCTGCGCATCGACGATATGTATAACATAGATGGCAATTTAGGAAGTTTATGTATTTCTAATAACTTTTTGTAATACCTTTTATGTTTCTCTTTGAATCAATAGGTTACTATTAGCTTTGTCAATTCTCAAACGACCTTTTCAATAATATATGAATGAAATGTGTACATATATGTATTATGTAATGTATGTACATATATGTATATATATATACATACATATGTAACAGTATAACAGAGTCTATTATTTTTTATTGTTTGGTTAATTTTTATGTTTATGTAAGTTCACCCGTATGCAAAATGCCAGCATGTCAATGTCATTTGACACATAGTTATACGATAATGTAAAATAAAAATTAAAATAAAAAAACATTTTACACACACACATTTTATGTTCTAAATAAAAAAATAAAACTACAACATGACTTAAGTGATTATAAATAACTGTAAATAAATGTTTGTTTTTATAAATAAGAATACGAGTATACAGATATCGTCACCTAAAATGCAAGAAGGAAACGAAAAATATTTATTGTTCTAAGTTAGAGTGTCTCAAGAAAATGATTTTTTGAGATTTCGATGTAAGAAGACCCTTCACACGACTTGTATTTATGAGCTGAATACGAAAAAAATATTTCCAATTTTTTTGAAATTCATTTTCAATTCCGTATCAGCGATTGAAGTTCTCAAGTCTGGTACATTTTGGCAAAAAAAGCTTCGTGTTATGTCCGCGAAATAGGTCGCAAAAAATTCGTAATTTTAAGCTTGATATGGAAAAAATTTTTATAATTTTTTCCCATGGGATTTTGTTCCTCTAGAGAACTTTTTTGTGGATTTTGTTGAACAAAATTTTTAAAAATAATTTATTATGTGTCATACTTACTATAATGCAATTTGTTAATATTTTGCCCATAAAAGGAACAAAATTCTAAAATTTTTATTTTTTGTAAAAAAAAAAAAATATATCGAACTTTTTCCGATTGATGTATTAAAATACCGGTTAGGGACCAATATTTTTGCGAATATTTTTATAATTATATTTTTATAACTGGCTCAAAATGTCGAGTTTTTTCAAAAGTTTTTTACAAAACATTTTATAATCGTGACTTTCAATCGCTGTTGGAGAACTGAAGATCAATTTAAAAAATTTTTAAAATATTTTTTAAATATTCAGCTCATTAATACGCAGAGTTTGAAAGGTCTCTCTCTATATATATTTTTTTTTAAGGGACATTACTATGTATGTTTTTAATATCACTGATGAAATAAGTGCAGCTATCATATACGATATTTTGTTATTAGTTTTTTTTTAATAATTTCGACTACTACATGATATACTAAAAAAATAAAAAATAAAAATGCCATAAAATAATGTCACATTCTTTTTAGGCGTATTTTGTAGGCTCGCATTTGTAAGTTCCACATTTAGCCGCCCATCATGATTTTTTCACAGTTATTGATTTCTATTTTTTTTCCTGTAAAAATATGTTTTTAAAATTTAACCAAAAAAGATATGAATATTACTTAAACTTGGCATTAATGGCTTTAAGATTACATGTTAATATCCATCGTTTTTAATTTTGTTAAATTTTGCTTAGAAATTCTATACCTCCATAGGTGGTTTTTGGTATTATGAGTCTGTGCTGATGCTTGTAACATATAGAAAAAATCACTTCACTTCTACCTTAAAGCATACTGTTCAGAATCATTGCCTGATCCAATTTAATCATATACGTTTGTGCGTCTGGTCGGCTGGATGGCAGTCTATTCATGTTAACTTTGTGAATAAAGTAAAGTTTGCAACTTAAAATATATCTTGATAAAATTTGGCATAAATAATTATTTTGATACAACAATATTGAAATGGATTATGATCGGTTCTAGCCTCCTCCAAATGTTCTCTCGGAATATGGGTTTAACACTCATTAATGCTTTAAATATAGTATAAAACTTTTCGCCAAATTTCATGAAGATTGTTCCATAATTGATCATTGCTCCTATATAAAACCCTCTTCCCAAAATCACTTTAACGTGCATAAATCCCACATAAATGTCAATATTAGGATTATATTTGACAGAAACAAGTTTTTTATAAGTAGAAATTGAAACGCTCAATTTTATCAGGATCGCTCCGTAATTGACTGTTGATCCCATATTAAGCGTAGATTCGGGAATCACCTTAAAGTGAATAAATCCCATACACATTTTAGATTGAATATAATATTATGCATATAGAAATCGTCCACAGGTCCCATGAATGCCCTCGAAAATCATTTTGTTGCACATCTGTACACAATGTTGCAGGGTATCATATTGTGAGGCTTCACCTACTATAATTTTCTAACTTGTTTTTTTTTTTGAAAATATGTTGGAATTACAACTTTCGCTACAACAACTATAAATGTTCCGCATTTTTTTTCTCTGGCCAATCATAATATTAAAAGGTAAGGTTATTTTTTGAGAGCGCTTTCATGCTCTCAGTATAAAATTTATTTATAAATGAGCACAATATTCATATATATAAATAAGTCGGATCAGTATTTTAGATGTAATAAGAGTTAAAACTCTGTACTAAGTGTTTGAAAAAATAAGTTTTATATCTTAATATAAGCGATATTTTCTATAGAAAATTTCTCTTAATATAAGCGATATTTTCCATAGAAAATGTCTTTTAATATACGCAATATTTTTTGTAGTAAATTGTTCTTAATATAGTATTTTCTATAGTAAATTGATCTTAAAATAAGAGATGTTGATAAGATTTTTTATAGAAAATTTCTCTTAATACATTACATTAAAATTTAAATTTCTCTTAATCTTACATTAATTGCGTTAATTATTAGGAGGTAAAATTTTAAAAATATATTTCTTTAACTTTTTGTGCAGCAACATTTAAGTAAAAAAATGTATTATAATGCAGGGATTTCATTTAACATCCATATGTGAATGATAAATATATCATAACTTTATTATTATAAATTGTGTATCGTTCGATACTTTGAAGTTCATTTGATAGAAAATTTAAATTAAAAACCAAATACGTAGTTTCACTATGCATGGCCATTAATTTTGTACATATATTGATTTTTGCATTGTTGCACACTGCACAGAGGGGTCTCTCGAACAGTTTTCCGGCAGAAAGTTCATTTTTAAAAGTTCGAATTTTACAAAACTAAATACCGCATTCAATATCTAATAATATGCTGACTTTTGCTCCAAACTCATTTCTTTGGTATGTCATTTGTTGAACTAGTTGTGCACCTCCAAAATCATAGGTTTTTCAAACATTTTATTAAAAAATAAGTTAAAGTGCTATACTCGGCTTTGCCAAATTTTATATACCCTTCACCAGTACTGAGTTGTGTTATATGAAAATGAAATACCTTATATTGGATGTAATTATAAATACAAATAATATATAAATATATTTACCTATACTTTATCTATGTAAACACTAAAAACTGTATATAATTTGCATTTTCATATAAAGTTGAAATAGAATCAAGATTTTATAAATCCTTATATCTTTATATGGGAAATTCTCTTTTTATGTTTACTCTTAAGAAACCGAAATTAAACCTAAAAAATATGTTTTTTTTTATTTAGATGTCTTAAATTAACTTTTAATGAAATTATGTTAACAACATCCCGTCGAGTAAAACAAGAAAAATTCAAGGTCTGAAATGATTTCATGTGGTACTGGCAAGCACTTAAAGTTAAAAAATCCAAAAAAGGTGTTTGCAAATAACAAGTTTTCTTTCTTTCTTTTGATTCCTTTAATCGCAGATTTTAGCATAAGTGTCTAACTACTCTAATATAAACTATAAATACTTCTAACACTTCACTATAAATACTTCAACACTGGTCAATCTGTAATTATATTTATAATAAGTACATCTATTCTGTTTTAGTTAAACGAAATATAGGCTTTAATAAAACACTTACATATTAATAACCTATTCAAAAGTCGTCGATGCACTCCCAAGGCGCTCACTGAAATCGGTGAAAATGTATAACAATCTGCTGCTGTTATTATAGCTTATATTGAAATCAAGTGCTACTCAAAAATAATTACGCATTTCGATTTAATGCAACGTTTAATATTCAATTATGTTCAATCTGTATTTTATATGCATCTGTGTAGATTACATATGTGCATTTTTTTATTGATATCGGACTTAAGGTGGAATTTTTACAATATTTTTAAACTTCTGAATTTTAACTACCATAACATAAACGATCATTTCTTGTTCATTAATATCATTAATTTTTTTTTGATTGTTAAATTTTAAGAATATGTATATCAAAAATGTTATATAATACTTTATTGATTAAAATTTGATTAATTAAATGTTAAAAAATCACTATTATCGCGATTATGTTAGGTGTTATCAGCAATATCGTATCACTTTTAATTTGTGTTTTAGTCATATTTTTTTATCTTAAACCTATATAACACTAACTCCGTTCGCTAACAGTCATTCATGCAAACAAATTTGTGTTTCATCAAAGCCAGCTAATAAACATCAAAGCCAGCTAAAAAACATTGATGTTCCATTAAAAAAACTTTAAAAATTGTTTGAACCCCAAAAGTAAACGAGTTTGAAGAAAAGCCCATATATATTATAAAAATATTTGTTTATTTGTTTGTGTATCAATCACGTCTAAAGGGCTGAATTAATTTTCAGGAAATTTGACAGACAGATAGTACTAGTGCCAGAGGTGGTTATATATTATTTGTTAGATCTCGATCGAAAGTCACATTCTTATTTTACGCCTACTTTTAAAAAAATTATTTTTTAAATTTTACACATTATTAATGAAGCTATTTACAAGAAATTTGACGCACAGATTGTGCTTGCTCTGCAGAATGCTATAGATTATGTTGCAGGGGGTGTAGTACTCCCATATAATGCAAATATTCATTATATATAAGGAACTATTACAGTGAAAGGCCTCAAATTTAGTGGGAACCTTTATCCTATCATATCGCATTGATGAAATGAAAATAGGACGGATATGTCCATATTCTTTAGAATATGTACTCTACTCGTTTTAAATAAAAAACATTAGTCAACTGCCTTTTCGAAAACGGGAAACGTTTTTAGGTGGTTCTGGGAACAGTACGATATATTTAAAAATTTCTTGATGCGGAAGTAGTAAAACGAAGACCGTACAGTAAATATTGAAGTCTAAAATTTATAATTATTGGAAAGTTTGTACTTACTGTACAGCAGCATTTCATAAGCTATATCAATAGAACTATTCACTCTAGGACTTCTAATCGGCTAAATTTGCGAAAATTTACCAGGAACTAATTATAATTGTATGACCAACACCTACTAAATTACCGGTAGACTTTACAATAAATATGTATTACATAAATTTATACATATGCATATACTGCCAATAACAAAATCTTAGTTATGTCCATGGAGGAAACCATCAACAGAAAAGTTTTCGAAAATATATAAATTTGTTACCTCAAAAATAATTTTTTTTTATTTTGTTTTATCTTTATTTCTTTAAATTACTGAAATCAATTTAATTTTTTTTCTTTTTAGAAAACTTTCAAAATCAACTGTAAAAATTATTAAATAAATTCAACTTACAATTTTCGAAACAGCGATTAATACTAATATGCGTATTTTGCATAATTACAATTCAAAGTTTGCAAAACAAGAGAGAAAATTAACAAAAAAAAAAATAAAATCAATTTTTCGCGGGCATGGATTACAGCGTGAACTTAGTTTTTCGTTATTTTACACAATAAAATCAAAGGATCATTAAAAATAATTTAAATAAAAAAATTGTATGGACTTTTTGAAAATTATGGACAAGTTGCACTTTTTGTATTTTTATATAGCAAATTGCAATTTGTATAAATCTTGGATATATAGATATAAGAACTGTGATAAACATAATTGCTCGGAACCATTAATTTAAGTCAAATGTCGTTAATAGAAACAGGACACTTTTGTCAAAACAGATTTAGCTAAGGCATATCCCATGGACAGCACGAACTTGATCATAAGTGGCATAATTAGATGGTGCTTGCAGTGCTTAATGCAAATGTAGAGGCACATCAAAAAAATTCGAAAGATAAAAATTTTGTGGACCAAAAAAAATTTCTTGGGTTAAAAAAAGATCACAATATTAAATAGAATTTCTTTATAAAATAAACTCTAATAAAATATATATTTGTATAATATTTGAAGAAATAACTTAGATTCGAATACCATTTTTCGCAAAATTTTAAAAAAATCGCGATTTTTAGTATAAAGATTTTTTTAAATCTTATTAGGAAACCCTAAAATTGAATTTGAATAACTTAGTAGGTTTTGATATTGTGCATACTTTTTACCAGAATTATACATAAACTTTTAGTTTGTAAAAAATTTATATATGTTCAACTTAAAATCGCGATACCTACACGAAATGATTAACGCGAACTGATTCTACCTGCGTTCGAGTCACTTTATATTTGTTCAGATAGATTTTAATGTGCCGTCAAAAAAAAAAAAAAAAAAAAAAAAAAAAAAAAAATAAAAAAAAATATATATATAAGGCCTAAAATCAAATTTTTTTATAATGGCCCATATACATATTTTTAGTTTATTCTTCCTTATATTTTAAATTATACGTATCTTAAAATACAGGATCATGTATTTTTAATGACCATTTATTATTTAGACAATGATAAATGCTCATTTTAAAATTTATAAGTTTTTATCTAAAAAGTTATATAAATTTGAAGTTTCAAAGTGTATAAGTTATATAAGGCATAGGTTGGAGAATAAAAATTCGTATTCATATTATAGATAGTATTCCAAGGAATAAAAATATAATAAAATTTTTCTGTGGCCTTCTATGTTCAACAATATTTTTATTTTTTTAAATTAGCTTCATTAAAATCTATAATTTTTAATTAATTTTTATACATACATATTTGTTTATGCAAAAAATTATTTCTAAAGTTCTTTGTTCGACATTATATTGAATTTTGGACTGTCTAATAATATTAAAGACAATTAAAACCTAATATCGTGTAAGTGATCCATTTAAATTATTGTAATTAGAGCTTTTGGAAGTTGCAAAATAAGCTTTCTATATGATTTGATACAATTTAATATAATTTACTGCTAAATTTGATCTCTGTATTAAGACCCTGTTTATGCTCGTATGATTTTGCAAAAATAATTTTCAATGGGAAGCTTTATGGGAAAGATAAATTTGAGAGGAAATTCAAAAAAATAGGTATCATAATTTTCACTTAAATGTAAACTGTGTAAGAAATACATTTCGAGAAAACATTTTTATGGCGATTTTAACTAAATTTTCTTGATTCCTCGTTGGCAGGAAAGTTATGCGTTAAATTTTATTCACATTTCTTTTTTTTGCAATTTGTGACCTATAGATTGATCAGAATGTTAACATTAATAACGATTGGACAGACGCACTGACGGACTGACGAATATCGCTGTAAGGTGGCTAAATAACATTATTTTTGAGCACTGAACACATTATTGAAAACGTCATAAAATGCAAGTTATAATTAAAAAAATAAATAAATAATCAGTATATTTTTATTTTTTATTTCTGTTTTTCAAATGTGATATACATACGAGTATTATTTCTTTAATATTTTTGAGATACTGAAATCTTCCAATATCTTGTTATAAAATTTTACGGTTTAGTTAATGTCGTAAAACTCATTTTTTTGCCCCAATGTGCGCTGTTATAAAGAATAACTAGTGAATATTAAAAAAAAGTAATTTTTCCCATTTCACTTTCACAAACAATAAATATGGCATAAACATAATTATTAATGCTGCTGCCGTTATCATTATCATTCTTATTTTCACTACATACATATGTACATATATTTATATATACCCTGCTAACATTTTCTATCGAAATTTGAACTAAGGCGACACCTCATGTAGTTAATAACAGTCGAATATTATATCATTTTCTTATCAAAGAAGATTCACTATTCTGGAAGAAATGTCCAACAGTTATAATACTTTTTAGATGATACTATTTAATACATTCTTAGGGTGTCGAAATACTATCATTTAGAAGTGTAAAAAAGTACTTTAAGAAAGTACCGATATATAATCGCTTTTGTGTAATAAACATATTTTTAATGTAGTTGGAATATTCCTAGTAAATATTTTTAATTATTTTAATTGAACTTATATAAGTTAAGCATATTTAAACACACTGTAATACTCGTAAATTAACAACTCATTATAACTTTAAATTAAATATGAAATGTTTAAAAATAAGAAATCAATAATTAAAAATGAACAAATTTTTCATATTAACATAATTTTTATTCAACACTATAAACAACAACATTGATCACCTTAAAAGTTATGCATTTACTGAGGATAATTATTTGGTGCTTGTTCTTTTTCTTTGCTCAGGAATATAAACAGTCGCTCAAAACAAGTTTTTTTTTACATCAAAATTCGTTGCTAATGTGTTTTGTTATTGCAAATTTGTGTATTTTCTACTTTTGAACATCCTGGAGTACTGAAAAAGACACTTTTAGTGGATGGATGAAAAAAAAAACTCTCTTTCAAATGTTGGAAGGGTGTAGTACATACCCTTCCTACTACATAAACTATGTGTTATTTAAAAACTGTCGTAAACGAGTGAGAAGTGTTTGTGTGAGTGTATCAAAAACAGCTGTTAGTGTTTCCTTAAAAACCTACAAGATTTTTTTTTTATAATTCATTTTCTTTTTCAATTTGTTCCTTTTTTATATTCTACTTACAACAACATCATTCATGTTCTGTGACCTAGAAAATTACAATATTATTATAGAGCACACACTTGTTGGTCGCTGTCGGTTGATATTTTTGTATTTAACGTTCTTAACTTGGTAACATACGAGTACTTTATATTTTATTTATTTATTTTTATTTTTTTGTTTATATTATTTTTCTCTTAAAATGTGCTCAATAGCTGTTCAACAGTTCAACCACCACCAATCCCTGTTCTTGTAACAAAAATCATTCATAGTTTTTCTTTTGTATCACTCAAACAATTTCCCTTTTCATTAACTCTGTGCCGTCCCTGCAATTCAAATGTTAATTTTAAGAAAAAATTAATTTAAAATGTGATGATGAATGTGACGATGATGATGATAAAGCTTAAATACTTGATTAAATATTTTTTGGCATTTATATATATGGGGTTTTAACTTAATTGAATTTAAAAAAAATATTTTGTACTTGAATTGTGGCAAAAGTAATAATTTATTGATTGGCTTATTTGCAGCTTCCTTATAGAAATAGTTGCAAACTTAAAGGGGGAAGTTGAGTTACTCCATCACTCAAAGAGTGCTTTTATGTTATCATTTTATTTAGTTGGAGAAAAAGTAAATTTCAAGTATTTATTTTTAGTTTTTATGTAAATTCAAGTTTTTGAACATACTTACCAAATAATTTTAAAAATACGTATTTACAGATCGAAAAAACAAACATATGCAAATATGCTAACTAAAACCGCATCAAAGTGAGTTTGAAATGAAAATAAATTTAAGTAATAATAAATTTTGATACGTATTTTTTTCACTTCACTCCCGGAAATAACTCTGAATTCATTCTTTTTAAATTATAAAACTTTTGCAAACTTTAAGAATATTAATAACACAAAATAGTAGCAACGTAAAACTGTGTTCATATACATATTAAGCAACAAACTGTTTATCTGTATGACTCTTTATAGTCCAATAGTTTCGAAAATATCCTTCATGCATTTTACTTTTCTCAGGTCACCGGACATTAAATTGTTGAATTTATAACCAACTATTAATACTAAATATTTACGAACATACAAACAAAAATATTTTTTTATTTTTCCATTTTTCACATTTACATTTTGTCGTACTCGTACCGAAAGATTGTTGTTTATGAGCTCCACATCTCGACATTATAATGGTAAAACAGAAAAAGTAAATGAAAATACTAAAATTCAATATTTATGCATATTTGTATCTCAACATTAGCATGTTAAAGTGATTCGCATTTAAGTTTCTCTTTTAATTCGTTCTAACTCTGCTACGTTCAACAGTAGCAAAAGGTTATACCTGATGATACATTTTAATCACTAAACATGTAGCAGATTACGTGTGATTTGAAAATTATTTGAAATGCATACAACCATTCATACATCAGTCTAAATTCATCTATCAATCATCCTTTAGAGAACTATCATTAAATAGTGAAATAGATTGCTGCGCATTAAAAGTTAATGATAATTGATGTTGAGGTATTTAATAGAATTACGGATTTGAATTTTACTTTTAGAGTTTAATTCAATATTTGTAATATTTTAAATATTAATTTAGCAAGTTTTAAAGCAAACTTACTTTAGTATCATTATACTAAATGCTTAGATAACGTATACGAGCATATTTAAATTTAAAAATTCTTATAAATTGCTTAGTAAGTATATATTTGACCTCATTCACTAGCCTTCTTCATTTATACCGATGACATTTTCTTTCTTAACACCATTTGCTAACAACTTCTAAATTCAGTATGTCAATAAGATTTTATTATAATTATTTTTGCAGGCCAAGTTACTAACATACTGATATTAAGGTCTTCTGATTAAATGTTCATCTCTTTAAAGTGAAGGACTATAAAGTGCAACAAAAGCTGCTTCAGTAGATAATAAATATTTCCTACTTATTTTCATTAAAATCGAGTGAAAGGCAAGCATATTTACAACTTAGTTATTTCAAGTTAAAGCGATTTCTTAGAGAAATCTTAACATTTTTTTTTGTAAGAAAATAATCTATAATAAAAACTAATTTATAAAGATTACTTACTTACTTTACTTTTTCAAAGTTTTTGCTTCTTTTTACACTTTCTTGTATAGAACGATAGATTTGTTTTTAAAAATTATAAGGCGTATATTAAAGCGAGATTTAATTAAAATTTTAAAAGCTTTAAAGCCATATATATTTTATGGCGTACAGATTACCAATACCAAACTAAGTAAATTGATATTTTACTTATGTTTTGTTTTCAATATCCACACAACCGCACACTGGTCAAAAAAGCGATTATTTTTCTTAAATTCAAAAAGCATTGTTAGTGTATTTTTGAGGTTATATCGAAGTTATTATATATAAATCGATTTTAAGATTTTTTTCTTAAATTTACTAA
Source organism: Protocalliphora azurea (assembly GCA_932274085.1). NCBI lineage: Eukaryota > Metazoa > Arthropoda > Insecta > Diptera > Calliphoridae > Protocalliphora > Protocalliphora azurea. The sequence continues at coordinate 108,857,743 of OW026519.1, read as the reverse complement.
ATTTATAAAATTAAATATTTTTTTAAATAAAATTGGATCTATCATTGAATTGTAAAATCCAACATTCAAATTCGTAAATGTTTTATAGAAAAAAATTTCAGTCATGAAGCAGCTCTGAGTTGGGGAACAACTCTCGTGTTGTTGTAATTATTTCTTAAGTACATCCAGGCAGATTTTTTGTTGTTTGGCCTTCGGGAATTTTGCGGCCTACATTCGCATTGTTGTTAATATAATACCTAACATTACTGTTTTGACAGTTGGCATCGTCTATATCAATCCTCATTCTTTCGCTTTATATTTGTGTTGTTACTTCAAATTGAGGTTATATGAAGATTTTGGTGCAGCATCATTTTTTTCGGGGAATAGCCTGGTGAAGGACCATGTAAAACTCATTATTATTGGAGAAGTAACCTGGTGGAGTTCCATCAAACTCTTTTTGGGGGATAAATTTAGAAAGACATGGTGAAAACTCAGGAATGGGATGAATATCAATCTTGAACTTGAAGAAGAAATTCAACAAACTTGTTAGCTCTGGCATATAAACACATGTTTATATATATATATATATATATATATATATATATATATATATATATATATATATATATATATATATAATATATTTTTTTTTTTAAATAAAACAATAAAAATAATATTCAGTTTTAATTGGATTTTCAAACAATTTTTATTTAATAAGAATTATTTTATAAAATTTTATTAATATCTCTTATTATATTATTTATATTTAACTATAATTGTACAATTAATATTTACGTGTTAATGATTTAAGTTTTTTTCATATTCACTGAATGACCAAATCAACCTAAAATAAACTGATGAAAGTTTTAAATGAATATTACTTAACATTTTTGAAGGTAATTAATTCCTTTCCTATGTTTCCTTTATTAAAAGACCAAAACTATCCGATCAGAAGGGACCTGATTAAACTGCAATTAAACGATTAAAAATGAAAAAGGCATAATTAATATATGGTCAATTCAAAATATATTTACAATTTTTAACCGAATGATCCAATTTGCAATCAAGTTCATACTAACTGAATAGATTTTTACCAGTAGTGATCAATTTTGATAACAAAATAATGCGCTTATTTGCACAACACAGGACATATATAAAACAAGTTTATCAAATCATAAAGATATTTAAGATATTTATGGTGAAACTTTTGTAGGAATTACAACTTGAAGCTAATTTTATATATCGAGGGTGTCATATTAGAAAGAAAAAATCTTATTAAGCACATATATGTCCTATTTTCTTCAAAGGATGATTTCTTTGCAGAATAGTGTTATTTATGCATAGGGTTTATACTCGTATATAGAACTTGCCTTACAAAGAGTTAAGATCATTGACGGACATTGTTAAATCGATCCATAAGATATAATCGCAATATTACTTACATATTTTTCTAAAAAATCTTGCCACATATAGCCATTTCATAAGTTCTAAAATAATCTAGAAGAAGATAAATATCAATAAAATAGGAAAATCTGAACGATATTTAAGATTACTTACAATAGTTTTTATATTTTGAAGCTTTAGAAATTTTACAATTTTATTATTATTTTTTTTTTGTTTAATGCCAAAAACTATTTCTTGTTTTTGTTTTTTTATGATGTTTGTTTTAATAATTTAAAACCAATAAAACTCAATATGAAAAATAAATATTTTTTTTTAATTTTATTTGAAACCAAATAATGAATTGTTTAAAAAATTCCTAGCCTTAATTTTTTCTATGTATAATGCATAATTTGACTACAGTAGATATATTTTACAATATATGAAAGGTATGATATTTACTTCTTTATTTTTGATTTTATTTTAATCATTTATTATATGTTTATTGATTAGTGAAACTACAAAATAAGTTAAAACATAATAAAATTTGACTGAAAGAAAATTGACGATTGCAAGAGTTTGCCGAATGCTAATTCTATCTAAATTGTTATATAAAATAGACACCTGGGCAAACACATTTGCGTTTTTATATTCGTGCAAATTATGAGTTATATTTGCAAGAGTTTGCCGAATGCTGATTCTATCTAAATTGTTATATAAAATAGACACCTGGGCAAACACATTTTCGTTTTTATATTCGTGCAAATTATGAGTTATATTTGGAAGTAACAAATATGACCACATAACGCAAAAATAACGATAATTACACGACGTATATAAAATTTAAAACAAAGGTTTTAAAATACATCTCCTAGGCTGTAATTCAAATTAAACAACATATACATGTTTCTGGTGTTGCGATACAGCTTTTATAATTCTAACTCCATTAAATTACCAAATTTAATGCCTGGTCAGTCTGTCAACGTTTGCCACATTATATTTTTTTATCATATGTTCTTTATTACTTGGTCTGTCACCATTTACAAAATACACTCACTTTTTTCAGTCTGTAAAATTATTATTTTGGAATTTCTAACAAAAAATGTATTTTTTGAGCAGTGTGAAACATATGGAGTCAGAAATAGCACATGTTGTAGTAAGTGAATTGAAGAAATATTTTTAATGAAGTTGATTATTAGTATTAAAAACTAAAGTTTTTTTTCGAAAATAGAAGCTATGTATTAATTAATGAATAAATGTTTGTGACCTACGATTATCTATTTTAATAAAAAATTTGTGATAGCATATTTAAAGTGTTAAATATGCTAATACAAATCACTGGGACTTTTGGCATTCGATCGGATTCGGTCCAATTTTCGTTTATTTGTTATTGCAATTTTTATACATAGTGAATGTTCCCAAACGTAGACTTTGTTTACAAAGTACAGGTCACTGTTGGCCTGTTGCGATGGCTGCCAGCAAAATTACCCAAAGCAAATATAGAAAAATCACTCAAATGAAAAATTAAAAAAAAAAAAAAAAAAAAAATGAAAAATTGCCCAAAAATAAAAATGGAAATTTTGTCCAAAAAAGTTAATATATCATCCTCATTCAATTTCTATTATGACACTTTCTGGTAGGAAAATTAATCTATTATATGATAAAATTTCTGGACAAAATCAGCCATACTCAAAATAAAAATAGTTTTAACTTTGGCTAGGGCGAGTATCCTAGGTCTGGATTAAAACGATTTCCTACAGAGGCGCCCTTAAGCCGTACGCAGGGGTCTTCAACTCTGGAGTATTCGCAAAATCAAACCTTTCTGAATGGGATGACGTTTTACTTTACTATCACATTAAAAAAATATATAAAAGCGAAATGAAAAAAAAAAAAAAAAATAAATAAATAAATAAAAGCGAAAAATCGTCCAAAATATCAAGAGAGGTTCATTATTTAATTGTCCTCACGGAATAGGGGCTCAGCTCTTAAATGCCTATAATATATAAATATTTTATTTCAATTCGGCATAAATAAGCTATATTGAGTTGTAAATATTTGTGCCAAATTTAGCGAAGATCGGTAAGTAATTGGTCATAGTTCCCACATAAATCCCTTAGCCGAAATTCACTCTATTATATTTCATTATATTATGATTATATTTGACACAAACATATTTTGTACAAGTAGAAAGTACAGAGTGACATTTTTTGAATATCGGTCCATAATTAAATATAGCTCCCATATAAGGACCAATTTCGGAAATTATTCTAAAGTATATATATGTTAAAAGGGCCGTGAAATATTAGCAGGCACCCATATCTGCCATATCATATAATTAATCCAATAATGTGTACTAAATTCAGCCAAAGTCTCATATTTATAGATTCTAAAATAGAAGATTATATTGTCGTAAATATAGCATATCTTGTATTATATATGAGTCGAATTTGTCGCAATTCATTTCATTAGTTACATAAAAACTTTAAAAAAAAAAAAATTGCGTAAAATGTAGGTGTGGCATTCAGGCAAGCTCTAGAAAAGAGTTATGCAGAAAATAGCAAGAAATTCAATACAAAAATTAATAAAAGACAAGAAGAGTTTAAGAAGATTTGTAAAGCTCGGAATACCTTATTTTTGCAATAAGAATGAAGTACCCTTCATTAACATAAGTTCACAAAAATAAGTCTTTGATGAGGTCAAAAAAATAACAGGGAAGTTTAATTTGAATGGACCTGATTGAATCAAGTGTTATTGGCGAGATTTACGTTGAGTAAAGGAAGTCAGAATGAACAGAAATTTTAGCAGAAGTGCTCCTATAATATAATAATGGATGTCATTCAAAATGTAATCCAAAATTTATGTGGAAATGGCAAAAACACCTCTAATTGAAAACGGTGAAAAGTAAATGGGTTTTTCAGCAGGGCAATGCAGTCATTCAAAATTCCCGACAAACTAAGAAGTAAATTTTATCTAAAAGCATAAACGTTTTGGGATGGCCAGCCCGCAGTTTTCTCTAAATCCATTAGAAAGCTTATGGGAAATCCTTGCTGGCAAAGTGTAAGCCAATGGTGGACAGTACGAAAGCGTAACAAAAGAAAATACGCTGTAAGAACGGTATGGTCTATTTTTTTTTTTTTTTAAATTTAATAAATTCAGTTAAATCCCATATTTTTGATGTAACACAAATAAAGTAATGACAATAATAATCTTTTAAGTTTTTGTTTAGTGGACTTATCTTTATTTCGCACCTCATTTTTAATATTCTTGTAAAATTTTTACTTTAAATTTATGAACATATTTTTTTTTGTTTTTTTTTTATATAAATGAAAGGAAAAAATTTTAAATAAATTCCTACAATTAACTTTTTTCAGAATTTTTGTGGGCGAACTTATATTTATTTTGTCTACTGTATTCGATATTATTGAAAACGAGCAGTTTATACTAAAAGAACTAATTTTATTACAAATACTATTCTCTATCAACAATTTTTTAATTATTCCATTGACAATTTGTGAAAATTGAAACAAATGTTGTACAACAATAATTCACAATTAAAAAGAAATTAAAGGCATGAATGACATGTCATCATTTTTTAATTTTTATACACACGTTAACTTAAATATAGATATTTTCATTAAATATTTAAATTAAATAAATATATTTTATTATAAATTCATATATACACAAATATATATTTTTAAAAATACTTTATTATTTCTATGTTTTTGCCATCTTGTTGTTCTTAATGTGTCAAATAATTTCCACATATTGATTTATTTATGCAGCTCACACATACACATGCATAGTAACAGATTTTTATTCCATTTTATAGGATTTTTGTTTATACGGAAAAGTGTATGAATAAATATTTCTTATTCACACTTGTTGAAGAATAAATAAATAAATAAATATAATGTAGATGGTTTATGGATGGACGTACCTTGTTTGTGTAACTTGAGTGTATGATAGTTCTGCGAAAAATGATTTTATTCTATTATCGAAATTACTCAAGATAGCACAATGTCTATTGCTCAAGATAAATATATGGATTTGAAAATTTTTGAGCCATGTATATATATATATATATATATATATATAGTTTTTTTTTACTTTAAAAAATCATTTTAAAACATTTTAAAATATATATAGCTTTAACGTCCCTTGAGAGAAGTTATAAACACTAACGTATATTTTAGATAATGTAGGCATTAAATAGCATATAATAATTTTAAACTCGAATTTCTTTTTGTTTTTAAATAAATAAATAAATAAAAATAAATTGAATAAACAAATTTATTCTTAATAAAGAATTGAAGAAAAGAAAAACAGAGCAGATATAAAATTAAATCATAAAGATGTATAATAAGTAAACTATTCAGATCTACCATAAACATATACTTTATATCTTGTTGTTAGATACATATAAAACTTTATATTATCGTTGTCGTGTAAGCATAAGTATAGATATAAATTTTACTGCTGTTCATTATTACAACAAATAAACAACATTATATTCATTGCAAGCAGACAGGTGAGTAAAGCTTTAAGATACATAAAATACATATTCATAGACTCATACATACAACTTGCATAAATAATAAAATAAACAAAACTGAAAGTAATGGTCAATATTATAACCTACACCATAGTGTATTCCGTAGATTATAAAATTATTATATAAAATTTATAGAGGTGGAATTTATAAGACCGCTGTGGTCAATTATGATTAGAGCTTCACATACTTTTAAATTATGGTTTTCTGTTTTTTTAATATATTTATTTTGTACATAACTATGTATCAATACTTACATGTGAATTTTGTATAAGATTTCACGATGTGTAAAATAATTGAGTCAAATATTTAGATAATTTGACAAAATATTTGGATTCCTCACCCTGTAAAAATGAAGCTTGCACTCTTCAAAAGACAAAATAAGTATATCTAAAATGAATTGAATAGAACTTGGATTAGACCAATTATTCATGTAGGAGGTCTATAGGTAAAACCTTGACATGGTTGTTGGGTTCACACTGATATATGAGACCATATTTTGGTCACTTATATATAAAGCCTGAAGTTTTTCTATTGGAGACCGCATGAGTTTGCCCATACAAAATGATGCATTTTGCCGAAGTACGAGACTGACATGAGCCAGTTATGATCAACGCCGATCAGTTATACTGCTGCAATTTTTGCATACTCAACTGCTTAACCTGTTGTCCATTTTGACTGGCCATTGTGTTTTGCATACTAGAAGATTGCATGTTTTCTATAATGATAACTGTAGAAGTTCTGTACTTTTATAATAGTACTAGTCTATCCGAAATTAGTACCTTTAGCATGATCTTTAACAAAGAAGCAACTTTTCACTACTCTTTTCAGCTATCGTTAAGGGTTCGATGGAGGGAGGGTTCAAGTAAAATAACAGAACTTATTGTTTGCCGGTTGAAGTTAATATAACCTAATCTACATGTGTATGAGTTTATAATAAAAATTAGAGATTTTTCAAAATAATCCTTATACAGCCAATTGTGAACCCATTTTGTGATTTTAATACCACCAAAATATTTAGACTGATCGGAGGTTCATTGAAAGGCTTGAACCGTTCACCATTTTTTCAATATAATGCCCCCAGGATTCCAAATTTTAGCCCATACTTACATTATATTCGTGGTAAGTCTATCAGATTCAACATAGCTGTATTTAACTTAACTCATTTTATTTGGTTTTGTTTATATATAGTAGATACATAAAAAGTGAATATGTATGATTGTGTGTCACATGATTATTTTGTTTGGTTTTTCTTTTGTGAGGAAACTGTGGTAACAACTTGATGTCAACACCTTGGGTGCGGTTGTAGTTGTCATTAAGGTACAAAATGTTTATGTAGGTATACATAATACGGAAGGGAGGTATTCCACATTGAAAAGACACATGCAAATGTTGAAGCATAACTTTTAAACAGAAATAAACAAAATTCGTTAAGAAGTATTCTAAAATCCTTGTGTTAGGTGTTACTTCCCGCATTTATCTAGAACTGTAACAACATTGAACAAACAAAATTTAATGTTTTTGTTATTGTTTACAGTAAATAATTTTTAACGAGTTTTTCCATTATATTTATTTCTTCTTTTTTTAAATAATTGTTTAACTTATAAAAAAAAAAAGTTTGTATACTTAAACATTATTAATTTTATAGAAAATTCCCTACAAATATTTGGATGATATTTTCCTAGAAGAAATTTACGCAATGTCTTCTTTTTATTATTTGGACGAAAATCATCAAAGCAATATTTTATAATATTGTATTTTTATCAGCTTAAAGAAAATTATGAAATATATAAAATGTTACTTTTTTATTATTTTAATCCTCAAAATATTACCCTTTTTAGTAAAGTGATTATCACCTCCGCAATAAATTGATACAATACTTTTATTTTTTAGTCACAATTTTTTCAGTTGTCGAAAAATTGTTCAAAAATGAAACATATTGAAGGAATTTGTTTGTCTTTTAGAAAAAGATGATATTTTATGTAATCATTTTAGTTTTCGTGCTTTATGATGTTAAGATTTATGTACATGCTTTACAAGATTTAAAAGTTTTCTTTATTATATTATTTCAAGACTTATTTAGTGACATTTTTCTATATATTTATTACATCCTTCAAAAGATTATCTGGCAGTATCTTCTTTTTTCACCTAGATGATTATCTAACAATGTTGCCTTCCAGGCGTATTGATTTATTATTGCTTAGAAAAACTTCCTCAATGCGAACATGATTATTGCGACAATACAATTTTTCTTCTAAGCAATACGAATTCGAATCACTTTCGTATTATTTTGCTTGTAGGGTTTGTATTTTAAAAAGAAAATGTGGAAAAAAATGTACATGCATGAATGAATTGAGTTGCTTTTCTTTATTAAAAACTACTGCAAAAATGTTTTTCTTCTGTCATTAGCTGTGTTCGCGTATTTTCCAACAACTTTTTTTTGAGAGAATAAAAACCAATTTATTCTCAAATTTAAAAATATTAATTTAACAATATGTGGCAGTTCGGAGAATTTTTTGCTCACATTTTTTTATATATGGAGTTGACGTTATTAGCAACTTTTAAGAGAGAGGGAGAAATTTATTATTTTTACACAGAGTTTTACAGATTTAACCAGAAAAAAAAAAATAAATAAATGTTAATCAGCATTTCTTCTAACACTATCTTGTATATAATTGTGCCATGGTCTCCTCTTTAAATTACAAAAATTCAAAAAATATCTCATAGAAAATTTGTTTCTTTATTAGAAAAATAAAAGTAAAATGTATATTTTATATTATTATATATTTTATATATAATATATTTTCTTTGTTAATAATATTGAATTAAAAGCTCATTCATTAAAAATATATTTTTTAACAAAAATACTAACAATATATATATATGAATGAATTTTTATATAGTTTAGTTTTTTAACATAAATCTAAATAAATATGAATTTTAAGTACTTTCGTAATATTTTATATTTATAGCATTTATTATTCTAAATTTTCGTAGAATTTAAGTTTTTATATTTTGATTTTCTTTGTTTAGAGTTGTAAACAAGTGATCATATGTTGATGGAAGAAAAACATCCAGCACCTAGCAGTTTTCGGTGGCTGTAGCAAACTAGTTACTTGACTGACTAGATTAGGACACTACTAGTTATTTTATTAATTAAGAGACTAGTTACTTTAACACCACGACTACGCGGTGTCACATTTTTGAAAACACAATTCACGGCTACGAAGTGCCACTGTTGTGCACAAACAACCATTTTGTTGGTTACAATAAGGTAGTAAAATGTTTTTGTTATCTTCTTTTCGACTTCTTGCCGCATATCATAGGGTCAGTAAAGTGTCGATCGTCACCTCCACGCTTACAAAGGGTCGGTAAAGTTTTTGTTTACTTAGCGATCATTCACAAAATGTACGAAAGAATATAATGAAATAAGTACACATTTAAGTATGCTAAGTGAGCAATTAAGTGTGAACTTTACTGTCTAAAAGGAGTGGTAAATTGACACCGAAAAAACCCCCCGGATAGTTGTCATCAATTTCTCTATCGATGAATTGTAAAATTTTGTCTCTCTCTGCTCTCAGTAGAAATGTTTGAAAAAAGTTCTAAAAAGGGCTAAATTTAAAAAGACTATAGTTTTGTGGTACAATCTAAATTTCTTCTGAAAAGTAAGCAATACTTTTACCATTAATCAACTATTTGGAACCTACACATCAAAATATTAGTAGCGAACTGGTTAAATTTAAATACAGGTTATTATTATAAACCTAGATTCAAAAATTTTCAGTTCTTTTCCACTCAAACACATTTAATTGCTAAAGACAGTTTTTTTTAACAATAAAGTTTCCTTACAAATTGTTAAGATCTTTCGAAAAATAGGGACTAGTCTTTTCATATTGCTCGAAAAAATATCTTGAGATCTCAGTACAAAAAAATTGTCAAATAAAATTAAAAATTGAGTAAAAATAACTTTACTACATTCAAATAATTTTCCATTTTCAAAAAAAAAAAAGAAAAAAAAAAACAAAAAAGACTACAAGTTTTTTTAAGTTTGCGCGTTTTTTAGTTTTGGGCTAAAAAATATTCTTCGCGTTTTGCACTACTAAAAACGGGCTAAATATAGCCCAAAAAGAGCTAAGTTGGCATCAATGTTTTTTTCTGTTAAATTCATGAAACGCTGTTTTAGGCTATTTGCATATTAACTAATGACGCTTTAATTTAAACTTCCTAATTACTTAATTGTCATGGTCTGCTTATCAGTAAGGAATTTCCTTCTGCTAACAGCTAATTGCTTATTTAATTTTGAGAGTTAATTTGTTTTATTAATTAATTTACGATAAATTTCAACCTGAATGATTTTGTATGGAGAATTAGGTTAATGAAATATTAACTCAATTAACAGAAAGAAAATCAGTTGTAAAATCTAATTATAATTTTCAAATAAAATGATATTTTCTTTTGTATAACCATTATGAAAAGCATACGGGTATATATTCACCTTGTAATTCAGTATGCGACACATCGAAGTATTTATCTAAGAGCCATAAGAACCACACACGCAGAGGAAAAATATAGTTAAGTATTGTCACGGCAAATATATCATATTTAAAACTTTTTTATAATATTAAGGTCACTGTAATAATTTATATAAATACAGCATCCATATTATAGTTTACGTAACCAAATTATTTTTGTAGTAATCATAACATGTATTTTGTGTTTATCCAGTGAACATAATTTATACACTATATATTATATATATGTACATATATATTTTTTTTTTGTTTTTTGCGTGTATACATTGGAGTGTGCCGAGAAAAAGATTTTGTCCAATACTTATGAAAAAAGATTACTCCAACAAAGAGAAAAAATTAAAAATACTATTAAAATTTTTAAAAACTCGTATTCAATTCTCTAAGTACCAGCGATTGAATTTCACGTATCCCATGCTTTACTAAAAAATCCTCTTATGAATTGAAATTTTTACGAAAAAATTTCGGAAAAAAGTGTGAATTTTTTGAAAAAAAAAAATAATTTTTTTCGCCCAAATGTACTAGAGCCATCACGGCTAGAGCCATCACGCTAGAAGGGAACTGAAGACAAATTTTTATTTTTTCCCCTATTTTCAGTTCAATAGACTTGAAACTAATATAGTGCAAAATTTTAGCACCATGAATTTCATTTTGTATTTCATCTTGAAATTACTTAACCTTTTCCCCATTCTTCTACACTTTTTATTTGCGCGTTTATACTTTTTAATCTCATCCGATTCTATATAGAAACTGATGCGACTTTGAGGATAAATTATAGACCTTTTTGGATATTGCTCAGTCTTTTAAGAGTTACATGTGGGATAGTCGAATTTTGATATCCAAATTTTTTAAATTTTAAAATCTTTTTGTTTTCAACAAACTACAAATACTCTAAAGGGATTGATATCTGTTGTAATTGTGCGTATTTTCCGCTATATATTTCGAAAAAGAAAGATTTTATGGACCAAAAAACTTTGCTTGGGTTAAAAGAATTAATAGCAATTTTTTGAATAAAATGTATTTTTGTATAATATATGAAAAAATAAAAATAAATTTTTTTAATTAGCTATTTTTAGTATAAAGAAAATTTTTAAAATTTTGTTCTGAAACCATAAAGCATTGAAAATACCAGACGTTTTATTTGAATAAGTCAGTACGTTCTGATATTGCGTATAACTTTTACCAGAATTATACATAAACTTCAAGTTTTTTCATGTTCAAATTAAAACTGATATAAGAATTTATTTGTACAAATGAATTTTAATATGCTACCAACCCCAAAAATTAAAAATTTTTGATAATGATACACACACACATCTATACATACATACATATATACATACATACATACATACATACATAAATGCATACAATTTTTTTTTTTTTTTTTTTTGAAATCACTATAGGGCCTGAAAATTAATAGTAATAGCAACATAATTTAAAAGGAACTCCAAATTATTTGAGGCTTGGTTTTAACGACGATTTGATATTTATAATCATAGCTTTCTTAATCTTTTAAGGGAGGTGTATTTAAAGGAAAGCTTATGGAATAATAAATTTTGAAGAAATAGAGTTACGACTTTTCTATATTAAGCCAAAGCTATATACATTGGCACGGAAGCACGGATTTGCACTTATTACAATATAGCTAAACAGCAGTGGGAAAATCGTTGTGATTTCAATTCTTTTTATTAATTTATTAACACTAAACTCTAAATTTTCTAAAATAAATCAGAAAGAAGCGATTTTTTTTGTTTAAACTAAAACATTTAAAGGAAATGCAAAATATGTATTTGTCATATGAGACAAAACTATATCGGACCAATTTAGAAAGTAAATAGAATAAAGAAACGTTTCATATCTAAATATACCCTAAAAGACGCCATTATTCCACATATGGAAGAGGAACTACCCGTTATGTGGAGGTATCAACATAGCAACAACCGCAAAAAATCAATTTTCTAACAAGAAGTGGTTTATGACTAGGGCTTGGGGTCCGAAAATTCTAGGTCGTGAAATCCTGGGATTTCCCGGCAAAATGTCGTCAGGTATTCGCTGGAATATTTTTTAATTTTCCCGGGAAAATGGGAAATATGGTATTAATTTAATATGTAATTTTAAGATCCTATAGCAAAAATATTATTGATTTTAACGTCTCAATGAAAAATTTAAATTATTGTACACACACTATTTACTAAAGACATTTTTAGTTAGTAATACTGAATATTAAGATTTTTCAAAAATTCGATACAAAAGTGATATTTTAAATTATTCAAAAACATTTGATTTTCATATGTATCAATAAGGTATTTTTTTCTACATTATCAAAAATAAGGTTATACAAAATTTTTCAGAAAAAAAAAAAATTAAAAAGAAAAACCATTGAAAGAAATTACATTAAATATAAAATCACAGTCTAAAGTAATCTCTATCGAATCTTTTGACATACTGATAAAATGCGAAGTATTTTATTTTCCAAAAGTATTAATACTTCTCGTTATAGAATGTCTTAAGAATTAAATGAAATTTCAAAACAATTTTACTTTTGGCAAGTTAAGTTTTTGATTTTTTAATTGTATTATTGGTTTGTTTAAATGAAGATTAAAGGAGTTGCGCTTTTGAAAATATTTACTACTAAAAAAAAATAATTATTAAGGTTTTGCACTGAAAGCACCACATGCTTCAGTTCTTTTGAGACACATGTCTTATACAAGAAATGAAACTGTAAAGAAATATATATAAATATTAAAGCCAAAAACTTAACTGAAGATTTTCAAACGATTAATGGAATCATTTTTAAATATTTTATAAAATTGTGTTTTACATCTCTAAATTAGAATTAATTAATTAATTAATAATGTAGGATAAAGATAAAATGGAAATAAAACGATAAGAAAAACTATTTGTATTGAAACTTAAATATAGTACCATAGATTAGGGTTTGTTATTGTTTTTTTTTAATTTTTGGCATGAACAACTGATTAACCTAAAAATCTGACATACACAGTTTTTATTATAACTTATAATAGGTACTTATCTTATTTTTATGAAATATTTAAAATTTTTTAAATCTTGAAAGTTGCATCATACTTTAATATTATTTTATTTTTAAATACTTATGATTTATAATGTTATTTAATATTCTTTATAAGAAATTAATGCTTTTTTCTTATAATTTAAGTATTTAAATATTTTCCGGGATTCCCGGGAAATTGAATTTTTCATTCCCGTTTCCCGGGGAAAGAAATATCACGGGAAACCCCAATTAATTAATTATTGTATTATTAAAAATGAAATCCCATATGTTGTACAATTTCCACTTAATTAGATTAATTGGTATAAAATTACAGTTATTCTTTTATATTATTAATTAAGTTTTTATACTCAATATTAAATTTTAAGCATTAGTATTTCATTATGAGACAAATAATAGGGTTGTTACTTTGTAAAAGTCTAAAGAAATAATTTTAATATTATTTTAAATCACTTTGAAACTTGTATTGCATCTTCTTAGTTCATTTGTATATTACTCAATTACATGTCTAAGTCCTTGCTTTCAAGATAAGCATATGAACATAATTTCAATAAAAATGTAAAATTTTTTTTGGAGTGGAAAATTTTATTTTTGAATAAGGATAAAATAAAAATTATTTATTAGATTCATTGACGTCTGAATTATGATAAACACACATTTTGTAACCAACAATTTGTTGCTTGTCATTTCATTTTATAATATTCTCTTTTGAGTGCGCCTTACAAAATTGTATCTCATACTAGTTGTCCTTAAAACTGTATATTTTAGAATTTTAAATGAGCAGAATTTTACATTACATATCAGGGATGGAAAACGAAAATATTTTTCGGTATCAAAATAAATTTCAAATAGCATTTTTTTTCCATCAGAGTACTAATATTCAAATTTCATTCAAAGAATGTAATTTGTATATCTAAAACAAAGGGTTAAATACGATATGAGACATTATATATATGAATTATTATAGTAAAATATTAAAAATATATCGTACAAGAAAAATTCCTTAATATTGAGCACTTTAACTTTAGTTTTATTAAAATATAACTCATTACCAAAAGTTTTTGTAATTCAGAACATTTGCACTAGAATATCCAAAAAATCGACCTTTTTAGTGTAACCGAAAAATCCCACTTTATAAAAAACGGTTGCCTTGAAAAATCCTGTTAACCGGTTTTTATTCATTTAAACTTTTTAACCAAAAAATATTATTATTTTTTTATTTTCTTTAAATAAGCCAAAATTTATACGCGCATACAAGTTTTATTCTGCAAAAATAATAAATTTTGATATGAATACTTTCAAAATTAAAGTTCTTTCTCTACATTATAACTTTAGAGAAATTATTATTATTATTATTATTATTATTATTATTATTTTCCTATTTATTTGATTTATATTGTTTAATAAACTTTCTTTAATATTTTATTCCTAATCCTGAAATTTGAAAATATGCCTTTCCAAAATACAATATATATTTTATGATTGAAATACTTATAAGTGAGTGCGAAAAAACTGATGTATAAAATTTCGGTTATAAAATTATATCAATAGAAAGAATCATCTATGGTGTTTTTTATGAAAGAATTTTTTAAATATTAAATAATTTCTTATTGATTTTAATAAAACTTGCAAACTTTTCTGCAAAATATATTCAGCAACTTTTTTGCTATATTTGTTGAATAAAGCCCAATAAATTTTAACTGACCGGAGTTTGAGGTAATTTGGTTAATGGTGCTCATTTGGTACATATACTACAACACCATGATTAATAATGATAAATAATCATCTTGTTTTATTTTTAATGTAAACATATGCATACAACAAACGCACTGAATAGTTCGATTTATTTAAACTATTAAATAGAATTGTGTTAAATAAAACTTCTTATTTTTAGTCATGTAATTTTTCCTTTTTGAACTCTTTTTCTGACTAAAATTACATAAAAAGTTAAATAAAATGATGTTTAAAAAAACTTGAAACTGAAAGCATTTGTAAAATAAACGGTTAACCGAATTCATGTTTTAGATACTCTAATTTTCACATTTTGAAGTTTTTAGTAATGACTGTACAAACCTACAACTCCGCATTACGTGTCTAACTTTTTGAGGACTCGAAGAACCAGCGTTTAATCAGAGATAGTGTCAAATTATAAATTTAAATCAAAGATGTTAAGAAAAACATGGGTTACAGCAAGATCTTAAGTTATGTAGTTTTTCGTTGTTGTTTTTGCCACAGAAATCTCCAAAATATATTTTCATTTAAAAAAATTTAATTCGAATTTTTTGGAATATCAAGCTAATTGTTTGACAGTATCAAATGACTCGAGGGTGCACTTCGGTAATTTTTTATGTTAAATAGTATCAAAAAAGTACTAAATTGTCAACTTTTCCATCTCCGTCGCATATACTTAAGCATATGATTTTTTATTTTTTTAAGATTGACTGGAGTTGGTAGTCTATTTGTATTGGTGGGTTAACAATTGATTATGCAAATTTGTTACGCTACTTTTTTATTTTTATTTTAGTTGTTGCTTAAGAAGAAGGAATTTGTAGGTGTTAACCCAAACAATTTTTCCAAATAAAATGTTTCTTTTTGCAAAGAAATTTTGTGTCAAATACATGAGCAATATTTATGTTTTATTGTTATGGAAATTTGTTTGAAAAATTGTTTTAAATAAAACAAGATAGAGCGCTATATTCGGCTGTACCGAATCTTTTATACCCTTCACCATAGAAAGAAATATATTTGTTTCACAAGTAAAGCTTACTTAACAAAAAAAAAAAAAAAAAAAAAAAAAAAAAAAAAAAAGGTGTTATTATAAATGTATTTATATATAGTTACATATAGTTATATGAAATGCAACACTATTCCCATCAAGTATCATCTGTTAATAGACTACTGTCAAATTTTGAGCAAGTGTCGTCATTTACTTTGCGTAAAAATCGGATTTTTCAAGTTCCTTAAAATAGGCATTTGTTTGGTCAATAATTTCATCGTTGGAGCTGAATCTCTTTCCACTGAGCCATTTCTTTAGGTTTGGAAATAGGAAGTAGTCACTAGGGGTTAAATCCGGAGAATATGGCGGATGAGGTACCAATTTGTTGCCTAATTCATATAGTTTTGTCATTGAGACACTCACGTGTGCACTCGTGCATTATTTTGATGAAAAAGAACTTTTTTCTTGGCCATATGGGGTCGTTCTCTTTTTAAATCCTCATTAAATCGGTCTAATAAGTTGGCATAATATTCGCCGTTTATTGTTTTTCCGTTTTGAAGGTAATTGATGTAAATGATTGAAGGTAACTGAATACATCACCTTATTGGCTGACAAACTTACCTCGGCCTTCTTCGAAGCAGGTTCACCCGGAGAAACCCATTGTTTAGACTGCTGCTTGATCTCCGGAGTACAGTAATGGATCCATGTTTCATCCACAGTTACAAAACGCCACAAAAACTAATTCGGATTGCGGTTAAACAACCCCAAACAATCCTTTGAAGTTGTCACACGTTTACGTTCATAGTCAATTGAGAGCAAACGCGGCACCCATCTTGCACTCGAAATTCACTTTTTTCCATTTTTTGAAAAATATACACGAGGTTGTATGTTTTGAACAGCTATTAAACGCAAAGTAAATGACGACACTTGCTCAAAATTTGACAATAGTCAATTAACATGTGGTACTTGATGGGAATAGTGTTGCATTTCATATAACTACGAGGAAAGTTCGAAAAGTCACGGACTTATTGATCTGCCCACGTATATATATCTATATATGTATATATATATATCTTTTATCCTGTGGTGAAGGGTACAAAAATAGTTTTTCTAAGTAGGTATGTATGTTCAAAATAAAATAAACGACGTCATAGACGTTGAACATTGTTTAAGTTTTTGTGATTTAATCTAATCAAATGTCTTTGTATATAAGTAAATAAAATGTAATACGAAAACATATGGAATATATTGAGGTGGAATGGAAATTTGCAAGAGTAAAGGAAAATATTAAGTAAAATATTCCTTGAATATTCTCAGAGCTTTAAGACTGAGATTGTTTGTGTTAAAGGCGTATTTATTATCAAATAGAATAGCTACTAGAATTTGCAGCCGTTGTCGAAGTGATGATATAATAAACTTATTGAAATTAAAAACGCATGGACCATATTAGACACGAGGTCTAGCCATCTGCGTTGTACCGATATTTGATCTGTCCCATCACAACGTAAGAAGTTATTTGTTTTTTTTTTTTGGCTCGTCCGTCCACAATATTTGAATGATACGGCACCTAGATTAATTCTAGTTTAGAATGTGTCACAATCTCATGCCGGGCATCTCTAGGGTCTAGGGTTTGGGAAATAGGTATTCCCAAGAAAATGGTGAAAAAAATATTGCATTTTAGTTTGAAATTTTATTTTGTTATTAAAAAACAAGTTTATTGAAATTTTAAAAAAGACTAATTTTTATATTTTTGCACTAGAAAAAATTGCAAAAATAGTTAGAAAAAGTTCACATAAAGTTGAAATGGAATCAAGACTTTATAAATCCTTTTTAATCATTTGTTTTTTTTGTGCATATCAATCACTTCCAAACGGCTGAATCGATTTTCACACACAGATAGTACCCATGCCAGAGGTGGTTATAGACTTTGTTAGATCTCGATTGGACATCACACCCACATTTTACGCTGACTTTAAAAATATTATATAGTTTTTAAATTTTACACGTTATAAATGAATCTATTTATATGAAATTTGACGCACAGATACAAGCACTGTAGAATATTCGATCTTGACAGGATGCTCCACCCATATTTACGACCACTTTTTAAAACTCTCAAAAGGATGAACCGATTAGCTTAAATTCGGAGCAGGGGTATAGTACCCCCCCATATAGAGCAAATATTCATTATGCCATATCTAAGGAACCATTACAGTGAGAGCTCTCAAATTTCGTGGGAACCTTTATCGTAATAATGAAATGAAAATAGGATGGATAGGTCCAGGGAAACAGGTAGCCGTACAATATATATATATATATAATTTCTCATCTAAATGACTATTGCAGTGAAAGAAATTTGAAAGTAATTTTCATATCAAATTTCGAATAGAGGGAGGAGAGTAGTAGCTCCCTTATAAAGTAAATATTAGTTACTTCATCAAATGGGGTGGCGAAGCGCACCGGCAAAAGCTAATAGATAACAAATTTAATACTTTGGAATTTTACAAAAGTTTGCACATATGTGAGGAAGATATAATCACTTCCGTGCAGAAAAAATATTTTATAAAATTGTAAAAAAAAATATTATATGATTAAAAAAACCGAATTTCAAAAAATATATTTGTAATAGATTCATGCAAGAATGAGGCCCATAGCTTATATAGGGATTTCGAAAAATCTAATTTCGTATTTAGGCCCCATAATCAGCAGAAAAATTCCCGATTTTGTTTTTCAAAAACGAAGTCCCTAGCTTATATAAGGGTTTCAGAAAATCCAAAATCTTTTGATGTATGTATATCATATATCCATGTTATATAT
This sequence comes from Protocalliphora azurea, assembly GCA_932274085.1. Lineage (NCBI taxonomy): Eukaryota > Metazoa > Arthropoda > Insecta > Diptera > Calliphoridae > Protocalliphora > Protocalliphora azurea. Next base: position 108,838,736 of record OW026519.1, on the reverse strand, counting down.
ATGGCAGTTATCTGTGGGCTTCATAAACACCATTTTAACCAACGACGGACGGACGGAAGGATAAACGGAAATAAAACACAAATAATTTCTCATAATCCAATTATTATCAGAAGTTTTGTAAAATTTAACAACATTGGATGAAATGTCCATTTGAAAATTATATTAAATATCCAAATAAAAATTTCTTTATAAACAAATAATAAATATTTAAAGATAATTATATAGTATAGGCCGCATTGTTAAATTATTGTTAGACGGCGAAGAAAAATAAAAAATTTTATTTTCTTTTCATTTACTATTATTATTATTTTTACTTCAAACTTTTTTTAATTTTTTTTTTTTGCGAAATTCAGGTACATTTTAAAAAAATATGGTAATATTTTTTGTGAGAAAATAAAAGTAACAAAAAATCAGGAGAGAATTAAAATAAAATTTATTTTTATTTTTTATTTTTTTTTTAATTTTTATTTTTTTTTTAACCGAGTGGCATTGTTCATTTTTCAAACGAATTTTTATGGAAATTTCCGGACTGTGTTTATTGTGTTTATACATATACCCTTGTACTGATAGCTCGCCTAGGAATGTTCGTTTATAAGAAAGTCAACGAGAATAAAAATTATTAGCAAATACTATTATCGAAACTCTAAATAATTTTGGAATATAAAATGGAGATTTTTCAGAACGATGGTAATTTTCACATAAACAAAATAAATTGTCTCTAGAACTAACGATTTTTTGTTATACAATTTGTTCGCTGAGGACTTGTAAAGAAACCAGTGATCTAGCCTTTTGTCTCATTAAATAATATTTGACACTTCTTAACAGTATCCACTATTTTCATCACGGTGTTTTATATAATTGACCAAAGGTCCCGAACAAGTCCCTCTTCCTGGAATCACTTATAAGTATATGTACATATTGATATCAATAAACCATAATGTATATGTATGTTTAATAGAAAAATGCATTACATTTAATACACAGAAAAAAGTCACCAATCACCAAATATATTAATAAATAATTCATTCAATTAAAAAATTTGTTCAGTTTGCACCTCTCACCAAAATTATTGTTTAAATTATTAAAAACTGTAAAAAATTAAAAATAGAAAAATTTTTCAATTAAAAAATTTATCAAATCAATAAAGTAGATGATTGAATGAATTAAAAATTTAAGTGAGAAATAATATTTTACTTAAATTTTATTTTTATTTTATACCTACTTAAATATATTTATTAAATTTAGATGCAAAATGAAAAAACTGTGTTAATTGAAAAATATAAGGTAATAATTTTTTTCTATGTATGGTCAAGCTTATCTGACTAAATCTTTCTTAGTTGGTTTTATTGTATAAAATTGTTTAAGATTGCAAACATTTAAGACTAAAAATATAGCGAGAAAAAATGAAAAATGCTTGCTAGTAGAGGCTAAATTTGTGACCCTTGGCAAACACCATTATTTAGTAAATTTTGGACATTTTAAATTTTAAAGAATAACAAGTTTTTTGTTCGGTTGTGCCGAATTTCCTATAAAGAGGAACAGTAGACTGTGCCTATGGGAAAGAAATTGAAAAAATAACAAAAGATACGTGGTCGGACAATGCTAAATGTATTTAAGAATATTTAAATTGTTCAAAGGTTATTTCTTTTTAGGATAACTAAGTAAATTGAAAAATCAGTCAAAAAGGATCCAAAAAGAAGAAAGAATTCCATTACAGCGTTACCGTAGGGCGATTTTAATCGCAAGTTGCCCCTTTTTCAACTCCCTTGCAACTTTTTTGGTCCTTTTTTTAATGAACTAAATTTGCCACTTTTTGGCACTATATGCAACTATTTGTCCATTTTCTAAGATTGTAGGGTTTTTCGTATAATTTTTTGAAAAAAGTTAATATTTAAAATTTTTTTGTTTTCATTTCTAAATTTATAAATAAAACATAGAACAGCAAAATGAAATTCGGGTTATTTTTCATATGAAAAATTATCCAATGTTTTGAAGTGATTTATCATTTTTGAATTATAATTCCTTTTTCATTAAACCGAGAAAAAACCAATTTTAAACCGGTTTGAAAACCGAGTCGATTACCTTAGTGCCTACGTTGTTAAAAAATAAGTCTCAGTTTCGTGCATAATAATTAATATTTATTATAAAAAAATTTTTAATAGAAACGCTAGCTTAGTTGAACGACCAGTACAATTTTTTCAAAAATATATTTTAAAATAATACAAATTTATTTTGAAAGGTGGCTGAAACATACATTTTCTGTGCAAACTGATTTTTATACATACAATTTAAAAATATGTAACAAAATAAGAAATTTAATAATATTCAATGAATATTTGAAATTGTTAATGTACAAATTTGTACAAATTTATTTTTAAACAATTTCTATTATATCGCTCATTGGATATACAAACATAAACTTAAGTTGAGCTATCCCATAATATTTTTTCATTCCCTTTTTTATGAATTATGACAAGTATTTTTGAGTTTTGAAATCTGTGATGTATAAAATAAAAATATAATTTATCATTCTTTATGTTATCATTGGAATGATGCATTGACATTTATTTATTTTTACTTTCTCCTACATAAAATAATGGATTATTTTAATGGATTATTTGAACATACATTTTCTCGTTTTCATTTTCTTTATACCCAGCATGAATTTGGTAATAGTATGTAGTTACGGATGTAGTTACTTTTGAATGACAACAACATACTGTCTATGTTATATAGAAATAGTCTAAAAATTACTTATTTATAACCCGGTATGTAATTACTTATTTATGATCAGATTTTTGAAAATGCTACTTTTTTAATAGAGTTTACCAATTCACATATTTAAAGATATATTTAAGGATATATTTTCAAAATAGCAACTTAAAAATATTAACTGTTAAGCCAAAAAATCTGTTATTTTTGAAATCTGCACTTAAAATTTGTAAAATCTTTTTCAATTTGAAAAGAAAAATAAAAAAAAAAAAAAATAAAAAAAACATGTTTTTATATCTAGACATCTCTCTCTTATATGTGACCTAAAACATAACTAGTTACTGTTGTTTTCACTTATAATTTCACTTTAATACTTTAAAAACAATGAGTAATTACTTCAATAATTACTATCTAAAACGCCTACTTGTAATAACATGAGTTAATTAGTTGCCTCTAATTAAAAAATAATGGGTTATTCAGCTAATGTGTAAGTAGTGAAGTAGCTTCTTAACTCGTTGCCTGGAAATCAAAGTTTTTGCTGTGTATTGTTCTCCTTTGACATTTTACACAAAACTGATTGAATGTGAATGTATGTGGGTGCTTATTTGTGGTTTTGCGGTTTTATTTTGTGTCTTCGTAAAAAGAACACATAGGAATATTTATAAAAGAATACTTTTCTAAATTTAATTCAAAATATGTATATCTGGGCTTTTTGATTATGGTAAATCTACACTAATACTTGCTGAGATTAATTGTATATAAAAAATATTTGTTCAAACTTTTTTAAAATAATGCTTCTAAAAATTCATTTTAACCCATTACAAAGTAAGTATTTATTGGTAGATGTTGCATATTAATCTTTAAGAATTTTCATTATGAAAGCAAACATTTAGCTTCATAAAAGATATTTGAACTTTAAATGGTAGATTATTGAGGACTTAAGAGGATTTAAGATATAAAGATTTTTACAGTTGCTACCGAGAATTTTAATGTATGTGTAATATATTGTCCCCATATCACACAAACGGTGCTTATTGTTAAGCTGAATACTGGAAAAATATTTAAAAAATTAAATTTGGTCTACAGTTCTCTACCAGCAATTGAATAAGAAATACCCTCGTAGATTATAAATATCTTTATTTTTCAAACATAATAATACTGACTAGATACAACTTATATAACTTGAAAACAATATTCAATAACTTTTAAAGATAAAATAATAGTAATAATAATAATAATAATAATAATAATAATAATAATAATAATAACAATAATAATAATAATAATTTGTGGCTTTGCTAATCTCGGTATATAATTTCAAATTTATGGTATTTATCAATATACATACAAGTTAACGATATTTACTGGCCACGAAATTGCTGAATGCATCAGAATCATTATATTGCAACAAAACTACAATATTGTGAAATTATAAATTATTTCTATTGTGTTAATTAAAATAATTTAAATAAATAAAATTGTATTAATTAAAATAAATAAAATCAAATTCTATGTTAATGTGTTAATTAGAATAAGTAAAAAAAATTTATCATGTTAACTTAATAAAGTTTTATAACGTAATTTAATTTTAAGGCCATTGAGATCAGCCTTATTTTTTTTAAGTCATCCATATACAAAATTGTTAACTTACATATGTATGTATATTTATTTATTTATTTATTTCCAAAATTGATTTATTTTGTTTATTACTTTTTTCAATTGTATACACATATATTTTGTTTTAATTTAAAATGTTAAGCCTCAAGGAATTTACTCTAACAACATGATTATGACGACGTTATAAGGAGTAATGTATTGGACTTTTTTTTAAATTGAAAATATAATCAAACAACAATAAACTAAATTTAAAATTAATTTGGTATAAAAAACATTAACCACTTATTTAAATCAAACCCACTTGAAAAAATATAAAATATGCACAATACGTTGAAAAAATTTAAATATCGTGTAGTTTAAACAAAATCAGAAGGACAATACAAAGACTACAAAAATTAATATTAATCTAACAGTAAAATAATCTTTGGTTTAGGATAATATAAAATTATAGCATTACAAATAAACTTTCACAAATATGCCTTTATTTGGTTTCCATAATTGAACATTTACTGTCGTCCTTTGGAAAATAGAAGCACATAACAGAACAGTGCGTGGGTGTTGCATATTCATGAAATAATAATGTGTGTGAGATGAAAAATTATTTGTGAATGTTAGGGATATTCAATCGTAAAAATTTCAATCGATTATACGATTATTTTTAAAGCTATCTAGTTAAAGTTTAGTTAAACGTATATAAAATATAAATTTGATATATGTAAAATCAATTAAATTAAAAAATATTTTTATTATAAATTGTTTTCTATTTGGAATTTTAAGGTAAAACTTACTTTAATATGTCGTTTATACAAAAAAAAAAAAAACTAATTGGTTTTTGAAAAATAAAATTTCAAAAACTATACCTTACTTCTTCTCAATGTAGTTTTTGTTCACATTCAAATTTCTTGGATATTTTTTATTTCCGCTCTATTTGCTATTTCTTCAATCAGAGAGTATAAAGTTTCAATATTAAAACATATTTTAACAATTTTTAATATATTATTTATTGTAATAATTTCATAAACAAAACAAATAATTTCTATAAATTTGAAAATTTATTTTTCTCTTTATATATAAAAGATACGGTTCTAAAATTTGCTAAATATGATGATGTATCATAAAATAGTTATTTTAGTTTTTTTTTTATTTGGTTTTCAATAAAAACTAGTTAAAAATGGTTTCTGATTTGTATGGGAAAATCAAACAAATTTATATAGTTTTTTTTATTCAAAAACCAAATAACTACCAATAACTACTAGTTTTTGTTTGGTATAAATGGCATATGACAGTTTTTCATAATTATAAACGCAATTAATTAAAAACTTCAACATTTTCAAAAAGTAAGAAAAAAAAAAAATCCAAAGACAATATAAATTAGTAGTAATGGGTATGTCCAAATATATTTCTAACTAATTCAGAAATTCTCGCTGGCGCCCTACATACCAGTTTAGTTCACACTTTTTCGATCATAAATATTTACGTATCCAATATTATTTATTTTGGATGAAAAACACTTTCATATTTCTGATTTTTGGAGTGAATCTAACGAAATAATATTCTTCAAATATTTTTGGTTGTACTTGATCCAAAAATCATGTGAACGATTCCGAGAAATGTATATTTTGCTCTAAATATTTTTCAGCCAAATCTTCCAAAGCGACGTTTTAATGGAAAATTGGCAAATTATCTTCTGACACTCCAATGTATCCCAGAGAATCCATGCGAGTGCTACAAAATACCCATAAATACTGCATCCCCACCTATGAAGTTAATATTAATAAAATATCGAAAATGCTTATGGTAGGTCTGCCCATTTTTTTTTTTTTGAAAAAATTTTAATCTTAATGGTGCAGTCGGCTTTAAAGGTTATCTGAAAAACTTAAGACATAATCTTCGATATTTCGTAAAACTAAATATTGGGGGAGAATCTTCAATAATCTGGCGTCTTTCTGTGCTGAAATAATGGTTGAACTGCTGTTTGCTAGCACACCTACGATTTCTCTTGAGTACGTTTGACCGTCAGAAGACAAGCTAGTTCCTTTTATGAGCATTATTCGTAGACAAGAGGCAAATTTACAGAAACATGGAAGTGTTTTCCATCCAAAATAAACAATAATTGACATGTACAAGTTTGTGAGTGAAAAAGTGTGAATTTTACAGTCTACAGGGCGCCAGAGATAATTTTCGAATTAGTAAAATATACTTTAAATTACATAGTAAAATTCGAAATAGAAAAAAATTTTATGAAAATATTTTCTAATTTAATTGATTTTACTCATATCAAATTTTCATTTTTCACTTTTACGTCTTCAGAAATCTGCAATAATATAGTGCGTTTATAGTTGCAACACACAGTGTATGTTCAAACATATCTACAAAATAGATATAAAAAAGATATTATTTTGAAATAATGCTTTATTAAAAACAGAAAGTTTTATTAAAACTAAATAATAGTTAAAAAGAGAATACACATATACTTTAATGCAACAATTTCACAAGAAAACTTTCTATTCTCAAATGTAGCCATCCACACATTTTATTTCAAACTTCCTCTAAGCATTCGGACCAGTATTGCCGTTTTGGTTATTTTTAACCAAAATTAGTTATTTTATTTTCGAATGCGGAGATGATTACTTTTTCCATTTTAGTTTTTTTTTTTCAAAATTTTATTTTTATTAGTTTTAAATATGATATTTACTCTGTTATTCTTGCTAAGAATAAAAAGAGAGTGTGCTAAAAATTCTTCATGCATTACAAAAATTAAAGATTTCTATAACTTCTCATTCTCTCTAACAATGTAAAAACAATTTAAATCAATATAAAATATAAAGATTTTCCAATATTTAACCAAAAAGTGATATCTCCCAATTCATATAATTTTGAGAAAGTTCTAACGATGTAACAAACAATTTAAATACCTGTAATTACAAAATAAATTACTATTAAAAAATAAATGTATATTCGGTGAAGATCAGCTATATGATATCCTATGCTATTGTGTAGGTGCCTTAAAAGAGAGATCATTATATTTTATTAATATACAACATTTATGTGCGATTTAATTTATATAGGAATTTATATACAGAAGCTACAATTATTCTTAAAGCGATCCTTTTGAAACTGAATGCCATATTTTATGTAGGTATATACATTTTTTTTAAGAATGTTTTAGGATTAAAAATGTATTATATTTATGCAGAATTCTGTAGAAATACGCTTATATGTATTTAAGATATTTGAGCTTCAAAATATTACTCCAAGAGAACATTTATTTGGGGACTAGGGGAAATAATGAAACAATTTGGACTAATTTAGGGGATTCCCAAATATGGTGCTGTAGGCAATAAAAAAATATGTCTTGCTTAGTTATTAAAACTGTGCAAGACAACATAAGTTAATAATAATAAAAATTTACAAAGGGCGCCACATTTTTTTACAAATAACTGCAATAAAATTTTTCTATCAGTCCTGATGAATTTTCAATTGGACCACAATTTTGTACACAATTTTTAAATTAAATTAAATTAATATATGTGAGTACTTTGGAACATGAACGATTGATATAAAATCTTTTGGCCAAACCTCCCAATTAAATATATTTTACTTTACCAAATGAGATTGGCTAAGTCACGATAACTTTTTTGCATTCTTTTCCTGTAAATACAAAATATTTTAATAATATTAATATTAAAAAAAAAAAAAAAAATAGAAAAAATATTTCCAAAATATAAGAAATTGTAAAAATATGAATAAAAAATTAATTTTTTACAAAGAAAACTAATGTGTTTAATAAATTGTGAATATGTTGTCTTTCAGGAAATACTTATTCTACATTTGAATTGCAAACAAAACATTTTTATATTTTTTCTTTTTTCTGTTTTCAATTATTTGACTTTACAAGATTTGAAAATGACAACTCTTCCTAATAATTCTACCTGGTTTAGTGTATTAAGGATTTCACCAAAATTATTTCGTTATTTTAATATTTATTTGTATCATTTAAAAAGAAATATAAGCACTATTTTAGCATATTTTAGATTATCAATATAAATCTATTAAATTGTTTTCTAATCTATGTTTTTCCGCGTTTCCAAATTCTTTTTTTTTTTTTTTTTTTTTTTTTTTGTAAAATTTGTCTGTTTTTCTGGTTTGACTTGTAAAAAATATTTTATTGAAATTTTTCAGTTTTTTTTTAACTTTAAAAGCTATAAATTTTACATTTTCTTTATGACTTCTTCAATAAAAAAAATTACATATTTTTTACTTGTCAAATTAACAGGTTTGAGTCAGAAATTGTCAGAAAAACAAAATACAAATAAATTTTGGGTACGGGGACACTTTCTGTAAATTCTGACTAAAACCTGAAAATCTGACTAGTTCTAGAATAGAGCTATTGTGTCTAAAAAATATATTTGAGACATAATATATTCAATTATAAAATTTGGTAAATATGTTTATCAACATTCAAAATACTAAATACGTTTTAATGTACTTTTGCATAGAAAACTATATGATAACTTTTGATAAACACTATGTATTTAAATATAAGTACTTTTTTGTGAACATAATTCAAGGTTTCCCAAATGGGGATCCGCGGACTGCTAGGGATCCATAGCAAGAGAGACCGAAAATGTTTATGGAATTATTGTGCATGATATATTTTTTTGTATTTTTTGTATTTTTCTCGCAAATATAACTATACCAAAGTTGGATTCTACAGGTGTCTGTCTTTTGGATGGGGAAAATCTATTTATGCTTCGTAAAATATATCACTACTAATAGCAAAATCAAGGAAACCACACATAATTGGTGAACTTTTAATTGAGCCTTACTTTGATGTCGTTGGGGTTAAAATATTAGACAAGTCTACAAAAGAATACGTCGTAAAGTCCATCTGTCAGATAACTCTAAAAAAACAAGAAATGATGAAACGACTGATGTTTCTAATTTTAGCCAACTTTTATTTTATTACAAAAAATGAAATAAAGGAAGAATTATTGTTTACTAAACCTTTGCCTAGGACTCAGAAAAGGTGTACAGATGTAGCCGCATCAATGATAGGTTCGCGGTGAGGTTTTTTAAATCACTCAAATCTGATTGTGTAATCCAGCGACAAGTACTTGCTGCGAAAACCTTACCTGATATATTTAAAAGCGTTCTTCAAACTACTATAGACGTAGTAAATTTTATAAAATCTAGTGTGTTAAGATTTAAAAGCAGAACATAAGAAATTACTACTTCATACCGATGTCTGTTAGATTTTGAAGACATTTTCCTTTTATACAAAAATTAAGATCTTTATGAGAAATTCACATTATTTGTATTACTTTGCTTACATCTCTGAAATTTTCAAGGTTTTAAACAATCTTAGCATTAAACTATAAGGTGGATTAGTAAATATATTAACAGAATTTGATTCAATAAGTGCTTTTATGTGCAAAATTTCTTTATGGAAAAGACGTCTTCAATTCCCTCCACCAAAATATAAACCATTTAAACTTCTGATATCTTGGATTCAACTGATGTTAAAAAAAAAAAAAAAAAAAACAAACATTTCATATGTTGGATATAAATATTTAAGGCCTGTAATATTTATTAATTATTTATGAGTTTTAAAGGATTCATAGTTTTTATATTTAATGAACGTAATTGGTAACGTAATTTTATTTAAAATAATGACAAAGGGGTCCGCGAAAAAACTCCTGATATAGTCACACAGTTTATCTAAAAAACTAGATTAAATTTAAAACAAGTGGGTTACAGGGTAAGAACATAACAATCACTTGTATCAAAATTTATTGAGAAATCCTATTTTCACTTCTCAAGAATAGATCCATATTGCACTCATATTGATTTTACAGATCAAGAGAGAAGTGTTTTTAGAAAATTTAATACAAAATTTCCATATATATACTGGTGATATCTGCTGACCAATTTTTTAGAATGATCTAACAACATTGAAGAATCTGTATATAGTATTAACATTGAGCTTTTCGTTAAATGTTATTCTAAAGCTTTACCACTGACACTATACTTACTGCTAAATGTTAACATTCCATAGCTTTTAAGAAATCTATATCATTAATAATATTCTTATCGCAGAATATATATTCCTAAAGATGTATTTGCAAAGACTTCTTTAATAGAACTTTTAAAAAAAGCTTTTGTGATGTTCATTGTCGAAGAATTTTGTAAAAACATTTTTTTTGGGTTTTTCTTATCCCTTTATTTTATGAATATTTTTAGATATGCGATAATGCAATGAAAGTCCTAAAGCTAAATTTACAATGCAATTAAATTGTCTAATTACATTTTGGAATATTTGAAAATAATTACAAGTTCCATATATTTTTAAGTATAATAGATGATTTGTAAAGCTTTCAGATGGTCTAAAAAATATTTTTGGAAAATTTCGCTGACTTTTCGTCAGCGCACCGAAAATACGATTATGTAGTACAGAAAGGTCCTAATATAAAATTTATTTGTCTATTTATATATATGTAAATACAAATGTGTATATAAAATAAGTATGCATAATATATATGAAAAGTAAAATATGTTTTATTAAGCTCCTAAAGGAAATCTGACACATACACTTACACTCTGACAGGTACAAAATGTGAATGAGTAGTTTTTAGACATCTGAGTATTTATAAGAAAGTTGATATAATCTTACTATTTATATATGTGCACACAGTGTTCAATCACTTTTACATACAACTGTAAATACAGTGGACATATACAAATTGATGTACATACGTATAAATACCAACATATGATTGCGTCTTTGTAAACATACAATATGTGTATATTTACTCAAGTACATACATACATCCATACAAACATAAATGCATAAATACATACATACATACATACATACATACACACATACATTCATACATACATACATACATATATTCATAGATACAATATTTTATCATCATGTTGTGTTAATTCACAATATAGCCACCATATGTTGGTAATTTTTCTTTATAATATTTGCAATTTTTTTTACTATTGGATTATAGTTAATGTAAAAATTATACACATCCATATCATAAGATTACGTTTAGCATTATTACGAGTTCAAAGTCCTCAACTGTCAATGGCTTTGTAAATATACGAACAAAATCTAATAATGAAATAAATGCGTCGTAGATGGTCATTTCAAAACTGAAAATAAATTTATATGTATGAATATGTATGTTTGTATGTATAGATACATATATCTTGACAACTACTAGTGTACTCTGTAAGGAGTGTTGCCAGTTTAGCCTTTTTAAGGCTAATTTTTAGGCGATTTGTGCCGTTTCAAAAATTAAAACAACTAATGAGAACGAGAAGAAATAAGTTTTTAAATTGAAAAAATTTAACTTTTTTTAACCCCTTTTTTGGAGGGGGGGAGGGTTGGCATTTAGCCTTTTGTGACCTTTTTTTAAAGTTCAATTTAGATATTTTTTTGCCACCCCAGGGCAACACTATCAGTAAGAAACGATATACGGTTTTACCTTGTTTGGGAATATGAACCTATTTCATACACTGGGGATTTGATTATTTATTTCTTATAAAAAATATATATTTTTCAAAAATATTAAATATCTATTTAGGTTGTGATAAAATTCTTAAAAGCATATAAACTCTTAGTTACATAGATCCTTGATTATTGCTGAAGAATATTCCTGTATTTTACAATTACTCTGATTGTATCTGCTGCAATACTTAATAGGGACTTCTGTTCAAATTAAAATCATTTGTTAAATATGATTTCTTCTTTTATATATAAACACAATTGGATTAAAGTTTAAGTTACATAACGTTGATAAGAAACAGTTTATGCATTGCTTACCACAATGTATAATATGTATAATATGTTCTGTATATAAGACATACTCTTGAATTTATGGACTTCAATTTTATCTTCACTAGCAAAATGTATACATACACATGTATATGTAATGATATATATAAAAAATGTTTATAATGCGAAAAGAAGTCTAACGCCCAACCGACGCACCGATAATGTTTCAAATATATCATTATTTTTATAAAATTTAAGCTATGTTTTATTTAAGCCTAAGACGGTATCCGACATTCTACGAAGATCGGTTCATAACTAACCATTATTAAAACCCACATTATTAAATTCCTTTAAATCCTAAATAATTGTTAATATTAAAATTATGTTTTTCTTACGTAAGAGAGTTTCATACAAGTAAAAAGTACAATTCTAAATTTCTACAAGGACTTTTTTAAAAAGCCCTCGTCAAAATATGTACATCACCATATCAATGAAATTTGGCACGTATGCATACTATTCTAGCGCAGATGATCCCAAAATCTGACTTCGAAGTACTGATTTTCTAAAGTATGGTCCGAGGTGTTTTTTGTCATTTTTAAATCACTGTAAAATTTTTAATTAATGCGTTATCGGAAAACTAATGATGCCCAATATAATGCGATTATCCTTATTTAAAAGACACCCTATAATAAATGGTTCACTTTGAAATAATTTGCGATTTTGTCTCTTAACCTCATTATCTATTTTTAACACGTATTTATATATGTGTTATATACAGATTTTTAACTGAATCTAAGAGCTCTATACTATATTTATAAGTTACGCACGGTGAAACCATTTAACGAGATATATGCATTAAGGCAACAACTACAACAATGCTGTAATAGCAGCCATTTTTTTGTTTTAAATAAGATTGAAACGTAAAACAAAAGAAAAAAAGCCCATGCAAATTGTAAACAATGATTATTGAAATTAAAAAATAATAAGAATAAATTGTAAGAAATTTGTTTTTAATATTTTTATAAATTGAAATAAATTAAATATTTCCATACATCACTGTTTTCTTATTAAAAATACAAATTTCACTGTCGAAAAATGTACTTTTGTTTGTAAACAAACCAATACATGGAAAAGTAAAACAAAAAAAAATTGACATTTCAGTCTTACATTAAAAAATGAAGCAAAAATAATCAGCTGAGCTTATAGTGATACCTATATACCTGAGTATACGTTGCCTGCTTAGTCCTAATTTCCTAGAATGTTATAATATCTGTTGTTATTTATTTACCAGTTATCTTAAATAATGGATATTTCCAATTGTACTGGAAACTCTCATTCATCATTCCAATCCATAAATCAGGAGGAAGATCCGAAACAACCAACTATAGAGGTATATCTAAACTTAGCGCAATATCAAAACTGTTTGAAGAAATTGTGTTGTAGATGTAATATATACTGATTTCAGCAAAGCATTTGATAAAGTTAACCATGAACTACTAATGATAAAATTTAAAGCTATCGGCTTCAGCTAAATTCTTCTAAAATGGATCTACTCCTATTTAAACAGATAAATCAATGCGGCTTACTCCATTTTGGTGGTGTTGAGTTGAATACAGTTATTAGTTTGACAGATTTGAGAGTAATTTTTGATGTGAAACTAACTTTTAACTCTCATATTCAAATAACTGCTAATAAAGCACTTTACTTTGTTAAGCGCTGGGCAAAAGAATTCAAAGATTCTTATGACACCTAACGGGTTCATACATCCTTAGTAAGGCCAATTTTGGCCTTTTATATAAATAAATTTATATAAATAAAATATACAAATAATCTGTTCAAAGCAATTTTTGTTGTTTTGTCTTTGTGGATTAAACTGAAATCCGATATTCGCCATCCACCGTACCGCAGTCGTCTTGTTCTAATTAAGCTGAAAATGCTAAAAAAGTAGAAGAACGTTTATAATTGACCTTCTTTGATTCTGAATTTCTTCTCGGTAAAGTTTCCATTACTGTTCCTAATCGGATGTTGAGGTCATACCATGCGTTAACTATTCCATTCCATAGATCCAATTATGCTAACTTTTATATGTTCTATAAAATCTGTTCTATAGCTAATTCGTTATTAAATTTTGCTGATCTCTCAGATTTACCTAAAATAATATAAAAACGAGACTCCTTCGTTTGTTTTAACTCCAACAATTTTTTAGTATAAGTACCTTCAGTATAAGTATTTTAACTATTGTATTAACTATCCTTTTTCATAAAAATAAGCAATTGTAAATTTTTCTCAGCTGTTTTGTATATATAACTAAAAGAAATCTTTTGTGTTAATTTTTTTTCCAAAAGTGTGAATTGAATTATTTACTAAAACAATTTAATTTGATACAAAAAAGTCAAGGAACAATAATTCCGATGTCCGATGAAAAGAAAACCATATTCCTTATTTTAATACTAAAAAAACAACTTTTTATTTTTATTTCAGTCGCAAAACAATATTTGGTGTACAAAAAAAAAAAAAAAAAAAAAATAAAATAAAAAAAAGAAATAGTAATAATAAAAATCCTTCATAATTTTTCATTTTCATCAATAGTTTATTTTAAATAATAAAAATAAAAAATAAATAATAAAAATAATAAAAATTTAAATACTTATTACAAAATTTTAAAATTATTTTCAACCTTTTTCATTGGGTGAAAAAATTCAAAACAACAAATTCACTGAATAAAAATATATTTAAAATGTATTTACGCAATACACACACACATACAAAATTAAAATAATGAAAATCCCAATAAACTTCAATTCAAACCTAAGAAATTGTTTTTTTCATTTCCTTTAATAAATAGCATATTTTTCAAATTGTATTCGAAGCTACATATTATGTGTTATGAAATAAACAAGAAAATTTAAAAAAGTTTCCTATAAAATTATAATGTTTCGTTTTTATAAATTTTCAAGTTATATTAAAGTATAAAGTTAAATTTTTTTATACTCAGTTTATAAATTTAAGTTTTTTTTTTGTATTTTTCCATTGTTATTGAAACATCCTTCAAATACTTTTCTCATTTAAAAAAGCTTTCCATTATTATTGTTATTATTTTTCATAGAAAAGTTTAAAGCTTAGACATGTTTATTCAAAAAATAAAATATTATACATACATTATATTAAGAAAAATATTTGTACGCAATTGTGCCTCAATAAAATGGACAATAACAGCTATTATGATCCATAAAATATGATGAACAATATGCCTGAAATGATGAATGCAAAATTTCCTTTTCGGTTAATGTAAAAGATATATCAATTCATAATTTTTGCATGTAAAATTTCAATTTTAAAAATTGTTAATTAGTTTGCAGTTTTTTGTTAAACTTTTTATAGCACTCTTCAGCGTCCCACCGTGGTGTTCTCTGCAAATATCATCTATCTAACTCACAACTTTTTGGGAAATGGAATCTGTGACTTATTTTCCCTATAAGTTGTTAAGTAATACGAATGGTTTACGATAAAGCTTTTTTTTACATTTATTTAGTATTCACCTTTTTCAATTATTATTGTTTATTCTTCCGCAATTATTCAATGAACTTAAGACCGAATTAAAAAATTCTAAAAAACTAGAAAAAATTCAACAAAAAACTACAAACTAATTAACCTTCACACTGGGCACGGTGTAAATTTGTTACTTGACTGACTCCCCTGCAAGGTATTTCTGAAAATAATAACAAACAGAAGGGATAATATTAATAACAACAACAACAGAATTGTTTCATTGCTACTTAATAAGTGGCTAAAACAATTCCATTTTGATTAAGCATTTTTAAATTTTTGAGCGATTCTTCGGTTTTATAAAAATTTGCTAAAGTTATGTTTATAAATAGTTTATATGATTAATGAAGCAAATAAAAAATAATTATAATAATCGATTTAATAATTCCATAAAATTAGTTATTTGTATTTTACGAGTAATATATTAGCTTTTCTTGATTTGGATAATGAAATTTTTATTAAATATAAAAATATCGATTTTTTGTGCGAATCTGTAAAAATTAAATTAATAGTAGACAATAAGAAATTATTTTCTTCGTTGTTGAAATAGTAACATTTTAGTCTTTTTAAGGCAATTTTAAGAATCAGAAAAGGCTAGAAGTTAAAACGAAAATTTGAGACAAAAATAAAATAAAAAGGCTAGATTTAGACTTAAAAAGGCTAAACTGACAACACTGTTCATACGCTAAGATATTTGCGAAAACTACAAACCTAACTATTTTTCAGCTGTTGTTACTTACAAAAATTTTGAAAAATTAATAGTTAAATTCATAGACTAACATATATAAGAAGCTCCGTTGTTAAAAACCTAAGTCGATTGTCAAAAAAACCTAAGTCTGTTTTTTTGAATAATTAAGTTTAATTATATATACATATTAATAAGCCAAATATATGGAAACATTCATTCTGTTTGCTTGGGCTAATACATATAAAAAAATTTTCAAGAAAATATATAATTTTTATAATATATCGAATTGCAATTTATAATAAAATGTAAACGAATATTTTATAAATAAATATTTCAATAACAATTCTAAATACTTACAAGTTGGTAAATATATTTTAAACATACAGGTACATATTTAAATTAATTTTCACTTTGTCGAATTTTAAATTAAAAAATTATATAAATTATAAAATTTTACTTTAACAATTTTGAACAAAGCTGAGATTTTTAATTAAACAAATAATAATGAAAAAACAGTATATAATATTTATCAAACAGTTGGATTATAAAAAATGCCCATACACATACAAATTTATTTACACATTACAAATTTTTTTCAAAATTTGAAAAAGAATTCATATGTTGTAATAAATTATTTGTAATAAATTATTTTGTTGTTGTAATGCCTGAAATGGTATGGTAATTTCCAAAGAAATAGAGGTATTTTTTTCCGATATAAAAAGAAAAGTTCTTATAAACTTTTTTATTTTCAAAAGTATTTACACACATTTTATATATTTTTTTTAAATTATTTACACTCTTCATAATGCGATCATCATTACGTTTCAAAGGATCATACTTTCTCGGAGAACAAACAGATAATTTTGCAAATATCGTAAGCTATATTAAATTTTTATGACAGATTTTCGCTAATTTATCTTTAAAATAAAATATTATAACATTGTTTAACTATTATTATAAATATTAGTATAAATATTATAAATTATAAGTACCTATTTAATTGGTTCTTTAACAATTTATTCACTTGTTGGTTCTTATGGTTTTTTTTTAACTTAAAAATATAAAGTCTATGTAGTTATAAACATATACATATGTATACATGCATATGTATATAAACCTAAATGGAAAAAATTCTTTGGAAATTATTTTACAAAATTAAAATTCCATTAGTTACTTACTATTCATACCCCACTCTTTAGTATATTTTAATATTTGATTTTTTATGGATAAGAATTTAAGGAAAATAAAAATTTCCTTTATTGTTCTACATTAAAAATTTATCTTCTTTTTTGGAAAATCATACACAAATGAACAAATATTTGGTTTCGACTCATTTTGTCATTTATTTACACCATCAGTGATTTGTTTCGTTTTTTTTTCATTTTATTTCATTATGATAAAATGTGAATGTAGACTAAAATGCAAAAGAAAAAATGGGCCATTTAGCTTTATATTGTTGGAAATATAAATATAGATACAATCGATATACATATAATAAATACATATAATAAATATATATATATATATATATATATATATATATATACATATCAAATATGTATTTGGTTTAGTAAATATGTTTTTGTATATGAATTTAATATTGACAGCAGTCTTTGCTCAACATAACAAAACATTTTATTAAGACATTTATCTAGACAGAAATAAGCAAAATTAAAAGGAATAGTGAAAACAATTAAATAAATCTTAGATGAATATTAATTTGGTTTCTAGAGACGATTTTACCTATCAGATTTAACAGAAATTATTTTTAGTCCAAATTTTTTTATTTAGGATTAAGTTTTCGGCATTGCCATTAAGTTCTATGTAAAATCAGCTTCTGAGCTTTTTCTATAAATTAAGTTCGCATGAATAACATATGCGACCAACCAACCAACGAAACCAACGGGAAATGTTATATCGGTAAAAAAGAAGGTATACGTGTCCCGGCCTTTCGCTGGGTCACGTTTAGGAATCGAGATATATCGATTTGAAGTTAGTAACTATCATATAAGGGAAATTGTGACCTTTGGTGGTCATTTTTTTTTTTTTTTGACATAACTCGAGAACCACCATTCCGATTTTTCTGAAACAAATTTAAAAACAGATCAAAGGAATTACAATTCCTTTAATCTGTTCATACAACGTTTCCCTACATAAGCAACAGTTTCGCAGTTATAAATAAATGTATGAAGAAAAAAACTATTTTTTGCCTAAAAAATTTAATTTTTTTATTTTTAATTCATAAAAAATCCAAAACGGTAAAAAAAGTGTCAAGTCCTATTACTTTTACGTAAAGTAACATAACCTTTAAACAAAATAAGACATAGATTATGAAAATCGATGGACGCGTTTCGCTTTTATTCACAATTAAGTGAAGGTATCTCATTTTGACAAGAATATTGATTTTATGTTTCAATGAATTTGGATAATATTTATTATATATTATTTATTATAATTATTAACACGTAAAATTAAAAATTATTACAGGTAATTATTAGGTTATTACATAGATACATAGGTTATACAAATCGATGAACGCAAAACTTATTTTCCTTTGTTTGCGCCCTTTACTTTCTTGCGTGGTGGTTCGCCCACTTGTTCAGAGTCTGTATCGGATGAGGATCTGTCTTCATCTAGAAAAAATCAATTGTTTCTAATCAGTCAGTTAACTTCATTTTTGTGACTTACCCTCGGAGGAAACCCCCATTGTATATTCTTCTTCTTCATCTTCATTGTCGGGATCGTACGTCTTTTGCGACCACCAACAAATTTCAGCCACCAGAGAATCGAGCCTTTTGCCTTTATGTCGCGTTTCCCTTGGCATGACCACTTGATGGAAGCGCTCGCCATGTTCATCCGACTCTGAGGCTAGCTGCTTGCTGAAGTATTCGAGATGGTGATGCAAGAAGTGAATTTTGAGGGACATATTCACTCCAATTTTCTGGAAGTAGTGCAACATCACAAGAGCGGGGTAATTGTGTGCTCGCGTACTTCCCAAAGTACTTTGCCCTCCATGCAAAGTAATCATTGCCGTCTAAAGCACCTTTAAATTCCTTTGATTTCATGAGCTTTCGTATATCCGGCCCATTCAGAACACCTTCCTTCAATTTTGCTTCGCTGATTCGTGGGAAAATATTTTCCAAACAATCAAGAATTTTCGGTTGCTTCACAATGGCTTTGATGAAATTTTTTACGATTCCCAGTTTGATATGGAGAGGGGGCATGAGGACGTTCTCCATTGGCACCAGTGGATCATTTACGCAGTTGTGTCCTTTCTCCGTTGGATCTCGAGCAAGCCACTCATGCGTTTCGTATTGGTTTCCTTTAAATCGGGTATCCCAAAGACACAAGAAACACATGTTTTTCGTATAGCCTCCTTGGAGACCTCTTAGCATCGCCACGACTTTCAGATCACAACTGATCCGTGATCAGTTGTAGCAAACTTTATCCAAAATTATTTTCATGGAATCGTATGTTTCGCTCATGTCTGTGCTGTAGCCAATGGGAATGCTTGGTTTTTTATTATATTTATGTAGCAAAATGACTTCATTTCGAAGAATCGATGAACATTCGCCAATCAGCTGCGACATAATTAATAGCCATCGCCTCCATCAGTCCCTTTATATCGTGGCAGTAAACAAATGTGTTCCCTTCGTTGAGTGTGTAGTACCGTTGGAATAGCCACTGTCGTCTTCGATATCCGGTGACTTTGACATTAAGCTCCAAATTGTTGCCCTCTTTCAAAAGCTGGGCAAGTTTTTCTGCTTCACGTTGAGAAAGGTTTAATTCTGCAACAATCTTGTCCATTCTTGCTTGTGATATTAGAATTATTTTGTTCGATGGGCCGGCTTCTGGTGTTGGTTTATAGGTGAAATCCCACTGATTCATTGTTTCAATAGAAAAAGAAGTTTCTCTGTCAGGACTTGGAAGCGGTGGAATTGGTATTTCATCCGAATGCGGTAGAGGTATTTGCGCACTTTTAACAGATATGTGAACTCTTCGTTTAAGGCTTTTACGATTTACTCCACATATTTTGTTTGCGCAAGCGTAACAGTTGTCGGAATTGTGCTCTCCTGGATCAGTCCAAATCATTGGTACACCAAAACGAAGTGAAATGCGTTTCCCTTGGATCCACATGTTAAGACCATTGTAGCACGTTTTACAAATTTTGTCTGCGACCCACGAAACGCCGCGAATTATTTCGTAATCAAAATAAAGTTTAAAAGCGCACTGCACTTGCTCAGTGAGTAATGCAGCATTTGTTGAAAAAGCCCTCTTGCGACAAATGTAGCAAAATAAATTGATATTTTCTGGATAATTTGCACTCATTTCGGTTTTATACTTTTATTACTTTTGCGTCACTTTAAAAGAACCGTAGTTTACGCGTTCGGAGACACTTGTTGAATGACAAAAATCGGTCAGTGAACACCTATAAATACTACGTAAGTTTGAATATTTTACTGAGAGGTACTTATGAATTCGCGTGACTTTTAAGGGTGGCTGATTCGTGTGCGTTTTAAATTTTTCGAAACGTTCTAAAACATGACCACTCATAAATGATGGTGCAATTTGTGTAAAAAAATCATGAAGGTAGCCAACGGAAAAAACCCAAATAATTAAAAAAGTGCACTTTCCTTTTAATTGTCCACGCACATTTATGACCGTTTTTTAGTTTGTTACCGCTACCATAAAAATCAAATAACCTTTTGTTTATTACTTTTTTTTAATTCTGACAATCATAAAAAAAGTCATCAATGTTTTTTCCAAGGAATTTTGAGCATATCTCGAGCAAATTTTTGAAATTCATACCTTCACTTAATTGTGAATAAAAGCTAAACGCGTCCATCGATTTTCATGATCTATGTCTCATTTTGTTTAAAGGTTATGTGACTTTACGTGAAAGTAATAGGACTTGACACTTTTTTTACCGTTTTGGATTTTTTATGAATTAAAAATAAAAAAATTAAATTTTTTAGGCAAAAAATAGTTTTTTTCTTCATACATTTATTTATAACTGCGAAACTGTTGCTTATGTAGCGAAACGTTGTATGAGCAGATTAAAGGAATTGTAATTCCTAATTTTTTTTAAATTTGTTTCAGCAGAATCGGACTGGTGGTTCTCGAGTTATGTCAAAAAAAAGACCACCAAAGGTCACAATTTCCCTTATATGATAGTTACTAACTTCAAATCGATATATCTCGATTCCTAGACGTGACCCAGCGAAACGCCGGGACACGTATAACTTCTTTTTTACCGATATAACTTTCCCCCCTAGTTTGAACCCTTCCCGATCACTGACCCCTACCATTTGTCGCACAGTATAATAATCATTCGATATATTGTAAAATGTCTTAACAAATAGTAGACGTTATATTTATAAAACCTTTTTTTTTTGTTAGAAAAGTTTGAACATATTATTTTTGTTTCAAAATGCTTATTTGCTCTCTTTTATTCAATTAGTAATTTTATAAAATTGTTTAATTTTTTTATTTATTCATAATTTATGACCTAAGGACTCTTTAGTTTGTTAAAATAAACGTTATTAATCAATTATATCTCATAGATTTACTAAATTATGAAACAATTTTATCAGTTTTCAGAATTTATTTCTGTTAAATTTTACAATAAAATTGTAAAAATAAATATTTAAAAAGCTTAACAATTTCAAGGATTTTGTATGACAGTTGTTGAAATATAAATTGTAATAAAGACATTCCTTTCCTCATCTTTTTGTTATTTGTGCACAAAATAAACACCTACAAAAATAGAACTTTAATATTACAACAATTCAAGATGAAATTCTTTGAAAGATACTTAAAGAAAAAAGCAAAAACAATAAAGGTAAATTACGAATAAAATGTTAGCGCTTGATAATAAAATTGTAAGCGGAACTAGAGGCTTCTTTTCTTTCACTTCATGCCACACTTTTTCTGTACACAAAATTAAGCTCTAATTTAGTTTATAGTCAGTCCATTTAAATTATTCCTTGGCTGCCACTTACTATATATAGATAAATGGAGAGTAAAAGACAAGAACAAACATATACTAATTACAACTACAAAAAATGTTTATAAAAGTAAATATTTTATTTTTTTTAAGCTAAAAAGGTGTACTGAAGATATATAAAAGGAATAAAAATAAATTGTAACAATAACGTCATTTTGCTATTTATTTTTATAACAGAATTTTTTTCTTATTGTATTATGTCCAAGTATTATAGAAGCTAGCAGGTATAATTGGAAACAAAAAAAATAAACTACTTATTTTCTGCCTGAATAACTAATTATTTTTGTTCATTACTTCCTACTCAGTGGATAAGTATATATTAAATTCGGTGGAAATGATCCGAATTTGCACTACTTCTGAATCACAAGTTCAGGATCTTATTGAATTCTTTGGATTTTATTTTTTTTATTTTTTATTTTTATTTTCTGGTGAAAATCATATTTTTAAGGAAAAAAATCATCAAATCATATTTTAGTTAAAAAATCGTCAAAAATATGATGATGAAATTATCATTCTGGCAATGCTTTGAGTAAGCATGTTTTTCTTTATCGCGCCAAGTACTTTACAGAAATATAAAAAAATCTTTGAAATCGAACTTGATTTGTGGAACTTACGACTTTTTAAAACTATTACATACTCGAGGTGGTTAATTTTGACACCCTGCAGTTATTCTCGTATTTTTACAGGGTAACTACTTTTTCTTTTCTGAAAGCCTAAATCGTCCTCTACAAATTTCCCATACATTTCAATCCGATCCGACCAGTAGCTTAGCAGATACAGATTTATTACAAAAATTTTGCGATTGGTCCCACTGTGCATATGAACGATTTATTATTTTATTGTGTGTGCTACCATCAAAAAGTCCGAGTTCTTTAGTTTACTTTTTGTTTTAATTTAATTTTGAATGAATTATATTTTTCAATTAATTAGTACATGAATTGAAATAAAAGAAGGAAATTTGGAGTTTATGTTGACAATAAAAATTATTTACAGATGTTAATATTTTTATAATATATTACTTTATCCTCTATTATATACACGATGTTTGAGAGACTTAATAGTCTCTATATTCCCAAATTCAAATAATCACAAGAAATTATATATTGCTACTCTAACATGTTAAATACTTTTGTTTAAGGTCAAAATCACAATAAAATATTTTAAATAACCTTTCTAGGCTATATATATATATATATATATATATATAATTTTTTGTTGAAGCCAACAATTTTGATAACAATTTTATAAATATAGCTATTCCTTATTGTAATATGGCAATAATTTTTTCATATGTTTATAAAAAAATATATTTCAAATTTTTTTTTTATATTTCAAAACGAGAAAGAAAGATATAGTCTGTCAAGACCGACTATATAATACCCTACACCATTGCGTACGAGCATAAACATTTGGGAAGGGGACAAAATAATACTCCACCTATGGTAGTGTAGGGTATAATAATTTTTTCTAAGGGAGAACGGTATTCCCTTGTTTCTTGTATAATGGTATTGCTTTTAAAGTTACTAAGAATATTTAAAATTCACACACTAAAATTCATGTTATATGAAATTTCGTCTACTAAAAGATTGTTATAATTTGGAAAAACATTTACAAAGAAGTTAAGGTAGAAATCAAAAGAAATTAATTTTAATATAATAAAATTGATAAAAAAAATATTCCTTCTATTTCTCAATTTTTAACATTTAACCACTTTTCAACTAATTGTTTGATAAAAAAAATAAATTTATAATTTTTTTAAGGTTATATTTAGTACAACTCAGCTAAATATTTTAGATTTTAATTAAGTTAATTAATAATTGTATTTGCAATATATAAAAGCCACTATAATAACAATTTGAGCGAACAAACTTTCTCACAAATAAAGTTCCCATCGCAAAATGATGAGTTGAAAAAATTTTACTAGAGTATAAAAAAGTTTAATAAATAATAAAAACCCTTAACAATAAACTACTGTCAAAGTATAAGTATAAACAGAAACTGATAGATATGTGTGTATGTAATAAATGTAATAAGAACGAATAAGTATCTATTTATAGGTATTAAATGTTCATTAAAGAATTTAAAATATTTCAAAGGGAAATACAACTACGACATAATAAAACTCACTCAAATGTTTTCATATTTTGTTACCCCACTACACCATATCCCAATATTAACGTTGCTGCTGTTGTTTTATATACAATTTAGATCAAGATTTCCCAAATAGAGGTCGCGAAAGAGATCGAAAATGGATATGGAATTATTGTACATGATATATATTTTTGGATTTTTCGGCATATATAATTGTGAAAAAGTTGAAGAGACAAAAATCTAATTCAGTTGTCAAAAGCCTAATTCATTCAGCAATAAAATACATGTAATTGCATATATTTTTTTGTGTTTCAAAGAAAATTAGTAAATTTGTTGAAAATTTAGTTCGCACTGCCTCTCACATAAACTTCTAGTTGCATTCTATGGCCTGCAGTAGAAATTTTTGTGAAAAGAAATTGAATTCTTAAGGTTCTATGTTTCGATCTAAATGCAGGGCTTAAGAAATTACTACTTCGTACCAATGTCTGCGGGATATTGAAGGGAACCATGATTAAGGAGATTGTACGCATTAAAGACATATATATATATATATACGCATAAAAACATATATATATATATATACGCATAAAAACATATATATATATATATATATATATATATATATATATATATATATATTCCTTTTATACAAAAATTAAGATCTTTATATGTTGCTTTGCTTATATCTAAACATTTTTCGACGATTTAAACAATATTAACATTAAATTACAAGACAGACAAGTAAATATATTAACTGAATTTGATTCACTGAATGCTTTTATGTGCAAAATTTCTTTATGGAAAAGACGTCTTCAATTCCCTCTACCAAAATATTCGCCATAATATCGGGAAAATTCATCGTGAAAATTCATTCAATCGATGAACCAGATGAATCCAAGATATCAGAAGTGCTATCTTGAATTCATCTGGTGTGGATTCACTTCACGATGAATTTTCCCGATATTATCCGGAGCTTAAAACCAGTTTACTTCGTAATCCATTCAACATTGCTATTGATGACATACCCCATCACTTTCAAGAATAAACAATAGAACGTGTGATAAAGCTGACTTTGAATATATGATGGTTGAAAATCTATGAATCTAATTTAATTAAAATATTAAAAGTCTTGTAGGTTGTTAATGAATTGTTAAAATTTTTGTAAATTTTGGTATCTACATAATTACGCGAAACTAGTTTTTCTGTCCTACAGTTTATAAAATCCAAATTTAAATCACGCTCGGATGTAGAAAATTAAGTAAGAAATTTCTTTAGAAAATAATTAGTAAAAACAAAAACATTTCATTACACTTGCTCCCTTAATTATAATCAAAATTTTAAATTTATCAGCTTAATAAAAAAATGTCCAAAATTTTAATTGATAAAAAGTTTATAAAATTAAAGTTTTTATTATGAATAATATTTTCTAATTGTTTATGAGCTATAAAAGATTCTTTGTTTTTATATTTAACGAAATATACGAATTTTGAAAACACAAAATAAATAACTTTTGAGTTTTTACTATTTTTCATTTCTACTATACTAAAAATCAAAATGTTCCAAGGGGTCCGCGAAAAACAAAAATTTCTAAAAGGGTCCGTAAAGCAAAAAGAGGTGGGAACCCCTGGTTTAGATTGTTGTTTACCGATAATATGAAGTTTGCTTCATTTTTCAAACAAAAAAGGGGAAAACTGTTTCACAAATGAATCTAGTATGAACTGGTATTTTTAACTGTAGCTGCTTCTATGTGTTTAGAAACTACAATGTTGAGAAATTTAATATGTTTGATAGTAGCTTTTTGATGCTACGAGTATTAAAAGAAAAAAAGCAAATGATTCACAAAGTAGACTATTAAAATGAAAAACAACAACTGAAAATAAAGTCCAGTTTTAATAAAAGATGAAAAAAAAAAAACATACACACGCACACACATTTCTAGTTAGTACAGTTTTACCACTGGGTAAAGAAGGGCTAAAGAGTTCTTCTAGATGGCCTTTTTTATAGCCAGAAGAGTTTCTCTCTGCATTCCATGTTCATGTATTTTTTACACGCGATGTCATGAAAGCAAGGTTCTACATATTCGCGACCCAATGCGGTTATTCTAAAAGAACTCTTGAATAAAAGCTGCCAGCAGCCCTTTTACATTATTTAATAAAATATTTAACTATTTAGATAAAATAAATTTCTATGAAAATTTACATTTTCATAGAAATTTACGATTTTTTTAATTGTTTAACTCTCTTGAAAAAAAATAAGTTTTTGTCAAAAGTACACAGATATAATACAAGCAATTCAGTTTTTAATAAAATACCTATAATAAAAACTATTCAAAAAAATAAAATTAACTTAGAAAAACACAACTTACTCAAACAAAACATTAAACAAAACTAAATAAATTCTTATTATATTCTTTGAATTTGTGATTTGAATTTTGATATTGTTTTTTTTAGCGGTTTCTGAATGGTTTTGTTTTTTCTGAAAGCAAAAAAAAAAAAAATAAATGTGTAATTTTTCTTTCCTTCTAAGAGAAGGGAATTAAGACGCTGTATTTTTTATATATAGATTTTTTGTTGCTTAAAACAAAATGCATTAGAAAAATACAGCTTTTTACTCTTCTTCTAAGAGAAGGGAAGTCGGAAGTTCTATCGGATATTTCAGAAGGCAAGGATGAGGCATTCCTGAAAGCCTTACTATAAAAGGCAAATTAGCATGAGCGACTGCATCTTAAAGAAGGTGTAAATAGACCTTCCTGAAGACCTATACGATCGAAGCATTACATTTTTTACCGCTGGGTATGAATATGAGTACACGTGTATCCTAAATATTCGTTTTTAAAATAGTCTCACATATTTTAAAAAGAAAACAGTTTAATTTAATCAAATTTAATTTTTTGCCAACGTGATACACATCTTTTGGGATGTAACATTTGGTGTTTTGGTTAAGTTCATAATTTTTTAAAGAGTTGTTTTAAAATTTTTAATTTTACCAGAAACATTTCTTTGAGATTTAAAGAATGTTATGACAAATAAAAAATTCTTATTAATTAATTAATTAACAAATGTACAATAAGAAATCCTCTGTTTTTTTTTTTTTTTTTTTTTGTAATTAATTTAATAAAAGACATTGAAATTCAATTTTTTAGTACTATCTGTTTTATCGTTTTCTTTTCCAAAATCGTTTCTTAGATATCATGTTACTCAATTTTTACTTTAAAACTAAACATATTTTTATTAACATACTTTTGAAACTAAACATAGGAATTTTATATAAAAAATGCTTTATTAAATATTTTCTAGTTTATCAAAAATTGTTCATATATTTTAAAACAAATTATTTTATTTTATACCAAAGTGAAAAATATATGGAAAGTTTAAGGAAGTCATCATAGATAAAATCGAATAAATTTTACAGATTTTGTCCAATAAAAAATAATAATAATAATAATAATAATAATAATAATAATATTAATAAATCTAGTTATATAAAAAAATATTAAAAAATTTTCGGAATTACAGACAAACTTGCCTAATTCTTCTTCATGAACCCAACCAAAAAACAGTTTTTGAGCGTTATTCTTAATTTTTAGGTTGTATTAGAAATTATTAAGACGGATTTATGATGTACTCAAGAAGCCTTATTACATACTATATAGCAGTTTACGAACTAATTTTTACTATAATGCAGTGTTCTTATTATTTTTAAAACTGTTGAATAAGTCTTTTTAACTCTTACACTTGTGTCTGGTTGGTGAATTTGCAACAATTTGTTAATGATTTGATAATCTATGAATGTGGTATACCCCAGTAAAAATGCAAGTTTGTAAGGAAGAAAAGTAAAATATCGTTTCCTTTTTTACTTACTTATATAAGGGAACAAAAGAACTACCAGTTAAGGAACACAACGAAGGTCATTTCTAAAATACCTCAGGTTAAACTGTTGTTGAGAGTAAATAGCACTTGAAAGGAATCAATAAACCATTAATATTCAAATATCCATCAGTGTGTGGGAAACACGCTTACCTAATATTTATTATTTTTCTATATATTCAGTAATTATTACATATTTAAAAAATATTATTAATTTCCTAAACACTGATAATTAAAGGTTCTATTATAATAATGAAATTCGGTCTATAATTCTCCTGTTCCCACACGAATAAATTTTATATAAGGCCCACTTTCGGAAATCTCCCAAAAGCACAAAAAATTCATATAAATATTAATATCAACGTTATATTCCGTATTTGTATGTTTTATTTTTCACTTAATACAAGTACTGGTACACAAAAGACCCCTCCCCGAATTTTAGTGCACATACACAATGATGTAGAGTATTATATGGTCTTTTGAATCAAATTTTTAAATAACAATTAATTGTTTAAAACTATTAAATTATTCGTGGCCGTACTATGGTACTTTTAAATATAAATAGTTAAAAAAATATGATTATCCTAATAATCCTAAATAATAAATACATTTGTTTTTCATCACTATAAAATAAAAGTGCTAGATCATAGCTGGAAACTGATGGGATGAAACACCAAATTCAACTTTTAGGCTTTAGAAATTGTTTAAAAGTTTTGCGTTACGTCTGTTTAATTTAAATGTGCGCCACGGTTCTCTGCTGATCCTGTATACTTCTTTTTTATTCCCTTTTGTAATAGGCGTTTAACGATTTATTATATGTTTCATTTTATTTTATTAATTATTTATATTCTACATTAAATTTTTTAACTTTTACTTAAAATCATTTATTTTATTTGTATTATTATCATCAACATAATTATTATTATTATTATTATTATTATTATTATTTGCCTTAAGTGTTAAATATTATTTATGAGTGTTAATTATTGAACATTATTGTTTTACCACATCTCATTATTTTTCTTTTTTATTTTCTGTTTTCGTAATTATATCACAAGAAGTGCTTAATTCTCATTATTTGCGTTTCACTTAATAAACAAATCTCCCTTTACTTTTATATAATAACTGTTCAGTTCTCAGTAATTGTATTTCATGTTTATGAAATTTTTTTAATAAAAATTCTGTTTTATCCTTATCAGGAGACAATAAAAATACTTTTGAATTTATGAAATTTTAATTTTCTTAAAAATTATTAATCTTTTTCCTGCTAAAAATACATTTATTTTCATTTTTTTGGAAGTAAAAAAGTCACTAATTACAAAATATATTAATAAATAATTCATTCATTTTAGGTTTTAAATTGAAATTAAAGTTCGTAGGTACACAATTTTGATTTATCTACCGTGTAAATATATTAGCAATTCATATGAAAATGATGTGGTATATTTTTCAAACCGATATCTATATTGACTATAGAAAAATATAGGAAAAAAAAAATAATGGTTTAAAACGATTTTCATTTCCTACATCTTGCATTTTTAATATTCGCGAAAGTACAGAAAATGTGTGAAAGGGTCCGTGAAGTAAAATTCTGTGGGACCCATAATTTGAAGAAGTACATGTTTTTTACATTTCTAATAACTCAAAACCTCTTTTTTAATCCTAAACAAAAAATCTAAGAATTCCAGCAGAAATATGAAAAAATAGTATATGTATTTATATTAAATTGCTTCGATTTTTATTGAGACCAAAAATGTGAAGCTCTTGTTTCAGGACCCACTTGAGACGTTACAACTTGAAGACGACCCAGCGCAATTTTTGAGTAACAAATTAGCAGCATACCATTCAAAATCAAACGTTTGAAATATGATAATTTTAGCGTACTTCTCAAAATATGTTCAACATAGTCGAAGATGAAGTCCAAGTTTGAATTCTCAGTTTGATATTAAATGTAATTCTTCAATCAGGCAAAATTTAAGAAGGTGTTAAACATAGAATTAATTTTGTTCAAAATTTATTGAATCTACATATCAGCTTTAAAATTTTTTGTTTTTACATTCCATAAATGTATTTCAAATAGAAATTTTGAAATACATTTGAGAATCAGATTTTAAATAATTGAATAATAAATGCATTAAATTTAAAAAAAGTGGCATTAAACTGATTGACTCAAGGACGGATATTATAAGAAAATAAAGGTTTTCATCTAATATAAAAATTAGTTAGCATTTAGTTAAGACTAAGCTTTTTTTAATCGGACGCATAATGGTTTCAATAGCATGAAAAATTGCGCTTAAATCAGATAATGATATAACTTTCTTTATATTTTATTTTAATAACTTGGGCACAAACAATTTAAAAAGAGTAAATTTTGCAATTTTAGATTTTTTTGTTCTTAAGGCAGCGTTTGTCCGTCTGTTTGTCAATTATTGACAACATTTTTGGTTATAAGATAACAACCAAATGTTGCATATATACAGTAGCGGACATAACTATAGCACGGATTAGCATTTATTCAAATATAAGTGAAAAACGATGGGAAAATAGTTCTGATTTCAAATTTTTTTGTTAATTTCTTTTTACTAGACTCCAAATTCTTTAGAACAAGACAAAAATAATTGAGTTTCTTTATTTAAACTAACAAATTTCAAAGAAATATGAAATATAGGTACAATTTTCATAGAAGGCAAAATAAAGCACATATTCGATTTGTTAAATACAAATATTAACTTCAATAATATTTAGTACAATAGAAACAATTTAATAAATAGATTTTTGAAGTAACTGTAAAAAGGCAAAATTTGCCCACAGAAATGCATTTCCAAATTTTTGATCCGATTCCAAATGGTTTCGCTATACCCGATCATTATTGTAGTTTGCAAAATATATTTTTAATGCCCAAAGAACAATTCTATAGGGAATTAAAAAAAAATTAATATTTTATTCTCTTTGACATAGTCAGTTATACAATGTCTTTATAAGACTTTATAAGACTTGAATTTTTACAAATAAGGTTTAATAAAGAGTGCAACATATGTACAGCTTCTCATTTTTTTTTAATACAAGCTAAGAATGCTCACTTTTTTTAATCCAAATTCAATACCGCCCAATATGAAATATACTCCAAATTTGGACTTTTTTTAAAAAAATATTTACATACAGTATTCAGAAATAAGAACCTTCATTCTTGATAACAATATACATAAGTTTGACATTTTAATCAT
The DNA here is from genome assembly GCA_932274085.1 of Protocalliphora azurea. NCBI lineage: Eukaryota > Metazoa > Arthropoda > Insecta > Diptera > Calliphoridae > Protocalliphora > Protocalliphora azurea. The sequence goes on along the minus strand of OW026519.1, from coordinate 108,807,190 downwards.
GAAAATCTCACTTTTTATGGTTGTTAAATTGTTAAAAAATTTCGTATTTTTTTAATAAAAATTTAAACTTAATATAAACAAAAACCTCAATAATCCATCGATTTCGTTTTTAAATTATGAATTTCTTTTAATTCTCTATAATTTTTAAACATAATTTTAAGAAATTTTTAAGTACATACAAAGAAATAAATAAATGTATGTACAAAGAGAAGGTCTTCGCAACCCTCTAATAATGTTTGTACTGACCCCCATTTGTGAAATATTTCGGTTCAATTATTTCGCTACCATGATCAAAAAATTTACAACTTATAATAGCCACATGCCAATTAACACATCTTGAGTTAAAATTTTTATTAGTTTTTATTTACGTGAAATTAAGATTTTAATAAAATTTTCAGTGAATTTTTCTTAAATACTATTTTATTAAAGATTGAATATTACAGATATTTTCTATCGTAATTTAGATTTAAGGGCATCATTGGAAATGTCTTATTCGATACTATTGATATGTGTATTCATTTAGCCCTTTAGCAACAAATGTAATATATTGGGATCAACAATCCATAATAGGTTAAGTTAATTTGTATGACAAATAAATGATTAGTTAAGAAAATAAATGTAACCAGAAGCATATATTTACCATAAAAACTATTAATTCGTGCAAAATAGCACATAAATTTAAAAGACTCTCTTTTGTTAGATTATTACCGCGGCTTTAAGTTAGTTTATTATATTTTCCTTAAGTACAATAAATCCTTCTATACAACATATTTGCAAAATTTGCTTAATTAACCTTTTTGAAACCAAATGTATAAAATTGGCCCTTTTGCTGTTAAAGGATTAATTACTTATAATCTTCAATAGTATCAGTGTTGCGAAAACCTAAGTGGGAAGAAGTGCTAGAATTTACAAAGAAAAACGCTAGAAAGTGCTTAAAAAAGGTGCTAGAAAAAAGTGCAAAAAAGAACAAAAAATATTTGTATTTGTAAAAAGGATATATATAATTTATTTTCAGGGTTAAAGTTAAAAGAACATTAAATAAAATATTAAAAACGCATTCTGAAATTGATTCTTTAGAAATTAAACAAAATTTATGAGTGGATTTTTTAAAATTCTAAATTTATCGTGTTATTCAAGTATGCGTTATCTTAATTATAGGTTTATACTTATTCCAAATAACATATAGCTTAACATTTTGACGAACTAAAATCTTCTTTCTTTTACCGAAAATTTGATTTTTAAAATTTTATTTATTATTAAAAGTTAGATACAATATAAACTTGAGAATCTGTATAATTATTGTAGACCCCAATCCGGATTGTCGAAATATCCGGATTATCAAGGCTGTCGAACGAAAAATTTATATGAAAAGCAAAAAATAAATTTCAATTCTTGTTATTGTTTTTTTTTTCCTAAAAAAAAAAAAACAAATTTGCTTATACTCCTTTTACTGAAGAATTGTTGGAACAAACAAACACTAACTCAAAATGAAGGAATTCAACTACAATCATCTCTTACATTATAATTATATCATCACTTATTGTATTTTTAAAGTTATACTAAAATTTTAATAAGAAAGGACTTTTCCTTATTCGGAATGGAAAGTTAGGAAATGTTAGAAAATTTTCTCTTTAAATGAACCAAATAAAATTTTTATTAACTAAGTAAATGTCATTAAAATAATATTAAAAAATAATTTTAAATTAATAAACACACTTTTACATAAAAACAATATTTAGTAAACAACAAAATTCTAGATAAGAAGATTCAAAATTAATAAAAATTTTGTTTTATTTTAATTTGCGATATCAACTAAATTGCAAACTATATTTAGAAATTAGTGTTATTTTATAATAGTTATTTCTTATAACAAAAGAATTATAGTTTACTTAATTGCCAAAATTTTATTTGATATGTCAACTGTTTGTTATAGTATTGGTTTTACTAAGTTTATTTTGCTAAACACACTCTTTATAAATCGTATTAGTTAGTCACCATCTTAAAAAACACCAAATTCGAAAAGTGCTAGGTGCTAGATTCATTTTTTCCGTGCTAAATGAGTTTAAGAAATGCTAGAACAAGCACTAAAGGTAATAAATTGACAACACTGATCAGGATAGACCTTTGTAATTGTACCTTAAAACCCAGTGTTGAAAAATGTCCAAAATACATACAATTACATGATTAAATACAGATATTTTCTTTATTTAAAATTAGACAAAAGATGTTAATAAAATCGTAATATTCCGCAAATGAGGAGAGATGTAACATTTATTTTAATGTATATTCCAGATGCTAGTATGTTTCTATTATTTATAATTTTTATAATGCTATAGTATGAAATCAATATTTTTATATTCGTTTTAAAAATGGTCCAGTTCACGTGAATTTAAACATTCAGATGTAATATTTTGGGAATATATAATATAATATATTGTTTTAGTAATAGTATTTCTCTTTCTTCTCTTTGTACATAAATAGTTTTAGTAATACTATAATCAAATTGCAAAACTTTGTGGTTCGCGGGTTTTCTCATTATTGGTTACAGTTCTTCAAAATTGAAATGTGATTGAAAAACCCTGTTTCGTGATTTTTGTTCACAGAGGAACAATATTACTTTATATGTTAACACTCTATTTTATGTCAAAAGTTATGCGATGGAAAACTTTGAAACACAAATTTTTGTCAAATATTTAGAAACGATGCTGAACTAGATTAATGCATAATTTAAACCCCTGTATGTATATATATATATATATATCTGTTTCTAAATCTTCAATCTTGTTGCTATAAAAAATATATTCCTCAAAAAAATTCTTCTCAAAATGTCAAAATATGTTCTAAAAGGGTTTAATATGCTATAAATATGCACTAAAAATCGCTAAATGCAAAAATATACTGTTAAGAGAAAAATATGCAAAAATCGAAACGTTCTGAAACGGATAAAAAATATTTTATCGATGGTTTCATTCAACTTTCAGAAAAAAAATGCAACTGCATATTTGTGGTTTCCCTGGTGATAACTCTTGTTCCCCCTCGCGAAAATTATTCACGCCAACTGATTTTGAACGCTGAACTACGTACTGCTTTTTGTTCGTTCAAAGCGCTCAAAAAATTTTAGTCGAATTTTAATACTTTTAAGTTTTTGCCCAATATGAAAACCTATTAAAATATAAAATATTTATTAAATAATAATTTAGATTTATATGTTCGGCTGTGCGAGCCTTATGTACCTTTCACCCATATTGAGATTTTATATGAAAAATTAATATATTTTAAAGTTGATGAAACAACAATATCAAATTAAAAAATTAATTAGGAAAATTTTTATGACCGATCAGTATAAGAACGAAGCCCATAGCTCATATAGAAAATTCAAAAAATTTAAAAATGCGTTTTTACCGTTATCTCGGTTACCAAGGAACGATTATGTTCATTTCTTCCACAAAAAAAAAAAAATCCAAAAGAATATCTCAAACTTTTTCTGCAAGAGCAAAGTTGCTAGCTTATATAGGGACTTCGAAAAGTCGAAAACAAAAACGTTTTTCGGAGGTATTTTCGTTTTTTTTGGCGATATATTCTCTATTTATAGACCGATTTTTCTCATTCTCTGTAAATTAATGTATATGACATATATATCTGATATGTGGGGCTTTCTAAAAACTGATTTTCACAGACAGAGAGACAGACAAATATCATTATATCGATTTCCCTATCAATAATTATTCAGAATATAAATACTTTTTGTGGTCCTTCATGAATATTGTTGAAATTACAAACGGAATGACAAACTTACATATATATATATATACCTTTTATAACTGAGGTGAAGGGTATAAAAAAAGAAAGAATATTCATTATAAAATAATACGCCAATTAAATATTTCCATCTAACTAAATATTGTTATTAAAATGAAACATTAATACATATTTCCATGACACAACTAAATATTTCGACTTTTGAATTAGGCTAGATTTATTCGTGTGTAAATAATAATGAAGAAATGTACGCACTTTTACTTGTTAATATCATGAATATTTATTAAATTTATTATTTATGTATTTTTCAAAATCAGAGATGTGATTTGGTTAATTTGATTAATTTTATTATGGAAATTATTGATGTATAATGGTGCGATGTCAGCTACTAATAAAATATTTGCCTTTTTATATATTTTTTTTTTTTGTTTTAGTTGGTGGGTGGCCAGGGGCATGAATATCATTTTAAGCATCGGACTCTGCCACATGCTCGTTCTAGGAGAAGTATACCTCATACACGTCTGTTAAAAAGTCATCCAATGGTGAGTAAATATATTTATGTATAATTGTAATCTTCTTATAAGTTTTTATTTAAAGTTATTAATTATTGTATAATAAGTAAAAGAAAAATAATTAATCCAAATGCTATATAAAATATTTAGCTTCTATTCATCAACGTATTTAATAGGGTTGTCATTCGAACAGAAATTATTCGATTATTCGAGAAACAAATTTGTTTTTCTTTTCGAACGAACAAAATATTTAAATTTAGAACAAAACATTATTTGATCAATTATTAACGTTTAATCGCTTAATCGAATAATTTTTTAAAATTAATTTTTGTTAAATATTTGTGTTTTACACAAAAACCTGTTTGGAATTATGGGTATAAAAAGTTTGTTTATTTGGGTATCCATGTCGAAAATGATTTAACATTTCATACCTATATGTAAATTTCCTATAATCAAGCTTGAATAAAACATTGGAACCTCTTGATGTAGATATTAAAGAATTAGAGAAAGATTGTGCGTCTCTAATTGAACTGGATGTTATTTTATTTATTTATTTATTTTTGTAATTAAAAATTTTGAAAATTTACTTTTCTAATAATTTAATCAAACTTTTTAAAGTTAAAATAAACGGGAGACGTACAAAAACATTAAATACTTTAGGGTTATTCTAAAATTTTGGAAATTTTCTAGCGAATAATAGTTTTTTAAAATATTAAACAAAAAATAAAATAAAGGATATGAATGCTTTATGTTGCGATTATTTCATGCAGAAAATTATTTTAATACTCATAGAAAAAGCCGAAGACCCTGAAATGTATAACGATATTTTGTTCACTCAAAAAATCAATAAATAATATTAATAATTTAAAACGATAACGATTTACTTTATTTTGAAAAAACCTAAAAAACAAAAAAACTATATTTGCTTTTCTATTCTTACTATAATGCAAACATCAGTAGTAAGTGATGGGGCTTTTTCCAATTTTTTTTTTTTATAAAAAAAAAACATAATCATTTAAAGGAAATTAAATTTTATTATATAATTTGTATGTTGTTTGAATATTGTCCTAATTTTTGTATATTTTTTGCTTCATGTTAATGAATTGTTATTTTTATGTTAATAAAACCAAAAATTGTTTAAATAATACTTGTTTTTGCATTTTTTTTATTATAATTAATTATTCGAACAATATATATTTTATTCTTTTTGTTTAAAAAATATAATAGCGAATAATTGGCAACCTTAGTAATTAATAAAGTCGATAACACTTCTTTGAACATTAAATTTTATTTGTTAAAGAATTAATTAACACGCATATCATGACTAAAGAAAATTTTCTTATAAACTTGATTTGGAAAAATCCATTTGTTATAGATTTTGCTTCAATGCCATTTATAGAAAACAAATACTAATCGGTTTTTGTAAAAACCAATTATTAAAGTATAAATTGTTTATATACCATTTTTCACCTCAATGTAGTTTTCGCTGTCGTAAACATTTCTTGTCAACTTCTAAATTCACTTATAATTCATTTGGATTTTGCGTTAAAGTGCCTTTTAAAATAAATTTATTGTAAATAATTTGTTAACAAATGAAAATGCTTCTTAAAATTTTCTATTTTCATTCGTATATGAAAGCTTAATGTTATAAAATGAGTCGAACAGGCTGCTTTATAAACAATTACACTATGCGACAGTCAAAATCGGGATGGGATGAAATCAACGGGAAATGTTATACCGGTAAAAAAAAGTTATACGTGTCCCGGCGTTTCGCTGGATCACGTCTAGGAATCGAGATATATCGATTTGAAGTTAGTAACTATCATATAGGGGAAATTGTGACCTTTGGTGGTCTTTTTTTGACATAACTTTCCCCGGTAGTTCGAACCCTTCCCGATCACTGACCCCTACCATTTGTCGCACAGTGTTATTTTAGTAAATTTTATTTGCTTTTCGACAAAAAATAATTGAAACTGGTTTTGGATTTGTATGAAAAAACCAACGAAATTAATGTAGTTTTTCATTCAAAAACCGAATGAAGCCAAAAACTACTAGTTTTCGTTAGATAAAAATGGCATATTATACGAGAACACTTTAAGTATGAATTTTGAAGTATAATTCCTTGTTCATTTGTATGTTTTGAAAACATTTCCTTTCAGTTATGATCTTTATGATGTTTATTCGAAAACTTGAAATCAAGCATTAGCTCTTAATTGTACAAATAAATTATTTTATATGAGCAAACACAAACACTTCCATTAAATTTATAACAAAATAATTATAGAACAGAAGACTTGTTATTTTATCAACTAGTGAGCACATTTCATTAGAACGAAATGTTGTTCAAGAAACCATAAAAATCGAAAATAAAAATAATTGATAAAAGAGAAATGACCGAGAATTAGATTCTACTAAGAAGGTTTTATTTACATATTTTGTATTAAGAGACAAACAAATGAGTTTAAAATGTTTTCTTTATTTAATTTCAGATTTTGTACATTACACCTCACAGTGGGGCGAAATTGTTCGCAAATAAATCTGTAACTACTCATCGGCTGGTTGGGTTTACATAAAATTTCACATAGGCATAGCATAATAGTGAGAGCAGTGAGAGAAAATTTTAAAACGCTTGCCAAATTTTTGTTTCTCATCCAACTTTTTATTTCCTTTTAAAGCCCACGACAAGACCTATGAAAAAAATGCATGTGCTATTTATCTCTTATAGCTTTCTAGTTATTTGCATTTGAAATTTCAACTATTTCAATTTTTAAAAATCTTGGTCCAGTTTTTACAATACATAGCCCAACATTTTTGTTAGATTTTGTAAAATTTTTACCGAATTAGTTAAAAAACAATATTATCTATCGACTAATGGATATTTAAAGTCGATATCTACACTTTTTTTTCTCTAAAACAAAATTTTTCTTACGAACATATAACGGTTTTATAATTTTCTAAAAGGTATCGTTACTGAGATGAGCCAACAGGTCTCAACAGGACTGAGTAAAAATCCTTCCGGATTTGACCTATTTTGCATCGAAATTTTGACTTTAGTCTATATGTTCTAAAGCAAATGTAGGAAACTATGATGTCTTCTACAGAGTTTGCCAATGACTTTTTCCAGGCCTGCAACAAATGTGGTTTTTATGAGCAAAATTTAAAAAATCACATATATGGGATTTTCGCCGCTTTTTGGGAATTAGGGGTTCCCTTTTACAAAAATCTTCTATTCTTTTACACTTCTACATTTCAAATGATGAAGACAAAATTTTACTTTAATTTCAAAAATGAGAAATACTGGACTACGTTTTTTTTTCAATTTAATTATATACAAAAATATTGAAGTCATTATCTTTTATAGAAACAAAACTACGCTACTTTAAATTAAATTAGTCACGAAAACTTTCAAAAATATTGAACTATTGTGAGTATGTGAACTATATGGAATTTGACCTGATAAACACGAATCTACAGATGCAGACGAATCTTTAAATCACTTTAACATTATTTTGTTTTTTTTTTTTAATGCCCAACAGTTCCGGAGTTATTCAGAAATTAGTGCCGGCAAAAACTATTTATCATGAATCTGGTAATACTATGAATAAAACAAGCCTTATATCATCAAAATTTATGTAAAAATCTTGATTTTATTAACAATTGAGTGAAATTACCATTGTATACCTAGTTTTGGTAATAAATCTGTATCTCCTTAACTAGTCTGGTAACCTTGTAAAGTTCGGCTGTGAAAGTTCTTGTGTTGCAATTTTATAAAACTTTTTCAAATTAAAACACCATCAAAAATCGTTTTTATTGGTTACTTTATTTAAGTCCCTCTTCTATTATAATTAGTGTTCTTGCTAATTATCCGCGGTGCTGTCATTCAATTACATATTACTGGTTTTAATCCTAGATAATATTTGTATTGGTGTGTGTCCTAAATAAAGTTTGATACGATCTGTATGAATAAAAACCGAGGTATTTCTGGGGAAAAACGTGTAGTTTCCTCTTAGTTGTTTTTGGGAAATTACCACTTAAAACGTAGTGGCCTCATTTCCAAATTGCAGAGCAATTGGCATTGAATTTCACAATTTCTTCAAAAGTTTTAAAGCTGAGTTCGATGGAATTAAAAAAAAAACTTTTCTTCTCTACAAGGAAAACTAACTAAATACGGTGAACTTTTTTCTAAATTCACAAATTGAGATAGTTTTGCTAACTTACCGAGACCAAAACGTAAAAGAATTGCTAAGTCATTATCAATCTCAAATCTATGTAGTAGTACTGCTCCTGTTGTAACTCCTAATTCAAATAATTTTATTCCACCTCATCATGCTTAAAATGCTTAGAATTATAACGTAATTCCATCAGAGTCGACCTTAGTTACTCCTACGGTACCTAATTCGCCAAGCTCATGATTCCAAATCCTGCTACCAGTAAGCCACCAGAACTTATTTTATCGTCAAACATCCCAACTAATTTAGATGTCATCAACAACCCACTTATAACAACAGTAACTCCAAATATAAAATATTCTAATAAATGTAGACCTGGCGGTGTTCCAAGCCGTGTTCTAATAAAATGTTTATATTCTATTATATCTCCAATAACCCACTTACTTAACATATCAATATTTAGTGGTTATTTTCCTGAAGTTTGGAGGAAACCTTATATTATACCAACATTTTCAATTATAGAGGTACTGCTAAATTAAGTATTATTCCAAAACTCCTTAACTAGTCTGGTAACCTTGTAAAGTTCGGCTGTGAAAGTTCTTGTGTTGCAATTTTATAAAACTTTTTCAAATTAAAACACCATCAAAAATCGTTTTTATTGGTTACTTTATTTAAGTCCCTCTTCTATTATTAAGATCAATATTATAATTAGTGTTCTTGCTAATTATCCGCGGTGCTGTCATTCAATTACATATTACTGGTTTTAATCCTAGATAATATTTGTATTGGTGTGTGTCCTAAATAAAGTTTGATACGATCTGTATGAATAAAAACCGAGGTATTTCTGGGGAAAAACGTGTAGTTTCCTCTTAGTTGTTTTTGGGAAATTACCACTTAAAACGTAGTGGCCTCATTTCCAAATTGCAGAGTAATTGGCATTGAATTTCACAATTTCTTCAAAAGTTTTAAAGCTGAGTTCGATGGAATTAAAAAAAAAAACTTTTCTTCTCTACAAGGAAAACTAACTAAATACGGTGAACTTTTTTCTAAATTCACAAATTGAGATAGTTTTGCTAACTTACCGAGACCAAAACGTAAAAGAATTGCTAAGTCATTATCAATCTCAAATCTATGTAGTAGTACTGCTCCTGTTGTAACTCCTAATTCAAATAATTTTATTCCACCTCATCATGCTTAAAATGCTTAGAATTATAACGTAATTCCATCAGAGTAGACCTTAGTTACTCCTACGGTACCTAATTCGCCAAGCCCATGATTTCAAATCCTGCTACCAGTAAGCCACCAGAACTTATTTTATCGTCAAACATCCCAACTAATTTAGATGTCATCAACAACCCACTTATAACAACAGTAACTCCAAATATAAAATATTCTAATAAATGTAGACCTGGCGGTGTTCCAAGCCGTGTTCTAATAAAATGTTTATATTCTATTATATCTCCAATAACCCACTTACTTAACATATCAATATTTAGTGGTTATTTTCCTGAAGTTTGGAGGAAACCTTATATTATACCAACATTTTCAATTATAGAGGTACTGCTAAATTAAGTATTATTCCAAAACTTTTCGAAAAGATAGTTACTGAAATCCTTTCGCATCAAGTTGTTTATTATCTTTCCCCATTTCAGCATGGATTTAGAAAAGGATGTTCCACTACTAATAACTTTATGGGGTTCACAACCTCAGTTATGACTGCATTTGATTCCGGTTTACCGACAGGCACAATATATGCAGATTTCAGTATAAGTAATAAAGTGATAAAATAAGTCATGATCTCCTATTGTTCAAATTGGATAAACTCGGATTTTCTCCTGTTTTCCTTAAATGGATTTCTACATATATTTAAATAGAAACCAATATATATTATTTAGAGAATGTACATCGAAAACCATTTCTGTTTTATCCGGTGTACCGCAAGGTAGTCATCTCGGCCCCTTATTATTCCTGATATTCATTAATGATTTACCGGCTTGCATTAAGAATTCTATAATATTAATGTATGCTGATGATGTAAAGCTGTTCCATAGCTTTAACTATTCCTATCAATGTTCCTTACTACAATTTATGATTGGTAATATGAAATTCATATATAGCAAATTGAATCGGTCCACAAAAACTTTTTCTTATTTTGTCATTTATTTTCTTATTTTGTAATTTACCATCATATGTAAATCGATTACAACTTATTGATCTCTCTACTGTAGAAAGTAGGAGAAAATATATGAATATTTTATTTGTAATTAATTTAGTAAACGGTTTAATTAATTTCTGAGTTCCTACTTCGTAAAATGGTATTCGTAATCCCGAATCGTCCAACTAGAAATTATACTCCTTTAAAAATCAAATATTTTCGAACAAAGCTTTAATCCCATGAGACGTACAGCAATCAATTTCACAGTTTTTATCCGTAAATTGAATTCTCAATACATCCAATCCGCATTAAGAGGAGTATTTTTAACTTAATTAAATAATAAAGTTTTATTATTGAATGATTATGAAAAACATTTTATTGTAAATAGCTTTAGCAATAACATGTATGCTAGCCTGTAAGAAATTGTAATTTCATTAGCTATTAAATAAATAAAATAAAAACAACTAAATAAAATAAAAACTACTGGTTGGCTCGAATTGAAATGTATAGGAGAAAAATCATCTCGTAGCCACCCTGTAATAACACGAGATGAGCTACCACTCGAGTATGTAAAGGTTTCAAAAAATCGTTACTTCTACAAATGAAGTCCGATTGCAAAGACCTTTATATTTCTGTAAATTGCTTGGCAAGATAAGGAAAAAATATTCTTACTCACCAAAGTTGTCTGTTATAGTTAAAAAATATTTACGCTTGAATGTTGAGTTTTTGCCTCATTTTTTGGGAAAAGTCCTGAGGTATATGAAGGAAATTTTTTAAATATTCTGTAATTACTAACACATTTTTAAATAATTTGCTCAAAAAAACTTGATTATTTCAATTCTTCTAGCCGTGGAAATTAGTATAAAAAATTAGTATAAAAAATGGCTATTTTTACAAAAATTTGTAAAATTTTTTCACTTTTTTTAAAACTTTTGTCAATAATTTTTTTTCTTTACATATTTTAAAAGATAAAGCTTCATAAATGGTTAGTGAAGAAATTTTAAGTTGATTTAGATATGAACTCTATAGCATTGATCGGAAATTGTGAATTTTAGAAAAAAAACTTCATTGTTACCGCTCAATAAAAAATGCCACGCTAGCTTTTTTAATTTGTTGAAGCTGTTTAATTATGAAATAGATTTAGATCAACTTGGCACTAAATTGCTTTCCGTTCGGTCAAAAGCGAATGCTGTGGTACAGATTTGATGAAAAATTAAACTTTTTAAAAACCTTTTTTCAAATTGTACAATCTTTCATACTTCTAGAAATCATTTTTATAGCATCAAAAACCAATTTTAGGAAATTGTTCAGAAATTAACAAATTTTTACTTTACAGAAATATAAAAATCTTTGAAATCGGATTTGATTTGCAGAAGTTACGATTTTTTGAAACTTTTACATACACGATTTCAATTTTGACACCCTGTAGCTTATCTCGTGTTATGACAGATTATTTTTCTGAAATGTTTTTTCCAAAAGCTTAGGTCCTTCCCTACATCTCTTCCATACATTTCAATTTTAGGAGATACAAATTTATTACCAAAAATTTAGCGATTGTGAGCACTGTGCATTGGAGGAAAAAATTTTTTTCTTAAAAAAAAAAAAAAAAAAAAATAGGTTGATTAGATGGAAAACGCTATAGGAGTTTTGTTTATCTAAATTTGACAATTCATAATTATTGGATTCAAATAAATAAATATTCAAACAAAAAATTTTTTAGATTCAATAAAATCTATTATTAAAATTATATTTATTTGAAAATCAATATTATATTTTTTTTAAAACTACGTATAACCATGTATGTCTACATTTACATCTTTGGACTTTAAATAATACAATTAGCTCTTAATAGCAAAGATTTAGAACTAATGTAAGATAAATTAGTTTAAAGTAAGTTTTTGGTAATGTTAGTATTTTTAAGTGCAATATAATTTATGAAATCTTGGTGCACAAGTATATTACACCAAAATATAATGTAGTTAGTGTGGTTTTAATTCTTGTGTATGAATACTATTGTAAAATAATTCACATGTAATGTCTTATAAATACGAGTAAAAAACAAAACAATGATTTGCTTTAGTACTTAATTTCTACCGCCATATCAACCTTAAAAAAAAAAACTATAATCGTAATTCAAATTAGAAAAAACATCTAAAATAGACCTATATACGATTTGTACTTCCTTTTATTTAGGATCCTATCAATAAAAAGGATTTGTTTTAGTTCATTATTTCTGAAGTATTTTTTACAAAGACTTCAATTACATCTTTCGCTTAAATGGACAAATTAACCTAAAAAATAAACATTGTTATTAAAATTGAAAAAGGTATAATTCCATCATACGTCCTACAAATAAAATCTTTTTTAAGGTCCTAGATATGATGTTACGCTTCATTTTATTTAGAACCCCAAAATGGTCTAGCAAATACCAGTGCAAGTTAGAATCTTGTTGTCTCGTTTCACGTTGCCAGAAGAAGGGGGAAGAGGAGTTTCTACTGCAGCACGCTTTTTCAACGTTAATGGTATTTTTTCAACTTTAGCTTCGTTGAAACCTAACAATTCCCAATTCCAATTTTTATCACTGATAAAAATTGAGTAACACATTCATATATGTACCTTAAGCACAAGATTGTTAAATGCATTTATCTAAAATCCGACTAAAATCATTTAATGCATTTTATAGAATATTATTACGTATCTTTAGAAGCATGACGATAATTCCTTTCTTTCACGATTTTTTTTATTGAAAACATATTTTATAAATACATTTATTTTTTATTTTTATTAAAGTTGCCAAAATAAAGAAAATTGTTTTGTTTTTACGTAAGAATTGAATTTATTTAAACCTAATATAATAAATAACAAATAATTAATTATTTAATAAAAATATAGTATTTTTTACTTTACTTTTTTTTTGTTTAAAATTTTTGTAAAAAATTTGTTTTTGAAAAAAGAATAAATATTGTATCTGTAATAAAATCTTTTTTTGCTAAGATATCGTAATGAAATTTTCAGTGATTGTAAACTTTATCATTTCAAATGATGAAGTATAAAAAAATTTAAGAATTTTGTGAAAGGAATCCCGCAATTCTCAAAAAACCGGCGAACACCCCAAAAATGGATTTTTTTTTTAATTTTGGCCATAAATTCCACATTTGTTACAGGTCTGGAAAAATCCATTAGCAAACACATTAGAGTTTCTGAAATTGCATTCTGTTTGTAGATCCATAATTTCGGATTTTAGAACACATAGGCAAAATTTCGATGCAAAACGTTGATCCGTTTCGAATGGATTTGTATTATGTACAGTTGAGTAATTTGGGCTCGCTTTTAAATTTAAAATCACCTCTGTAATGATACCTTTCAGAAAAAATAAAAAACCATTATATATTCTTAATGAAAGTTTTATTTTAGAGAAAAAAAGATTGCAGACACTTTTTTAAAATTTCCTTCAGTTTGTTCTTTAACTAATTAGGGAAAATCAGTCGGAAATATTGAGATGTGTATGGAAAAAACTGGACCAAAATTTTGCAAAATTGTACACTGTGTTAAAGAGAAAAATCACTCGAAAAATTACATAGTGTTAAAATAGATCTTAGTGAGCACATTTTATAATTCCAATAAGCAATATGGATTTGAGTTTCCTGAATTCATAAATCAAATTGGAAAATATTTACAGTAAGTGTTTTTCGACTTACTTTTGGGTTTTGATATACTAAAAAGTATTGGAAACCAAAATTTACTGCTTATAAATAAATAAACAGCTTATAGTGAATAAATCGTAATTTTAATTGTTATAGCTATAACTTAATATATAAATAAATTCTATAAAATTGAAAACTAGGATGAAGTAGAAAATTTTTTAAGGACATATTCCTTGGAATATAGCAAATTGAGTTAAACATAGATTTACTATTAAAAATTAAAAAAAATAAAAAAATAAGAGAATATTTACTATAGAGAACGATAAATTTTAAAACCATTTTGGATGGGATTAGACCAGTCATCGGCGTCAATAGCCTTCATCCGCCGACGGATTTTCTGCATTTTCACATACACAACACGAAGGTTAACGAAGCGAAAAAATTGAGAGCGAATAAAACACAAAAAAAAAAAAAAAAATCATTTAGTTTTGTTCAAGCTTTCAGCAAGGCAGGTTCATGTCGCATGGTTAAAAAATGACATAACAGAGCGTAAGAAAAATGTATATATTTTTTATGCTATATAGCAATTAATTTTGTAACAATTAGCCCCCTTTTACAAAGTAAGGTTCATTGGTATATAGCTATTTTATTCACAATTATAGTTAATACACAAACATTATATTTCGATATTTTTAAAAATTAAAAATATTCTTAAAAGGCTTTAGAAATTACATTCGGTGCGAAAGGTTTTTGGCTCAAAATGACTAAAAAAATTATTTCTGATATCACTATAGTTTTGTCCATAACATGATATCATGACAAACATCTCAGTTGTTGCAGTTTAAATTTTAAAACATGTTTTGGGAATGGTAAACTTCAAACTTCCACTTATCATTTATATTATTTATAAATAACGCTTATTTGAATCTTAAATTTATAAAAACAACATTATTATTCAAAAGTTTTTCTTTCATTAAACATTTTTTCAACATCATTTGTTTTATTTAAGTATGTATTTAATATAAGTATACGAAAAACTTATTTTAGTCAAAATTAAATATAAAGTAAGCACTTTAAGTAATGACTACTTAAAATGAAGAAATAATGACAATTTTTTTTTTGAGTATACCCTACATATAGCTCAATAAAAATTATCATATAAATATAAATAAATAGTTGCACTTTTTTCCAAAATTTATGTTAATGGTAGATATGCCAACAAATAAATATATTTTTTTTATAATAATATTTAGTAATTGATAAAACTATACAAAATTCCCTACTATTATTTGCCTTCATGATGTTAGTCTTAAAAATTCACAATACCCTCAAACTACTATTTTTCTTAATATTGTCACTGTTGATTTTTTATTTTTTCAAGTGTTTTGAAAAATAGAAGAATTAGGGTTTTTAATCGTGTAAATTTATTTATTTATTTATTTTTTCCAAATTTTTTTGAGTTTAATACCCGTATTCTGAACTTTGTGACAATGACAGAATTATAACAAAAATAATTTGTTTGACATTTTGTCATGAAAATTGTTTTTTTTTTTTATTTATTATTTGTCATAGTTTTGTCATTAGTCATAAACTTCAGAATACGGGAATAAATATAAAACGATGCAACAGTTTTGAAATACATTTTGGTTGTAAATATAACGGGATATATATTTCTTTCAATTAGGCTAAAACAGTAGAACTTATTCGATTTTAACTTTAATGACATGCTTAAATTTTCCATACAATTTTCTTTTTTGTCCCATAAATTATGCTTCAAATAAAACATAAAATAAAAAACTACGAGATCTTAAGCGTATAAACTAACCTCAAAATAGCCTTTTTACGAATATCTGAAAATGTTGGGGGTGTTTCGGAATTTTTTAAAATTGTCATCTAAAATCCTCAAAAAGATCAACAGCCTAATTTATGTCATTTTTTGAATTATAATAAAAAAAAGTGTAGTTTTATAGTAGAGTTTAATTTTAAAAAATTTAAATTTCTTTTTATATAAAAGTTATTTATACTGAATTTATCTTGATATTAATAAATTTTACTAAACATTTTAAAAGAACCAGAAGAAAGAAAATGTGTGCTGAATTTTAAATTAAGTACTACCAAAATTTTTAAATTATTGTACAGACAAACGGATGACAAACACTGTATTAAGTCATACGAATAAATATTATCAATGGTTATCAAATAACCCAATATGCAATGACTGATAAGTGCAAAAGAAACATAAATTGTTCACATCAAACTTAGTTAAACCTTTTTCCAGATTTTATTAATGATACAAATATTTCATTAGCACAATAATAGTGATACAGCTTTCTTACATTCTTGCTGATTCATTTAATTGTGATAAAATCTTTTGCTGTTAAAATACCTTTTAAGTTCTCTTCAAATTAATGTGAAAAGTCTAAAAAGTAAACTAAGATGATACGAATAAATAGACAATCGCAAGAGGAGGTGATAAATTTAAAATATGTTTTAAAAAGTTTAATTTTAGAAATTAAATTAAAACAGCAAGAGGTACGCGTAAAGCCAACAAACTATTCTTAAAAGCAGCAAAATGTGTAAAACCAAAATATATTATAATTAAAATATTTTATAGAATAATTAATTACAATACTTTTCCCGCCTTTTTCAGATACATACTGCTGTACAACAGCCTGGCTTTAAACGTGTGAAACGTGGTCTGCGTCCCGCTGTTCATGCTATTCATGGTTTAAAATTTGATGCAACCTACAATACCCAATCTAGTATGGAAAGTACTGAACCCACAGATCCTTACTTTCCCATGCAGTGGTATTTAAAAAATACAGGTCAAAATGGTGGCAAAGCTCGTTTGGATTTAAATGTTCAGGCAGCTTGGGATCAAGGCATAACGGGTAAAAATGTTACCACCGCTATTATGGATGATGGTAAGTTTAGTTATAATTAAAATTTATTAAAATGGAATTTATGATTTTATATAAAAATCTCTTTACAGGTGTTGATTATATGCATCCTGATTTAAAATTTAACTATGTAAGTAATTATTGATTGAATTTGAAAAATAGTGAACAAGGAAGACTATATGTACATATTTTGTTTTTATGTTAGTATGGCAGCAAGAATAATGTGTTTAATATTTCATTTTCACATAAATTCTTCTACACAAAACTTATTTTAAATTTAATTGAAAATTTATTTTCAACATTAAAAATATAAAAATAAATAAAAAAATTTTACTTTGTACTGATTACGAATTAGTTTACTCGTATAGAAAAATATAGAATGGAATTCACAGGAAATTCAAATTCTTTTTTAAATTTTTATTTTAACTTACATGTTAGTTTATAAAATTATAATTGCAGTATATTGATAAGAAAGTTTAATATACAAGTATTTTGTAAAAAGGTAAAATGTACATACTTTGTCGTAAATCAAATATATGGATTTGTGTGACATTTTAAAGCGTCCATGCTCTGTATAAAGTAAACTAGACTGTGTGAATAATTCGAAGCACTTGCAGATACTTAATTATTCAAACATATGTAGCTTACTTAGTAATCGTAAGTACTTCGAAATATAAGTTAAGAATTTGCGCGTTACAAGTTCTAAAAAAAAAATTTATTTTATTTTTTATTATTAAATTTTTGGTCGGACGACCAACTTTATTGTTAAAGTTACAAAACAAGAAGGCACTCAAGAACTAACAATTTTCTTATTTTATACCAGCTTAATTACGTTAAAAGGTGGCGTGATTATTGTTGTTGCCAAATAATCAGTTTATTAACCTGCTAATTATTAATGCAATATCAACGATTTATTACAGAAGCTGATCTTGCAATTTTACAATTATAAACTTAAAATTATTTATAGGGTTCGTTAACTTGTTTGAGTTATCTCTTCCCCCCTTAAATCGATTGTCCTCAATCGGTATTGGAGAAATGGTCCGCTTTTTGTATTTGGAACATATTCTGTGGTTAATTTTGGTTCAGGTGAAAAATATAATTTTTTTTCTGAACTTACTGATATTAACAAGAATGAATATTATAATGATAATGGAAAATACAATCGATGTATCTGAACTTAAGCTAATTACATGCATTTCTTTACTCTTATGAACTATCTCCTTAATATTATCTTCATATTTCATTTGCTTTAAATACAAATTTTCAATTTTCAGATCCAATTTCGTCATATTTTTATTTTCTTTAATTTTTGTCATTAAGTTGGGTAAAACTAATGTTTCATGCATTTTTAGAATAACATTTGTATAATTCTTATTTAATACAATAATCTTGCAATTTTTAAACTTTATTAGGAATGTACTTTTTTGTTTTATTTCAAATTGACCGCAATCATGCGTTATATTTCCTTCAAAATTTTTAAACACAACAATTCCTTGAACAATTTCCACCACTTCAGGTTTTTCTGAAATTTCCAGGTTGTATTGCGCTACCTTAAACTGTAAAATATTTTTAATACATTCATTGTCCAAGGCGATTAGATTTCTTTCTAAATCGTCTTTCACATGAATGTCGTAAATTCTATCCAAACCATCAACTAGTATTTCCGATGTACTCAAAACAATGGATTTATTTAAAATATTTGGCAAAGGCTCGAATTTTATTTTGGTTAGTGCCTTTGTGGAAAATTGGGGAATAAGGAGTGTCAAGATTATGTTATTATCCTGAAAAAGTACTACAACTTTCGTTTTCGTATAACTGTCATAGTCGTTGATCAAAGTAACTTCTTTTTGTGTCAAAATATCGGTGGGGATAACACCCAGTTTACAGGAAAAAATAATTTGTCCTACGTCATTTATATGGTCATTCAAAAGTGATATATCATTGTTCATACTGTACGCCTGTTCAATAAATTGAACTTCGTCCTCCAATGTCTTGATTCGATTTTCCGTCATCCTTTTAAACTCGTTAATGTATCTACTGACCGAAGTTTGTTGCTTGTTTATATGCTTCGTAATATTTCTGATTTGTTCAGCCATGAAGTTATTTATATGCGTCAAATTGCTTAGTCCTGTATATGTAATTCTCTCATTGCTATGTATTTCGTTTATTGCGTTTCGTATTTCCTGTTTATCGTCGCTGTCCATAGAATCCGCAACGTATTTTAGTCCTTTCCCTAAAATATTGAATAGTCCTCGTTTTGTTTTAGAGTGGATGTGTAAGTTATTTATTCTTGCATTAAGTAAAATAAAATTTTTGTTTACTGTGTCCAGAAGTCGTTTGTCCTCAAATGAAATTGCTGTTAGTGACTTAATATTGTCGGAAATAATGGAGGTTGTCTCTTCGTATTCAGTCAAGTTGATGAAGTGAAGAATTTTGTTGTAGTGACTGATTATTTTCAGTTCTCCTGTCTTAAATGGTATATAACCATTGTTGTTGGTTAGGTCTTGTATGTCGAGATGCTGAGCAGTAACTGCCAGTATCCATGTCAAAAATGTGAATATTATCATCTTCTGTCCTGTAACAAGAGACATTAAAGAAAATATTATGGGTTTATATAGATTTCTTCAAGATTGCTTTATGTTATTTTTATGGACAATTTTGCCCGACTTGGTTTTCACTGTTGTGTTATAATTTTGAGCCACTATTTCTTTTCTAAACCTAGCTGTTAGTTTATTCCCTAATCTTCTATTAATTTTGACAAATATTTCTTTTCCCTCTATATATTCTTTTGGAGTGATTCTATTTTTATTGTGGTATGCAAGGTCATTCATTTGTTTTTTTGAGAGCTTTTCTATAGTTTCCTTCCTATCCTTTTCAAGTAAGCTTGGGTCACTACTCACTCTTCTGCCAAAAAATACGTCCATAGGTCTTTTGCCTGTAACCGTGTGAATTGAAAAATTATATTCTTTTACTGACCTATCCAGTAGTTCGTGAAAAGTTCGGTGTACCCTTTCCTCTTTAAGACAACGCATAATTTCCTGTAGAGTTGAATGGAATCTCTCAACTTGTCCGTTGGAACAACTTGTGTACGGGGCTGTTCGGAAAATCTGCATTCCGAACTCATTTTCAATCATGAATTTTATGGATTCTGAGCTAAACGATTTCTCATTATCCATGACTAATGTTTCAGGAAGTAGTGAGGAAATAAGGTCTCTTCAATGGTTGCCGTATGTCTTCTATAGCTCTGGATTTGATGGGTTTTGCTATAGCATATTGCGAAAATTATCAATCGCCGTCAACACTAATTCTTTTCCGATAACAAATATGTCTAAATGAACAAACTGACCAGGATACTGTGGTATGGGCGTAGGTTGAATTTGAGGCTTTATTGGGTGACGATCATACTTATTTTCTTTACATATGATGCATTTTTTTATTATCTTTTTTATTTTATTTGCCATAGAAAATAATATTTTTCAAGAATTTGAGTCCGATTCTCCTTGCAATTTCTATGTGCTCTATTATGTGTCCTTACTATTATATTTTCCTGCTCTTCTTCACTAGTTATATCGTCTACCATTATTTGCGTAAATCTTATTTTATATCTTCCGAAATGCAATGGGTAGAGTTCTTGTATTTTTCCCATAATCCGTTCCTCCATTTTAATGCAATTTATCACCGATGGGTTTAAGTATCTTTTCAAAATAGAAATTAATTTTTCCTCGGAATAATCTTGCTCTGTTATAATATGGCGGTGGTATGTGGGGAAAACTATTTTAAATTGATAAGATGCCATTACGTCTCTATTCAAAAGAATTTGATTTTTAAAAGCATTAATAGGTGCCTCTACGCTATATATTAAGTTATACGACGAACTTCCGTCTGAATTCGTTGCTATTGACAATGTACATAGTTCTGGTTCCGTTATACTGGACAGAGCATCAGCTACAACTTTTGTCCTTCCCGGTTTGTAGAGCATTTCATAGTTATATTCTTCGAGTATGGCCTTCCATCTCTTCATTTTGCTGTTATTATTTTTGTTGCTCAAGGCGTAGGTTAAAGGCTGATGATCCGTATATATTTTAACCTTAGCCGATCCATATAAATAATTTCGTAAGGAGTTCAAAGCCCATATTATAGCCAACATCTCCTTTTCGTTAGCGGTGTAGTGTTCCTCAGCTTTTTTTAAAGTTCTGGAGATGAAAGAAATTGCTCTTCCGCCTTGGGATAGGACTGCGCCTATTGCAAAGTTCGAAGCATCTGTTACTAGCGGATTTATTTTTGGACGTTCGTCCTCCTTCCCCTCTTAAAAGGGATGTCAGGGGCTTGGCAAGTTTGGAGTAGTCTTAATAAATCGTCGGTAATACCCTGACATACCAAGGAAACTACGAAGTTCTTTTAAGCTCTGTGGTTCCGGAAAATTTTGTATGGCCTTTACTTTTTGTGGATTAGTTTTTATACCCTGGGGCGTAATAATGTACCCTAAAAACTCAACTTCATCCTTGAAGAAGTTGCATTTATCCAATTGCACTTTCATATTGGATCTTTCTAATGCTTCAAAAATATATTTGATATGTTCAAAATGTTCGCGCTCTGACTTGCTAAAAATGATTATGTCGTCTATGTAAACATAGCAGCATCTCCCTATATATTCTCTTAAAATGACGTCAAGTGCCCTTTGAAAAATTGATGGCGCGTTCTTTAGACCAAAAGGTAACCGTGTAAACTCATACTTCCCGTTATTTATGCTAAATGCGGTTTTTTCAGTATCGGATTTTTTTAGTGGAATCTAATGAAAACCACTTTTTAAGTCGAGAACGGAAAAGAAATGAATATTGCCCAGTCGAGAGATAACCTCTGATATTTCTGGGATGGGGTATCGGTCTGCTATTGTTATTGTATTTAACTTCCTATAGTCTATGACCATTCTATATTGTTTATTTCCGGCTGAGTCCGGTTTCTTCGGAACTATCCAAACTGGAGAATTATATGGTGATCTAGATGGTTTTATAATACCATCTTTTAGAAGTTTTTCCACTTGAGCCTCCACTTCTCATTTCAGAGAAGCGGGGTAAGGGTAAAATTTTGTATAAACAGGCGAATTAGTCGTAATCCTAATCTCACCAACAACCTTTGTTGTATACGTAAGTTTTTCATCAGGTTCCGAAAAAAGCTTACTATACTTGCTTACAATTTACTCCATTCCTCTTTCTTGTGTTGCTTAAGACAAACTTTGAGATTGTTTTTCAGTATCATAACATTTTCATTTGTGTATATGACTGCTCCTATTTCCCTAAGAGTGTCATTTCCTAAAATACCGTCAAATGTTTCCAAAGAGTGCATTAGGTAGAATTTTATTTCATTATCTAATTTAAACAATTTTACGAATGTGTGCTCACTAATTTTTATATCCCCTATGATTGATGTAGCAAAAAACGGGTTTTCGTTGGGTATACGTTTCTTTACTAATTCAGGTTTAACGTAATTTTTACTCGAGCCCGTATCTAATAAAAATTTCAAAATATTCCCGCTCTCCGTCTTGACTTCGAAATATGGTAACGAAGAGCTATTCATCCTAAAAAATGAATGTCAGTCGGTTCGCCGAATTGCTTATTCTCTTCCCTATTTTGTAAAGATGTGTTAATATGGAACGTCCTTTGGATTTTGTTCTGCTGCTGATAGGTGGACTGCTGCGGTCTCTTACTAACAAATTGATTTTGTTGCGACCTGTTCATATAATTTATGTGACGGGAATGCATACTTGGGTCTACATCCATTGGTTCTGGTCGTGTTTGTGGCTTCGGTGGTCGGGGTGGATTTGTATTATGTTGTTCCGGATGATTAAAAAATTTTCTCGGTTGGTTTGCTTGCGGAAAATGCGCAATTTCAGGATATAAAGGGCGTCGTGCCTGTGCTGTGTTCCCTTTAAATGAGCGTACATTTTGATTCTCCAATTTTAAGCAAAGATGTAATGCTTGTGGAAGATCTGCTGGTTCCTTTACTCCCAACAGTTTTAGTAAATCTCCATTTAGCCCTCTGATAAAGGTATCTAAGGGTTTATTTCTGTACGACTGTGTAAGCATATGTAGAGATTCGTTACTCATATCCACACTTCCTAATTTGTTCAACATAAGTGACAAATGCGTGTACACCTGTTGATAATATTCTTGAATTGACCTATTCCCCTGGACAATAGTTGTCATTTGGTACTCTAATGCTGCTAAATCTCGTTTATCCGCGTAGGGAAGTGCGAGGCATTTTGCCATTGATGGCCAGTCGAGTGGTGTGTTGTATGACTCTAAACTTAAAATTATTTATAGGGTTCGTTAACTTGTTTGAGTTAACTTATACACACAGCCTAACTTACTTTATACAGGATTTGGCCGCCTTAAAATGACACACAAATCGATACACTTGGTTTGCGACAAAGTATGTACATTCTACTTCATTTATAAAATACTTACGTAATAGAATTTTTTTTATTTCGCTTCAAATAAATTGCATACTTGTTCCTTTTTGAAATAATATTAAAACAACTGACAGAAAATATTTCAGATGGAATCGAAACAAAATTAAATTTCGTTATTCTATGAATTTTACTCATATAAATTTGCTCGGTTTATATCTGTATATATCACCGATTTTTAAGGAAATAAAAAAAGTCTTGTAAAAATTTTAACATATCAACTTTTAAAATTTTTGGTTAATCGGAAACACTTAAATTTTTAGTGACTGTTTGATTCAATAACAATTTCAAAATAATTGCTCTAATAATCCGAAATTGTACGCTACACCCTGAATAATAAGTAAAAAAAATCTATACCCCCAATATATATTTTGATCCATCTACTCTACAATAGAAAGGATATGTGCCAAATTTTATTGATTTATAAAAGCTACAAATCTTACTCTACAAAATATTAAAAATGTTGCTTACAAACTTGGTCCGTATTAAAAAGAGGACCTTTTTAAGAAGTCCATGTCTAAATGTTTATTTGGATTGCTTATAACATCACAACAAATCATAGTAGACTACAAAATTATATATATATATATATATATATATTCATCAAATAGTTATAGCGGAATAAAAGTTTTAGTTCCTTTCAAAACCTTTTTTAGGACAAAAGTCGATATCGACTGGCAGGTTTACGACCGTTCGACCCAATTTTTGCACATTTATTATTTTTTTTAGCCCCATCTATCAGAAACTGCCCTCAGAGCGGGCAAAAAAGTTTTAGTTCCTTTCAAGACCTTTTTTAGGACAAAAGTCGATATCGACTGGCAGGTTTACGACCGTTCGACCCAATTTTTGCACATTTATTATTTTTTTTAGCCCCATCTATCAGAAACTGCCCTCAGAGCGGGCAAAATCAAAACTTTTGTAAATCGCATACAGTTCGTGGGTGGTCCATTGTATATTGTAAAGTATCTATTTATACTTTTTAAAAATATACGGCAATTATAATTTTATACACTAACATGTAAGTTAAAATAGAAATTTAAAAAATTTTAAAATTTTCTATGAATTCCATTCAATACTTTTCTATACAAGTAAACTAATCCGTAAGCAACACAAAGGAAAATACACAAAATCGATTACGAATCCGAGTACTCGCAGAATTTTTTGTAGGGATTATCAGCATTTTTTAATAAAAGAAAAGAAATGAAATGAACTGCAAAAAAATGTGACGAAAACCAATATACTTGAAATACAATTACATTATTAAAGATTAAACATGAATAATGATACTTATACGAGAGTATATTTCGCAGCCTTTATTCATCCGTTTATCATAAATTTCCGCTTAACAATAGCGAACAGGAATACAAAATAAAAAGTAAATACGAGTACCTAAGTAGGTGCACGTTTTTATCTGCTTTAGACGAAAGCATCTTAAATTTAAACAAATGCTAAGATCGCATTTACCTTTAGGTAAATAATCTGCATTACGAGTAAAACATGAAATTAAATAAGAATAAGATAGTGTATTCTTTATAAGAATTTATATATATGTACATTAAAGTGCATCAATTTGTATGGAGACAAAAAATGTTGCAAATGTTGCTAATTTAACCCTTTAGGAACTAAATGCATAAAATTGACCTCTTTTAACAATACGTATCTTTAGAGGTGTTTTGAAAATCACGTAAATTTAACCATTCAGATATAATATTTTAGTAATCATATAAAAACAGATCAATCTTCATTTCTAGAGAGGTACATTTGCAAATTTTTTTTGTGAGGCTCTTTAATGTACATACATACTTACTCGTATATAGACTAGACTTAGCCATTTCTGATAAGAGAAAAAAATGTAATTGGAATTCTTTTCTTAGACAAATACAAAATATCAAATACAAATTCAAAAGTTGAAGTTTATTTTATTTCTTTCATTATATAAAAAATGTTGTGTAAGTATCATGAGAATATTTGTATTTTGTTGCTACTACTGAGTGTTAACGTTGACTATTAGCAAAAAAAAAAAAAAAAAAAAAAACGATTTTAACCCGATTTGGGAGCACTTTAGATTTATTTGTAAATTGCAATACGAAATTTACACGGTTTTCTTTATAAAATTAAAAATTCACAAAGTTTTTATTTGAATTTAATTTTATTTTTATATTTTTTTCATTTCTTGACATTTTTATATGTATGAAATTTCCTATGAACGATAGCAACAAAACATACCTATTAATACAAATTGACAAAAAGTATTTTTCCTTGTTGGTAACGAAATACTTGTACATCTTGTATAAATGAAATATCATGAAACAATTCTATGGCCAAAGGGAAAAACTACATAAAAAAAAACTACATTAAATTATGTCGTTTTCAATTTTCTTAATTTTTGAATTGTTGTATTTTATTACGTATTGTGCAAATCTTTTACAAAAATCTGTCCATCACTTTAGGAGATAGTGGTCTGCATAACAACATTATTCGTTTGATTTTACTTCCTCTCGAAATTTAAAAATTATATAAATTGACAAATCGTCGCTGCTCCGACGTGATCAGTTATGTGACAATTGATGATTTTTTCAATTGCATCATTTTAAATCATTATTGGTATTACATGTGCCCACCAACCGTTTAAATATATCTTGATTGATTTAGAACTTAGCAAAATCAGCCATGTGTTAGTCATAAATGAAATGTTCCAATAAAATGAGTTATGTTTATAACTTCACATAACAGTTTTTTTAGATTCTTTTTTGCAGGTTTTTTTTTTTTATTTTTGGTCAATAATTACGTTAAACTAAAAAAAAAATGTATTTACAGATTTTATCAAATCGGATAGAAAACATCCATTTTCAGATTTGACATCTTCAATTTCAATGAAATTCACTACAGATGTTGGCTACTGGAAGTGTTTCTTAAATATAAACTTTTAGACTCAGGGCTCTTTCTGGTCCAAAAATTTGGCGTTATGAAAATTGAATGCTAAGAAAGTTTTATTTGTTTAATTGCTAATAATTTTTAAAATATAGATTGCAGACCTCTGGTTTTAGTTTCATATCATAGACAAGGATATCACCTTTCCAATGATATTTATAAAGTTTACTTTTATCAAAAGTTAAAAAGTCAAATTTGGACATATAAAAATTAAACCATTATATCTTCCCTTCTTTTGTAAAATTTCAAGGTGGATACTCATTTAGTTTGGAAGTTATGGACCAAAATATAATCTAATTACAATAAGAAAGATCAACGACAATAAGCATGATAATACTACTCAAATTTCAATTCAATAGGACCTGGTAAAGTTCTCGAAAACGCACTGTGAATAGTGTTAGAGTAATTTTATATAAAGAAAATGTAAAGGTTAGATTATTACCATACAAAATAAATAAAAAAAAACTCCTCAAAGTAAAAATGTATCTTTGTATGAAACAAAATCCAAAAAAGAGGAATCAAAATTTAACAGTTTACATTCTGAAAAAAATATATGAATAAAGAATTCCATGCATTTTATGAAAACTGAAATCACTATCTTATTAATTTTTAACTAAAACTTTTTAACTTAAAACAAAATTAATAAATTATTTAATTTTTACATTACAATCTTTCTAATTTATATATTAATACTTTTAATAAAAAAAAAAACAAAATCATTTTATCGAAATCAATCGGATTTAAAAAAACATACACCAGTCGATCTTTATATAACAATTTATATTTCAGCTGATTATATTGTCCTTATAATATTCTTAACTTATTTCTGCTGTCTTACACTCATTAATATTAAGGACATCATTAGAGAAAACGTAAGAGTTGGAAGAAAATATTAATTATTTTTTAAGAATCCATATTTTCAAAGTAAGATTTTGCGAATCAATACAGTGTGTGTAAAAAATGTTCGAAGTCAAAAAATAAACAAAATGTTCTATATCAAAAAATAGTAAAAATATTCCGGAAAAATGAGTTATGTAGTTTGAAAGATTTTATTATTGCTCTCTTGAATCTAATCATCCAGATTTTTGTTTACGTAATATCTGCAGTAATTGTATATATATATATATATATATATATATATATATAATATATATCATATATAATATATATCAAAGTAATTTGCCAAACTACGAAATAAAGCAGTTTTTACGCTCTCCTCAAAACCTAATAAAAAACACATAACTGTTTTTGTCGAAGCAGTGACGATATGCTTTTTTCCATATTTCCCATATTAAAATTCATGATTAAATTTAATATACTACTTATTTGAAATATGTATTTTTTAAGATATAAATTTTATTTTCATAGTATTTTGGAAACGGAATAGGTATATAATTCAACATATTCAAGATCTATTTTTAAGTTTCATTTTGGGAAATAATGTATAACTTGAGATATTATTTAAACCAAATATTATTTTATAAAGGGAAAAACAACACTATTACTTTTTTGCTATATTTTTCGAGTCAATATAGATATCGGTTTGAAAAATATACCGAATAATTTTCGTACGAATTGCTGATATATTGACACGATAGAAAATTCAAAATTGTGTACCTACTATCTTTAGTTTCAACTTAGAACCTAAAAGACGGTATCGCGAAAAGTAATAAAAAGCAATTGCGTAGTTTTTTCTTTTAGCCATAGAATTCCTCAAGCATTATGCTCGATTTTAAATTAATTCTTATTTTCCATTATTTTTCATTTTATTTATACTTTTTGTATTCTATTTGCCATACTTTTTCATTACAAACAATCGAACAACCAACGTACCAAACAACCAACGAATCAAACGAATAGAATGCTGAAGCCAGTTATGATTTCAGTAGCAATGATCCATTTCCGTATCCCCGCTATACAGACGATTGGTTTAATAGGTAAGTAAAAAAGAAAATTAAAATAACAAAGAATTGTATAGACATTTTCAAATAATACAATATTATATATATATATATATATATATATATATATTGAATAAAGTATGGTAACGGAAAATTTAAAAATTTTAATTTAAAAATTAGAAAACTAAAACAGTAGGGATATATAGAAAAAAATTGCATTCATATGTAGTTATGTGTGGACATTAACTGAATCAAAAGATAGATGAGGATCCGCATAACAAAACGTATTTTTTCAGAAATTGTTTTTTTTTTTTTTCTTTTTGTATTCAGTGATTTGAAGTCTATCGGAAAAAATTATGTTGGGATACACAAAAGAATATAAAAATATAAATATAAATATAAATAAAAATAAAAATATAAATGTAAATATTAATATAATATAAAAATTACCAAATTGCTTATATCAAATTATTATTATTTTTATTTTATTTAGCTCGAATCACCTAAATGATGATATTAATTTATTCAAAATATTTAGATTTTGTTTAAATTTCAATTATTTTATTTTTTTAATTCAAAAATTAATTATGTGTACACTATTGCAAAAATACTCTCTTTAATAAAAATAATTATTTTTACAAAATTAATTATTTAAAAATTATAATTAATATGAAATTACAAAAAATACAAATGAAAAATGAAAACCAAATAATGAGTTTTATGTTTGCAAATGAACGGAAAAAATATAAAAATTAAAAATTCTATTTCTTGCAACTATAAAATATTTTTTACATTAACTGCCTACCTTTGATATCTTTCCTTTTATGTATATAACCTTTTAAACTTTCACTTTGGACTTATTTTACTTAATTCTAATAAATCCTCAGATATTCCTTGAAACTCTCTTTCTGACTGAAATTTTGTGAATTCTCTAGTTACCACTTTATGTTACTTGTAGTCATTATTGCCAGAATTTCTTCGGAAAAAAATGATAAATGACTGTTAAAAAAGTGCAATTTTCAGAAAAAATTCTAGATTCTAAATTATATTATTACAGTAAAAAAGTTTGTAATATATGCATATATTCAATCTATTAAATTTTCTTGGGCAATTTTTGCCAAACGCCCAAACATAGCAGTCCTACTCCTACCTTTAAAAGCACAAATCAATTCAGAATCATTTTCTGTTTTCGTCAGTCCATTAATGTGAAACTAGTTATCAAACTTAAAGTTGTAATTTGCATTAATTAGCCAAATATTATTTTTAGAATACAGCTCAATTATTTTACAGAAAATTATGTCTTATGGATATTTTGTATATATTATTCAACAATTTATAAAATACTATTGTTAAAATTCAACCAAAAAATTAAAATCATGTTTTCAGGAATATAGTTCGGAATCGGTTATAGACATCGCAATAATTTTATAATACTATTTGTTAAGTGTTTAATTGAGTGTTAAAAACGCAAAGTTTAAGTAAGTCTATATAATTTTCTAATGTTACAAAATCATAATCGAAAGTTAAACTTTCCTTAAAAAATTTATGAATTTCGATCATTGCTAAATGTAGGGTCAAATTTAATAAAATTTGTGTGATCCAAAGTTAAAAAAATATTTTATGTTTCTTTAAAAATTTAAAAAATCAAAAAATAGAATTCTTTAAAACCCACTTTATTTCGAGTTAACGAATTGTGTCTACTTTTTCTTTAGAATATTATAAGATAACATAATGTAATTATAAAGTGACCGCACACCTAAAAAAACAAAATTTGTTTATATTTTGTTAGTGTAAAACCACGGCACAAAATATCAAAATTCTATGATCAATGAAGAGTAAATGAACGCATTAGAAAATATTACGTACGAATATAAAAACAATTTGATAGCTTCGCACGGTATGTACATTAAAAAATTTGTAAATCATCCGCGCTTTTGAGGTCACTTTCTTATTACATTATGATAAGGTTATTTATTAAAAAATTTTTAGGCCAAAAACGCAAGGTAGTTCAGGCCAAAAAATAACAATTCAATGTTTGAAAACAAATATCTTTTAAAAGAATGAAAGAATTGTTCATGATTTTTCCAAAAAAGCAACAATTATTTTTGTCACGCACCAATATACCGCCCTTTCTATTTCATGTGTATAGCGTCGCTATTTTAAGTCCAATTGTAGAATGTGGTATGTACGGCATCAAATTCTAGATGTCACTTTTGATATCTCGGATACATCCCCCTAATGTCCAATTATTTTCATATGTAAAAAAAATCTTTTGCAAACCTACTATTTTTAGTTTTTAAAATATTTCATTTTTAGTTTTTCAAATATTTCATTTTTATATCATTTTATGCATAAACAATAAAAATTGCAAAGGATCAAAAAAATAGTAAAGTTATATGTATTAACACACTTTTATTTTATAAAAAAATAAATATTTGCGGTTGTGCATTAACTTTGGCTAATAATTGTAGAAGTTATGGAATGAAGTTAAAAATAAACATTTTTTTTAACAG
The DNA here is from genome assembly GCA_932274085.1 of Protocalliphora azurea. Taxonomy (NCBI): domain Eukaryota; kingdom Metazoa; phylum Arthropoda; class Insecta; order Diptera; family Calliphoridae; genus Protocalliphora; species Protocalliphora azurea. The sequence goes on along the minus strand of OW026519.1, from coordinate 108,776,240 downwards.
TTTCAACTTCAGTATGTTTTAAATTTTTTTTAGATGAAATTGCTTTAAACTTAAACAGTTTTTTAAACATTTACAATTTTATTATTTATGAATAAAAAGAAACACTTTGAAAGCAAGATGTAATAGGTTAACAAAGGGCTTTTATTACGTATAATTGGACATTAGGGGATATATCCAAGATACCAGATATTATATCGAGAATTTGATGTCGGATTCAAAAATATAGGCGGTTGTCAAACCATTAACAACAATATATCACATTCTACAATCGGATTTAAAATGGCGACGCTATACACAAAAAACAAAAAGGGCGAAATTTTGGGGTGTGGCAAAAAAATAAATTTTACATTTTTGGAAACCTAATGAACTATTCTTTCAAGGGGTGACTGGCATAACATTTTTTTTTGGCACACCTTAAGTACATCAATACAAAATTTGAAGTTCCTCAAAATTTAATAATTCGTTGAAGTTCAGTTTTTACACTGGTTCAAAGGGCACTTTTTCGGTTTTTTATACATAAAATTAAATCGGTGGTGTGTTTCAAAACTGCGTTTTTTTCGAAAAGTTTTGTTTTCTCCCATTTAGAAAAGTTACAAGCAACGAAATTGTCACATTTGATATGAAAAATTTTAATATTTAGGGACGCATAATTTTCAAACGGTTATGTGCCTTTAATGCTTTATTTTTATCTTTGAACGATATGCTCATTATTTATCAAGTGCAATTTGGATATTCATTTTTAAAAATTTTGACATATGTTTTTTTTTTTCTTTTTTTGTCTTTATCAAAGCTTTTAACTATTTTGCAAAAACCAGAAAAAAATTATACTTTTACAAGTTCTTTCGTATTATTCTATATAATTTAGCTGTAAGAAAATTGAAGACTGAATTTAGAAATGCTTTTATTAAAAAAAAAAGAAAGAGTATTATTTTGTATTTTATAAATCAAAATACGAATTTAACTTTGCTGAAGGAAAAGAAGAGGAACCTATTAACATTCCATAAAAAATTACATAAATTCAAAAAATAACCAAAACACTAATAAGTTTATGTTAGAAATTTTATTTTAATAAAATATTTAATTTTATTTGAGTAAGAATACTCACGCATTTATAAGTTCAAAAGCCTTGAATGACTTTTATCGAAGTACGTATATTACATAATTTTTGTTATATATATATATATATATATATATATATATATATATATATATATATATATAAATTATATATTTTATATATATATATATATATATATATATATATAATTCTGTCGGTTAACCGGCGTTCTTTCTTTCATTTTTTAATAAAGCAATCCATATTTCCAATTTTTTATATTTGCTCAGGTAATCTTATTTAGCGACTGATTTAGAACAATAATTAAATTGTTTGAAATTAAAATTTTAATGAAAATTATTAAATTTTGCGGTAAAGTTTAAAGTTAAGTTTTTTTTTTAATTACTTATTTGTGATTTGAGTTGGAACAGATTTTCTTAGATTTGTACATTTTTAATTGATTTCAACTCATTTCTATTAACAATTTCTAAATAAAAATATCAACATTTGTTTTGACATTTATCACAAGAAAACTTTCACCCACCCAAAATAAGGTGAATTTCAGTAAATAAATAGAATTGGGTCTGAGGAATCTTTATTAGAACTCAGTTCAAGAATACAATTATTGAGTAATATTTTATAGTTCCAGAAGAGAAATATGAGTTTTTATTTTTATGTGTGACATGTTCTACAAGTGTACTTTCTTTAGTGAATATAATAACCACATTAAAAATATTTGTATTTTTGATAAAAAACGGTTAATCGTTTTTTGAAATCAAACCTTATTCAAAACAGATTTTTTTTAAATCAATTTTTTAAATAACTCGAAAACCAGTTTTCTGAAAATGTCGGTTTTTGAATACACGTGTCCCAACTATTGTAATTTTTGACAAATAATTAAATTCATTAAATTTTTACTAGAAAATTAATTCAAGCCATGAGCTTAAAATAATTATATTCCACTGAAATTAGGTTTTCAGATTTTTTAAATTAGTCTAGTTCGAAATTTTTAAAGATATTATTTTCAAAAGATTTCTATTGGTATATAACAGACTTTTTCAACTAAATTACTTTACATGTAATTGTAATTGACTATTTTCAATTACAATTATAATTATAGTAGTTGTAATAGGAAATTTTCAGTTATAATTACATGTAACTGCAAATAATAGTATTTAATTATATTTTAAATGCTTTAAAATTAAATATTATCGAAATGTTATTAAGAAAATAAAATATACGATTTTTATTTGAAGTAATTTTATTTGTTTTTAATGTCATACAATCGTTATTTTTAAAATTTTTCAAATACTATATGAAATTATAATTGACTATATTCAATTATAATTACAATTAATCTGTAATTGTAATTCGTATTAAATTAACCTGTAATTGATTTTGAAAATTTTTAGTTACAATTACAGGTTAATTGTAATTGTAAATGTAATAGATTACTGAATGTTATCATTACCCAAGCCTGATATTCATTTATATATATTATAAGTAAAAATTAAATAAAAATTTAAGTAGAAAAACAACACTTTTGTTTTGAAATTTTTGTAGCTATTCTATATAATATAATAAAAATCGACTTCAATTATGAAATTGCTTATAACGATTTAAATTTTGTTTGATTTTGCTCCAATCATCAAAATGATATATTATTAAGGCAAAATAATTGATTTTTTAAAAAATTTCAATTATTATTATTATTTTTTTAATAAAAATAAGTATTTTTTGCTTTTAAAATTTTACTTAAAATTAATTAAGGTATTTATTCAATCCATTAACAAATTAACTGATTAAGCCAAATAATAAAATAAACATTTAAATGTTTTAACTAAAGTATTTACTGCAAAATTCGGACATATATAAGGATATAAATAATATTTATATTACAAATAAATGTAACATGTTTTTGAAAAAAAAAAAATCTTTAGAAAAGCATATATACCTTTTCTTTAAAAAATTAGCCGGATAAACTGTATGACTTTAATGATTTAATGCAATTTTATAAATCAAGATCGAGAACAACTGCGATAACACCAGAATTATTATATTTACCGGCTAAGTTGCAAAAATTCTCATCTCCAACATCTAAAAGTCTACCTTTGCACAAAAACTTACAAAATTATATTTTCAATTTTTTGCCGTTTTATAAAAATGTGTACAATAAATTTTCAAAATATTCTAATTTTTAGTTTGAATTTTTTAAGAGTTGGCAGTTTTTGTAAAAGAAAAATTATAAACAATTAAAAAGTTAGTTTAGTCAACTATTAATATAATTAAATTTTAGTATAAGAAGAATATTTTTTCTGTGTATTTTTATTCTATATTTCTATATCCTATATTTTCGCATTCCCTACAAGCAAAATAATACGAAAGTGATTCGAATTCGTATTGCTTAGAAGAAAAATTTTATTGCCGCAATAATCATATTCGTATTGCGGAAGTTTCCCCCATCAATACGCCTGAAAGAAAAATAGGCAATATTGCTAGATAATCATCTAGGTGAAAAAAAGAAGATACCGGGTAATCTTCTGGAAGATATAATAAATATATAGAAAAATTATTACAAAATAAATCTTGAAATAATTTAATTAAGAAATCTTTTACATCTTTTAAAACATGCATGCACATAAATCTTAACATCATAAAGCACGAAAATTGAGACGTTCACATAAAATATCCATTTTTTGCTAAGAGAAATCAAATTTCTTAATATTTTTTCACTTTTGAACAATTTTTCTACTGTGCTTGAAAAAAAATTTTTCAATTGTGCTTGAAAAATAAAAGTATTGCATTAATTTCTTCTAGATGATCTCAATGGGATATCATCAATTTAATGCGGAGATGACCTTACTGAAAAAACGGCGATATTTTGAGGATAAAAATAAAAAAGAAATTAAATTATATAAATATATATATATATATATATATGTATATGTATATATATATATATATATATATATATGTATATGTATATATATATATATTTTTTTTTTGTTATTGCCTAATTTTCTTTAAACTGATAAAAATGCAATATTATAAAAATATTCTTTTGATGATTTTCGTTCGAATAATAAAAAGAAGATATTGCGTAAATTTCTTCCAGGAAGATATCTTCCAAATGTTTATAGGGTTATAACTCAAAGAAATTATTATGCAGACATATATCATATTCCAATTTAAATCTTTTAAAGGTATGGGATCATATAAAATTCAAACTAAAAAGAAAAAAAAAATTAAAGAAACTTAAAAATCATTGCGGTATAATTGTATATCGTCACATAAAATACAAAAGGTACAAACAACCCAAAAATTCAAAACTAGTTTTCTGATTAAATGGTACATTTCATTAAAATACGTAATACCACAAATTTTTAGACTTCTATTTTCAAAAATACCAACTTTACGAAAGAAATCCAAAAGGGCGTAACAACAAATTAGCTTTATTTTTCCAAGTAAAATGGCATATCAAATATTATTTTACATCAAACTAAGTAAACTACAGAACTCTTAATTTCAGATGTGGTTCTTTATGTTGAGGTGTAATAAAAACGTTTTTTGGAACCACAATAGTTTTGAACTTATTACGTTTTTTATCTGTCCTGAAAAATTTGAAAGGTTGGCCTTTTTGTATTTCAGTTAATGTTGTATTTACATTAAAGTGCATTAATTTGCATGGAGACAAAAAAATGTTGCAAATGTACCCCCATAAAATAAAAGATTGATATGTTTTAAACTAATGCACAAAATATTTCGGTTTAATTATTTCATTCACGTGAGCTGGACAATTTTTAAAATAACTCTAAAAATATAGTTTTCGATCAACATTGTACATAATTTTTACGCTTTAAAAATAAAAAACAACATTGATACATAGATGACGTTTAATACATAAATGAGTAAAAAAAATAAAATTAGTTTTCATTCTCAAGAAATTAAAATTTATAATAAAAAAAATAAAATTTATAATATTTTATTTTAAATACTTTTTTATTAAAGTTTGAATATTTTGAACATTCAATACTATTGATATATGCATTAATTTAACCCCTTAATTGCACCAGTAATATTTTGAGATTTCCGGTCCATAATTGGTTGAGTTAATTTTTGGGTCAAATAAATGGTTAGTTGAGAAAATAAATATCACCAAAAGCATACATTTGTCATAAAAACTATAAATTCGCATGAAATAGGTACTAAATTGCAAAAAATCTCTTTAATTCGATTATTATCGCGGTTTTGAAAGAACTTATTATATTTTTCATAAATTCATCTATTTTAAGAATAGTAAATACTTCTATGTGACCTATTTGCAAAAATTGTTAATTTAACCATAAAATTGACCCTCTTGCTGTCAAAGGGTTAATTACGTGTAATCTTCAATAGTATCAGGATAGACCATTCCAATGGTACATTAAAACCTAATATGTGTTAAAAAATATTCGAGATATATAAAATTATATATTTGAATAAAAAAAAAAAAAAATGACAAAAAACGTTGGTAAAATTTTAATGTTTCGTGACCTATTACAATTTTAAATTATTGTATTTTGATAATGATATTGAAGAATATTTTTAAAGGTGTTCTGAGAATGGTCTATCTCATGTAGATTAGATGTAGATTAGATGTTATATTTTGGGAATCATATAATAACAGACCAATCTTCATTTCTAGAGGGTACATTTTCAACTTTTTTTCTTGAGGCTCTTAAAATTATATATCTTTAATAAACTGTTCCAAAAAGGTATTTTTTTTTTTTAATACTTTCAGACTTGGTCTGAAATTTCTGTTACGTGCATCAGTCAATGTGCTTTTCAAAGATTCTTCATTTCGTTACAAAATTTCGTTATGGTATTCCGGAATGGTTTTATGCTTTTTTTATTGAAACTTGTTCAAATTTTCGAAACATATTATCGTATTAATTTGTCTGTGTTTCGAAAAATACTAATAAATTTCAAGCAAGTTCAAATTTAAACAAGTTGGTTAATCCTGACCATATGATACTCTACATTATTGTGTATATACACCAAAAATTAGCTAAGTCCGCATTTGAAATAAACTATAATTTTATTTAGTTTTAATTTTAAACGAAAGACTTGACATTTTTAGGATATTGAATTAAAATTTACTAATATAATTGTTTGAATTGAATTGTGTAGGAATCCTATTCATAAAAAAATTTTGAACTTGTCAAAAAATATTTTTTTTCGTAATCATACTTTGTCGACTCTTTCTTATTGTTAAGTAAAAATTTTACATATTGTTCTCACCAAATAGTACACTTTTTTTTATTCATTTTAAATCTTATTCTATTTCTAGTCATGGCACTCGTTGTGCTGGTGAAGTTGCTGCTGCCAGAGATAATGGCATTTGCGGTGTTGGTGTGGCTTATGACAGTAAAATTGCGGGTAAGTGACACAAAGTACTCTGGATAAATCTGCAAGTAACAATTAACAAACATTCAGATTTAGGTTTTCATTGAAATGTATTTATTGTCAAGTGGTATTGTGGTGATAATAAAAATATTTTTTAAATATGGATCAGGTACATAACAATACTGTTTGATTCTCATTGGTTTAAAAATGAAGTGGAAAACAACAAAAATAAATTAAAAGTTTAACTAATTCATATAATTTAATTACTGTGGGTTGATATTTCATTACAGCGTAATTTATTCTACTTGTTTATATCAATTACTAATATAAGTAGGTCATAGAAATATTAGTTTTCATTACAAATTTATAAATGGTATTAAAAATATGCCAACATATGTGAACTGTTCACACAACTTAACATTTTTTGATCATTTTAGATAACACCGTGTTGCAGTGAAAATTTACTTCGATTGCCATAAAATCCTACACAACAATACAATAATTTTTAAAAATATTTTCGGTTGTAAATACACCAATTATTACTTATTTAATACTAGATAAAAACTGCATAAATTATACGATATTATCTCTAATAACATACTTAAATTTTGCAAAAGTTTTTTTTTATTATTTTTCCCTAAAAAACAGAAAGTTTGTTTAAAAATGTGAAGTAAGTCATCACATTAATTTAATTTGAAATTCTAAGTGCAGGACTTATATATATATCGCAATTAGCACGATTTTTTAGCAGAGCGTAGCTGGAATATTATTGTTGTGTACCAATATTTACACATATTCAAAAATTTTAACACATAAAAGAATTTAGGCTAGGTAAAGGTATTTATCAGTAAGACGTCCAACTGACATAAGCCTTTGAATCCATTATAATGCCCACAGTTCCATAAGCAAAATTTTCTTATTTAAAGGTAGTATTAGATGAAGTGTACCCAATAAGAAAGTGCGTAACCCAAAATTTTCGTAGTAACTCTTACTGTCGTTAATTTTAAATATTTTTATTGAGAACAAATTCGAATTCTTGAAATCCGGTCGTTTGTCCGCATGCAATGGTAGTCAAAGAAAAATCTACAAAATAAAATTTGAAATGTACTGGACCGTGTTTTTCAATCGCTGGTAGTTATAGAGATCAGTATTTATTTTTTGTTTTTATTTATTTTTTTTTTTCTTTTTTTTATTTTTTTATTTTTTTCCGTATTCTGCACATCAATATGCAACGTTTGAGTGACCTGCCTATATTTTTTTTGTTGTACAACGTAACACTAACGTACTTATACAAAAGTATTCATACAAATTATTTACTGTGTCTTAATGTTTTTTTATTTATTTTGTAAATTTAATGGTCAATGAAATTAAAATTTCTGACAGGCTAGTATACATATTATTCTTGGCATAATTGGTTCGCAAATGTTTTTTATAATCATTCAATAATAGTCTTATTATTAACCCCCTTATTTTGTAAATCGCTTAACTTTACTTTGAAAAATTTTCCATAAAATTTTTTGAAAAACAAAAAATGAAAATTTTTTAAAAGTGAAGTGAAATTAGGTCCTAAGTTAAAAATACTCCTCTTAATTTACTGACAAATCAATATATGGATAAAAACTATTGAATTGATTGCATATACATATCACGGGAGCAAAGTTGGATTAATTACAAATGAAATATTCATACAGGGAGATCAAAAACTGTAATCGACCTACATACGATGGTAAAATAATATTAGGATCCCATCGAAGATTGCGAAGGCAAAATGTTACGTAATAATTTATGACAAGAGCAAATCAAAACTCCTTATCGCTAAAAATATTTTATGATAAATAAATATTCAATATTTATTAACAATGTATTCTGTCATATTATTGACATGTTCTAATATGTGAGCTCAAACACGCAATTATAGTTACACATATATGGGTTAAATTATGTAAACAACAATCAAATAAATATACCTACTATAATCTAAACAAAGTAAAATGAGAATAAATACAAAAACAATCTAGCAGTTTCAGGGCACTGTCCAGAGCTCGTAATTGCACTGATTACTTGTTTACCCAAAAGTCACTTTACTAGCTACGTAACTATTTATTTTAACATGTGCATGTCCAAGGACGTAGTCAATTGGTAATTTTTCTAATTACAAAGAGTCTGTAAAAAGGGTCTTGCTGTCTTCTTTTCCTTTTTCCCTTTTACCAACGGTTCAGTAAAATGACAAGTGGCTATAAGTTCGTAAGTAGTGAGTCAGGTAGGTAGATACTAGTGAAAATTATTGCCAAACGGGGGTCAATTGTCACCGAAAAAACTACTAGGAGTGTATGGTTTTCAACAAGGATTTCAAGGATAAAATTTAAAAAATTTACATTGTTATACCAAATTTTTAATTACTAATAATTTAAACGACTCAAAACAGGGACTTAAGAATAGTGATAAATGACAAACTAATAGCAGTAAAAACTAGCTGATTGCGGAAAATACTTGAAGTAAATTTCGTTAGTTATTGCAGATTTTAGGTTTGAAATGTATCAACTTTTCCAACTCTGTTATTCGTACATACCCACTCATATTTATAAATGGATGGTACTCACTCATAAATGTGTAAATAATACATTTTATCTAAAGTGATTTTTATTATACGAGTAATAATGAAAATATAGTATTAAATGTTTGTTAAATAGTAAATGTAAATATAAATACATGTATTAAAAGATGAATATTTAATTGAATGTAGCTGCAGGATGGCGAAATTAAATGAAATTTTTATTGTTTAAAAATCTTATATTTTGTTTTTCTTTTTAAGGCATTCGCATGTTGGATCAGCCTTACATGACAGATTTAATTGAAGCAAATTCTATGGGTCACGAACCACATAAAATTCATATTTATAGCGCTTCATGGGGTCCCACCGATGATGGTAAAACAGTAGATGGACCACGCAATGCTACCATGCGTGCCATAGTGCAGGGCGTTAATGAGGTAAATAATAATGTGTGCCATTTCTATTGTGGTTTTTGTGGTTACAAAAAAAAAAAAAAAAAAAAAAAAAAAAACAACTTGTAAATTTTCCTTCTATAGGGTCGTAATGGTTTGGGCAATATTTATGTTTGGGCTTCGGGAGATGGTGGTGAGGAGGATGATTGCAATTGCGATGGTTATGCTGCTTCCATGTGGACAATATCCATTAATAGTGCCATCAATGATGGTCAAAATGCACATTACGATGAAAGTTGTAGTTCAACATTGGCCAGTACTTTTAGTAATGGGGCCAAGGATCCTAATACTGGTGTGGCTACCACAGATTTATATGGCAAATGTACTACCACACATTCGGGTACTAGTGCTGCAGCTCCCGAAGCGGCTGGTGTATTTGCTTTAGCATTGGAGGCCAAGTATATTTACTAATTTATATAAATTTTATAGGGCTTAACAATAATGCAATTTTTATTTAAAAATTTTAGTCCCCAATTAACCTGGCGTGACATACAACATTTAACTGTTTTGACTTCAAAACGCAATTCTCTATTTGATGCTAAAAATCGTTTCCATTGGACTATGAATGGAGTAGGTTTGGAATTTAATCATTTATTTGGCTTTGGTGTTTTAGATGCTGGTGGTATGGTGACTTTAGCAAAACAATGGCATACAGTACCTGCTAGATACCATTGTGAGGCTGGCGAAATCGTAGATCCACAGTGAGTGTTAAGAGATATTTTCTAATTTTATAATTAAAATCTATACTAAAATTTTCATTTTAGTCCCATTTATTCTGGTCGTTCCTTATATTTGGAAATCAAAACAGATGCCTGTAAAGGTACCGACACCGAGGTAAACTATTTGGAACATGTACAAGCTGTTATATCGGCGAATGCTTCAAGGCGAGGTGATTTAGAATTATTCCTGACATCGCCCATGGGGACAAGGTACGTTGAAACAAGTCAGTTTGCACTTAATTTAAAATTTCACGCTATGGTCTTTTGACAAAACATCTTAAGTCGACATAAGGAAATTTGCACATGTCAAAAATGGCCGATTATAAAAAAATGTTAGATTTTTGGGGTTAAAAAAAATGAGATTTTTTTAAATAACACATTAAAATTCATTTTTACAAATATAAAGTAACCCAAATACATGCAGAATCTGTTCGCGGTAATCATTTCGCGCAAGGGGCACGAAAGTTATGACAGTTTAAAATTAAGCATATACAAAATTCTACATATTTGAAGTTTATGTATAATTCTGGTAAAAACTACACCCAATATCAAAACCTACTGAGTTATTCAAATAAAACTTATTATATTTTCAATTTATATATTTTCAAAATGGAGTTCGTATTTAGGTTATTTCTCCATAATATTATACAAACATATATTTTATTCAAGTTTATTACAAAGAAATGCTACTTAACATTGTTATATTTTTTTAACTCAAGTAAATTTTTATTGGCCATAATTTTTTTATTGATTCACCTCTATATTTCCGTAAGTATTACAAACACCTACCCATTATGCCAATTATTTTTAATTTTGGAACAAAATATGTTTTGATATTTCACTTAAATTTATGATCCCAATCAATTATGTTTACTTTCATACAAATCGCAATTTGCTACATAAAAATAGAAAAACAAAAAGTGTAATATTTGCGTTCATAACTTTTAAATAAATTAATTTTAAGTGCGCCTTCGATTTTATAGTGTTAAATAACAAAAAACTAAGTTCTTGCAGTAAGTCATGTTATTCCATATAAAACTGCGAAAGTGCCTAGCAAAAAACTTTTTTTTAATGTTCGCTCCGATTTCCGCATTGAATATTTCGAGCTCATCAACGAGATATAGCGCAACAACAAGTATCAATCCCTTGCCTAAAAAACAAAAACGAGAAAGAAAGATATAGTCGGCCAAGACCGACTATACGATACCCTACACTATTGTGTACGAGCATAAAAATTCGGGAAGAGGACTTATATTACACATACAGAATTATTACAAATACAGAATAATGCGTTGATAGATCTAGATGATTTTAAGCACTTTAGGGCGATTCCTGAAAGTGGGTTTATATGGAAGCTATGCTAAATTATGAACCGATTTTCATAAAATTTAGCGATTGTTTCAAAGAATTAATTTATGCATAAACATTTCTATTTCATTGTGACTGAAATCATTAATATCCTTAATATACAGATTTTTTTCAGTCATATCCTCAAATAGCAAATTTCCATCCCCAAGATTCCCCAAATAACTGCTTTTATTTTCCCCAAATTTCACCAAACAACTGTTTATGTTATCCCGAAAAATCTGCACTAAAATAATACCTTAATTTTAGAGATAATATAAACTTTATTTCTTTTTATTATGGGCAGTTAATTTTTTACCTAGTCAGTAGTAAAAAAGAAATTTTTCAAAAAAAAGAGAAAAAAATAAATAAATAAAAATAAAATGAAATTTTATGGAAATCTTAAAACTTATATTAGTGAATAATTTACGCCATTTTTATAGTCAATGCATAGACAGAAGATTAAGTTCTTATTTTTTCTTCAAAGGTATGAAAGTATGATTAAGTTCCATTGCTTTAATTATTTTTATTACACCTTATTCAACTTTTAGACAACTATTTATTGAAGGCTTTTAAATTCTTGTTTACAATTGCAGTAACAATAATGGAGTATCAATTGCTCAAACATTACACACACAGTCAATCCGCACGATAATCATTTTTTTGCGAAGATTTTAATTTTTTTTTTTTTTTACTTTATTGAAAAAAATGTATGTTTATCTTATAGGGCATTCAGACCGACACGAAATTACGTACTTTCGTGATTTCGGCTGAAATCAAGTTAAAATTACGTAATTTCCCATACATTTGACACTTGCGAAATAACATAATTTTGTGTAATTTCAGCGAAATTACATTGAAATTAAGATGCCCATTTCCGTGCAACTCTGTACATGGTTGGAAAAAAATACTTTTTTTCAACTATGCACTGCATATTTCAACCGTGAGAAGAAAAAAAAACAATTGACAGCTGATCCTAAATTTAAACACAAATCTTAAAATTAATTATTAAAGTGATTTTGCAAAATGAAACCTATCCTTTTTACATTTTTAATGGTTGCAAATTAATAATTTCCAATTTATTAAGTAACTGTTTCTTATTTGCTTCCATTTCAAAATACTTTATTTACCCCTATAACAATTTAAAATGTAAACAATACGTATCAGCTGTTCACGAAATTACATTAAATGTCATTTAGCCTGTATGAACACTCTAGATTTCATTCGTAATTTCGACATGAAATTTCGTAATTCCGCGCCGGTCTGAACAATGCTTTACTAAAAACTTCATATCATATATTCAATGTATACATAACTTGAAATTTCGTTTGAAGGAGATTTCGAAGAAACAAAATCTAACATGTTTAAATTACAGAATTACATCAGTTTTGTGGATTTTGTTTGACAATTCTTCTTTTTTTTAATTTAACACATCCACTAAACACTTTTAAATGAGCTTCATGTTTTATAAAACTTTTTCTTACTTAATTTTAAATTTATTTATTTTTGAATTTTAAAAATATTTATTTACATACAAAAATTATATTTTAAAAACACACTAAAAGAAAAACAATGTTGAAAAACTATATTTTTCAAAATTGAACAAAAATTTAGTAGACTTTGGTTAAATCTCTTAAGAAACTAAATTTTGAAAAATTAAATTTTTCAACCCCATTTCCCAAAAGAAATCCCCAATTTGGGGAAAATCCTCTAATCTGACAACACTGAAGATTGAAAACAAATTATCAAACATTTAATACATAAGTGTTGCAAAATATATTTTTTGGAGATAAAGTTTCGTAAACTAAGTTGAAGCTATTTACAAATTAAAGCTCTTCATTTTGACAGACAAATATTAAAAATAGTCGATTTCTAGTAAGAAAATTTAAGAGTTTTTCTCCTCGATTGATCATTTAATCAAATTTTAAAAATTAGCAAAACTTCGTCAACATTTTTATAAATCGCCAAAAAATTCACAATGTCGACAAACGGGAAATTCAATCGCCACATCTGACAGTCCAGCGGGTATAACCAAATCTTGTCTACTTATATTTATTCATATATAAACTAAATGAGAAGCAATTTTCCACTAAGTTTGTGAAAAGCATAAGTATCATATTTATTTGAAATATTTTATTATCATGGGAATAATAATATTAATATGGTTTAAAAACAGAATATGGTTTAAGAATAACGAAAAAGATCACAAATATTTAATAGTTGTAGAAATACTGATATTAATAAAATTTTGTTTCTGGTAAAAATATTTAAAAATAAAGTAATGAAGTAAATCTTTACTTTAGTTTCGAACAGTAAGAATACATTTTTTCTCCATATAAAAGGCGCACTCTAATGTATAATTAACAATTTTTTAAATCAATTTTTAATATTTTAATTTTTAGTAGATTTTTAATTCTTAAACGGAATATTCATGTTCTATTTATATCTTATTTATATCTTATATTATAGTTTGTACATGTATATATAACTTTAAAATTTTATTACAGATCTATGATTCTATCACGTCGTACTAATGATGATGATCATCGTGATGGTTTCACCAAATGGCCCTTCATGACAACACATTCATGGGGTGAATATCCTCATGGCACTTGGAAATTAGAGGTAAACGTTATTATAACTTCTAATTAATAATTTTTAATTACGTTCGATTAAACGTTTTCTTATAGGCTCGTTTTAATTCAAATCAACCACGATCTGGCTGGCTTATTGATTGGTCTTTGGTATTGCATGGTACCAAAGAAGCACCTTATCGTACTTTATCACCAGCTTCTCCCCACTCTAAATTGGCGATTGTTAAGAAAGCCCACGAAGAAAAGAAAATGCAGTAAAGTCTTTTTTTTTAAATTAATTTTTTGTTTTCAACAAATTAAAACAAGATATATCCATATAAAGAAAAAGTTATAAAAACAAATTGAGAGTCGTAGAAACAAAATTAATAAACACCAGTCCTAATAGTAACGTTATCCATAAGCAAAAAATTAAATTAAATGCAAGAAAAATTCCAAAAATTTAATTCAGCAACCGAAGGCCAATAAAATTTAACAAATTTACAAAAACAAAACATACAATATACAGAAATATACAAAAAGTTAAAATAATAATTAAAAAAATTCTATACACTAGGAGTCATAACTCCATATTTTAATTTCAACAATACATTTAACACATGTTTTATATACATTTAATTATTTTTTATATAAGGTTTATACGTATTAACAGTTTTTATTTATTTTATTTTCTATTTATTCACTCAGTGTTAAAAAAAAAAAACAACAACAAAATAAAAAGTAAAAACTAATTTTTATGTTTCAAAACTAACTTCTATAATATTTCTTTATTCTTGTGTATTTCTTTTCCCAAGATTTTAATTATTTTAAAGGGAATTTTTTTAAATAAAATAAAGTGTTTGGCTGTGTTTTGATTAATGCTAATTATGTTTTTAATTGTTAAAGTGTTTGACATGAATGTTAGTTACATGTTAGTATTACTGTTCTAAATAACTTTATATTAATTTAATTGAAATTATAAAATTGTGAAATAGATTTTTATTTTCATATTAAAAAAATTAATACATATTATTATGACGCAGTACACTTATTTGGAACTAATTAAAAAGAAAAATATATTTGTATGTATACATTGATTTTTTATAAAATTTTGTTCGTACTAAAAAGGCACTAATTTAATTATTTAAAAATTTTAAGAGATTCAAAGAAAATTTATTTAAAAAACGTTTTAAAATGCAAAGGGAAGCAAAATAAATTGAATTTTTTGCCCATTTAACTAAATAAGATTTTGGATTGTACTTTTGTATTTTTATAGTTACATATAAAATAGTACAAATAACTTTCAAATGATAACAAAGTTGTTAGTATGTATTATTGATTTAATTCAGCATATTGATTCTTAATATCTATATTAAGAATCAATATGAAGTATTTTTAAAAAATTACCCATTTGGTTTTACGAATTAAAATATTTCAGCAAGTAAATATTGTAATTTGAGAACTTAAGCTTTTATTTCTTTATAAACCATATGTATAGTGCCCGAAACTATTCGATTCTAAATCAGTTTCTGACATTACTTTCGAAATATATATTTATACCCTGCTCCACCATAGGTGGTAGGGGTATTATGCGTTTATGCTGATGTTTACAACGCACAGAAAAATAATCCAACATCCACCTGAAAGTACATCAAATTGACTCAGAATAATTTTTGAGTCGATTTAACAACGTCCGTCCGACTGGCTGGCTGGCTGGTAATCTGTCCGTATAAACCTTGTGCACGAAGTACAGGTCTTAATTGTAAAGAAATTTGGCACATGTTATGGTTATGATCCGTTTATTTTTTCATTTAGTTCTCATACAAATTTTCTTTCGGAATAGGGGTTTTACGCTTTTAAATATCATAAATAAGTTACGATTTAAGTGAAATTTAGCATAAATAAATTTTATACAATCGTACATTAGTGTTCAAAATTTGATCGGTTCGTCATTGACTATAGCTCCCATATAACACAACTTTTGAAAACATAAACTTCCAAATGCATAAATCCTATATAATGAAATAAAAAAGTTTTAAATTTGTATAATATAGTTTTTTTTTTTTTTGCTTAAACTGTGTTTGAAAGAGATCCAATAAAACGACATTTAAATAAAATTCAAATGATTTGTATTTATTCTCTTTCTCATTTGTTTTCTCATACATTTGCAACTTCATAGAAACTGTTGATCAAATTGATGGTGTAAGAGAAAAAGTAAAATGCGTGAACTGCAGCATATGCTAAATGTGAAATGCCAATCGCGTGATTGCCATTAAGTAGGCGAACACATTTCTATATGATGCTTCAGAACACGAAAAATTCCGAAGTATAATTTTGTTCCCATTTTATTTGTTAATTTATAGATTACACAGAAGCTCGAAAATAGTCGTCTCCTCACCTTACAAAGATCATATATAGGTTTGATGACCCAAAAACATATCGCATTTGCAACTAAAGGGTCATAACTAAAAAAAACATAACTTCAAGTAAAATGAATTTGAATGATTTAACTTAAAACACTTAAAATTTTTAAGTCAGTATGTTTTTCATTAAATAACTTCTATAAAAATACGGTTTTCGAAAAATAAAAACTGATGCATATAACAGAGGTTTTTATGTTTCTAAATTTATTTTTAACAAAATTTTTACCAATTAAATAAATCTAAAAATATAAATTCTGACCTTTATGACGAAAAATGCATCTTACATCAAAAGTAAGAAAGATTTTAGTATAGAGATTGAATTATCAGATAGAGTTGAGACCGGAAAATGTTTGTTAGTACTTAGTTCAGAAAACGAGAATTTTTGAATTAAGATTCTCTTGTCGAAAATAAGCGATATACTCGTACATACACTTGCCATTTTCAGTATTGGTCGAAAATATCAATTGACCTAGCACATAAACTCAAATAACACTTTTTGAGGCTGAGCTAATATTTAGTAAAATAGACGTAACCCTATTACTTAACAAATAAGAAAAAATAAGTCTCGACTTAGGTTTTTCTGAATTAAAGATTTAATAATTCAATAAATGTTTGTCTAAAAGGAATGAAACTACACATTTTTTAATAATTTAATTTCATTAAATATTTGCTTAATCTGAAAATAGCTTTTCAAGCAGAATAGCTTACAAGACTCAGTGTGTAATTGAAAGAGCTTGGACGAAGTTATCACTTGACTTAGATGCATATTACTTTTTGAACTTCATTCTTAATAATTTTATAATGTCAACACATTACCTTACAACATAAGGCTTTATGGAATCTAATATACAAAATTGTTTTATAAAGTTTATTTAGGAACTTTTAAATGGAAGATTCAATTTAAAAAAATAAATTAATATAAAAATAATAAATAAATATTTTAAAAAGTTTATGTCAAAATAGCAGTATTTTTCAGATGTTCAAAATATATCATAACGTTAGTTCATTGATTCTACGGGTGTCGTCGGTATTTAAATTTTATATATAACTAATAATCTTTTTATACAACAATCATTAAGTAAATGGGCGGATGTTATAACAAAATAAAATTATTTAAATTCTAGATGCAAAATTTTTTATTGCTTAAGTTTTTTAAGTGATTTCTGCTATAATTTTTTTATTAAAAAAAAAAAAATTATAAACGCTTAATTATGTTGCTACCTAAAATTCAAGAAAATATACATAATTAAAATTCATTCACTAAAATTAAAAAGTGTTTAAGATCATTACTTCTGCAGCTCTTTTTCAGCACTAAGTACTTCCCTCTAATGACAAAACATTGTTAAAATTATGATTACACTAGCACTTTGATCACATATGTACATTTATTTAGTTCTTTTTCATGGTTTGCTGTATCTGTAAAGTGCTAGTTAAATCCATTTGTATTTGTTAATAAATAAAACTATTTTGAATACTTAATCATTTTAACATGTTATACGAAAAATAAGTCCCCAAACGCACATAAAATTCAATGAACGTTTGTATTTAAAAACTTTACTTATCTCTGATTATTTTCGTTCCTTATTTATACTAAAATAAATTTCAAAAATTGATAATCTTTGAAATATATACATTTTTAATTTAATACTTGTTACTCATTAAATGTATGTATGTAAAATGTATCTAGCTCTGTAAAATAAAACGCTTCATTTCAAATAAAATAAATTATAATTTCTAAAGGAAATACGTAGAAAGAAAAAAACTATTAAAAACTATTAAAAAAAAAATAAATAAATAATGTGTGGTATATATAAAATATAAATAAGATAAACAATATAATAAAAAAGTAAATAAATAAAATATTATATACATTATTATCTTAAATATGCTCTCTCCCTTATAATATTTTTATTCTTCTTCAATTTGTTTTAATTTTTTTCTTTAACATATTTCTAATTTATTATTTTCCTTACTTTCGGGGGCCAAACTTAAATAAAATAAAGTTAAATTTATTTTTATTAGAAAAATCTGTCAACTTTACAAAATAAGTACAAGCGAAATGCCTGAAAAATAAAAAAAGAAAAGAAATATATTTTAAAACGAAAAAATACAAAAATAAAATTGTTAAAGTTTATGGATGTTTAACTCATAAAAAGTAAAAAATAAGAGAAAAACAATAAAAAATAATAAATATGAATGTGTATTATAATCAAAAAATAAAAAAGTTAAAATTTAAAAAGAACAAACAAAAAACTCTAATAAAAATATAAATAAATATACTTAAAAAATATTTTATAAAAAATAAAATAAAATTATTGTACAGCATCATATTCTATTATACATACCTACATTAAAGAAAAAAAAAAAAACTTACAAACATATACAAATAATAAAATATATTATATTGAGATGAAAAAAAAAAAAAAAATAAATAAATAAACAAATAAATAAACGAAACGTTATTTTAACCATTGATGTAGTAAGAATATAAATGAAACATTAAATTATTATTTAAAATAATAAAGACAATTATTAATAATTTGCAATTAATACAAAAAGTTATTAAAAACATACATACACTTACATATACATATACGAGCAGTTAAATTAATTATTTTATTTTGGTTACAAAAAAATATTTTTAATTTTTTCCGTTTTGTAAATAAATTTTTAATTATATTATATAACTATCCTAAAATTGGGTCTTTAATTTCAAATTAGTAAAAGGTTGGTATTTACTATTTTTTATTTAATGAAAAAATCTTTTTATAAAATGAAGAAAGTGAATTAGTTAAATTAATTTTTTTAGGACTTAAGCAAAGGCATTTTTTTAAATTTGAATCTATGGGGAGCGATGCAACAGGTTCAAGAATAGGTAACATCAGTACCCGTGTTGTGTAACTGTGTGAGAAATTTGAAATTCGATATCAAGGCATTTTAGCTAAAAGGTACTGTTGAAACCAAGCTGATTTTTTATACCTTCACCATAGGTGTAAAAGGTAACGTAATAAGTTTGTCATACAGTTAGTAATTTCCACAATTTATATTTCCTGGATCCTTATAAGAAATGATGTCGTCCGTTGATTTAGCGTTTATATTATTCAAAACTAGTTGAGAATTTCTGAAGCCTCTATATAAGCTAGGGACTTCGTTTTTGCAAAACAAAGTCGTAAAATTTTGTATGAATTTTCTCGCTTAATAAATGAACACAGTCGGTCTACTGCCGATATCCAAGTCCTAAATAGCTAGAGGCTTCGTTCTCATATAGATCAATATTTTTCTTGAATTTCGGTTTTTCGAATCAACCAAATCGGTTTTTAAACAACCGAGTTATTGGCAAACCTGTTTCTTTATTTTTTTCTCTTATAGTTATTGTTTTCATGGGTACTGAAAAACGACAATAATAAACTAAGGCATATTTGGTTTTTCCAACTTTTTGAAGCACCTACATATGTAAACTAAAACGCATTTTTAGATTTTTTGAAGCTCCTATTTAAGCTATTGTTCTCATTCTTGCATAAATCTATCACAAATGTTTTTTTTCGAATTTCGATTTTTTAAATCAATCATAAATTTTCCCTCTTACGCCTTTTTAATTTAATATACATTTCTAAAATGTTTGTTCTGTGCCTCGCTACCCTATTTGATGAGATAACTAATATTTACTTTATATGGAAGCTAGTACTCCCCTTGGACCTATTCACCCTATTTGAAATTTGATATAAAAAATACTTTTAAGTTTTTTAAGGCTTTCACTGTAATAGTCCTTTATGGGAACTCCCCCTGTACTATTCTATTTTCATTTCATACGAAATTTGAGTGTTCTCACAGTAATATTTCCTTAGATATGCCATAATGAATATTTGCTTTATATGGGGATACTACACCCCCCCCCCCCCCTCCGACCTATTTTAAACTAATCGTTTCATCCGTTTGAGAGTTTTAAAAAAGTGGGCATAAAATATGGGCGTGGCATTCGATCAAGACTCAACATAACCGTTAACATTCTGCAGTGCAAGCACTATCTGTGTATAGTATTTCATGTAAATAGATTCATTCATTAATAACGTGTAAAATTGAAGAATTGGTTTTTTCAAAAGTAGGCGTAAAATGTGGTTGTGACGTCCAATCGAAATCTAACAAAGCCTTTAACTACATCTGGCACTGGTACTGGTAGGCAACTATATAAACTAGCCAATGAGTGTGTGTGTGAGAAAAAAATCAAGAGAATAAGAAATGTCGCTCTGAAAATAAAATAAATTCTATTCTACAACGACAGTGAGCAGCAGCGTTGCCACAAAGGAAATATTTTTTCTACCAAAATTTTCTCTAAAAACTACCAAAATGTGCCAACATTTAAAATAAACTTTTTTTGCGAAAAAATGTTGAAAATTAGTGCAAGCAAAATGTCCAATAATAACAGAATATGAATATGTATATACTTTTGATAAAATTACATTTTTCATCACTTCGAAAATACCTTTTTAAAAATAAATAACTTCAGTTTTTAATATTTTCGGTAAACTATTTTTATTTATACTAAAAAAAATGAGATGAAGTACCAAAATTTTAAAAAATATTTTTATAATGGTCTAGCACTATTTCAGGAACTCTTAATAGTATTTGTTTTTTCTATTCCTTATAATAATTATGAATATAGTCCTAGCAAAAATATAATTGAAAAAGAGTTAAAAAAAGTAATAATTTTAACATTGTGTTGACATTGAAAAGGAGTACTTAGTGCTGAAAAAGAGTGGTTTTAACATAGAGTTATCATTATTAGGATATTTTTTTTTTTTTTATTCTTATTCAATGCGTTTCACGTTATTCTCTTAAAAATAGTATATAGTTAGAAGTTAGTGAAAATATTTTCAAATATTCTTAGAAATTATTAACCTGCTAAAAAAAGCAATTATTTTCACTTTTTGGAAATAGTTTTTAATAACTTGCAAAAAGTCATTATTCTACCAAAAAATCAGATTATTTGGAACAAACCAACCAAACTACCAAACCACCGAGGATTAAAATAAATCTAACAATTTTATCTGTCAAATTTGTATGAAAATATCGCTATCTCTGTTATTCTTAACCGACACTAACCTCAAGTCTACAACTGAGACTAAAGCTATAATACTAAAGACTAAAGATATAATATGTGAGATAACGCTGACAGAAAAGAGTAAAAATTTTTTATTTATGTTAAATCTTAAATAAGGGGCACACGTTTTCTAACAATCACGGACTAAATATGTCCCTTTTATTTAAGAAATTTGCACTTTTTTAGCAAAATTTTTATAAAAATATTTTTTTAATGTAAATCAATATTTAAAACAAAACAATTTTACAAAAAACATTGTTTTTTAAGTAATTTTCAAATTACACATGCACACAAAGAAACAAACTTTCGTATATGTGTATTTTTTTAACAGTTAATCATATAATATAGTTGTGTAGAGAAATCTCATCACAGCAGTCTCATACTACTTCTTCTTCAGAGAGTGAATTTTACACTCTCTGATATAAAAATCTTTCATATTTTGTTACGTGTAAATACCCTGTTAAGTAGGAAAAATACCCTATTAAGTAGGGTATCAAGTTCATAGTACAATTGTGCTGGCTATTTTCATATATTCAGCTATTTATCTCGTCAATCCTATCGATTTTGAATTACTGTTCGTTGCGTTTTAAGGCTATTTTTACGCATTTACTTTTGTCAACATTGTGAAAGTGAAATTCGAATAACGATATTTTTAACATAAAAAAATCGCTTACACTTAAATTATTTGAATTGAAATTTATATATTTCAAGTTTTACTTTTTAGATCATACAAAAATACATATATAACCGTAAAAAATGCTTTTAAAATTATAAGATATGAAAATATAAAGAAATGCAGCCTAAATATAATCAAAAATTTCGTAGTGAATGGCTAAACCATAAAAAATAAAAATCGTGGGTGATTCAAGACGAAAAGGATGTCACAAAGGGATTTTGCAAGTATTGTAAATACTCATTGTTAGGAAAACTGTTTAAGCCATGCAGAAACTAAAGAACATAAATCTGCGGCTTCGCTTAAAGCGTCATGCTGGAAAAAGCTGGAATTTATTCCAAATGCAAGTATATTAAATGCAATAGGCCGCTTTGTCTTTATTTATGAGTCAACTACGTCAAACAATTTGATCGATCACCTCAGTGATTTGTGTAGAAACAATTTTAATGATGCTAATAGGATCCGTATTCATAGAACCAAATGCATTTCATAATGGAACTAAGAAAAGACATTTCAACATCCAAATAAAGTATTTTGGTGGACGAATGAACAGATGTTATTAAGCTTAGCCGAAGTAGCCGACACTACAACTGAAGGTTTTACAAAAGTAATTTTACAAATGCTTGAAGTGCAAAACTTACTGGGTGTTGGTACTGACAATGCCAACGTTATGGTTGGTAATAAAAAAGCGTATACACATAATTAAGAAAATTTATTTCAAACCTTATCTTAATAAGATGTGTTTGCCACTCTCTCCAGCTGGCAGATGCCCATTTATGGAAGCTGCGTATTCTAAGTTGTCTTGAATATTTTATTAATGAAACATAGAATTAGTTTTCCAGATGCTATGTAAGACAACAAAGCTAATAAACACAAATATGAGGCATATATAATGGAGAGGTATGTTGTTATAAATGCGCCCATTTTATAAGAATGTAAATGCTATTCTTTTATGGAATTTATTATATATTTTTTTTTTTTAAGTAATATTTTATAAAATTATAGGATTCTTTAAAAATCACAAATATATGTTACATCCGTTGGATGTAACATATATTTGATCTATAATATCTAGAATTATAGATCAATGATCTGAGCTTAAAACACATTTCAGCATTGCAGTAAAGTATGAAAAATGGTTTACGGCCCAAAATCTCTATTATTTATACATTGAAATTATTATAAAGTTTTAAAGTTGGTGAATTTGCTTTCATTTTCACTCGTCTAACTTACATTTAAAGCAGAAACAAAATTTCGAAATTTGTTTTTGTTTTAAATGTAAATTAGATGAGTCGTTTTTGCGCTCGTATTATAAAAATTGGCAGTAAATGTTGTTACAACTACGAACTACCAAAATCATTTTTACTGAAAATTGGATCAAATTCTACATACTAAAATGTAAATGTAGAAGATTGGCTACAAATTTTCAATTAAATAGTAATAATTTATATTCAATTTGTTAACTAAATATAATAATTTTATTCACTATTATTTCCTATTTATATATAGACATACACTGTCTGCCACTTGAATAAGGAATCACACTTTTTAACTTTAATTAAGTACATCTCCTAAACTAAACTTCAGAAGAAATAAAAAATATACATATTTTTATTATACTAAAATTATGCATCTATTTAAAGACATGTATTTCTGTGGTACTATTTCGTGTCTGACTTGAATAAGGAATATTTTAAAACTAAGCAAACTTTAATTTATTTTTAAATTTAAGGTTATAAAAATGAAAGTTATTATCTTCTAGCATTCAATCAGTAATGAGCACTGCCACCATTTTTAGAAATAACCTCAAAAATGCGATTTGGCATCGGCTTGTATAATGACTCTAAATAATTTAGCGAAATTGAACTCCATGCTTCCTTTAAAGATTCTATCGTCTCAAATTGTTTTCCTCCTTCATAAACTTTTCTTGCAAGCCAACTCGAGACATTTTCCATTGGATTCAGGTCTGGTGAATATAGGGGCCAATCTAAAAGTTGAACAGCTTGTTGATTAATCCATTGTTTTACTGCTCTGGCGGTATGAATCGGAGCGTTGTCGTGTTGGTACGTCCAAGATGTGGGTCCAAAGAAATCATTAAATTTTGGAAAGGCTTCCTCCATAATGTTTTTGTAAGTCGTTGCAGTCATTTTGTTGGATACAAAAACCAATTCTATGGTACCATAATACGAAATGGCAACCCATACCATTATTCCGCCCTCTCGGCTGTGTCTGCGGCTCAAAAATAATTCCTCCTTATTTAGGTCATGGAAGTAATAGTTATACCCGTCGGGACCATCAATATTAAACTTTTTTTCATCGGAAAAAACAACTTTAAACCATTTGTCGGACCATGTCATTGTATTTTTGGCAAACTGTATATGTTGTGATTTGTGTTTTTCATTAAGTGGTGGTTTTTTTTTGCAGTTTTCATCGGGCTATGTATGGGCACGACTATAAAATACGGTGCACTATTCTTAGACTGGCACTGACTCCACTTTCTTCACGTATTTTTGATACC
Source organism: Protocalliphora azurea (assembly GCA_932274085.1). Classification (NCBI taxonomy): domain Eukaryota; kingdom Metazoa; phylum Arthropoda; class Insecta; order Diptera; family Calliphoridae; genus Protocalliphora; species Protocalliphora azurea. The sequence goes on along the minus strand of OW026519.1, from coordinate 108,751,453 downwards.
GACATGGCAGAATTTGATGCAATTCTAAGAATTTTTCGCCTTTCTTTTGGAGTTATTGCCATTTTCTTCCGCCCTTTCATATTTTTTCCATATCTTTCCACGTTGTTTAAATAATTGTACACAACTGTCTTTTCTCTATTAATGTTTTTGGCTATTTGGACCGGATTCTGATCCTGAGATTTGAAAATCAGAATTTTTTCTTTTTCAGAGTTATTAAGAGCCTTACCACGTCCCATTTTGAATAAAAACTATTTAAAAACTATTAAATTAAAAATTCTCTAGCCGTTTAAATTGAAAGAAATTCAAATCATAGCCTTTATGATTAATATTAAAAAAATTTCTCATTCAAGTGACACACGAAAAAATACCACATAAATACATGTCTTTAAATAAATGCATAATTTTAGTATAACAAAATATGTATATTTTTTATTTCTTCAGAAAATTTGGTTGCGCAAAAAATTATTTTTTTCTGAACTTTAGTTTAAGAGATATACTTAATTAAAGTTAAAAAAATGTGATTTCTTATTCAAGTGGCAGGCAGTATACATGTCTGTTTACATATGTTCCCTGAATTTCTTTATTATTTTTGATTAGTAAGATATACGTTAAATAATATAGTATTTTGATTTCATAAAAAATTTTGCAGAGTTTATATATATATACCACCATTGCTTGAATTAAACCTAGTATATATTATTATTCCTGTATTAACTAAATAAGAATTGCATTGAAGTTAGAAAACAAATATTAAAAAAGAATATATATTTAAAAATCAACAAGTATTGAAGTTTTCCACTAAGTTTGTGAAAACGATAAGTATTATATTTATTTGTAACATTTTGTTGTTATAAGAATAATAATAATCGTACTTATATGGTTTAAAAACAGAATATGATTTAAGAACAAGGAAAAAGATTTCAAATATTTAATAGCTATAAAAGTAATGATATGTTTCAAATTAACAAAATTTTGTTTCTGGTAAAAATATTTAAAAACACATAATTTCTTATTGAGTGTAAACATTAAATGACAAAATTGAAACCAAGTCATTGTTATCATGAACACAGAGTTGTTAAAGTTCAATAAAATTAACAATGAGAACATATATTGTTGTAGTGATAATGTCGTAACCATGTTTTTTTCTCTGCGTGTACATTTGAAAATACATATTGTTGGATAATGGCACTTTAGAATTCTTTAGATCGAAAACATTTTTGCGATAATCGCCGACAATTAAATTAGGATTAAGTCTTATTATCCAGGAATGAATGTTTGATATATAAAACTAAGGACTGCCCACGAAAAAATCCGTGTAAATATATCCGCTAATTTGCTTGCATTTTTTTATTCTTGGTAGATATGTGTTAAATTTTGTTGTAATAACATAATTAGTTTTTTTTTTTTTTTTTTGAAATGAAAATTTAACAAAATTCATGCAAACGCATAATTCAAATTTGTATCCAAAATATATGTCGTCCAATAAAACAATTGTTAAGAGTGTAGGTAAATTGAGAAATGCAGTCTTTTGAGTCATAAAAAATACAAAGAGTTCATAATCACCGAATCGTGGTAATCAAAGAAAAAGTAGATTTACAGAATATAGGATCGCAGACAAAATTATACATCTCTGAATGAAATGCGACTCATTTATGAAAATGATCAGTATCTTCTATCAGAAAAGTTTAAAAAGTAAAAGTAAAAATGCTAGAAAAATGAGGAGGCAAAGGAGAACACGAAAAACGTTTTATGTCTAACAATGCCTAGAAGATATCATTCTTTCACATACAGAAGAGGAAATGCTCGTTAAGTCAAAATAGCAATGACTGCTAAAAACTTATTTAATTGTCTGAAAAATTACAGTTGTAATGTGATCGGAATGAAATAGCAAGGATTAAAATTTCTGAGTACATTTTTCAAATTTAGGTGTCTGTATGCCACGCAGATGTGTAAAAGTAAAAGTGAAAAATTTTTATTTCATATTTCATTGAAATTTTTTAGTTTACATAAACAAACTTAATTCTTTTTCTATGTAAATAAATTAACAAAAATAATTGAAATCAAAACGAGTTTCCCATCGTTATTCACCTATATTTGAATAAGTGCTAATCTATGCTTTAGTTTTGTCTGGCACTGTATGAATATATGTATATACGATATGTATCTAGACTTTTGATAAAAACAATTTAGGTCTAATTTTAAAATTTTTCAGTAGAGGTAAGAAAACTGCTCAAAAATCAACAAATAAACATTCCTCAAAATATTTCAAAGAAAAATAATATATTTTTTCCTGGGAGGAAAAAAGCTTTCAATATTTTCTAAAAGTCTTCTTAAAAGCATTTTCTGATGGTGATAATACTGATTAAAGCATAATTGAACTAAATGTTCCATCCTTGGCCATAACAAACTTATTCAGCCATCAAAGCTCCTTTGTTGTATAAGTATGTGAATGTTAAGCTCAAATAATGTTAATATACAGTTCAAGCAGTTACTATTAAAAAGCTTTTACCATTTTATGAATTAAAAATGTTAAACGTTTATTAGAAAGCTTTTGTTTAACTAATTCTAACAATAATAACCATTAAAATATATTTCAATTTAAACTTGATGAATTTTGGCGATTTATAGATATTGTGGCGATTATTTGGCTAATTTTTAAAATTCTATAAAATATGCATTTGTGGAGAAAAACTATTACGTTTTTTTTCTATCATTCAACTATTTTGAGTATTTACCTATCAAAATGAACAACCTAGTTTATATGTATCGGGTATTTTTCTTTTTTACAGTTACACAAGTTTAAATCATAATAAAAAAAAGAAATATATTTTTAATATATATTTAATATATTTAATATTTTGTTGGATAGAAAATTTTGTGACATCCATGTTTAAATATAATTTTGGCCATGTAGCCGCCACGGCTGGCGCGTACATGGTTCAATCTGTAACACCAAATTTCGCAAGCATTTCGCAGCATTTACGGCCGTATTTCGCCAATAACTCTTCGAATTTTGATTACTATATGTTCAATTGTCATTGGTTTATCGATGTAGACAAGTGATTTAACATAACCCCAAAGAAAATATTCCAATGAGGTTAACTCACATGATCTAGGTGGCCAATTAATTAAATATTACGTGAAATTATTGTTACGTCAAAAGTGTAGCGCGAGCTGTGTGGCATTCTGTGTCCTGTTGGAACCATATGTCAGCAAGATTAATACCAGCTAATTGAGGTACGAAAAATTTTCTAATTATGTCCCTATACCGTTCACCTTTGATAGGAACATTCTGACCATCATCGTTTTTGAAGGCATATGGACCAATGACTCCGTCAGCCCATAAAGCGTACCAAACAGTAATTTGCTGTGGATGTAATGGTGTTTGGACAAAAGCTTGTGGATTATTCTCACTCCAAATGCGACAATTCTGCTTATTTGCGTACCCATTTAAACCAAAAATGGGCTTCATCTGAGGTAAAAATTTTGAACGGAAATTCAATATGTATCAATTTGTGCTTCAGCCCATAATTTCAACAATTTGCAAACATTGCTCTAGTGTTAGTTACCCCTAAATTGCTTCAACTTAGATTGAGAAATTCAACCCACAAAAAATATACTTTGTATTTTAAAAAATAAAAAATTTATACGAAATTAATGTAAGAAACCTTAACACTATTCATCCATTATGTGATGCGGTTAATGTTGACTAGTGTACAGGGATAATATGATCTACATTACCAAAAAATTAAATTAAATGAAGGAAAATTAGGTACATTCTTATGCAATTTAAGCATAAATGTATGTTTTTTATAATTAAACTAGAAATGGTGTTTCCTTCGCCACAATATATTTCCTTGTTTGAATAAAACTAGAAAAAACGTGTTTTTAATAAAACATTAAACGTTTCATTGAAAACAAATATTTTTAAAGTATAATTAGTCAAAAGTGTATGGAAATTTTCTCCTAAAAACATTGAAGGTTTTTAGGTTATGCGAACAACAATTGTAAATTATACTCAGAATTGACATTTATTTTATAAAATCACTAATAATAATAGTGTTCAATTTGGAAACAAAGAAAAAAAAAAAAATAAGCCGAAAATATCCATTATCGAATATCACTATAACGGAAAGTAAACAAAACAACTATCTGCAAACACTTGTGATGTAAATATTTTTCCAAAGAGTAAAAAGATCATCAAACCAGGGTTACCCTGCATACTTTAGTTTCCCCAAAAGACCCTGGTCAACATTAAACGCAGAGCCCAAATTAGCAGAAGTTCCTCTAATGGAATTATTCTTTTAAAATATAAATTTCAATAAATTTTGCATCTAAAGTGTATATTTTCTGTATTTTTTTGATAGGGAAGTCGATATAACGATTTCGGTCTGTCTGTTAAAATCAGTTTTTAGAAAGATGCAGTTATCAGGTATATGAGTACGTTTTATATATCAATTTACGGAGAATATTCCTTAGAATGGTACTAGTAAATCAACAAAATCGGTCCATTAATGGCCGATATATCGTCCAAGAACGAAAAGGCCTTTAAAAACGTATTTGTTTTCGACTTTAAGCCCCTATATAAGCTGGCGATTTCGCTTTTACAAAGAAAATTCGTAATTTTTTTTTAGTTTTTTTGCGGAATAAATGAAAAAAAAAAAATTGTAACTTAGATATCGGTCAAAACGCATTTTTGATTTTGTGAAGTTTCTATATAAGCTTCAGAATTCTTTTACATTTGAACATGTCTGTTGTAAACATTTTTCTAAAATTTCGATTTTTTTAATTAACGATATCAGTTCATAAACAACCGAGTTATAGGGAAAATCTGAAAAAAATATTAAAGATATACACACACAAACATATATAGAAAGCACTGCAATGACTTTCAAACAGTACACTGGTAACATTTGTTATTGCGGAAGTCATTAAGAAGTGTCTCCCAGAAGTTGAAATTCCTCGCGAAAACTATTGCCAAAGTATCATCATTTCCCGTCGGGAAGAACAGTTCCTCGTGGAAGACTCTTTTAGAAGTCTCGAATAGAACACTTCTAAATGTGTCGAAAAAGAGTCTTCTTGACGATACTCGAACGATGCTTACGAAAGATGTTTTTTTAATATTTTGTAATTATGTATTTTTACTTCGCACATATTTATCAATGTAGAAGAAGAAATCCACATAAAAATTTATTTTGCATTTAGGGAATTGTAAATAAAATGCTCATGAAAAACTTATAGTGAATGCCGGCATTTTTAAAAGAAGACAAGAAGATTTATAATAATTTTCATTATAGAATTATATTTACATAGATTAACTTGTATACATGCAAAGAATGTGATAAGATGTTTTTATAAGCAAATTTTTTGATTTTTTTATATGAAAATATTTATCTGCTTGATGGGATTTAGTAAAGATACTTTTCTCAAAATTTAAATTTATTTAAATTTATTTATTTAAATTTTGAGAAAAGTATCTTTACTAAGTAAAATATTAATAAAATTTGCTTACTTTTTTAAAATATCTTTTGCTGATTATAAAACACTTAATTATCAAATTGAACCTAAGTTAAATTGTTACTGAAATACATTATTTTACCAGCTTCTCTATTCTCTATTGCGCTGTTTCCTTTTTATAAAAAAAGAAACTGACAATGTTTCTAACACACGCCACGAAGATTAATGTGCCGTAGATATGTAATTTGTTTTTTATACCCTACACCATCATTATGCGTTTGTGCTGATATTTGTAATGCACAGAAAAAATCATCCAACCTTAAGGTATATCAATCGACTGAGAATCACTTTTTGAGTCGATCTAACGATAATTCAATAAAATTTGGAGGGTATTCATAATACAAGGACGAAGCTGGTTATGAAAATAGTTATGATTGGTCCATTATTTCATTTAACCCCCATATAAATGTCATCCTAGAATGGGGGTTTAACGATCATAAATAACTTAAATATAGCAATATTTTAATAAAATTCGGTGCAAGGAAGTTTTGTATAAGTATCAATCTTTTTTCCAAATTTCATAAAGATAGGTCCATAATTAACCATAGCTGTCATATAAAACCCTCTTCTAAAAATCACTTAAACGTGCATTAATCACATACATATGTTAGTATCAGGTTTATATTCGACACAAATAAGTTTTATATAAGTAGAAATCACGAATGTCTTTTTGCCAAGATCCAAATTATAACAAGATTTATGGCGAATTTGTTAAATTGCTATTATGATATGAAATTTTTATTTTTTTCTTATTAATAACACCGTACTAGTCGCAAATTTTAACAAGCTGGGCTTTAAGCTTGGGTTCAAACTTAATTATGGACGTAGCACTAATAACGCAGTGCAACAACAAAAAATTGACTCAATAACAAAATAAAAGCGTAAAATTAAGTTAGAATTTAAATTTTATAGCCTCTTGAAATTCGAATTTTTGTAGCCCTTTTTTCATTATTATTGAAAAAAAAAAATCATTTAAATTATTTAATCCAAATATTGTTAAATAAATGATGTTGTTTTTTAGACTACTAGAAGTAATGGAAGTGGCACAAATAATAGAATATTAGAAATAAAAGTGACAATATTTATGCAAATTAAACAATATATCGAATGAATATATACCCCAATAATAAATTAATATATTTATAATTTTATTTAAAAAGTTGCTCATTGGTAGCACTAGTTAGCTTACGTACGAAATTGTCTTTTTCACTCTCCTAAAAAATTGAGAAATAGATTTATTTTTTTTAATATATGTATATAGTCTAAACATTAAATAATTAACAAGTTTTATTTGATATTATATTATGCAAGCCAATTTAAAAGTTTACAAGACTTAAACCCAGTAATTCCGTAGGTATATCATTATTTTTTTATTTAAAAGTAAATACGTTATTAATCAGTACTATTATTAATTCATGAAATTTTATTAAATGTACAATACAAGAAAAATTTTATAAAATAAAACCGTAAAAAATTTCTCAAGGTGTAACTTTTGACATTGTATAAATATTTTGAGATTTGATTTTTATTGCATATTTTAAAATATGAATAGTTATTTTTCAAAGGATTGTAATGTTGAAACTCTATAAACAGTGTCTTTGAATGTTTTAATCAAGTTTAATCAGGTAAAACTTTTTTTGTAGACATTTTTTTCGCATTCTATATTTTTTTAATATATTTTCATAATTTGAATTATTTTACAGTTGTAACTATTTTACAGTTGTAACTATTTTACAGTTGTAACGTTTAAAGATGGTCCAGAGAACCACAAAATTTTTACACCCTTCACATAAAATGAAGTTTTTCATTTTATACGAAAGTCTTTAAATATATATCCAGGGTCTCAAATTGAAAAGTATTCGTGATTGTTGTGATTAAAAATAACTTTTGAGAATATACGTTATCCGTCTGTATGTTGGTATCAACATAGCCATCTGGTAGATCGCGAAATAATACGCATATGATTATAAAACTAAGGACGAAATTTCTCGCTTAGTAGAAATAGCAAAGAATGAAATTTCGGAAGTTTATGCCACTCAGATGTGTAAAGTTTTAAAAAAGTTATATCTTAAGTAGAAGTTATCGTTTGCATTTCATTACTGGAAAATGTGTTTTAGTTTTGTCCTGCATGAAAAGAGTATATTTCACATTTCATTGAAATTGCTTTAGAGAATTCGGGGTCCCATTTTAATTCATCTATATCGCAACAAGTGCTATTCCGTGCTTTAGTTATGTCCGCAACTGTATGTGGCATATAGTCTCGAAAATCTTGGTATTGGAATTCAGCGAAATCTGTGTAGCAATGGCGGAGTTATAAACGATTTTCTACAACAGCCTCAAATATCTTTATAATTTTCTTTTCACAAATTTAATAATATTTTATATTTTACATATAATAATATATAAATGTTTTTCTATTGGAAATTTGCGAGATTGAATAGTCCAGAGGAAGTGTTCTAGACTGCAAACCATTAAGCCTGAGTTCGTATTCCCATATCGTATATTTTGAAATGTCAGATATATTTTTAATTAATTAAAAATGTTTCTTTGAAACTTATTAAATAAAAATTACATTTCTATTGACCAGGATTCGAACCCATATGAACACACTAAAACTCCTAGCTTTGAATTCTTACCCCCTAGTCCGCATGGCATTTTGAAATTCTGAATTCAAAAAATAGTTTTAGTGTAAAAAAAATAATAATTTTTCAACATTGTTGAATTTTAAAAATGTATATTCAGCCTATATTGTCGTAAATTGAATTTTATACTGTTCACATATATGAGGAGTACATATAATTGTTTTTTAAACAAAATTTCTATGGGTATTGGTATCTACGAGTCTAGTGGAAGTGTTCTAGATTAGAAATTTCAAGATATGGTTCGTATCCTTGCAGAATCGATTTGAATTCTGTTTTAATATGGACATATTTTTTCAAAAAATAAGTTTGACAAGTAAATCTGAGTATGTGGGATATTTTTTTTTTTTTTTTAATATTATCACTTAATTGTGTTTTAGTTTTTTAAATGTAGATAAATAGATGGCATATCATGTTTGCTGAAAATTTTGAAAATTTAAAATACCTAATTGAAGTTTAAAATATCTAATTCTAAGGTATATTTTTCGAAAAAAATGTTGGTAGGAAACTGAAATTGTATCTACAACACAGATGGTGTGAGCGATCTTCTTAAGTCATATTCCCAAGGAGTTTTCGGGAAATATTTATTTACAAATATTCGACGTCATGGTTAACACCAGTTTACAAATATTAAGTACAATCCCAGATTAAAGTAAAAATTTTTATAAGAGGTAATTCCAATATATTTACGATATATAAAAGGGTATAAAGGATTCAGCCTAGTCGAATAATACCCACTTGTTATCTCTTGATTTGTGTTAATAATTTAATTTTTTTATATTAAGACTATTTGCCATAACATCCCGAAGAATGGGTTTAAAATATTTGTTTTTATGTGTGAGGGTTAATAGACGTATTATTAATAAATCATAGAAGATAGGATTGCAAAATTTTGAGAAACGAGTGAAAGAAACAGTTTTTATGCTCTCCTGAATAATTGTGGTTTTGCAGATGGCTCTTTTTGATTATAGGCCCATTGATATATTAATGTAAATAAAATATTTTTTAGGTAGGTAATTTTTTTTTTTTCATGTAAAAAATTTTAATATTTTGAACAAAAATTGTTATAAACCAGAACATTATTATTGTGAAGCAATTTACTTTTTGTTTTAGAATCAATATTTTTTATAAAAATTACGAGGGAGGATCAATAAGTCCGTGACTTTTCGAACTTCCCTCGTAGTTATATGAAATGCAACACTATTTCCATCATTTATCACCTGTTAATAGACTACTATCAAATTTTGAGCAAGTGTCGTCATTTACTTTGCGTTTAACAGCTGTTCATAACATACAACCTCGTGTATTTTTCTAAAAATGAAAAAAGTGAATTTCGAGTGCTCATTAAACATTATTTTTTTGCGAAAAAAAAAACGTCAATCATACCAAGAAAAAGCTTTATAAATACTACGGGGATTCTGCACCATCGATTTCAATGGTAAAAAAGTGGTTTACTGACTTTCGTTGTGGTCGCACAAGCACAAATGACGCTGAACGTTCTGGACGGCCAATTAAGGTCAGTACACCCGAAAATGTCGAAAAAATCCACGATATGGTGTTGGCTGACCGAATAATAAAAGTGCGTGAGATTGTTGATGTCATTGGCATTTCATATGGCAGTGTGGTTTCGATTTTAAATGATCAGCTGGGTTTAAGAAAGTTGTCTACAAGATGGGTGCCGCGTTTGCTCTCAATTGACCATAAACGTAAATGTGTGACAACTTCAAAGGATTGTTTGGAGTTATTTAATCCGAATGAGTTTTTACGGCGTTTTGTAACTGTGTATGGATCCATTACTGTATTCCAGAGAACAAGCAGCAGTCTAAACCATGGGTTTCTCTGGGTGAACCTGCTCCGAATAAGGCCAAGTTAAGTTTGTCGGCCAATAATGTGATGGCAACAGTTTTTTGGTATGCACGCGGGATAATCTACATCGATTACCTTCAAAAGGGAAAACAAATAAACGGCGAATATTATGCCAACTTATTTGACCGATTTAATGAGGATTTAAAAAGAAAAGACCCCATATGGCCAAGAAAAAAGTTTTTGTTCATCAAGATAATGCACGGGTCCACATGTGTGCAGTTTCAGTGGCAAAACTCTATGAATTGGGCTGCGAATTTGTACCTCATTTGCCATATTCTCCGGATTTAGCACCTAGTGACTACTTCCTATTTCCAAACCTAAAGAAATGGCTCGTTGGAAAGAGATTCAGCTCCAACGATTATTGACCAAACAAATGCCTATTTTATGGACCTCGAAAAATCCTATTTTTTACGCAAAGTAAATGACGACATTTGCTCAAAATTTGACAGTAGTCTATTAGCAGGTGGTACTTGATAGGAGTAGTGTGGCATTTCATATAACTACGAGGGAAGTTCGAAAAGTCACGGACTTATTGATCCGCCCTCATATTTTAATACAAAATTCAAAGAAGTAATGATAATAAAAATAATTATTTAAATAAAACATTACAAAGTATTTATAATACAACATCTTCCTTTTAAGATAAATATAAAAATGAAATAAAATGAATATTTAAAATATAAACAGTAGACTGTAAAATAATTAATTAGATTTATAAAAATTAGTTGGTATTTTAATACGATTACTTTTGCATAAATTGACAGTATCATCATTCAAACTATTATATTTGCTTTTGTTATTGCTGCCACAATTTTTTCTCATATTATTGTCTAGTACTTTTCTATATTTAATATGAAGAGAGTTTCTTCTATATACTTTTTCATCTATTAAACTTTTTACAATGTAAGATCGGGTAATATTGTGATAAGCAACTATCATGCCAGGTATCCACTTTCGTGGAGACTCAATTTTAAAAATATATTACCTCCAACTTTATAATATTTCTCAAAATTCCTTATTTTTCTTTCCATTTTCTCCCTAATAAATTTATTTCTAATACATTTTGGGTTAGGTTCTAACAATTTATCTGTTATTGGAATTTTAGTTCTTTAGTATTCCGATATTCCAATAAAGCATTATAAGCTTGCTCTTTTGTTTCTAATTTTTTCAAAATAGTTTTTGCCATTCCCACTATTCTTTCCGCCATACCATTACTCCTAGGATAATGTAGGCTACTTGTAATTAATCTAAAATTCTATTTGTTAGCAAATTCTAAGCATTCATATGAAGCAAATGACATATTATCCGCCATGATAACCGTCGGTATACCGAATCTTGGAAACACTTCTATCCACGCCTCTATAACATCTGATGAAGTCTTAGACTTTAAATAAATTAGTTCAAACTACTTACTATAATAGTCTACTACAACTAAATAATTTTTTCCTGAATATTACAAAATATCACAACCAATTTTCTCGCAAGGTAAATTTTGAATGTCGCGTGGGATTATTGGTTCCTTAACGTTCGATGAACCGATTTCCTGACATTTTCTACATTTTAAAATATAATTCTCAACATCTTGATTCATATTTAACCAATAGAATAATTTAGATGCTCTTTTTTCTGTCCTTGTGATGCCTGCTTTAGTTACAACTTCTACATTATATGAAAACATTTTTAATCGCAATCTCTGTAATCTAGAAGAACCAATTTTATTAATTTCCTTTTTAAAAATTGTCTCTAAAGGTTTGTGATCTGACATAATAGTAATTCTTCTACCGTATATATACTGATGAAACTTCTTGCATGAAAATACTATTTCTAAAAACTTTTTTTCAATGTTTTTCCGTGTTTGAGAGTGACTTTGAAGCTAAACGAAATAATTTTGTTATTTTGAATGAATGAAAATTTATCACTAAAATAGATTCTATGCGTTTTCTATCCGGTCTTATTCCGTCCTAAAAAACTTACTTCTTTCACTCTAAATTGAATTTTATTTTTATTTAATTTTATATTTCTTTCCCTAGCTCCTTCCAAAACTACATTCACAATTCTATCATGTTCCTCAATGTTCAATATTCACACCAGGCAAATCTATAAAAGTATCAAATGTGACTAAATTACTTGATTTGTCCGTTAAAAGTACGTGTCAAAACCTATCTTTTAAATCGAAAACCGAAAAATATTCATATTCAGCTAAACTTGCACTAATTTCTTCAAACCAAGTTACTAACCTATGCTTGAGGTTTATCTGTTTTCTCAATGATATTCATATTCACCATTTCATCTAATTTATTTTTTTAATTTATTTTTATTGGATGCGCTACTGGAGTAGCACTTGGATCAATTTCTATATATTATATTCTTCCCTAAATTTTCCAACACCTTCAAAAACATATTTATATCTAGTACATAATTTTTCTAGTCAATCGATAAATTCTTTTATTCAATCCTAATTTCACACACGTATCTCTGCTTAAAATCGGTTTATAATCATTTGTAACTATCAAAAATAATTCATTAGAAGTAAAATCTTTCGAAACACAATGAAGTGTTGTTTCACCCAAAGGATGTATTTTATGTCCACTATATGTCTGCAATGTAACATTAGTTACATGTTAGCATGTTTTTATACTGTCTCTTAACGTAAAATCACAACTAGAGTTAGAACAATCACTATCACTTTGATTTAAAGTATTTACATGAATATTGGATCTACAAGCCACAGAAAAATTATATAATTTTTTACATTTGCTACAAATTTTACCAAATGGAGGACAGCTATTCAATTTATGAAATTTTAAACACCTTGTACATTTTAAATTTTCATTATTAATCTTCTTTTTTTGAATGTTTTTTTTTACAAAATCTAAATTTTCTGTCTCACCATTATTTTCATAGTTTTCTTGTACTTCATCTATACTTTTCTTTGATTCTTGATCTTCTTTCAGTTGCTGTTTTTGCTTTTCATAAATTCTGCATTCTAATATTTTTTCAATTTCAATGTTTTCCATTTTAAGCAATTGGTCTTGAAGTTTAAAGTCTGCTATACTTTTTCGTATTATTTCTTTACCATCAATTCCAATTTGATAGCGTAATATGGCGAGCTTGCAGTTGTCATTTAGTATCGTGTTTTTCGTTATTAAATAATCTTCAAAATCATGCAGGAATATTTCCCAGTTCTTGGATTTATTACCACATACTTTTAAATCAGGAATAGGTTTCAAATCCATTTTGATTGTTCTTAATATTTATTGAATTTTCGACGATATATTTAATTTTTCTTTTTATATTTTTTGATATTTTGCAATATTAGTTACTATTTTTCGTTAAATTTGCACGTTATAATTATTTTAAATTTAATTATTATTCTTTAACGACTGTGCCATGTGAAACAATTTACTTTTAATTTTAGAACCAGATATATGAAAATAATGGTAGCTTTATTTATTAAAAAAAGTGTATGCCCAACCGAAAAAAGGTTGTGCTTGTGTATTCTCACAAGCCCTATGAATTTAATATTTCTACGTTAATTATTGCATAAAATTCAAAAAATACTATTAGAAAAAGGAAATGATACTACAAAATCCTCTTTTATGGATTTCCATTGACTTAGGACCATGTGTGTTTAATTTCATGATTCTAGTTTCAATGTTATAGCAAATTCAAAAAGTACCATTAAAAGAACGAAAAAGTACAAAAGGTTCCTTCATATAGGATATTATTCACTCAGGATCGTTTATATTTAATTTGATGATTCTACGCTCAATAAAAAAGTACTATTAAAAGAACGAAAAAGTACCAAAGAGTACCCCCTTGTGGATTCGCACTCAATTAGGACCACGTATCTTTAATTTCATATTTCTAACTTAATTATTTAAAAAAAATCAAAAAGTACCATTAGAAGAACGAAAAGGTACTACAAAATGCACTTTTGTGGATTTGCATTCACTTTGGACCGATATTAAATATTATAAAAGATCTTAAAAATACCACAAAGTTCCCCTAGTGAATTCTTACCTACATAGGACCATTTACCTTTAATTTCATATTTTTAGGTTAATTATTAAAAAAGAAATCAAAAAGTACCATCAGAAGAACGAAAAAGTACTAAAATGTTCATTGATATTTGCTCTCATTTACTCAGAGCCACGTAAGCTTAATTTTATGTTTTTAAGTATTTTAAGTATATACAAACGTACCATTAAAGAAATGAAAAAGTACCAGTAAGTACCATTTTTTGAGCATTTTTACTCAAAACTATATAAAAAAAGTATCATTAGACTACCTTCTTTAGTAACATTAGAGAAATAAAACTAACCATTAAGCACAACGTTTTTTGATTTCTAATTCACTCAGAACCATATTAGCAAAATTTTGTGCCAGTAAATTTATTTATTGAAAACATTTGAAAAGTACCAAAAAAAAAGTACCAATTTAAAGTTTCCTTCCTGGAACAGATCCTTTCAACAAGAATTTTCAAAATGCTCTCTGTGTTTAAATTTGTGTGTCACAGATATGACTCAAACGATACCAATCTAAATTCAATTACTTAAAAAAATTATGTTTTACAAAAAGTACAAAACTTGTTATTTGAATAAAATGTAATTTCCCGTTTTTACCCCTTTATGGTACTTTTTCCACATAGATGTAGCAGAAAAATTTTTTCCAAGAATTTAAAAATTATAGTGGAGACCCTGAATAAAATGTAATGTTTAAAAAAGCAATACAGTATTAAATGTTATTGTTTTGTAATATTCTTGAATAAAACATATTTTCACAAAATACCGTTTTTCGCAAATTTTGTAAAATCGTGATCTTTAAAACAAAGAAATTTTATAAATATTGCTTGTAAACCCTTATGCATATATTTTCTCCAATCGCAAAATGTGGAATAAATAAATTAAAATCAGTTTTTTGTCCTGAATACATTTTGAAGTATTGTAATTAATGCAAATTATGCTTTGAATAAATAGTTTGCCAAACACACATACAACTTACTATGATATAATTCAGTCAAAATTTTTTTGTAGAGACCTGAAGCAAAGTCGTATATTTTTATTATGTAATATTAAACATTACTTCATAAACTTACACGTTTCATTATTTTCAATTATTATTTTAAATAATTAATTTACTTGAAATACAATCCCTTAAATACTCGTATTGTGCAAGTCATTAGGACTTAACGCAAAAAATATAATAATATTCTTTAAAGATGAATGTCGATTTCCAGCTAAAGACAACAGTAGCAACCTAAATAATATTAAGTCAATGACAATAGAGTAGACAACAAGAACAATAAACTCTTTAAAAATAAACGTTAGATATCAGTAACCTTACATAGTGTCTACTTTAGAGATTTTTTATCAAGATAAATGGCAAACTTAACGTGAATTTGTGGAAGGTGGCAACAGTTGCTCAAAAACAACAATATGGCGTATTCATTATTGTTTTTTATATATGCAGTTTGACAACTGTAACAACCAAAATAATAATCAGCTGTTTAACTAAGTTTACACTGTATATATTCGCTTTGATTTTGACGTTTGTTTTGATAAAAATTTGCCTAATGTAGACACTAGGTTAAGCAAAGATACAAGAATGAACGTACTACAAATGTATAGTTACACACAAACAGATCCATTCATAAACAGTTATGAGCACAAATGTTTTTGCATGTTGACCACCAAATTACGCAACTACTATTTGTACAACTGCACACACTGTGCTTAGCTTAAATAAGTTCGGGGATTTCATTGTAATGAAATTTAATAGTTTAATTAACCTTTTATACATTTTTTGAGTTAATCACATTTCATTTTATGTCTATTTAGATTAGGGGGAATTTTTGGTGGCGTATCAAAATTTTGTTTAAAAATTTATAATTGCGGATAGATTTCTCATTACAAAATTTTCACTTATTCAAATGTATTGTATACGATACTAAAATTATATGCTAAAATACTAGTCAAATGCAAATAAACCGAAGGAACACATATACAAAGAAAACATTTTACTCCAATGTACAGTGGGGCAAAATCGAAATTTTTTGGAAATAAATCTATAACTTCAATCATCTGGTTGGATTTATATCAAATTTCATATAGGTATGGCATAGTGGGGTCAATCGCAAAATTTTTGGTATCTTCTAAACTACTGGTCAGATCGGATTCAAATATATGGAAGTGATATACAGGAAGACCGAAACTTTCCGAAAAATCATTTTATAGTCACTGTGTGATAACACGTGATAAGCTACAGTTTCAAAAAATTGTAACCTCTTCAAATCAAGTCAGACTTCAAAGAATTTTATATTTCTTGGAGAATCTAAAGTGCTTGGCAAGATGAAGAAAAAATAATCTTACTCACTTAAGCTATCTGTTATTTTTTATAGACAATTTTATTTATAATCCATTTGTACAATATTAAGTAAATAGTTTAATAATATTTCAAACATAACAATAAAACTTAACATGTGCTATTAAGCTATAATAGGTTAACAGCTAAAGGCTATATGCAAGAGACTTACATAATGTTTTAGACATACATATGTACTAATATACATTAAATGCATTCTTGTATTCATTTTCTAAAGGGAATCTTTTTAGTCACTTTACCTCTTCTGACTCATCAAGTAAGGATATGGCTAAAGTATTGGAGTGATTACTGAGTCTCGTAAGATATCGGGTGCTAAAGCTTTTTATTTCATCACTGATATATGGTATTTGTACATCTTCATGAATTCGTTTGTTGGTAACATACCAGGGAGCATTAACCAAAATCATCAAAGTTTTCGACTGATATCGTTGTAGTATTTCAATGTTTGAGTTACTTGTCGTTACCAAGAATTGTATGCTGGTTTTATTATAGTTTTGTACAATAGAATTTTGGTATTGAGATTCAATGCTGACTTAGGTCCCAAAAGCCAATACATTTTCTTGGTTATAATATTCAGATGCATTCTTTTAGCAATAATATGGCTCCTCCAGGTAAGTCTTTTGTCAAGATGCATATCTAAATATTTGACACATTCAGATTTGGGAATTTGAGTATTATTAAGATGTATATATAGGGTACAACGTTGGACTTAATACGCTACCCTGTAGTACATCAGGATAGATAAAGCGCATTTCTGAGCTTTCATCACTCACCCGTACAAAAACGATCTCTCTTCTAAATAAGATTTTAGCAAGCAATAAATTAGAGTTGATAAAATAGTTTTGAGTTTAAATAATAAGCCTTGATGCCAGACCCTATCAGTAATTATTTAAATTATACGATGGCATTGCTCTAGAGTGCTGTATTTATGACGAAAACCAAATTGATATTCCGGTATTATATTTTTTCTTTCCAACAGGGCATTAAACGATTTGAAACTATTCTCTCAAATATTTTAGAAAACAAAGGTAGCAGAAATAGAGTGTTCGGGCTTATTTGGTCTCGGAATCATTGTTATTTCTGCACACTTCCATTGAGTAGGATAATGAGAAAGCCTAAGTATTGCATCATATATTAGTGTCAAACATAATAAGGCTATGATTGGTAAGTTTTTCACAACAATGGCATCTATTTTATCGAATCCAGTATTTCATTTTAACTTCTCCAAAGGAAAATGGTTTAATTGGAAACTCCATTTGGCATGGAGATTAAAGAAACTCTATTAAATCGTTTTCATCAGGAGAAATGATTTGAAAGTTTATTCTAAGTGTTTAGAAAATAATTCCGTCTTGTTTTTATTCGTTCTGGACCAAGTGCCATCACTTTTTTTAATTGGTAAATTTTTTTTAATTGCTTTTTTTAAGTATTTAGTGGCTTTCCATAAGCTGTGTGTATTATCTCTTGAATATTTATTCTTTGCAAAAAACTTGCAGTTTCATAATTTTTTAATTCAAAGAAACGCATTTTCAACAAATTAGAGGCGCGATTAAAATTTGTTTTGTCAAGTGGACTTCTTATTGTTTGCCATATTCTTCTTAATCTTGGCTTATGCAAAATCATTTGTTTTATTTTTGATGGTAAAACAACCTGTCTTTCATAATTTTTCATTGGCTGTGGAGTTGAGAGTAGCGCAGCTTCATGAATGAGGGTTGTAAAATTTTCGACCGCTAAGTCTATATCATAATCGTTCTCAATTTGAGTATTAAGGTTGAAATTTCTTTCTAAGCAATACTGAAATGACGCATTGTCTGTTTTAGGAGAGATACAGGTGTTATAGTTTAGAATGATAGGTGAGCAATCTGAATAATCTAAGGTCATAATTATCTTTAATATCTAGCAGATGTGTTGAAACTCCGGAATAAACAAAAAAGTCTATTAAAGCAGGGATTTTACCACTATCGCTAGGTCAGTAAGTTGGGCTACCAGTTGATATTGTTTTATAGTTGATTATAGAAAACATTTGCAAAGTGCCTTTCGTTTTGGATAAATAGTTCTAGACCCCCACCTAAAATTTCCAAAAAAGTTTTCTTATTCCTGATGTGTTATGCTATGTCTAGGTGGAAAATATACTGAAAATATGCTGAGATCAGAGTTGTTACAATTTTTTAATATTCCACTTCCTTGTACAGAATTAGTTATTACTAGCTCCAAAGTTTTGTATTGAAAAGATGATCTTATCAGTATAGAAGAGCCACCATAAGCATCTGTATGATTAGCTTCAATTAAATCAAAATTTTAAATTCTAAAGTGAGTTTTTGTGGTAAAATTGGTTTTTTGAAATGAATAATATATCTATTGAGTTGACTTTGAGAAAAACTTCAATTTCCTTTGTCTGATTGAAGGCACCATTGGCATTCCATGTTGCAATTTTTAGATTTATTTGCATAATTTTTATATTATAACTGTCATCAGCTTATTTATTATTGAAGCTTATTTCACATGGCTTCCAATCTGGAAAATACTACCTTAAGCTTGAGAATATATGTTCAGTACCGTTGGCGTTAATGTGTGTACCTAGCTGAGGAAAATCTCTAGGATTTGCATGAAAACCTAAAGTCTTAGGCTGGTATCTTCCCTTTTTTGCACAAGTTCTTGATAGATTTTACAACCTTTGAAATTAGCCGTGCGATTTTGGAGACAATGTACATATTTTGGTGGAGTATTGATATATTTTTTACATTTAGCTGTAGGATGATCTTCTCCACATTTAACACACTTAAATGATTTCTTGCAATATGATTTCCTATGACCAAATTGCTGATAACGAAAGCACTGAATTAAATCTTCTTCTCTCTTGGGTGGTTCGACTGTGACTATTGCGTTATTTAGAATTTTTGTTTTGTATGGTATGAAATGCTAGGTATGAAATTAATTTTTTTTCGATTCAAAATACCTGACTGCCTTTCTATAAGAATCAATCGTTTTTATCATTATTTCAATACAAATAGTTTTTCTCATCGTTTTATTTCTATTTTATGTTCCTCTTACATTATTAATTAATTATTTCCAATTTAGAGACTTAAAACACAATTCTGGGAATATTTAAAATTGGTTTTATTAATCCTTTTAAAATTCTCAGTTAAGTTTTGAAGCTTTAACATTTATATAGATATGTATATTTCTTTACAGTTCAAAAGAACTGAAATCTAAAATTTAACTTTCCAATAGTAAAATTGTTTTAAAATTTTAAAATCAATCGTTTTTATCATTAAAATAATTTGATCATCTCTCATTGATTTATAATTAAATTCTTCACTTGGAATTATTTTTGGAAATAGTCTTTGTCATTAAATTATTGTTTTCAATATTAGGAATAAATATTGGTGGAGGTTTAGGTCCAGTTTCTTCTTCGCCTTCATTAGCTTTATTATTACCATCATCAATTTCGCCATCATCGTCTAACAGTTGAAATTGATTTACATTTAGAGTGTTTGGTTCTTCTGACGAATTAAATTTTTTATGTACATGCATTTTAGGAGATTTTTGTCAAGGATGTTTGTTTGTATCAGATATATGCTGCCGTATTTGGCAGCATATATCTGATTACTTTCTTAAAATTTATTATTGTAAACAAAGATTTATGGAATTTTGCTCATTATTTTTCCGTTAATCTTATATATGTTTTTGATTAATTTAAATTTAATTTAATAATTAAATTAGCTATAATTTGTAAGTCTAATCACAACTCTTGAATTTTAAATGTTTAATTTTTTCTTTGACTCTATTTTGCTTTTTCGGGAATAAGTCCTGAGGTATTTGAGGAAATTTTTTTTTAAATATTTTTAAATATTAAGAAACATGTACGGGAAAATAGTAATTGAGAGCACTAATTTCACGTTACACCATAAATAAACAATTTTCAAATTCAAAATTGCAAAAATTATCATTTTTTTTGCCGAAAAAGTCTCTACGCTCTTTTTTCTCTAAAATATAATTTCCTTTAAGAACATATAACAATTTTATACTACTCAAAAAGGTCTTCACGGAGATGATTTTAAAGTTTAAAATGAGCCCCATCACCTAATAGGGTTAAGTAAACACCCTCGCGAATTTTACCTATTTTGTATCGAAATTTTAAGTTTAGTCTATGTGCAGATGCAGTTTCGGAAACTGGATGTGTTCTTTGCCAAAGCTTTTGTCCAGATCTGGCAAAAATATAGACTTCATAGCAAAATTTCAAAAAATCCCATTTTTCCTAAAAAATATTTTATTCTTTATCATTTCAAATGATGAAATCAACATTCATCAAAAATTTACTTAGGATATCTTAACAAACAACCATTTTATTACAGATAAAATATTTGTAGATTCTCCAAAAAACTAATTTTTACCAAAATTTTATTTAATTCCAAAAATCAGAAAATTTACGGTCTGCAATATTTTCAAATAAATTTCCTTGTCAATCTGACATAATTTCTAATTATATGCAAAAAGATTAAAGTCAATATTTTTTATACGCTACTTTAAAATTTAGTTTAAAATTGAAATAGATAAAATTTCAAATGCAAATAACTTGCTTTTGATAGGCTTGATCGAGTGCTTTAAAAATATGTAAAAACATATTAAATCGGATAAGAAACAAACATTTGACAAGCGAGTATAAATTTTCTATGTCAGAGATACTCAATGTTGATTCTGCCCCACTGTGCAATGTAAACAACGTTTAGTCGTTCTCCGGAAATACACACCGAAAAAAACAATTAGTATGACTATTTATCATTTACAAACATAAACCTTCATAATGATTTATGAATGACCATCTTGTAATACTGGCACACAGCCATTCTTAAATAAAAAGGTTTTTTTATTTTTTTGTAAATTAAATTTTTTTATTTATGATGGGTTCAAAACATAATTCGCTTTTATTTCTTCTAATTTAAGGTCTTAAAGAAATTATTTGCATATTTTAGTAATTTTGGGTGTGATCACATTATATTGTTGAGTTTAATTAATAAAGTTTAGTTCTAGGCACGGATGGAAAACATGGTACAATTTTACATTCTTTGGTACATTTTTATATCAGTGGGTACCGTGGTAATACCACAACTCATTTGGTATAATATGATATGAACGTATTATTCTTTATTTAATCAACACGATAATCGAACTACTTCAGCAATGGTTTTGAGGATGAAATCAAAATCATCCTCATAAGTTAACCTTAATATTTAATAAATACATTCAATTGGGAATGCAATTATATTATGTATAAATATATGAATTTCTACTAAGATAAATTTTTTTCTGAGCGAAATTTTCTAGAGAAATGTGATGTATTACAGTAAATATTTCAGAAAATAATATTTAAGTTGATGAAATTGTTTGTGGTATATTTTTTAGCAAATAATATTAACAGAAATTTCAAAAATCCTATAAAAGTGTAAAACCAATTTTGCAATATTATAAAATTAGAGATAACTTTAGTAACAAAATTCGAAACTTTATTCGCGATTCAAATTTTTATAAAAGTTATAAAAAAAAACAACAGAGAATTTAACTTTAAACGTTTATATCTATTTGTTTATTAGCTCATGTCTCTAATTATATCTCAAAGGTAAAATGTTTACCTAAAAATGCACTCGTAATGTAATTGGAATTTTCAAAAGCAATTTTGAAAAATCACTACCCTTTTTTTATTATCCTGTAGTATATTAAAAATCTAATAACTTTACTACAAACTACAATATTAATTGTTCTGGGACAAGACAATCTACTATTTTAAAATTGTTTTTAGAAAAAAAGTGCAAAAATTTTGTTATACAAAATTTGATTTTTTTCATATATGTATATATAAATATATACAGTGCAAGCTCGATTTTCGCGACTAATTAAAAACCAGACCTGTGGCGAAAAATTGGAATTCTTTTTACTTATATGTTAACATTTTAAATATTTTTAAAGAAATTGGAGATTTTGACTTGCTTTTTTGACAAATTATTTTTCAAATAACAGCTAAATTACGTAGTTCATATCTAAAGCCCATCTTATGCATATGTTTATCCATGTTATAAATCTTCTACTTTAATTTTGTTTTCTTCATAACCACTATCGTACAAATCCTCCGATTCCGTATCTGATAATTCCATTTGAAATTCTTCTTGAAACCACTTGTTTATGTCAGCATTTGTTAAAAGATGTTCTGTACCAATTTGAGATACAAGTGTACCAATAGTTGAAAGATCTTCTCTCTCCTGAATTATATTTTGTAAAATATTTAATGGCATGCTACCCTCTTCACTCCATTCACTACCGAATTCTAGCAAAGCGTTCCAGGATTTTCGGATATTGGACACTGATTATTTATCCCAGGACGTAGCTAAAATCTGAACTGCAATCAAGTGAATGAATTTAATTTGACCAAGTTGATAACGTTTTAATCTAACGGTTGAATAAGCGCAGTGTAATAGGGTGGTAGATTCATTACTATAATTAAACTGCCATCACTTTTTAGTTCCTCAACTGGGAGACAGTCGCATTATCTAAAAGCAAAACTGTTTTTTGCGGCAGACCTTTAGAAGCCAAAAATTATCGGACCTAAAAAACTTTTACTTATGAACAACTTACTTTTACTAATTGGTGAAAATTAACTTACGTGGGGAACAAATTCGAGATGGAACCAGTTCTTGAATATAAGTGATGTATATTACAGGATTATTGAAAAAGCATTTAAAGGCGCGTGGGTTTTTCGATTTTCCAACAACCAACAATTTCAGTTTGTCTGTGCCGTTGGCATTTGGACAGGGCAAAAAAAGTTACTCCCTTTTAACATATTTTCTTCCGGAAGCTTTTTTCTCACTACATGCGAAAAGAGTGTGATTTGGAAGCATCCTATAATATAAACCGGATTCGTCGTCACTTTAGATTTGGTGAAGAGTCAACCCATGCTCATCAATGTAATCCTTAAACTCTTTCACAGATGGATCAATAAAATGAGGTTTCGAGGACAATATCTCGCACGTAATTTTTAAAAATCTAATTCCACGCTTAAATTCGACGCTTAAATTTCTTCAACCATCCTTCACTGTCATTGAAAACTGAATTAGTTTGATAAATTTTAGAATACAAATGACTGGCTTTTGATCATAAAATTGCTGCTGATATTGAAACATTTTTTCCCTTTGTTTTACAAACCACTTATAAAACATTTTTTCCATTCTTGGATACTCAGCTCTCTTTAAGGTGCAACGTTTGACAGGGCCACTTTCTGTTGTACGTATATATTATAACGCAGTAAACCACAAACTTATGCAACCTGTAATTCACGCAAATTGAATTTATGGAATCTCCACTTTTAAATTTTTTTTTAAATCTCTAATTTTTGAGAAATTGTTGGCTTTAAAATATGTTGATCTTTTCCCATATTAATAGATGTATTTACACAACAAATGACACGATTAAACTGACAAAATTGAAAATCCAAATCATCTAAAAAGGTTAATATAACAAAAGACGGAGATTTCCCTTTTTTTTTGGTTATAGACATTGTAATCAAATTTAAGAAAACAGATAAAAGTCGCGAAACTGTCGTCATTATAGAACCTGCAATTTTAAAAATGAAGTCGTCGCTATAACCGGGCCGTTAAATTATTCATAACGTCGAATTTTATTGATTTAAATACCAAAGTTAAGTTGATCATAATTAGAATTTGGGGTTTCCCATGATATTTTTTTCCCGGGAAACGGAAATGAAACGGAAATGAAACGAAAATGATACGGAAAGCACTGATTTCTTATAGAGAATATTAAATAGCTTTATAAATCATAATTATTTAACTAAAAAAAAAATAATAAAATAATATTAAAACTCTTTCAAGATTTAAACAATTTTAAATATTTCCTACAAATAAAATAAGCACATATTGTATGTTATACAAACTTTATATCTCAGATTTTTAGGTTAGTTATTTTTTCATGCCGAAAATTAAAAATAAATCCTAATCTATGGTATTATATTTAAGTTTCAATATAAATAGTTTTTCTCATCGTTTTATTTCTATTTTATGTTCATCTTACATTATTAATATTTAAAATTGGTTTTATTAATCCTTTTAAAATTCTCAGTTAAGTTTTGAAGCTTTAACATTTATATAGATATGTATATTTCTTTACAGTTCAAAAGAACTGAAACGTGTTGTGTTTTCAGTGCTAAAACTCTCGAAGTAATAATTTGTTTATTATAGTGAATATTTTCGAAGCGTAACTTACTTAATATTCATATCCATAAACCAACAATACAATTAAAAAATCTAGAATTTAACATTCCAATAGTAGAATTGTTTTAAAATTTCATTAACATAGAAAAAAAAACAAAAATGGATTTCAATTACGAAATTATTTATATCAATTAAAATTTTAATTGATTTCGTTCCTATCATCAAAATGAT
The DNA here is from genome assembly GCA_932274085.1 of Protocalliphora azurea. NCBI lineage: Eukaryota > Metazoa > Arthropoda > Insecta > Diptera > Calliphoridae > Protocalliphora > Protocalliphora azurea. The sequence continues at coordinate 108,726,603 of OW026519.1, read as the reverse complement.
AATATTAATTAAAAGAAATTAATAGATTTTTGTAAAATTTTAAGCAAATTTTTAATTAAATAAATTACATTTATAATTAAAACTTTGCCACTTTCTTCCAACATAAGGATACAATTGGCAATTGTTTTAATACATTTTTATTTAAGAGTTTATTTTGCGAATACATAAGTATGTAAATATATAATAAAATTTCACAAGCAAGACCTTCTAAAACAGAAAGATAAACGTTGAGAACGTTTCATGACACAAAAATAATTAAAATACTATCAATACTTGCTTACTTCTACGATAATGCAAATACTGTCGAGCGGGTGCCATATGAAGCATCGTCAGTTAAAACTGCCACAATTTATAAAGAATTTTTAAAAGCTAAAGATTAGCGGTAAGAACGTTTTGTATCAAAAGAATAATTAAAATGCTATAAGTGCTTGCTTATCCATATAGAAATGTTATTGCGAATACAGTCGGAGCTGGTACCGTTTGAGACAATACCATTTACAATTGAAAACATTCCAGAATTTAACATAGGGCTTTGAAAGTAATTCTTATATATATATATATAATAAATATTGGCAAACAATAAATACATTTGTATTTGTACTTACCATATTATAAACTGATTTTTTATGGAATAAAAAAAATTCATTTGTAAAGTCTTTATTTCGAAAAACTTACAAAGGAAGACAAGAAATAATTTTCATTTTATTATTTGTTCCATAAGGTTTTTCTTTTAAAATGTCACATTATTTTTTCTTTTAAAATTTCCTAAAAAATAATTATATTAATAAATACTTTTTATTAAATTAATATAAAAAACTAAAGAACATGTTTATTGAAAGGTGTTACCCAATAATTTTTTCCGTGAATTTTTAAGACATTCTGTAACGTGAAGTATTAATACTATAGAAAAATAAAATATTTCGTATTTTATCAGTATGTCATAGGATTCGATAGAGAAGACTTCAGACGGTAACACAATGATTTTATATTTAATTTAGTTTTTATTTTCTTTCAATATTTTTTTTTTTGTTTTTTTTTTATATTTTTTTAGAAAACTTTTGTATAATCATATTTTTGATAATGTAGAAAAAATACCCTATTGATACATATGAAAATTAAACGTTTTTAAATTATTTAAAATATCACAAAATTTGCCTTTAAATTAATACTAAATTTCTCGTTTTACCGGGAAAATTAAAAAAATTTCCGACGGAAATCCCGGGATTTCCCGGGCTCCAAACCCTATATATAGTATAGTTTAATTCAAAAATAAGGCTCTTTTTAAAGATGCACTCACATCAAGTATGCAATTTTCATTTGCATTTTTAATAAATTTCTACCCTTTTGATTTTAAATATTTTGGCTTAATATTGAAGGTAAATATTTTTATTTCGCATTAAACTAGTAATTATTCTGGGACAAGAAGCTATTATACCACTAATAACAAATTAAGAAATGTGATGACTAATATGAATAAAATCACAAAAAATAAAAAACACAAAAATTATTTTTGTAAGAATTAATATGTCCCAGGACAATTTAACTTAAAATTTTTAATATTATAATTTTTATAATATGAAAGGTAGACAACATTTTTTTTTGAGTTGAAATTATTTTTAAATTATTGTGTTTAAAGACGATATGTTCATCTTTTCTCTAGAGGTCTTGGTGTTTAAAGTTAGGAACTTTTTCTTTTTTTGACTTTTCAAAAAATGATTATCTTAAATAGAACCACGAGTTTTTTTAAAATAGAAAATAGTAATAAAAAAATGAAGAATTTTACCCTCATGGTCGAAAAAGTACATTTTATTTGTTTATTTGTATTTGGTATAAAATGAAATAAGCCATTTTTCATCTCTGATTTATGATATTGTTGTAGCTATTAAGTCAATTTATTTATTCATATTGATATATTGTTATTTCATAAATAAATAATTGTTCTTGCTCTTTCGTTCTCTGCAAATATCAAATTTCATTCGCGTTCGCTTTTAGCAGCTAAATATATAATTATTAAATTGATTTAAATACGCTTGTAAATGAAGTGTTTATTTATATTTTTGTTTCCCATCACAAAGAGGGTCGTTAGGAGTAGAGTTAAGCTACTTGTGTTAACAAATTTTTGATAAATGGCTATTGTTGTTGCTGTTATACAGACGAAGCAAGATTGAATGAACTTCTTGATGTATTTTTATTAAATTTTGAAAGAAATCATAAAATTTTATTCTTTTTGCATTAAATATTAATAGATTTGAAACTTATTTTTCGATAACACAGATCAAAACTAAAAAAGTAAATGATATTGTAGGTGCGGTCATTTCAATCATCGGGAATATTTCAGTTTTTCTCCATCACGTTACATTTGTAACGTATTTAAGACCAAAGAAAATATCTTTCCTGAGGAGTTTTAAGATTATATAATTTTCTAGGTAATAGGTAGATCAAATCAGTCATTCATGATTTATAGACAAGAAATGGTACTATAAAGATATAGTATAAGTCACGTCTCCAACTTGCCACACATAGCCCCTAGAAGTCTTAAAAGTTGTAGAAATCAAGAATTTCTTGATTTGATTTTTGATTTTTACAACTTATGTGTGACAAGTTGGAGTCTTGACTTGTACTATATCTATGTAGTACCATTTCTAGTCTATAAAACATGAATGACTGATTTACTAAGTGCTAAGAGTAGAAACTTTTTGTATATGTGAAAAAAATGTATATTATTATTTTCAAGTCTAAAGCTAAAAGAACATTAAAGAAAATATTACAAAGATGTTTCTAAATTGATTCTTTAGAAATTAAAATTCTAATTTTATCATAAAGTATCCAAGTATGTGTTATCTGAATTATACTGTTAAACGTATTTCAAATAACATATAGGTTAACATTTTGACCAACTAAAATTTTCTTTCTTTTACCGAAAATTTGATTTCTAAAATCTCATTTATTATTAAAAACCAGATACAGTGCAAACTCGAGAATCTGGATAATCATTGCAGAAACCAACCCGGATTGTCGAATTATCCGGATTATCGAGGCTTTTTTCTTTTACTTAATATGTGAAACACTTAGAGTATCAAGTTCAAATTTTTCGTCAAATAACATTTTTTATTTTAAGTATTAGGAAATGTTGTCCGGATTACTGAATAGTCCGGATTATTGAGTTATATTATATTCATGAAATTGCTTAAAAAATTTTCTTTTTAAATGAGCCAAATAAAATTTTTAACTAAGTAAATGATATTCAAATAATATTAAAAAAAAGATAACTTTAACCAAATAAACAGACTTTTACCCAAAAACCAATATTTAGAAAAAAATTAATTTCTCAAAAAAGATTTTCATCAAAAAAATGATATAAAAATGTAACAAAATATTCATAATAATTTTTCAAAAAATAAAATAAAACATCATAGGGCTTATCAAAGTTTAAGCACGTGTTAAAGCATAATCATATATAAAATGGCATTCTTTACAAACAAACTAATCATTTCTACAATGTCTACAATTAGGCTTTAAGTTTGGGTTAAAATATGATAAGTTAACGGCCCATAATATCATATTATGATGTTTTAAATTAAGTAAAAAAAATTTTAATTAATTAATGTTATTTTATAATAGTTATTTATTATAACAAAAAAATTATAGTTTACTTAATTCCCAAAATTTTAATCGATAGGATTAGTTTTTACAAAGTATATTTAGCTAAACTCTTTCGCATTAGTTACCATCCTTAAGAATAAAAAATTTTGGTTATAATTTTTAGAAAAAAAAAATGATGTTTTTATAGTACAAAACTACAATTTCATAAAAAAAAAATACGCAAAAAGTGCTAAAAGGATTCCAAAAATAATTCGAAAAGTGCTAGAAAAATGCCGGGTGCTACAGTATTTTTTTTTTTTTTTTGTGTAAATGAGCTTAAAAAGTCCTAGATCTAGCACTAAAAGTGTTAAATTGGCAATACTGACTCGGAGTTAAAAAAAAAAAAAAATATATATATATATATATATATATATATATATATACATATATAAATATTTTTTCTAATTTTTAAGTTTGTTCTCGTTATTGAAATTCAATAAATAATAACCAAGAAAAAACAGCTGGCACTTTTTTGTTATGTTCAAGAAAAATGTTCTTTTACTAAGGCAATTTATTGTTAGAAAATCGAGTTATTCTATGCAAATTTTTGAGTTAAAAAATAGAAGAAAATGTGTTAAACTTTGTTTAGTTTTCAAGCTTATTTTCATTATTTGGAACCAGTAAATGATATTAAAAAAAATGGCTGCCAGTTTTTCACTGAACTCAATAAAAAATCTAGTTTGCTAAGGCGATTTTTGAAAAGAAGATCAAGATAGTGCAAATTTTCAAAAAGGGGCAAACTTTGAGTAAAAAAAAGAGTAAAATGTGTTATTTTTTAATTTGCATGCTTATTTTCATTATTGGGATTCATTTAATGATTAAAAAGAAAAAATAGTTATCAGTTTTTTGTTAAACTCGAGAAAAAAGCTCTTTTGCAAAGGAGATGTTTCTTAGAAAATCAATACAAATTTTTCAAAAAAGGTGAAATTTGAGGTAACAAGTTAGAGCGCTATATTTAGTTGTGCCGAATCTTTTATACCATTCACCACTTTACCAACAAATAAAAAGTAATGGTGTCTATTCTTGAAAATGCGTCGAAGAAGTGAAAATTTCCATTAAAACCAAAACAAAGTTTAAAAAATTGTTTTTGTTTGCCGTACATTTCTAAAATGGAATTTATCGTTTTTAAAAGAGAGAGAAACGCGTTAAAGTTCTCACGCTTATTACATTTTAAAAATATATGGTAAACAAAAACAATTTTTTAAACTTTGTTTTTGTTTTAATGTAAAATTTCACTTCTTCGACGCGTTTTCAAGAATAGACACCAATAAGTAGTATGCTATAATATATTTGTGTTTATACCTAAAAAAATAATACATTCATACATTCATTCCACAAGAACCGTTTGCTTAAATATAAAAATCAACAACTTAAAAGCATACATAAATACGAACTAACTGACTGCACACACAAAAAACAATAACACTGATAATGATTCTAATAAGGTTGCACACTGGGGATTTCGCGGAAAAAAAGTCAAATAATCAATATACTCTTCATGCAATATGCAGTGATATTTTGAAATTTTAGACTAAATGGTACAATCAAATCAAAAAGAATTACTCCGATCTGACTGCCAGTTTTTTTTATACTCGTCTCAAACTCAGTACTTGTATGTTTTACCGAACCAACTTAATTTAAACCTAAAAATTTAAAAACGAATATTATTTTATTATGTGAGCTAATGTTTTTCTTTTTATTTTTTATTTAAAGTAAGATATTTCAGAATACTAAAATTGAAAAAATAAACTCTGCGGAGACTTAAGTTTTTTTTTTTTTTTTTGTTTATTTTTATGAACATATAACAAAAATCCCTTTTTTCTCCATACAATTGGACCTGCAATTTTAGCCTTACTTTCCCACAGTTGGAAATCACTACTAATACATTGTCTCATATCCGTTTTTACATTTTTAATCAATTTCAAGTGCCACCAGGTGCCACCTCTCAGTACAGTACAGTACAACATTTTTCAGCTGATTGATTCGGGACTCAATTCTGATAAGGCTCTTTTGTTTAACATAACTCGAGAACCACTAGTCGGATTTTACTGAAACAAATTTAGAAAAATCAAGAATTATAATTACTTTCATCTGTTTATATAACGTTTCGCTACATAAGCAACAGTTTCGCAGTTATAAATAAATGTATGAAGAAAAAAAAATATTTTTTGCCTAAAAAATTAATTTTTTTTTTTTTTTAATTCATAAAAAATCCAAAACGGTAAAACGTGTCAAGTCCTATTACTTTCACGTAAAGTCGCATAACCTATGAACAAAATGATACATAAATCATGAAAATCGATGAACGCGTTTCGCTTTCATTCACAATTAAGTAAAGGTATGAATTTCAAAAATTTGCTTGAGATATGCACAAAATTCTTTGGAAAAAACATTTATGACATTTTTTATGATTTTCAAAATTAAAAAAAAGTAATAAACAAAAGGTTATTTGATTTTTATGATTGCGGTAGCAAAGTAATAAGCGGTAATAAATGTGAGTGGACAATTAAAAGGAAAAAAGGAAAGTGCACTTTTTTAATTATTTTGGTTTTTGCGTTGGCTACCTGTATAATTTTTTTTTACAGAAATTCCACCCACATTTATTAGTGCTCATGTTTTGGAACGTACCTGTCAGTAAAATATTGAAAAGTACATAGTATTTATAGGTGTTCATTGATCGATTTTTGTCATTCAACAAGTACTGACGAAGGCGAAAAGTACAACCGATTTTTCTCCGGTTTTTAATTATAACTGAAACTAAAGCCCAAGAGTTTTACGACAACGAAAAGTATTTCTATTTCTCATGGGGTTTTATGCTCGAAGCTTCTGGAGTTTGATAAAGACAGAACAAAATTAAAACAATTTTTGCAACAATTGCACGTTGGCTTAAACGATACTAGAGCATGTGAAATTTTGGATACACTATATAAAAGCTTTTACTCTAACTTCAAACAAAGATGGCAGGATTTTAATCGTACGAAGTAAATTGGCTTGAAGGCAAGTTTACTGAGGCTGAATATTCTACCAGTTCTGCACTTGGTCGGCCACCCAAATCGTTTGAGGAGTGCTGTGATCGCGCCATACGATACAAATAGGATCAAGTACGTGCTATGTTTCCTCAAGAAGTAATTAATTTTTCCTCTAGTATTTCAAAAACCAACCACAAAATTTGTACATTAAAAACTTTGGGGATATTTACAAAGCTTGAACTTAGAAAAGAAAAATACGAGTATCTAATGTATTGGTTACAAAATGAAGGATATAACATACTCGTACCATACAAAGAACTCACGAAAGAAAAAACTAACAGTTATCCTCAAGGAATTTCTATTACTGAAAGTTCAGGTAGTGTACCTCTGCAAAATCTGTATATAAATAAAACTAAATTTGTGATGAAATTAAAAATAGATTTAAAATAAATAATAAATTAAAAATATCATTTAAATTTTTTGTTAGTTAGGGCTTTTTACATTGTAGGTAACGATATACATTACTTTATTTTGATTACTTTTGTGTATTACTATATAAATAAAACTAAATTTGTGATAAAATCACTACATTTTTTGACAAATATATTTTTTTCCTCTTCTCCATACAAAAATCCCCGGTGTGCGTTGTTGAAAACTAAATTGCTTGCTTATACAAAATACAACAACAATAATAGTTATTGCAATGTTTATGTGTGTATATTTTTGAAAGTTTTTTTTTAGTTTTTGGTCCATAACTGGGCTGTTTGGAAACCAAATTGGTTCATATTTATGACCGATCTATATAAAAATTAAATTCGTAGCTTAAATATGAGCTTCAAAAAGTCGAATATGCGTTTTGGCCTATATCTCGGTTTCTAGTGGACCGATTTAGTTCATTTCTTTAGCATTTACTTTGCCAAAATGTAGTCTCTAGCTTTACAGAGGCTTCAGAAAATCGAAAACCGGTTAAAAATAATCCGGTTTTTAGACATATCTTCGATTTCTATGAACAGATTTTATTGAATTTCAATAGCAAAATTTTCGAAAGATTTTCCGATCGTTTGATATATATATTATTTATGGCAGTTATTGCTAGGCTTCTTAAACGCCATATCAACCGACAAACGGACGGACGGAGATCGTCCTGTTTCTGTTTCATTTCTTGCTCTCCGACGAAAATTGTGGAAATTACAAACGGAATTACGGAGAATTTGTCAAAATATTTTATTAGTTTTTAGGATATTATTCGACATAATATACAATAATTCTTAAAAAAAAAGAAAAACGGCTGCTACTTTGTTACAAAACTAGAGAAAATGCTATTTTACAAAGGCGTTTGAGGTTTAAGAAATTTGGGTTTTTCATTAATTTTCCAAAAACGAGAACAAATCATTGGAATAATTTTTTACGTCCATGGGCTTTTTTACATAAAAGGTACCTAAATTAGGTTTTATTCAAACTCAGTAATGAACTTTCTATTATATTAAACCTAGAAACATGAACTTACGTATATGTAGTCCTAAGTGAGTGAGAATTCACAAGAGGTGAATTTGTGGTACATTTTCATTCTTCAAATGGTACTTATGGAATATTTTGTAATAATTGTGGTACTATTTGTTCTTCTAATGGTACTTTTCGAATTTTCTGTAATATTGAACCTAAAAACTTGAAATATAGGAAAGAATCCATGAAGGGGGACTTTGTGGTACTTTTACGTTGTCTAATAGCACTTCTTTAATGTTCTATATTATTGAGTCTACAAACATTAAATTACTGATACATGGTTCTAAGTGAATGAGAGTACATAACAGGAGACTTTATGGTTCTTTTTGGTTCTTCTAATGGTACTTTTCGAATTTTTTGTAATAATTAATCTAGAAGCATGAAATTAAAGATCAATGGTTCTATGTGGGTAATAATTTACAAGAGTGGACTTTTTTGTTTTTCTAATGGTACTTTTTGAATTTTCTATAATATTGAACCTAAAAACATGAAAATTAGGATATATGGTTCCAAGTGAATAAGAATTCTTAGAAATTTGAAATTTGTGGTACTTTTTAAATTTTTTTATAGTATTAAAACCTAGAAACATGAAAATAAAGATATATGGTCCTATGAAGGTAAGAATTCAAATTTTGAATTTTCTAGAATATTGTATCTAAAACCATGAAATTTAAGATATATGGTAATAAATGAATGAAAATCTATAAGAGATGACTTTTAGCACTTTTTGTTCTTCTAATCGTACTTTTTGAATTTGCTATAAATTAAAGATAAATAGGCCTATGTGGGTAAGAATTCACAAGGAGGGCTTTGTAGTACTTTTTCGTTTTCGAGTGTTACTTTTTTAATTTTTTATAATATTGAACCTAAAAGCATGAAATTAAGTGAATGAGAATGCATAACAGGGGACTTTATGGTACTTTTTGATTCTTGTAATGGTACTTTTTGACTTTTCTATAATATTGAACGAAAAAAATTCACAAGGGAGACTTCGGTGTACTTTATCCTTCTCCTAATAGTACTTCTTAAATTTTCTGTAATAATTACCTAGAAACATGAAATTAAATATCAATGGTTCCATGTGCGTAATAATTCACATGAGTGAACTATGTGGTACTTTTTTGTTCTTCTAATGGTACCTTTTAATTTTATATAATGTATAACATAAAAACATGAAATTCCACAGGCGGGACCTTTGTGATACTTTTTGTTCTTCTAATGGTACTTTTGTAATTTTTTTTATAATAGTTAACCTACAAACATGAAATTAAACATATATGTTCCTAAGCGGACTTTGTAGTACTTTTTTTATCAAGTGGAATTTTTATGATTTTTTTTGTAATAATTGACCTAAAAACCTGAAATTAATAATATTTGGTTCCACGTGGATGAGAACCTACATGTGGGCTCATTGTGGTACTTACTTCTTATTTTTTTTATAATAATCGACATAGAAACATCGGTTTAATAATATACATATGTTCCTAAGTGGTGAGTTCACTAAGGGGGAGACTTTGTGGTACTATCCTTTTTCAACTACTTTTCAAAGTAAAAATTTTGAGCTCACAAGCAATAAAAATAATTAAATAATTTCATACTTTTTGAACCTTCCAACATTTAGAATGTAAAAGTTGTATTTTGGTACTTTCTTAGTTTCCTATTAATCTTCCAAATCAAAAAAATATAGAAATCAATTTTTAAATCGAATTTTTATACAAATACACGAAACTAATAACATGGTATGTGGTATGTGTAGTAAGAGATTTACTTTTTGGTTCTTTTTAACCAAATTGTATTGTAAACATATTTCCCCCGAAAATATTTATAAATTTGAAGTCTTGACGTGTTGGTAACTTTATATATTCCATACCATAAAGTATAGACAAACTTTCTACTCAAAAAATTTTTAGATATTCTAAATAGGATAAAAATGGTTAAAAATGTATTCTGTATATCTTTTAAGGCATCAAATTTATGAAAAAAAATTTATGGCGTTCTTTTGTATTTAAAGAAATAGCAAACACATTTTTAGTATTTTTTGGAAATTCAAACGTTTACGCGGGCTAAAAATGGGTAAATCCATATGGTGGTATTTTTTCATTACTTTAAATATCTCCTAAACTAATAATTATAGTAAAAAAAACAAATAAAAAAACGGACAGGTGTTTGGTACTTTCTGAAAATTAGAACGCTTAGAGGGTAAAACATGAATGTTGGTACTTTTTGGTAGCCAAGCATCTTTTGAATCAATTCGGTGTATTTGTGATAGAAAAACAGGAAAGCATATCCAATGAACTAAAAGACTTCACAATTTGAGATAGCTTTTGTTTTATCAAATTGTGTAATGTACACAACGAGGGGGCAACGAAGCGCACGGGGTATTAGCTAGTTATTAATAAAGAAATATTGATAGAATTATAAAAGATCGTTGTTGTTTAGAAAGATTTTTTCTGTTTACACTGAACCAAATAACGTTATTGGTGCGTAACGCTTAGTGGTGTCCAGGTTCGTTCCAAATTGTGGATAAAACACGATTTTATTATTAAACGTTATAAAAATTACTTTATTGATATCAACAGTAGGTATGGCTGATAGAGAAGTAACAGTAGTACCGAGGATAAGTCAGAGTACAATCTCTTGTGCTTTGCGAGTACTTGACACCATTACCTCCAAGGAAGGATGAGACTATTCGATTAGAGACAGCTATGGAACAAGTAGTGGATTAACCTTATTTAGGCTCACCGTGTTCTTCCACACTACCTACTATTGTAGCCTTTGTCAAATCAGCTGAATAGGAATCTTGGTTCTGGTTAGAGGCTCACCTGACTTTAGTCTCACTATTCCAACTCTAGCTGCCTGTAGATGGGTAAAGTACAAACTTCTGGGAATAAATAACACCAGGAAGTGGCTAACCTCAGTTAGGCGTTACTGATCACCCACCAGTTGACTGTTCTATTTACTTTTAAGAATTACTACTTGCGCAGGCAAACCTACGCACCAATTAGTAGTTCTTACCACTAATTGTAAAATTAACCAAACGACTCTCCCCTGAATGCCTGCGACTCGTCTTTTTATAGCTGCGAACCACACATGCACAGTCGGATTATTTGTCCTTACCATTTCTATGGGCTCTGTTATACAGCTTGCCAACTGTGGTCCGTTGAACTCTCAATTCCTCTGACCACCAGGCTGGCTGTATCCTTCTGCCCGGATAACTCACCGGGCAGTTGAGTTCATAGCTTTTGTAAAAAGACCCCGTTACCTTTTCTACCACTTCGTCAAGATTATCCCTCGACATGAACTTCATCGGAGTTCCAGTCAATCTTGACTCCAGATCCCGCTCGAAAGCGTCCCAATCCGTCCTTCTAGTATTCCTAAAAGGTTTCCCTTCAGAACCCAGAAGGTTCAGATCAAAGGTTATGCTGGCATGATCAGAAAAAGTGCATCCCATAGCCACTCTCCAATCCTCATTCTTTAGCCCTTTAGTCCACAGACCTGGTTGTTATTTAACCAAGGCTCTTGGATTAGGGCCACGTTACGTAGGTTACTAATTCGGTTGAGGCCGCTACACAATGCAGATTTATCTGCACCATCCGCAACCTCTTTGGCTTTGCCATTTTTCATATAACGAAATTTGACATAGCCAAGCCTGAACGTAGCAACCACCCCCCCCCCCCCAATGATTCCAATTTCTTAATGGATTCCCAATCTACTGCGAATCGGAAATCTTTTCGCTGGTTCTCTTTACAAGTCAATGAAGAGACAAGTTTCCATTGACTTGTATTGATCCCCTTATTCTATCCTTCCAATATTCCCAGTATAACTTCCAACGGCTTAATGGGTGGTGGAATCCACACCGTGACTATTGGCGCAAAGGCAATTCCGACGCTGGTATAACCTCCAGTTGCACATCTGGACAAAGGTTACCACATCTGCTAATCGCGGCTTGCAGGAACTCAAAGGTTCCTTTATTATCGCAACCAACAGTCTTGACGCCCTTGTCCAGTCTGCATCCATGAAGTCTATTTCACCCGGCCTGTGCCTTGCCTGGAAGATTTCGTCCATAAGTCTATCTTCAATCAGCCGCCACATTTCCGTACTGATTCTCCCATCTGAATCAGCGCGGTCAATGACTGCTGCTTGAATAATTTCCGATTTGGACGAATCCTTCCCCTTTTTTGACGATGAAGGTCAAGCTACCCGCTTAGCTACTCCTTTATGAGAGTTTTTGAGCGGGCCACTTAGTGCCTTACCAACCTTCTTCGCTGATGGAATCTGCTGGTCATCCACAGACCTCACTCTTTTTATGGTCCGCTTAGGAGGACCCTTAAAAGAGTCATGTGGAATATGACCAGCTTTCTTGGAGGTAGAGGGTATCTCATCTCCAGGCAGAGCTCCCCTAATGGACCTCATCTGAGAGTCCTTAGCGGGGCTCGCAAGAGTTTGGTTTACCCTCTCTACTCCCTTCGTAGTATGGTTTGTCCCACTACCAGTCCTAGCTGACCTGTCCTTTCCCTTGCGAGAACATACAGGACTGCCAGCGCCGACTTTTGGTTCCAAAGTGCTGGTAGAGACGGACTCTTTACCTTTGCAAGCAATTTCCGGACCTTCCTCTACCTCCACTTTAAAGCCATCGGTATAAGACATTCCCAAGATATCACCGATGGAGCCATTGGTCCGTTCAAACCTGTATATGCTCTTTCGGTGTTTCCTGCGAACATGTCTATCCCGTCCGTCTAACAGCGATGGGTCCTTCTTAGCCAACTTATTTAGTGCAGCTATGGAGATCGCCTTTTCAAATCTCGTTCGAATGTCGGTTGCGGCCTGCTTATCCATTGGATTTGCTACCGCTTCCTGCCGAATAATTGTTTTGGCCATAGACCTGGACATGTCTGATGCCCCCGTCGAGCTCTCCTGCTTCATACCCAGTTATGTTACAGTGACTACAGTTCCACTCTCCTTACCACGATCAAGAGCAGAGACAACTGTTGTCTCATGTTCTTCATCGGACCCAAGAGACAGGTCTTCCAGTCTCTCCGTCGCATTGGATCCTACAAGATCCTTCGCTGTCCTCCTCCGTCAGTTGGGTCAGTAATTGTCCGTGTTGCATGAGGATGTCCTTGTGTAGTCTTAGCAAGTCAATGTCATCGTCCTCATCCTCATGCTTCCCGCCTTTCCTAACGTTGTCATTATTTTTGTTTACCCTGACCCTATCCCAAGCTCCTATATCAGCGTCCGTAATTACTTCTTCCCTAGCCAAATCCCCTCTGTCCATTATCCCGTCGTCTTTTTTCCCCCTTAACCTATTTGTTTCTATAAATTTTCCTTGTTTAATTTTGTCCCACGAGTAAGCACATAAAATATACACCATCTCGCGCAGTGATGGCGTACGCGGACTAGGCTGTAATACAACTGACCCTTGCCATTAGCATCAGAGGGGAGCTGTTTTCGATTAGTTTCTTTTCGCACTAACTAATCATTCGGATCCTCGGCACTGCTACCTACCCTTTGATCTTAAAAGTACATGATACCTGTTTATTTGGTCCACGGAAAACGTATGGCACTAAGACCGCACCCAGTGCCAGAGATGCATTCATTTTAGCAGAATCACCAATTAGAATACATCAGTTGCACCGCATCCAGTCCAGCAAGCCTATCCGTTTCCAGGACCGGGTGTGATACAAAGGATGCATTAATGTCGGCAAAGGGAGAGGGCTCCAGCACCTTACATTAGTGCATCCAGTGCCTCTCGCCCAATCCCCCCTATCCGCCACCTGGGGACGCGTCAGATGGGAGTAAACAAGTAAAGACTCCACACGGATTCGTAAGTACAACAAGACACCATTTAATGCAATTTAACATCCCTAAAAAAAGTTAATTTGAATAAATTATTAGCTAATTTATTTAACTTTTTTTGTCAATTTTAAAATTTACTAACTTCTTCAACCTATCTAAAAATATTTAAATTGACTAAAAACACATAAATTTGAAGAAATTTTGCAAAAAATTAACTAACTTATTTTATTCAAATTGAATAAAATTCTCAAATTTTAATAAATATATTAAAATTGACTAAAGGCATGTAAACTTGAAGAAAATTCTTCAAAATCGGACTGCACTTTTTCAGATTTAATTTATATTGAAATTATTTAATTTAATAAATACAATTACAGTTTTCGATAATATTTATAAAACATATGCACATACATATGTATATTTCTTATAATTTTGTTATTTAATTAGTTTCGCTAGACATTGTTGAATATACATATATGTAAACTACTTTAACTAAAATTAAGTAGAATTAAATAAAATAGAGTAGTTAAATTCAGTACAAATTCTTCAATATGAATAAAAAATTTTGTTAATTTGGCTAAAGGCATGTATACGCAGAGAAAAAATATGATTGCGGGTACCATAATCGAAGAGCAACATATTGTGATTGGATTATATAGTCATAGATAATAAATATGAACATTATAATCATAAAATAATCAAACTTTTTATATTATGATCCGAGTTTTTACATTTTGTATTTAAATATTTTATAATATTATGACCCAGTTTTATAAAATGAAGCTCCGATTTTCTCAGCTTCACCATATTATTTACCACAAAAAACTGTATAACATATTAAAAATTACTCATAAGATGTTTCATATTAATCTTAATATGATCAATCATTATTTGTTCATTAATTAATTTTATTTTATTTATATATATTGTGCGAGATAACACAAGTTACTTTTTAGTAACTAATAGTAGTTAATCAATATCTTATACTGCTTGAATCACACCAAATATAACAAAATCTTCTCTACTTATATTTATTCATGAATAAACTAAATGAGAATTATAATGAAGTTGGAAAACAAACATTAAAAACAAAATATATTCAAAAACAAACGTTATGTGTTTTTCAATCATATTTATAAAAAGGCATATGTAAGTTAAAGGATTACCACTCGCGTTTATGAAAAAAATTAATATTAGGCGCGACCAACTGCGCCAGAATAAAACGCGAACTCTTTTATATTTTCACAATTTATTTAAGGATTATTCTTTTATGAAAATTTTCAGGAGAATTTAAAAGCGATTTTATGTTGTTATCTATTTCAATTAGACATTTAACTAAAAAATGGCATCGATAAATATGCACTAATTTTCGCATAGATGATTAGATGAAAATTATTTACTCAAAATTATTTGATTAAGCACACTACTACCACAAATTTATTTGACATCAATTATTAAATGAAAACCTTATTTTTTATTTTGTTTTAATTCAAATGTAACAACCCAGCAAAAACTTTGCTTTCCTGGTAAGCTAGCAGGTATAATTGGAAACAAAAATAAACTACTTATTTTTTGCCTGAATAACTAGTTATTTTTGTTCGAGTTGTCCACAAATTAAACTTCAATAGAAATATTGAAGTTTAATACAACACTTAATAATATACGTTAAGAATAGAATATCTACTTTAGGTGAATGCTTAACAAGAATCATCTTAATTCTATCAATACTATATGATTTCTTGTTGGAGCATGTCTTAACAATTTGTATTATAAATGTATCGCTTACAAAATCTTCTCAAAGATTGCCAATAACTATTGAATTAAAACGTTCTGTAAATGTTGCAACCATATGATTATTTGCAGGTGTTCCGAGATGCGTAGATACATTGTGGATGCTTTTTCCGAAGAGCTTTACAAATATTCCAAAATGGTTTATCCTCTTTTTTTAATGAAGAAATTTGTTTATTCCAGACAATGTTACGCACTGACAGAATTTTATTTCGAATAATATTAATCAGACTGCTCATAATATTTTTATCAGCTGGCTGTCTATATTTGGACCACTGTCTTCTGTAGTAGTTTTTGATTCTAATTAAATTTAAAATGTAATTAGGAAGTTTAATATAATTGTCAGAAGAATTTAGGAGGTACATAGTTAGACTCCGCCAGTAGCAATTTCCTATTAAGAATACTTATGTTTTCATCAATACTGTCTGTATAAAATTCATCATCTAAACTCATTGGTAAGTTATCAAATTTACTTTTTAGATAGGACTTGAAGCCAGATCAATCAGCGTTTTTATAGTCAAAGTCTAAGTTGTAATTACTCTCAACGTTGTCGTATAGAATAAATTATATAGGAAGGTGGTCAGAACTAAGCTCATTTACAACAATCGGCTGAGAAACAAGATAAGGACTATTTAGATCTTTATGATGTGGGTATATAAGAAGGGTCAGAAGGAAAAAAATAGAATTCGAGAAAAATGTTGTAAATTCATTGAAAATATTACCCCAGCTGTTAGCTCTCAAACATCCCCAGTTACTGTGTCGGCTACTAAGATCTCCACATATGATAAAAAAATCCATTATTGTTACAAATTTTTCTTAAATCATTCTTATATTTACACTGAATGTCAGGGATATTATGACCACCAGAAAAATAAATGCTAAATAGTTTTATTTTTGTTGAGTTATTTAAATGAATTTCAATTTAAACGTTTTCAATTATTTCAGTATTTAGTCTTGTTAATTTAGAGTATGAGAAAGATTTTTTAATTAAAACATCAACACCCACTCCTACTGATATTTCCCGATCAGCACGTATTACATTATAATTAGGATGAAAGAACACATTTTCACTTTTTAACCAAGTCTCGGAAAGCAAACAAATATCTATACTTCTCCTTAGGAGGAAATCAAATAGTTCTACGAACTTATTTATAATACTACGACAATTCCAAAAAACAATTCTTATGTTATTGTTAGCCATTATAATTACTTGATATTTCTGCCTATGCCTAAATACTTAATATCTAATTGAGCGATTATATTAAATTGTTCAAATTTATTTTTTAATCCCAGAACTAAATCCGATATTAATGTCGAGATTTTTTCTTCAGGTTGGAAGGTTGATCCCAAACTGTATTATAAGCAGAATTAACAGGTGAAGAGGACTGAAAGTTTAAATTTGTTCTTAAAGATAGAAATTGATCAATCAAGTTATTGAAGGTAACTTTAGAACGATATGAAGTTGAATATCTCGGTGATGAGTTATTATTATGCATTACATTTTTGTTATTAATTTTATCTCTAATTTCTAAATACATTTTACGATTTGGACAAAGTATAAAAGTTGATTTATGATTTCCATCGGGACAGGCATTTGTAAGATGTTTCCCCGCACAATTTGCGCATTTAATATTGACAGAGCAGGATCTTTCCCCGTGACCAAACATTTGACACTTATGACACTGAATTATTTTGTTTTTATTTGATAGTCCCATTTTATTATTGTTCTAAAGAGAGATTTAACATTTTTACGTAAGAACTTGTTTGATTAATTCATAATTTTTATCGGAATCACATGTTATTTTAGCACCTATAGAAATGTTTTTAACAAAATAGTTTAAAAATTCATTTTTACTAAAAAGTTCTTGAATATAATTTATTTTATGTCCCAAAACTTTAATTGGTGGCAAAAAATTTCTTTTAGAAGTTGTAGTTTGGTTATTAACAAAGTCATCCATACTGTTGGTATCATCAATGTCATCCAGTGCTTGTAGAGGCAACCAATAATTGTTTCCGGAGCCATTAGAAGTAACATTACACGATTTATTAATTTTAGATGACGACATTTCGTCGACTCATTATCAGTTAAAGACCGTTTGCGAATTTTGGATTTTCTCTTGTTTATTAAGTTCAAATTAAAAAATATATATTTTAAATGTTTTTATACGTAATTTACGTATATACACAAGAACAACCCTGTTGCCTTTTCACGTCATTTAAAAAACAGTCCTGTTTTCAGAAAACAAAACGGTTTTCTTTGCACGCCACTTTCAGCTGTATAAAAAACAGCACGTATTATTAAGGTTATTATGTTTAAATAATAAAAAATATTAATATCTTGAAAGTATTATTTAAAAAGTTATACTTTAATAGAAAAAATATAAATCGATCACTTCCTTTTTTTTTTTTTTTTGTCAATTTAAAGTCTGCGTACCTAAAAACAACAATTTTTCAACTCATTATTTGATGTTGCATTTATTTTGTAAGATTAAACAAAAATTCACTCAAAATAGTGGTACAGATTTTACAACTTGGGTTCACAGCATTTTTTGTTAAGGGAAAATATATATATGTAATGACTACTACAAATTACAAGTTCCCATGTTCTGTAAATCGAATTCCAGTGAAAGTGAAAATGTTGCGAATATCAGATATATTAGATATAGGAACTTCGGTAAATTTATGTCACCATTATTTTCATTTCAGATTTTCGTCACAATATAGAATGAATATCAAAAAATCTAATATTCATAAACTTGGAAACTAGTTGTTTAAATGTATTTCTTTTTAAAAATCTTTTATTAGAAAAATAATAATTTTATATGCAATTAACGTAAGACAATTAAAACCTTTTTCAGTTTTTATACTAAATGTATTTAAATATCCAATAATGGTAAATGATGCTCAGAATTGATATCCATTATATAAAATCACTAAACGTTAAAATCTGTCACGTAAATACTAAAAAGGGTGCTCAATTTGAACCCTAAATAAAGCAGAAGACATCTAATATCGAACAACACTATACCAAAAAGTAAGCAAAACTACTGTCCATAAAAACTCATGTGCTATATATATTTCCACCAAAGGGTAAAACGATCATCAAGAGAGGGTTACCCCCTATCTGTTTTAGCTTTCAAAAAAGACACTGGTCCACATTAGACGCATAACCTCTAAGTTCCTCTAATATAATATTTTAACAAAACTTAAGCTGAAGTGCTCGCTTTTAAGGAATTGATCTTTAACGATTTTTTCCTGCTTAATTTTATTTCAAGAACATGGTCTTATTTTTACAGATATTTATATTTTACTATAATATTTAACCTGAATAATAAAATCATTTATTATATAATTTGGTATCTTATTAATCTTTCATTTTAGAATACAAATAAAATATAAATAACTATCAAAAATTTTTATTTTAATTCTCTGAGGGTTTAAAAAAGTACTATCATAAACTTATTTTGATATCGAAAAATATTTTCATCCCTGTGAATGACTAATATGAACCCCCTTTTATCCCAAGTCTACAAATGAGATTAACGCTGATATAACATGTGAGATAACACCGGCAGAGGAGAGCAACCATTCTCTTTATATTATGTTAAATCTTAAATAAGGGGTACACGTATTCTAATAAATCCTATAAAATATCATTATTTTCAATCACTTACAGAGTAAACATGATCTTTTTATTTAAGCAATTCGCACTTTTTTAGCACAATTATTATAAAAAATTTTTAACATGTAAAACAAACTCTAAAAGGAAACAATTTTACAAAAAACATTATTTTTCAGTAATTTCCAAAATACAAATGCACACACACAAACAAACTTTCGTATATGTGTATTTTTTTGACAGTTCATCTTATAAGATGATTGTGTAGAGAAATTTCATCATCATAATACATCTTATAATACTAATATTTGAATCTACACGTGAAATAATTCTCTCAGAGAGCGAATTTGACATTCTCTGACACAAAAATCTTACATATTATGTTACGTCTAGATGGGCTGTTATGCAGTCACGCTTGTATAACTATAGAACAGTTTGTCCAATTTAGATAAATAAAACTGTAACAGATGCCGATTAAAATTATCTTCAAGTTATCCAAACATGATTTTCTTATCCGCTCAATATTTTTGGAGTTATTCTTAATTAGTGGCGAATAAAATATTAACTTTTCATTAAAAATTTGAAGAATTTTGATCATTAATTCCGAAAATATTGATCAGATAAAAAAATAATGTTAAGATAATTTTTGTATGCATATTTTGGGGTTTCAATCTAAATCGGACAATTCGTTCTCGATTTATAGTAAAATATACATAAGGAGGATATGTACATAGTCCTGTTGATACCTTTCTGAAAAGTGTTAAGCTATTAATGAAATGAAATTTTATTTTTAAGAAAAATGAGTGTAGACACCTTTTCGGAAAAAAATATATATTTTAAAATCGTATATTTTTGAATTCCAAAGAGATATTCACTTCCAGTTTTTTTTTTTGGTAGACAATTTTGTTCTTTGATGGAAACAGTATTTATAAAATCGGACAAAAATATTGGGATGTATATTGAAAAACTTTAAAAAGATGTAAAAATATTCGGATAAGCAACAAAAACTTGGCAAGCGATAAAAATTTTTTTATGTCAGTGGTACCCTATTTTGAGCCCCAATAACTACGCTCTTGAAGGGTATGTGAGTCCTCCCTTCCAAACTTCAAGTTGTACGCTCCTCTGCTACGCCTATGTGAAATTTTATGTAAATAAATTTCTAAAAAATTTCGATTTTGCCACACTTTACAGTGTATTCCACTTAATTGTAGATATATGTGGGTACCTTCACTTAATTCCGAAAAAAAGTCAAGATTTGAGCATCAATTTTGATGATACCGTCTTATTTTTTTTTTCACAGCACAACCAGTTTTATTTTTTTTATTTTTATTTATTTAGTAGCCAATAAAATTACAATTTCTTATAGGCTAACATACATATTATTTTTAAGGCTATTTACAAAAAAATGTCTTTCATAATCATTCAATAATAAAACTTTATTATTTAACTAAGTTAAAAATACTCCTCTTCATACAGATTGGATTTACTGAGAAATCAATATATGGATAAAAACTGTTGAATTGATTGCATACACGTCTCATGGGATCAAAGTTGGCATAATTGGTTCGAATATATTTTATTTTTAAAGAAGCATAATTTCTAATTGGACGATTTTGAATTACGAATTCGATCTTACGAAATTAATATTAGGATTCAATGAAAAGTTAAGAAGACAAAATAAGAGAAATTGTTTCCGGACCGATTCTATTTTCTTTATATTAACTTCGTATTGAGGATCCCAGTCCACGGCAGCATATTCCAGGATTGGTCTTACGAGAAATAAGAATAATTGCTTGGAAGCGTAAGGATCATTAAACTCTCTTCCTCAGTGCTTGAGGAGACCTAGAACTCTTTTTGTCTTTTTAACAATTTGCGAAAAGTGGGAATTAAAGCATAGTTTACAATCAAGCAACAAAACAAATCAAGAAATTCTTCGACCAGATCAAAATGTGTTTACAGTTTCTTAAATTCAAATCCATTAGATTCATCATACACAAATCATAAAGATTGTCAAGATCTGATTGGAGTGGGAACACTGATAGGAACAGTTAAAGCTATGGAACAGCTTTACGTCATCAGCATACATTAATATTCTAGAATTCTTAATGCAAGTTGGTAAATCATTTATAAATATTAGGAATAATAAGCGGCAGAGATGACTACTTTGCGGAAGACTGGAAAAATAGGAATGGTTTTCGATGTACATTATCTAATATACATTGGTATCTATTTTAAAGATATGTAGAAATCCATTTAAGGAAAACAGGAGAAAATCCGAGTTTATCCAATTTGAACAATAGGAAATCATGATTTACTTTATCGAAAGCTTTACTAAAATCTGTATATATTGTGCCTGTCCGTAAACCGGAATCAAGTGCAGTTATAACTGAGGTTGTGAACTCCAAAAGGTTAGTAGTAGTGGAACATCCTTTTGTAAATCCATGCTGAAATAGAGAAAGATAACAAACAACTTGATGCGAAATTATTTCAGTAACTATCTTTTCGAAAAGTTTTAGAATAATACTTAATTTAGAAACAACTCAATAATTGGAAATGTGGGATCTGCTTCCGGATTTAAACATAGGTATAATATAAGACTTCCTTCAAACTTCAATAAAATTACTATTAAATATTGACATATGAATAAGTACGTTATTGGAGATATAAGAGAATGTAAGCATTTTATAAGAATACAGCGGGGAACACTGTCAGGTCAACATTTATCAGAATATTTTAGATTCCGTACAGCTGTCAGCACCGTTGATTTATCTAATGTTGGACAATTTATTAGGGCTGCAGCAGGAATTGGATGTGGATAATTGGAAAGTTGATATAATTCTGTATCAGAATAGGCGGATGAGAAGAAAGCAGCAAATATATCGCAAATATCTGCATCGTTTGAGGATTATTTATCACCAAATTTCATCACGGATATACAGAGACTCGACGTTTAGAACTTACAAACTGGTAAAAATATTTTGGATTATTTTTAAAGATTCTTTTCACCTAAAAAAAATATAATTATTGTAACATTGGATATTTTCTGATTTGCAAACTAACCTTGATATGGAGTATGACATATAATCAATAGATAAACCTGACTTTTTCTATTTTTTTCAAGGCGGTTCATGAGCAATTTTTTTCTCGTCATTAAGGGCATACTTTATTGTAAGTAATATATTCAAACCAATTTTGAGAACAAAGTAGGTGATTTAATTTGGAATAATCAGCTTTAATAAACTCAAAACCCATCTCATCATTTACATGAGATTATAATGACGTATATGCTTATTTCAAGAACGAAGTGATTAGCATCTTCAAGTGTTAATAATGGATTAATGGGAAGAATATTAAATTCTTCAGGTTAATCAACAAATACAATATCAAGAAATTTGCCAAGCCTGTTTGTTTAATATGTTGTTTATTTAGAAGAGTTTTAAATCAGCAATAGCATCCAGTAATTCAATAGATGTTTCCGATCTTATTGATGGACTTAAAAATGCGATAAAATTTGTAGCTAATCAATTCAAACCTGGTGATTGTTCTTGGTGTTCTTTTGGTTTTAAACTCCAGAGTTTAAAACCATTTAATGTTTGGATTATTAAAGTCACCAAGAACAATCACCAGGTTTGAATTGATTAGCTACAAATTTTATCGCATTTGCATGTTGTTTATAAATTTGAATGTTTGATATAGGAGAAATATAAGAGCAAGTTATAAAAATTGCTCTAAATTTGGCTATAGCAAATCGGCGACAAATTCAATATTTTGATCAATGTTAAGAATTATTTCTTCTGAAGGAAAAATAAAAAAGATAAAAAGAGAAACATTTGTACCGCTTTCAATTTTTAAAAAAAACTTTTAAGAAAAAAAAAGAAAAAAAAAAGAAAAAGCATATAAAAAAATTAAGTTAGAGAAGCAATCTTTCACACCGTTCTTGAGTTATATACTCGTGTAATGGCCTTATTATGGGCGAAACATTAGACACGCCCATAAAAAAATCCAGATCAACGCAGATTCGTGATCTTGATTTTTTTGCCGACCAGTGTAATAAAATAATATTTTGAGGCTTATTGTCTTTCATTGTTGAACAAAGGAATTTTAATTACTGTTAAGTATTAAGTACTGTTAATGTTTATTTTTTTAATCAGCCACTATTTTTATCACGGCAAATAAATTTTTGTAACCAGAATTTTGAAAAAAGTAACCAAACAGAAAAAAACCAAAATTAAAATTTTGAATTTATTTATGCAAAAGTTTATATCGGTTATAAGGTAAAAACCCTCAGTAGAGAAAAATATTTAAAAATTAATTCTTTAGAATAACCATTTTATACATAAAAATTTTAAATATCTATAGTTCAATAATACAAATTTAATTATTCATATTAAAAAACGTTAAAACATCTTTTAGTTAACTGTGTTTATAGCAAGCTAAATTATAAGTTTAAAATTTCAAAATTTTTCAATAATTTATATACAATACAATTAAATTTTGTCGGCAAAAAATTTAGAAGTTAACACGGTATGGAAAATATTGTAATGATATAAGAAATAATAAGTCATTTTGGGAGAAAAAATTTCCGTACCGAATGCAATTTCTAAAACCCTTCAGGAATTTTTTGTTAGAAAATTTGTAATTTTTTCAAAATATGGAAATAAAATGTTTGTGTAATAGCAATGATTGTATCTAAAACTTGCAATGGTTTTAATATATTGCTATTAATTAGTTGGTTAATATTAACTCAAAAATTGAAATATTAAAACAGATTTACCATATACTGTATTACTCCATTTTTGAGTTATTAAATAAAGAGTTTTAAATTTGCATTTAAATAGCGGAATAAAATAAAACTATATGATCATTTGAGAAAAACATATATAAAATTTTACGAATTAAATACTTTAATTTCATTAAAATAAGAAAGCTCAACATTTTTTATTTTGCATTAACGACTATTTTTATAATAAAAAAATACATATTTATTAGATATGTATATAAAATAATCCAAAATACTTTAGGATTAAAGATATGCCTTATTTGAAAACTTCAATGAGTTTGGTGCGAAAACTTTTTAACGATCGTGAAAATGTAATATCTCATTTCTTATTATTTTTCCATAAATTACATGTCATGTAAATTTTGATAAAACGTATAAGTACAACTGTACAACTATTACAAGGAAAAGATATTTTTTGAAGAGACTTTGTCAATTGTGTAGGTACATTTGGTTATAATAATACTTCTATTTTTATAAGCTTTGTCTTCTATAGGCGGTATAATCTATATCAACCGATTTTAGCACAATTTCTCAATGTTGTAGCATATAACTGAATACCTGATCATTGAGCTGCGTATATGTTCTTGCTTGCATTGTTTATTCCGGCTCTGGCTCGTCGGCTATTGGGCTGAGTATGTATATGAAATTAACGCGAGATGTAATAAAGGCCATATAGTAACATATATTTTAATTGCATGTATTATATTATAAAAAGAAATATATGAAGTTATCAAAAAAAAAAAAAAAAAATAATAATAAAAAAAAACTATATGAAATGGTACTTAAAAAAAAATGTGCAATTGAATATATTGTTAAACTAAATTAATATTGCTCCTAAAATTTGTGTTGTCAGTAGGTGTAAAATCTGCAACATTTTTCCTCCCAGCCTTCATCATCTACCTTAGTACATCTTAATTTTTAGATGATCACTAACATTTCATATCACCACATAACTACAGAATCAAAACGATACGATTTACAATTTCATTATAAACTATTTATTTCAAACGAATAAAAAAAAATCATTCAAAATTATTTTGCTTTATTATTTAAACAATTCATTCAATAGGATTGCAATTTTTAATAATAATCACAAAAATCATTTTAGAGTAATTTTTCATTTCACCAATAATTTAAAAAAATATATTAGATTTATTTATCAATATATAATATTTTTTTCTGATTAATTAGTATTAATATAGAAAAATATTATAATTTTAATTAACGTAAAATTCTCTTTATAAAAAAAAGTATGAACAAAAATACATAACAAAAGAAAACCGAAATCAGGTCAGATTGATGTAGATCAATTTTGAAGAATATAAACAAGTAACAAAATAAAAAAAAAATTAACAGACGGACAGAGCGGGGTTTAATAATTCAGGAAAAAGGGGGGCTTATTTTTAATAAAATAATATTTTATAATCAAAAATATTTAACAAATAAAATTAGTTTTAGAGATTACCTTATATAATATATTGATCCATAAATTTATGTATATTAACATTTTCCACTATATAAAAAATATAATTTCTTTCAATTCTGTTGCTTTATATTTTTAATTAATTTCCTATTTTTTTTCTTCTTTTTTTTATTTTATTGCATGCTTTTTCTCAATGAAATTTTATTTTTCACTAATTCTTTTCTGTTTCTTTAATTCAAAAATAATTCTTTTATAATTTATATCGTTATATATATTTTTGCATTTTAGTTATTTTTCAACACTTTTTAAATTATGATTTAAACATTTATTTCAAATTAATTTCATATTTTGTCTTCTTTATCACAAATTCTTGTTCTTATGAAAAATAACTAAAAGCACATAAAGGGAATAATAAAATAAGCGTTTGTAACTTACATTTATCACAGTTAATCCATCGTTGAATGATCATTCAGCAATGCTATCTATATTCGCTGGAGAGAGACAATTATAAAATTCATTTTTGAAGTGGTCGATGATAGGGGTTTTATTTTATATGTTCTTCTTTACCAAATAACATACCAACATCAGCAACAGTATCCAAAGATGTTAACATTATTTAAAAAAACTTTTTATAAATGATTTTTTTGCTTTTACTTTTAAACATAAAAGATATTCTATACTTATTTGATAAAGGTGACCATATTCGATTTCATTTTTTTTACCAAAGATGTTGGTGGATAAAGTATTTCTTTAAAAATATATTGATGACCAAATTAAGAACAAACATGTTTCGTTCCCTATAGAAATGTAGATGTTGGGTTTTGCAATTAGGAAGCTGTATTTTGAGTAAATCTTTCCATGGATAGCAATGACGTTTTTGTTTAGTTACCTTGTTGAAGACGAAAAAATGATGCTACCAAAAACTTGTTCTCAAGTTTATTTTTAGCCAAATTTAGATTAAGGGTTATCTGCGTTTGTAGATTTAGACAAAAATTTAATTTTGGTGCCAAATCTGTGAGAATAAATTGTAATACAATAAAAGAGTGATGAAATTTTATAACATTAAAAGAATAATTACCCCTTTTGTGGACTGGCACCAATAAATAAATCGATAATAAAGAAATTATATTTATGTGTAGACACTAAGTGTTAAGTTAGGATTTCGATTTTTATTATATTCTATAAAAAGTTGAATAAATTTTACACTTTAAAATGCAAAAATTTATTTTTACATGTGCAATTGCCGAAAAAAATACGGTGTTACTTTTCACTGAGTTAGTCTTTATGGAGGTTTAGGTTAAAATGAAAGACCACATTTTTAGAAAAATCCACATATATACTCTTGCTCTAGCATTTATTAAATTGCTTAATAAAGTTAACCGCCATAAAAAATTTACTCAAATGTAACTAGTAAATATCATATATTTCAATCTAAATATATGCCCCTAGTGGAGAGATTATTGTGACATACTGTAGAACATAGTTGAAACGGATATATGTATATATAAATAAAATTAATATAAACGTATTTTTGTGTAATTAAGATATACATGTATTTGGTAAAATTTTATGCAATTTTAATTTCTAATTTTATTAGTGAAATTTAGAAATATATATATTTTATAATTATTTTAAATTTTTAAATTATAGTAATAGATTTAAAAATAGCAAAATTATATGAAATATTGTAAAAATATTCAATATAATTGTTAAATTTGTTTCTTTAACATACACTATCAACACTTTACAATGTCATTTCTGATATGAGTATGATTGTAAGTAGAAATTTGTTACATCTAATAGAAAAGATATCTTCAATAGATATCTTTATTGTACTAAATCACAATCATGTTAAAAAATTTAGATTCCGAAATTGCCCTAATTATCTCTATTTGGTGGAACTAAACTAAAGTTTGTGGAGTGTAATTATACAATGGAATACATACTTTCTATGCCGCAACACGTTTCAATATCATTCTTGATATCTTCAAAATTGTGGTTTCTTCATCGTTGTAAGTTAAATTTAGAAAAAGTGGTCATAAAACTTATGACGGCTTTTTAGCACAAAATCGTATTGATGTTCATTATATTGCACAGTGGGACAGAATCGAAATTTTTTGGAAATAAATCTGTAACTTCTGATCGGCCGGTTGGCTTTTCATGAAATTTGGTATAGGTGTAGCAGAGGAGTGTACAAAGAAAGGGGGCACAACAATTCCCCAGGGGCGGAGCAAAGGGGCTCAAAGTTAGGTACCCCTGACATGAAAAATTTTTGTTTCTCATCCTTGAAAATACCTATAATAAAATGCTTACATGTCCTATTTATCTCTTATAGTTTTCGAGTTATTTGCGTTTGAATTTTTAAGCACCATAATTTTGCATGTTCTTGGTCCAGTTTTTTTCATATATATCCTAGTATTTCCGACCGATTTTATTAGTTTTTTTCTTAACTAGTTAAAGAACAAAATTATCTATTGAATGGAAAAAATTTGAAGTCGATATCTTTACCGAGTTCAAAAATAAACGATTTTGAATTTGAAAATTGTAAAAAAGACGACTTTTTGTGTTTTTTAAGCCGAAAAAGTATCTACACTCTTTTTTATCTAAAATAAAATTTTCTTTAGCAACATATAATAATTTTGCACTTTTCTGACAGGTAACTTTACTTTAAGGTAAAAAAACAAGCCCAATGACTCAATTGGTCATGGTACATACCCTCCCGAATTCGACCCATTTTATATGAAAGTTTTGATTTTATACCATATTTTCTCAAATCCCAAAACACGAATCGACAAGCGGAATATATTTTAAGAATCTTCAATATGTTGTTAAAAGTTTTAATTTGATTAATTTATTTGGGAATTCAGAAAAAGCCTACCCCTGATTGAAATTTGGTTAACGTGCTTTTATTTATATTAATAAGATCCACATTTTCTGCTAATTTCATTAAGATATCTTTATAAACAACTATATTATTACAATTAAAAAATTTGTATTTTCCCCAAAAACCACCAATTGGGCCTTTTGTTTGGTTTATTTCTAAATAGCGAAAGAAATTTTAAAAATATAAAAAGAAATGCTGCAGAATGTCGCAAAACGAGGATATTTTTTATAGCCTATTGTTATCATCAGACCCTGTACTAATGATAACAAGTTATTGGGCTCGTTTTTTATCTTAAAGTCATCTCTGTGAAGTTACCTTTCAGAAAAGTGCAAAATTATTATATGTTGCTAAAGAAAATTTTATTTTAGATAAAAAGGAGTGTAGAACAAAGTCCTTTAATTCTGATTCAATTCAGCGATTTTATCTCGCTTTTTAACTAAAATGTGGTTTTTATTAAGAGTAACAACTTGAACATTACAAGGTCCGTATTTGTTATTTTTTTTTAATATTTTGACTTCAGCAGAATTATATTTCAAATTAAATTAAAAATTGATATTTTTATTACACTTCAAACAAAAGAGTTCTAAAGGTATATTTTGGCATTTCGAAATATAATAAATGACTCGTTTTAGTTTGTAGTGAACTCGAAAATTAATAGTTCGCTGTGTTTCAGGCACCGAGGTGAAAAGAGTCGTCATATGGACCACTAAAAGTTGGAAAAGTCAGATTTCTTGGAATATCGCGGAAGAAAAAGAAGGAAATAAAATTGTAAATGTAAAAAAAACGAGTGTTGAAGGAATATTCTACATGCTTAAAAGGGGAAAGAAGAATAAAAGGCAACAGTAAACATTTTCTATCTCAGTTTTCTTACACTACTGTATGTATCTGTGGTTTCAAGCTATACACATCGATAGAGGAGAACATGTAGGTGTATATATAAACTTAGTGTCTATACTGGAAAAATTTTTATCAAAACGAACGTCAAAAACAACGCGAATTTATGAAAGGTGGTAACATTTGTACAAAAACTACAATAAGGCGAATTTATTAATATTTTTATATATGCAGTTTGACAGCTGTAACAACCAAAAATAATATTCAGCTGTTTAACTGAGATTACCTTTTACAGATTCGCACTAATTTTGATGTTTGTCTTGATAAAAAATTGTCTCATATAGACACTACGTAAAGGTTTATCTACTAAAATGTAGAAATAAATATAAATAATGTTGCTGGGATAAATTTCACGAATATGAAATAATAAATTTTAAATGTGGTGATATTTATCATAACTTTCATTGTAAAAATAAAACTGTAATTTAATTAGTTATGTGAGAATTTTTTACAACTTTTTAATTAATTTAAATTGCAACACAGAGAAAATGGAATCGTTATGTCAGTTCTGCGTTCTATCCTATAATTCGATTGTAAATACTAAAATTATTGGTATCTACAACTGAATGAAAAATGTAATTTGAGCAGGAGCAACTAAAACGTTGTTTATTTCCATTGGAATAAAATTTAAAAATTATGTAAATTTTCCCAATTACTTTTATTAAATAAAACAAATAGCGATCTTATCAGGGAGTATTAAACAAGCTAATGTCAGTTCGGAGATGATTTTTTGCTAAAATTTTTTATATATGGAATTGATGTTATTAGCAACTGTTGAGAGAGAGAAATTAATTTTTTTACATAAATTTTGAGAGTTTTAACTATCAAAACAATAAAAATAATCAGCTATTTATTTCATACCACCTTATACATAATTATCCCATGGATTTTATCTTATGTAGACACATAATATAAAAAGACTCGCGTATGAGAATTAGTAAACAATTATAAATTATGAGAAAGAAATGATGAGGAATCTAAGTTGTCTTGAAAATTTTTCAAACTTATGTTTTATCTTTGCAACACTATATACTCTTTGGTTTTTCTTGAAGGTAAAATCCATAAACCTCTTAGAGTAGCCTATTTGAATGATTAAATGGACTGCTTCCATTTTGCTTATGTAAGAAATAAATTGGATTAATACACCGTTAACTTACCAAAATACGTTTCTGTACAAAAGCACATGCATAATCTTCAAATGACCACTAACGATTCCTACGATTCTTGAATATTAAAGTAAGAGATTTAGAAATATTTCTGTGCATCGCTTTTTTTAAATTTGTTTACCTTTTCACTTTTAGCAACACTTTTATAATCTGCAACATTTTAACCGTCAATGCGATTACTGATGATGATGAATTTTCTGTTTTATAAATAATTTATTTAGTAAATGTCAAAAGAATTTTACTAAATATTCGGTTGGTACATCTGAATTTAGTTTTTTATACAACAGATGAATTTTTAGTTGATTTTATAAAGCAAATGGTTTCAGTAACCAATAATAGTACTAAAATTCAGTTGTGTTATTAAAATTATCTTAGTCAGTTTTATACAGTCATATTTTGGTTAACTTGACTAATTTACGTTTTTAGCAATCATCATTCAATTATAATTATGTTTGAAATATTATCAAAATAAAAAATGCGTTATGTTAACATTTTTCAATAATTATAATAAATTATTAGCTATATTTATAATAATTTTATCATTGCAACAGTTTTAATACCAAACTTTTTTCCATGTGTATCTTTAAAGATTAGTATTTAAGAAAGTCTTTAAATATAAATTTGCAACCATTAGGCAGAATATAATATATTTTGACAGTAGATATTTAATTTATAACCAGTTAGGATGATTTAAATAACAGTATATTACTCAGAGGAGAACTCTTTATAGTTAGAACATTATACTTTGTTTTAGTTTACTTACTTAGTTTTTTCAATATCATCACAGAAACGACTCCACAATCGCTTCGTTAAATCATTGGTTTAATATAAATTTGAGGTAATCGAAGATTTACAGAAATAATTTATTAATTCATAACCTATTTATGTATAAGTCGCAAATTCGGTAAAATTAAAATGCTCTATGAATAATATTGCATATTAAAGCACAACCGGCCTATCTTGTTCGTTCTTTAAATCGATTTTACACAGAAATATGCAAAAAGTTCATGGAATATGCATAAAAACAAAGAAATTCGTATTTTTATTATACAAGAATGTATAAATATGCATTTTCAAAGTTTAAATTGTAATAGTTTTAGACTTTTTATAAAAAAAAACTAAATAGAATGATTCTTTACAATTACATACGAGGTATTTAAAAAAACTAACAAAATAATTTATACAAATCAGTTAATCAAACTGGAAAAAATCAGTGAAAAATCGAGTTTTTGATAAGAAACCTAATTTTTGAATTCAATTTCTGTAAAATTCTTATGAATCTGCAACGGCTTAAAGGTCTTTCATTGTAGTTTTTTATTACTCTCTATTTTAGTTTTTACTAAATAAAAAATTTACTTTTTCATTTTACTCTCCAATTTAATTTATTTATAAATAAAATTAAATATTTTTCAATCATTTTCTTTCTATATTCCTAAAGTTCTTGTGGAATATGGAAGAAGAAATTCTTTCGAAATTATTCGCTGAATAATTTGTTATAATATCATAACATATATATACAATACAAAATCTTCATTAGAACCAAATTTATATCACTATACTATTGTGGACGTCAAATAATAAGTAAATTAGTAAAACAATATTTCTAAATAAAAAATGATGAAAATACTGTCTCAGAGTGAAAGCTGTATAAGATTCGGCATAGCTTAATGTAGCATTCTCACTTGAATATTTAATTTTTTATTTGCATTTTTCACACATGAACGAAACCATATACGTATGAAAATAGATACATTTTATGATAGGATTGTATACTCAGTTTTTCATTTCGTGCTTTTAAAAGGACCTTCAAATTTTTAAATTAATAATTTAGTTATAAATTATTTTAAAATTCAAATGAAAGAATATTCCAGTAAAATTGTTTGCTTTAAAGTTTTGGACCTTTATAATGTCAAAAATGTAATTCAAATATTTTATCCTTAAATATCCTTGAGGTTTTCTAACAAATTATTTTACAATTACACAAAATTTAAAAACATTATACCGAATTTCTGAATCTCACCTTTTGTCCTTTTAGCTTCAACATTTAAAATTTTATAAAATTTTAAAAATATCCTGTCAGTGTATAGGTAAATTTTGCTTTCGAGTTATATGATGCAATTCTAAATATTATTTAATAATAACTGTTTCCCGGAAATATACTTTAGTGATCATAGTTATCTTGAATATGTGTATATTTATGTATGTATATCAAATTCGAGGTAGATAGGATTTTTATCGGCATCAGACATACTATAAAATTTTAACTATAAAATTTAAATTGTGCACCTAATTAACTAGAGTTTCCATATGAGGCCCTTTCCCATAATTTTAACGTGTATGAATCTACAAAAATGTTAGCATCGAAATAAAATTTGATATGAATATTTCGTATTTATTTATAATTTATTCAGTAAAATTTCGCAATGATCGTTCTCTAATTGTTCATATCTCACATATAATACCAATACCAGAATGTCATATTAACATGCATAAATAACATATCATAAAATAAATAACATATCACCAAATTTCAAGAGGATCGATTTATAATTGAACATAGTTCCAATATAAGATCCACTTCACAAATTCACTTTAAGCGCTTGAGTTTTATGTAAATGACAGATTTTGAATTACATTTGGCATAAATAAGTATCATACTGTAGAAGTTTAACATGGATCGGTCCATATATGATCTGGTACATAATGGTGTAGGTTATTAAATGGTCACGCTTGATTTACTACAGCAATTTTTCTTTGTAATTGTTTATGAAATAATATTAAATATAATATAAAAATCGTAGCCTTCTATCCTTTCGCAGATTAAAAATGCAAGTAATGAATTTAAAGTTAAATAAATTATGACTAAAATATTTTTTAAGAAATCATTATATTTTTAACATTATCCGCTGTCCCACAATCTTGATCAAAAATTAATTTCGACTAATTTTATAGGAAACAAAAACAAATTTTGAAATTTATTTGTTGTTTTCTAAATAAATTGTCGAAACGAATTTTTCGTTCAACATATTGGGATAAGCAGTCTCTTTTATTGGTTTTAAATTATTTTAAAGCTAATACAAAAAATAAAAACAATTTCATATATTTAGACAATTTCAATAAAATAAAAATTATAAAAATTTTGGAATTAAAAATATGAAATTCAACATTTGAAGACTTTCCAAGGTAAGTTACTTCTGTTTCCTTACAGATTTTGATTAAAATTTATATACATTTCTAATGATTCGACAACATGTATGTATGTAATATTATTTTATTACCTCTTATCCATGTTAACTTGTGAGTCAATTTAACACTTTTTGCCCTTATGTTCACTATTTTCCAAATAGTTTTTGACTGGTTGCGCAACATGTGGTCTAGTAGAATATTCTGGCACGAATACGTTTTTTGAAGCTGAATCAGCATTTCAGATATGCAAAGTCGTCTTTCGACGTTTCTTCATTTCAGTTCCTTTCTTTTTTGTGTAAATACAAGTTATTTCAAATATTTGTAAATTGATGCTTAATGATTCTGCAAGCACAAAGTCTATAATTCCTAATCTTCAAGCTTTTTCGGCTGGCCAGGACGTTTCTTATTACATCTACATAACCACTTTTAGATCATCTTAAAGACTTTTGACAAGTTGTATCTGCACGCAGATAAAAAATATTATACATAGTATCATTGGAACATATGATCACAGCGAAAAATGATTATAAGTAATGATATAAGATATAAGAAATGATTATAAGTAGTGATTATTATGATTCCATTCTCTCATATTGTATTCCATTTTACTGTTTGTTTTTCATATTACGAGTATGATTCTTCATTATCCCATTCTATCAGATTATGATTTGATGTTATTATATTATTATTATATTTATATATTATACCACATTATCCTGTTATTATTCCATCATATTATTATCAAATGTTATCCTATAGTTATCCAATCTTATCATAATATTATTACATTTTGTCATATTATACCATCTTATCACATATTAAAACAAAAAAAGAAGAAAAGGCAAAAAAATATATATTTGCATATTATGTATTCATTAACTATAACCATATGTGGTTGAAATGCAAGATATGTTTTTTTAACTATACCCTTTAGTGGTAGTTTAATGGTACTTACTCTACTTCTACACGAAGAGTTTTTTATTTCTTAACATTAGAAATAACGTCTGCTTTTATTTCCAACTTTGTATTAAGGGATGGAGAAAACGTACATGAGAAATTTATAAATTAAATTGTTTTTTTTTTTTTTATTTTTTTTTATTTATTGAAGATTTAAATTTATTTCGCATTTTTATTATTTATTTGTCTTTTCAAAACATACATTTTAAAAGAGAACAATAAACAGCTTGTGCTAAACATTATTGCTTAGCTTTGCGTTTAAACATTTATTGCGAAATATATTGCGCAATAGATTTCTTAATGGTCCATACGTAACATTTTAAAAGAGACATATAATTTGACAATTGCCAACATAAAAATGTCTACGTGAAGACTAGGGGTTATATTGCTTAAATCACACCGCGTATAACCAAACCTTGTCTATTTATATTTATTTATATGTATATAAACTAAATGAGAATTACAATGAAGTTGGAAAATAAATATTAAAAACAAATTAAATTTAAAAACAAACAAGTAATGAATTTTTCCACTAAGTTTGTGAAAAGGATAAGTATTATATTTATTTGAAACATTTTATTGCCATGGGAATAATAATATTAATATGTTTTAAAAACAGAATATGGTTTAAGAACATGGAAAAAGACTGCAAATATTTAATGGTTGTAGAAGTAATGTTATTTTTCATATTAATAAAATTTTGTTTCCGATTAAAATATTTAAAAACATATAATTTTTGCAGTCAACCATATTAAAATTTTTATTGAGTGTAAACATTAAATGACAAAATTTTAACAAAAACATTGTCATTATGAACATTATGAATTATTTAAATTCAAGAAAATTAACAATAGGAACATAATATTGTTGTAGTGATAATATTGTAACCATGTTTTTTCTCTGCGGATTTATGATATCCCTAATCTTTAAATGGTAAATAGTGTTAACTTAGAAGAGTTTTTTTTGGTCGATTTGGTCATTGACTTCACGTAGTGTATATTTGATTGTGTATAACACCAATATCATAATTTATTTACATATACTACATACTACCTTATACTTTTATTTCGCGTTGGAATCATTGATGCAATATTTGAAGACCAAAAATTTGTCGCATAGTGATATCAATAAGCTATTACATAAAGCGCGGTGTCATTTTAATTAATAATATAATTTTGTTCTGTTCTGAAGATGAACATCAATTCATTTAAATTTTATATATGTTTATATATATTCTTTTTATTACGAAAATACAAACAAACAGATTTCCTCACTAATTTCAATTCCTATTTACACATATATTTTCTTTTATATTGTCCCTCTAATACCGAAAACTAGCTAGAATGTGCAGAACTAGTTTGCACCTGAAATTCAGTGACGGTTCTTAATGTTTTTCATTTATGGCGCTTCAAAATGAAAATACTTTACACCTTAGGTTGCTGGGATATTATGCGTTTTTGTTGATGTTTGTATAAATTTCGCAATCTCACCACTAATTATACCGTTCGGCTTGGAATATTTTTCTGAGGCGATTTAACGAAGTCCGTCCATCAGATCGTCTAATTGTCTATCCTACAATGAACCGTCTAGTGGTTTTGTTTTATACAATCTTTCTTACTTGCTACCTTTCTTCCACGTTTTTTAAATTTTTACAGAAAACAGCTCTATATTTTTAATCATTTGAACCATTTGATCATATTTCGATCTAATTTTTTCCATAGCAAGATATATAAATTATGGACCAATGTTCACAGTATATTGTAAGCAATAAGATTTATATTTCAATAAAAGTTTATATTTATAATATAATATAATTTGATTTAATGTGTTGTTATTTAAAATATACCTGTGAACAAAATATATTTATATTTTTAATTTAAAGTGACAACATTCCCTCACCAACACTTGTTACTCATATTCATGAAATCTTTAATATTCTCATATAAATAATTCAGTAATTTACTTCAAATAGTAAGATTTTCAGCAAGCAAATAATAGTTACTTTCTAAGAAAATTTACATGTTCAAAGAAATTAAAAAAAAAAATCTTTTCCAAAAATACATTTTTTATTTGTGTAAACAAAATAAAAAAAACAAATTGCAAATTACATTGAAAACAAATATATTTACTGAAGAACGTGTATTGTTGGAACAAGTTTTGGAATCGGTTTGTATTAATGGTTACAACTCCCATGCTATAAAGAAATCTGGTAAAAATTCAAACAAAATTATTTAATTGTCGAATATATTATAATAGAATTTATTTATCCAGTTCCACTATATAAGGAACTAAATTATTTGGATGTCGATAACGATATTGAAGCCGACACTGCGGATAATACTAAGATCTTATTTTTGAATGACCTATTGTGGAAGATCATCTCCTTTGTTTTAACCAGAAGATGTCGCACTTTGGGTTTCTATGAAGAATCCTGTGTTAAGGTTGTTCTTTTGATATTTTATCTTTGTATTGTAAGTGAATTCTTTTATTTTCTTATTATTTGTTAATATCTAGTAAATAAATTTAAGTATCAATTTTATAGAACCTAGAGGGGTTGCAAAGGTTTTCGTACTGATTGCAAAAAGAAACTCAGAGTTATATCGACACTCGTATTTAGTAAATAATACAAAAAAAGCCGAAGCCGGCCAGAAGCCGAAAAAAGGGGCAAAATTCAACTTTAAA
Organism: Protocalliphora azurea; assembly: GCA_932274085.1. NCBI lineage: Eukaryota > Metazoa > Arthropoda > Insecta > Diptera > Calliphoridae > Protocalliphora > Protocalliphora azurea. The sequence continues at coordinate 108,689,314 of OW026519.1, read as the reverse complement.
AAGGGTAAAAAATGGCTAAATGCCTCAAAAAATAAAGTCAGAAAAAAGTCAAAATTTTTTCTTTAATTTAACATTTCTTTCTCGTTCTCATTAGTTTTTAAAATTTTAAAAGATATTGTAACAAATTTATAAATAAAACAATAAAATGACTCAAATGAAAAATCGCCCAAAAAATTCCCATACAAATTTGGGTTATATTTCATACGAAAAATTACCTAAAGTTTTAAAGTGATTTTTCTACATTTTTTAGCTATAATTCCTTTTGATTAAAAATTTTTAAGTTTTTGGGTGATTTATCGCTTTTATAAGAATTTGTTAAAATTATGTTTATAAATAACTTCTATGGTTAATGATATTAGTATATTAGTTTTTGCTAAATATAAATAATACACAAAAATGCTTAAATAAATTGTTCTGTAAAAATAAAATTAGTAGTATATAATAAGAAAATATATTCTTCGTTATTGAAATAGTAACATTTTAATCTTTGTAAAGCAGTTTTAAGAATAAAAAAAGTCTAGAAAAAGAAGCTTAAACGAAAAATTTGAGGCTAAATTCAAAATAAAAGTGCTAGGTTTAGCCTTAAAAAAGTTAAACTGACAACACTGGTATTGAGTCAAACACCCCACAAATACGCAATCTCTTTCAAACTATTGTTGTTTCAGAAACCAAAGCCTGTTGGCTAGAAACGCGGCAATAAAGATGAACCCAAAATGGTTTTGTTTTCTCTACTAACAAAATTCAAGGTGCACTATATATATATATATATATATATATATATATATATATATATATATTTATATATATATAAACATAATTTTAAATTTTTCTTAAAAAATTATGGAAATTTTGCTTCAAAATCTGGCACCGCTATATATATATACATTTTGAAGCAAAATTTTAAGAATATTTTCTTTATTGCCACTTGATAAAATATACACAGTTTTTGAGTTTCTCAGTCAATTTAGATACATCTTATAATGAAGCTCTAAGTCCATCAATCAATTTTTATACTCTGCACCAACTTAGGTTGTTGGGGTATTATGCGTATCATTTCCTCATAAATGCATGAAGAATAATAATATTGTAAAAAAATTCAGTATGAAATCAAGTACAAAAAACTTTTGAATAAGTCTGTGCTAAATTTGATAAAGGTTGGTCCATAATGTATATAACCCTATATAACCCGCTCTTCCAAATTTTAATATTTAGGTTATATTTCTTATAAACAAGCTATAGGTTATTTGAAGATAATATCGTTTGTATTTTTCGGGTATTTTAGTAAACGGTATATGTTGCCCTGTGTAAGTTTTATAAAAAGGTATTTTACAAATTTATAGGAAAATGCAAATGAGCTATTATTATTTAAACAACTTAATCTAAAACTGGTGTTTCTGGTTCAATTACAATTTTCATAAATTGTTCTAATTTGACATTTATACATATACGAATTCATAAATACTAATTTATAAAATTTTTCTGTAACAATTTTGACTCAAATAGTAAGTATAAGAGAAGTAGTATTAGGCATAGATTATTAACTAGATATTTATGAGAGAGAAAATCTTGATTCAATTATCAAAAAATATTTGGTTTTGCGTCTTGAAAAAAGATTAGTGTTTCTTCTTTGAAAATTTAGTGGGAAGTGCCTCTCACATAAACTTCCAGTTGTATTCTATGATAGTAGTTATGTTTTATATTAACATTTCTTTTATTATAAATAATTTTTATTCGATAAAATCTACTAATGCATGTAAATGAGTATTTATTTTTGATTTCTGTTGCTTTTAGTTGTGTTTTTGTTCATATTCATAAATATGCATTAATCAACTAAAACTATTCACATTATTAAAGACTAGGCAGGTAGGTTTGCTTGGATTTTGTGTTCATTTGATTGTCGTTTCTGTTTATTTTATTCATTTAATTGACGTATGCATACATACGTACATACATTAAAACTCTTCAAACATTTGGAAGACAGATATGTTGCCAATCTTGCCGACGTCACTAATTAGCGACTTCTAGATGATTGTCGAAGATTGTTTCAAAATTTCAAACATAAAACACATTGCTATTGCGCATTAATCGTCCAAATGTCACTTCTTATTAACTCCTAGATGATTGTCAGATGTCTGTACAGAATTTAAAAAAACAAAAAAAAAAAAAAATACATTGCTATCGTTTTTTCATCTTCAAAAAGTTTGAAGTCACTTCTGGAAGATAATAAAACGACAATTAGAATTTAATAAAAACAAAATACATTACTATTACGCATTGATCTTCTTGACGTGTGTTAGGAAGATTGTCAGTTTTTATAAAAAGAAAACAACACAATAAAAAAGTAGGTAAAATCATGTATTTCAGTAATAAATCCTATTAACATATTTTTCTCACAATTTAAAATTATTTTAGGATATACTCTATTAAAAAGACAAATCTAAACTTTGCTTGTAAAAATGTCTTTTCGAATTCTTTTAATAGAACGTACTCTGAACATAATTTAATTAATTTTAATTATAAATACTGAAATAGTAGACGTGCAAAATCATTTTTTAGAAGAAACTAAGAAGACATGTCTGTGAGCATCATCTGGATCCGTTCAACGAGGAACAGTTTTCTTCCCGACGGTAGATGACTTTAGTGATACTTTGTGAATAGTACTGCTGATGAATTTCAACTTCAGGAAGACTTACTGACTTTCGTAATAGAAAATGTTTGCTGCTTATATTCAAACGTCAATGTGTGTGTAGATTAAAGCTACGAACGACTTTTGTTAAAATTTGGATTTTTATAAATCAAGGCCAATCAACAGTTTTATATTAAAGAAATTAATGAAAACAAAAGTTGGTGTCTTGAAATTAATTAAAAAAAATTACAGATTAATAAGAAAAATTTCCATTAATATAACGTAAATATTGTCGAAAAATAAGGTATAATTTACTAAAAGAAAAACATAATCAGATACGTGTCCCGGCTTTTCGCTGGGTCACGTCTAGGAATCGAGATATATCGATTTGAAGTTAGTAACTATCATATAGGGGAAATTGTGACCTTTAGTGGTCTTTTTTTTGACATAACTCGAGAACCACCAGTCCGATTTTGTTGAAACAAATTTAAAAAAATTAGGAATTACAATTCCTTTAATCTGTTCATACAACGTTTCGCTACATAAGCAACAGTTTCGCAGTTATAAATAAATGTATGAAAAAAAAAAAAACTATTTTTTGCCTAAAAAATTGAATTTTTTTATTTTTAATTAATAAAAAATCCAAAACGGTAAAAAAAGTATCAAGTCCTATTACTTTCACGTAAATTCACATAACCTTTAAACAAAATGAGACATAGATCATGAAAATTCACAATTAAGTGAAGGTATCTCATTTTGACAAGAATATTGATTTTATGTTTTAATGAATTTGGATAATATTTATTATATATTATTTATTATAATTATTAACACGTAAAATTATTACAGGTAATTATTGTTTTTAATCAGTCAGTTAACTTCATTTTTGTGACTTACCCTAGGAGGAAACTCCCATTGTATATTCTTCTTCTTAATCTTCATTGTCGGGATCGTACGTCTTTTGCGACCACCAACAAATTTCAGCCACCAGCGAGTCGAGCCTTTTGCCTTTATGTCGCGTTTCCATTGGCATTGCCACTTGATGGAAGCGCTCGCCATGTTCATCCGACTCTGAGGCTAGCTGCTTCTTGAAGTATTCGAGATGGTGATGCAAAAAGTGAATTTTGAAGGACATATTCACTCCAATTTTCTGGAAGTAGTGCAACATCACAAGAGCGGGGTAATTGTGTGCTCGCGTACTTCCCAAAAAATATCGTATAACTTTCTTCACTGCCCTCCACGCAAAGTAATCATTACCGTCTAAAGCACCTTTAAATTCCTTTGATTTCATGAGCTTTCGTATATCCGGCCCATTCAGAACACCTTCCTTCAATTTTGCTTCGCTGATTCGTGGGAAAATATTTTCCAAACAATCAAGAATTTTCGGTTGCTTCACAATGGCTTTGAAGAAATTTTTTTCCGTTGGATCTCGAGCAAGCCACTCATGCGTTTCGTATTGATTTCCTTTAAACCGGGTATCCCAAAGACACAAGAAACACATATTTTTCGTATAGCCTCCTTGGAGACCTCTTATCATCACGACTTTCAGATCACAACTGATCCGCCACATGTGACCAGTGTAGCAAACTTTATCCAAAATTATTTTCATGGAATCGTATGTTTCGCTCATGTCTGTGCTGTAGCCAATGGGAATGCTTGGTTTTTATTATATTTATGTAGTAAAACGACTTTCAGGCTTGATTTCGAAGAATCGATGAACATTCGCCAATCAGCTGCGACATAATTAATAGCCATCGCCTCCATCAGTCCCTTTATATCGTGGCAGTAAACAAATGTGTTCCCTTCGTTGAGTGTGTAGTACCGTTGGAATAGCCACTGTCGTCTTCGATATCCGGTGACTTTGACATTAGGCTCCAAATTGTTGCCTTCTTTCAAAAGCTGGGCAAGTTTTTCTACTTCACGTTGAGAAAGGTTTAATTCTGCAACAATCTTGTCCATTATTGCTTGTGATATTGGAATTATTTTGTTCGATGGGCCGGCTTCTGGTGTTGGTTTATAGGTGAAATTCGATTGATCCATTGTTTCAATAGAAAAAGAAGTTTCTCTGTCAGGACTTGGAAGCGGTGGAATTGGTATTTCATCCGAATGCGGTAGAGGTATTTGTGAACTTTTAACAGATATGTAAACTCTTCGTTTAAGGCCTTTACGATTTACTCCACATATTTTGTTTGCGCAAGCGTAAAAGTTGTCGGAATTGTGCTCTCCTGGATCAGTCCAAATCATTGGTACACCATAACGTAGTGAACTGCGTTTCCCTTGGATCCACATGTTAAGACCATTGTAGCACGTTTTACAAATTTTGTCTGGGACCCACGAAACGCCGCGAATTATTTCGCAATCAAAATAAAGTTTAAAAGCGCGCTCCACTTGCTCAGTGAGTAATGCAGCATTTGTTGAAAAAGCTCTTTTGCCACAAACGTAACAAAATAAATTGATATTTTCTGGACAATTTGCACTCATTTCGGTTTTATACTTTTATTACTTTTTCGTCACTTTAAAAAAACGTACTTTACGCGTTCGGGGACACTTGTTGAATGACAAATATTGATCAGTGAACACCTATAAATACTACGTAAGTTTCAATATTTTACTGAGAGGTACTTATGAATTCGCGCATCTTTTAAGGGTGGCTATAAACCTGATTTGTGTGCGTTTTAAATTTTTCGAAACGTTCTAAAACAGGTAGCCAACGGAAAAAACCCAAATAATTAAAAAGGTGCACTTTGCTTTTTTCCTTTTAATTGTCCACGCACATTTATGACCGTTTTTTAGTTTGTTACCGCTATGAATATATATTTTTATGACTATTTATTAATATCCCAGAAAAAACTTCATTTTCCTATAGCTAATTTTCTGCTTTAGGGCTACTAAAGAATACGTACCTATTTATACCCTAAACCATCTTTGGTGAATGGGGTATTGTGCGTTTGTGCTGATGTTCGTAACGCACAGAAAATATCTTCGAACCTCCACTTTAAAGTATACTTTTAAACTTAGAAACAGCTTCTGAGCCGATTTAACGATGTCCGCCCCTCCGCTTGGTCGGCTGGCTGGTTGTCTGTCCATGTAAACATTGTGAACAAAGTTCAGGTCTCAATTTTAAAGATATATATTATATTATATTATATTATATTATATTATATTATATTATATTATATTATATTATATTATATTATATTATATTATATTATATTATATTATATTATATTATATTATATTATATTATATTATATTATATTATATTATATTATTTTATATTGTATTATATTATATTATATTATATTATATTATATTATATTATATTATATTATATTATATTATATTATATTATATTATATTATATTATATTATATGCTGGGATGTCTTCTTTGTCAATGAATAGATCAAAAAAAAGAATATCTTGAAATGACAAGCCTCTGCTAAATTCATTAGAAATGATCCGAATTTCATCTATTTCTGGATCACTAGTTCAGGATATTATTGACGTCTTTGGATGATCTTTTTTCGGATATAATGTTTAATGGAATGGGACATGAAAAAATTATAATATTATAACTACATAAATAGTTAAACTTGTGACAATAGAAGCTCTGAAAACATCGTTTTAAATAAAGGAAATTTAAAGTTATATAACCCAGCAAAAACTTTGCTTTCCTGGTAAGCTAGCAGGTATGATTGGAAACAAAAATAAACTACTTATTTTTTGCCTAAATAACTAGTTATTTTTGTTCGAATTCTCCACAAATTCATGTAGTTATTTTTTGACTCTAGGAGTACTTATAAATATGTACCTAAACGAAAACAAAAATAAGAAAAAAACAAAGAAATTTTACCGTCAGTGAGACTCGAACTAACCATTCGTTTTTAATGACTAACGTCTTACTCAGTACAACATCTCGCACATAGCATCCTAAGCGACAAAAACCCTTTTTAGTTCAAAATATCTTTTTAGACATTTTTTTTATAAAAACTAACAGCTTCAGAATGGGGTTGAACCAACAACCTTCTGGTTGTTAATCCGGCGCTCTAGCCACGTGATTGCAATATTACTACGCTATTATACTATTGAGTACTTATTAATATAATACAGAGTAGGCAAATAATAATGACGCCTCCTTAGCAATAAACTACTTTAATAAGTAGTTGTTATTACCTAAAACCAAAAAGTTTTTGCTGGGAAGTCATACAAATTTTAATTTTCATCAACAAAATGTACGTAAAAGTACCAATATTATTTTTTCTCATGACAAAAAATTATTCTCACATAGAAAATAAAAAATACTGATTTAATAAATAAAGCTATATAGGAGAATATTTTAGTACTAAATAAACAAAAATGCAATTTTTTATACAAATGGGCGAAAAGATAGTAATATAAACCATTCGTGAAGAAATTGATGTACATTATGTTTTTAAATAACTACTAAAATTGATTAAAAGCTACATAGAAAAAATATGGTCTATTAAACGATTTATCAAAGACAAAAAATATTTCAATTATTTTTTAATTGTATCAATTATTCATGTGATCAAAATTCAAACTTTCTAATATTCTTCACGAAAAATAAAACAATTTATCGGCTTTCAATTATTTTTCTTACTGTATCCAATTCCATCAGATTATGATTTCATGTTATTATATTATTATCCTAACTTATTATAATATTATAACACATTGTCATATTATGATTGCATTTTATAATATTATTATTATCCCATGTTATCATATTAGTTATCCAATCGTATCATATTATTATTTCATTTGTTCATATTATTAGTTCATCTTATCATATATTAAAACAAAACGTATTAATAAAAAATATATTTTTTTTAATATTTTATTGAAAATAATAGAGGAAAAAATACTTACATATTATTTGTTCATTAATTATATTCATTTGTACCACCATATGTGGTTCAAATGTAAGATATGTTTTTTAACTAAACCCTTTAATGGCAGTTAATCAATATCTTATATTGCTTGAAGTATAATCAAACCTTGTCTATTTATATCTATTCATATATAAAGTAAATGAAAATTACAATGAACAAACAAACATTAAAATCAAATTTAAGACCAAACAAGTGTTGAATTTTTCCAGTTTGTGAAATGGATAAGTATTATATTTATTTGAAACATTTTATTGTCATGGGAATAATAATATTAATATGGTTTAAGAACAGAATATGGTTTAAGAACAAGGAAAAAGACTGCGAATATTTAATGGTTGTAGAAGTAATGATATTTTTCATATCAATAAAATTTTGTTTCTGGTAAATATATTTAAAAACATATAATTTTTGCAGTCAGCCACATTAAAATTTTTATTGAGTGCAAACATTATATAACAAAATTTAAACAAAAACGTTGTCGTCATGAATACAGACTTATTAAAATTCGAGATAATTAACAATGAGAACATATTATTGTTATAGTGGTAATGTTGTAACCATGTTTTTTCTCTGCATGTATAGCGTACATTTTTTCTTCGGTCCCATTGAGTTTGCCAAAATTTTTCATACAAATAACTACGTTTATAACGGACACGGTTATAGCGAACTCTTTTTTATTACGAACATATTTTTATGGTCCCGAGAAGAATATTTCATACAAAAAACTACGTTTATACGGAACTGCCACAATACTAGTTTAGATACATAAATAAAACTGTATACCTAAAAAAGATTCGAAAACGTAAAAACTAACAAAAATAACTTTTATTCATTTTAATTTAAATTATTGGGCAAATTAATTTTAATTTAAATCATCGGACAAATAATAAAGGAATCTTCTATTTATACATTGAAAAAGTTGTTGACCTTTTTAACATGACACATTTGTCGAAAGCAGTTAGAAATAAAATTGAAATTATAAGAGAATTAGAAATTAAAAATTAGAAAAAAAATGCCAATTTCAAAATCTCGGTAATAAATGAAAACATTGAATTAATATAAAAAATATATATAATCTCAATTTTCCGCTTGTCAAATCACTGACGAACGCAAAAAAATATTCTTCCTGTATATTAAAATCTTTTAGACATACATATTTACAAATTATAAATGCGGCCCATTTTTAAAGGAAAGAAATACGTCTTAATCACAAATATTACCATAGTAATGAAATACGTATATTTTGCTATTAATTAACATTTTCTCGTATTTTACGGATATAATGAACTACGTTTATAACGAACTATATTTGTAAGTCCCTTCTAGTTCGTTATAACCATGTTCGACTGTAGGAATAAATAATACTGCCAACTTTCATTAAAGACCTCTGAAATTATAGGAAAAGCTTTTCATCCCTTATTTTCGTTAAGCAAATGTATACTAGACAATATTTCTGAGATATCTGGAAGAAGCCTATTGAAGTATTTGAAATCTACTGGTTGGACAAACAGAAAAAATATCTTGGTTAACTATGGTTACAGTTTTCAATATTCTTAAAATAATTATACAACATTATAATTACTGCAAACGTTTAATTGCCGCAACCATTTCGTTTTTTGCATAAATTTATATGCTTCAAAATCAAAGAATCACCTAAAAATTGATTTTTTGTGAATTGATTTCACAACAAACTCGATAATTACTAACGCTTATTTTTGTATTGAATTGCCTAAAGAACAAATTTCTACTCAACTTGTGCTGAGATAGAGCTTGTTCAAATGCCACTCCCACTTTTGTGTCATTTGTCACTTAACTAATAAAGCGAATTACATCAAATTCGACTCACATATAACTCAAAATATGCTCTATAATTAAAAAAGTTTCTTTAGTGAAACCACGCCTTCATTACGTCCACCTTGAAACAACTATGTCGCTATATTTGCGACAACGTTACCCACATATAAATATTAAATTTTTCCCGTTTTGTGTGCCCAGACCTTTCGCCCTATTATAGATAATTAAATATCTAAATTTGTTTGTATCTAACTATGAAACGGATTCATATAGAAGTTATATAAAATTATATTATACATAAAATTTCTCGCCTTGTTTTTTAATTATCTAAAAGTAGTTTTTTTTTTTTTTTTGTCAAATATAATTATAATACTAACGTTTATGTATTATTTACACATGTGATTTTTGGCTGAGGAGTTTATATGGGAACTATGGTCAATAAGGCACCGATCTTCATTAAATTTGACACATATAGTTCTATATATTTATTTAGAATTTATTTGTGCCGAATTTCATCATAGTACATTTATAATAGAGACATTTATGACCCTCTAAAATTGCGACCTGTACTTTGTTTACAAAATTTACATGGACAGTCATGGAATAGTGATTCTGAGTCAAGCGGTTTAATTTAAGAAGTTCCGGAGTATTTTTTTTGTGCGTTACAAACATCAGAACAAACACCTTATTCCCCAATCACCTATAATAATTTTATTAAAACTAATTATTTTTTTTTTTTATTAATTGTTTATTTTCAATTCCAAAATTATTAAACTATAAATTTCTACTGTTGCTTAAATTTTACATTTTGCTATGAGATCTTGCTTAGCATAAATTGAACAAAAATAAGTAGTTTAATGTAATTTAAAGAAATTGATAAATTATGTAATTAAAAGAAAATATTTGATAATTGGATAATTAAAGTTAAATGGAAATATTTATTAAAAAAATAAGATAATAATAAATAAGTTTAAAGGAAATATATATAATTTATTAAGGGTATTCATAGAATATGTAACTCTATGGTAATGTAGGATATAAAAAGAATGTGTTTGGGAAAGGTGCATTAACTTATAATTGGGCAAGAAGAAGCAGATCGTTTTCAACATTTCACATCAACAATAAATCAGATTAATAAAAGTAACCAGAATTGGACCGTAATCGATCGAATCCCAGTCTAGTTGCAGACCGCGAAATTATAGAGTTTAACACAGATTTCACTTTCTGCAATAAATTTTTATTATACTAGCTAAACACAAACATTCATTCTTATATTATTAATACATGCCTTCCATTTTCGAAAAGAGTTTGGTTTTTAAAATTAATAATCATCTTTGTTAACAATGATAAACAACACACACTGATTCAACGCACTTGGTGCAACATATGTGATTTGCTTCTTACGATTATGGTTAAAAAATTCATAACTTTTTTATTTTTAAATATATTTTGATTTTAATGTTTGTTTTTCAACTTCATTATAATATCCATTTATTGTATATATGAGTAAATATAAATAGACAAAGTTTGATTATGTTCGTGGTGATTCAAACTATAAGAGATATTTGTTAACTACTATAAAATAATGTAGTTAGTTAAAAATATCTTAGTAGTTTCTTGCACTTTTTATTTACAAAATAATGTGTGAAAATTAGTTAATGAATAACGATTTTTCATAAATGATTAATATCAAACATTATGAGTAATTCTAAATATGTTTAAAACTTTTTAATGCTAAATAATGTGATAAAACCGCATCACAGCGTTATAAAATATTTAAATATAAAACGCAAAAATTTTGATCATTTTATGAAAAGTTAGATTATTTTCATATTTATTATTTATTCATATTTATTATTTATGACCAACATAAGTTTTTAAAGTAACTATATATTCCAATCATAATATGTTGTCTTCGATTGTGTCACATTTTTTCTCTGCGTTCAAGTATTCTTTATTATTTAACAAGGTTACTCAACTAAATTTTTTTATAAATAAGCATTATATTACAAATATTGGTGTGAAATAATGTCCGTTTGTATACACAGAAAAAAGATTTGTTGGAATTCAGTTTTAATCACAAAATTAAAAAAAAAAACGAAGTGATATTTTATTCTAATTTTAAACTAATTAAAAATATAATATACCCAATTCACAAAATATATTATTTGAGTTATTGTGTTTTATATTATTTAAAATAACACATTATTTAACATTTTTTGAAAATTTATATGGAAATTTAAAATAACAATATAACATTATGAAACCTACATTCATTAATTCTATAAAAATTATTTTGTTTAAAAATTTTTTGCTTTCTTACAAAAAAAAAAATAATTTTTTATTCAAAATTTTTTACGAAATTTTCCACCAAAAATTCAAATTTTCACCAGAATTTCAAATTTTTAATAAACATTCAAATTTTTCCAAAAAACCTAAATACTTGAAAATCGATAACCAATTTTAATTGGCTGTGTCATTATATGTAAATAGTCGTATCTTCCAAATATCATCAAATTATCTTTAAAATTACGAGTTGTACTTTTTGCATAAATTACTTATCGACTGGCTACCAACCAGTCGGATATCCAGGCAACTTGCCAGACGGACGGAAATCGTTTAATTAACTCAAAAAGTGATTCTGAGTCTACCGGTATGCTTAAACATGGGTGTTGCAATATATAAAAATCAGAATTTTAAAAAAGTAAGATTTGAATCAATATTTTTTATTAAAAACCGAAGTACTTAGAAAAAAATAACAATAAAAAATTGACATTTATAATATTCTAATTCATTTGAAAATAACTCACTTATTCATAAAGTGTTATTCAAGTATTAATTTTTTTAAAAAATATTATTTTTTTCACATAATATTTTAACAAATAACACAATAACGAAGTTATGAATTGGGTAATAGTTTTTTTTCGTTCATTATCACAAATACACTATTGAAATTGAATTAAGGTTCTTGCAACTGAAAAAAAAATAGTTTATTTAATTGGTATGTTCTTTAACTAATTTAACTTAGCTAACTTAGAAACAACAATCGAATTGAATTCAGCACAATATGTTTAATTTTTAAATGTTCATGGTAGCATATGAAAAATTCAATTCAAAGATAAAAGATAAATTCGGTGCTTTTAGCTATGTTTTCAAAAAACAAAAAAATAAATGTCATTTGTAAAAATAAATATATTAAAAAGTTACTTAAGAAAAATGTTAAAACCAGAAACTAATGAAATCTTATAATGTAGTCGTTGGCCAATAAATACCGAAGGTATGTATGTCCATTATTTTATGTGCACGCAGAGAAAAAACATGGCTACGCCATTGTCACTACAACAAAATTTTGTTCTCGGTGCTAGTATTCATTAAATTTAATAATACTGTGTTCATGATAAAAATGTTTTTGTTTCAGTTTTATCATTCAATGTTTACATTCAATAAAAGTTTTTATATAGTTGCCTACAAAAGTCTTATGTTTTTGAATAGTTTTACCAGAAAAAAATTTTAATAACATGAAAAAATATTATTATTTCTACAACCATTAAATATTACCAATTTTTTCCTTGTTTTTAAACCATATTAATATTATACTCATAACAATAAAATGTTACAAATAATTACAAATAATTATAATAATATGGTTGACAAAAAACTTACCTTGTTTGTTTTTGAATATATTTTGTTTTTAATGTTTGTTTTCCAACTTCATTATAATTCTAATTTAGTTTATACATGAATAAGGCAAGGTTTTCTTCTATTCGGTGTGATTCAAATAGTATAAGATTTTAATTAACTACTATTAGTTAATAAAAAGTATCTTGTATTATCTTGCACAACATTACATACATATGTAATAAAATAAAATAAAATAAAATAAAATAAAGTAAAATAAAATAAATAAAATAATTATAAATCATAGTAACGTTAATATGAACATTTTATGGGTAATTTCGAACATGTTCTAAAATTTTTATGGTAAATAATGAAGATGCTGAATCAGTAAAATAATTATAAATCATAGTAACATTAATATGAACATTTTATTTGTAATTTCGAACATGTTCTAAAATTTTTATGGTAAATAATATGAAAATGCTGAATCATTGTAAAATAATTATAAATCATAGTAACATTAATATGAACATTTTATGGGTAATTTCGAACATGTTCTAAAATTTTTATGGTAAATAATATGAAGATGCTGAATCATAATCTGAGAAAATCAGAGCATAATTTTATAAAACTGGATCATAAGATGGAATAATATGATGAAATGGAATCATAATGTGATAAGACTGAATAATAATATGATAAGATGGGGTAATAATATGATAGAATGGGATAATATAATAAATTGAAATCATAATCTGATAGGATGGAATAATATAAAAAATTCGAATCATAACATGAAAAAACGAACCTTAAAATCGAACACAATATTATAAAGTGGAACCAAAATAATTATTATTTATAATCATATCTATTTTTAGCTGTGACCATATATTCCAATCATAATATGTTTCTCTCTGCGTGTGGTATGTCTTTGCTAATGTCAATATATTTCAGGTGTTACAAAAATATGTATTTTGACAAATTCCAAATTATCCTTGTTTCATAAAAGTTCCTTAAATTTAGATTATGCACGTTTCGCAACACTAAATAAGAAGTTAAAGAATCAGCTTTTATGTGCGGCCAACTTTACTAGCCCAACATATTTTGTATATTTACTTATTTTTGTCATTGTTTTTATACTCGTATGTAAAATAAAAAAAGCAAAAGAGAAAGTTTTAAATATTCAATAAAAATAAAGCAATAGAATAATAGTTGTACCAAACGACTCTTTTTTTACACTCAATAAAAGAGTTTTTTTTGCAACAGTACCATAAATTCAGCAGAATACTTAGTATCAGTGTTGCCAGGAGGTGTGAAAAAAGAGACTAAATTGGACTTTAAAATGGTAAGAAAAGGCTAAATTTCCCAAAAAATAAAGCCAGAAAAAAACTGATATATTTTTTATTCGGAAACTATTTTTTTTTTTTTTTGTTACTAGGTTTTGATATTTTTTTAGAGATATAATAAATTTATACCCAATAAGAACAGGAATTTAAAAAATTCAAGCCTTGGAACATTTTGCTGGAATACGACATGAATTCAAACATAAAAATATTTTAAACACGAAATATGATTGAAAAAACTAAAAAGTTTCACGTGAAATAAATTTGACTTGAATTTAAAATCCTTTTTATTGGAGAACGCTATTGTATTGAAGTGTAATACAAGTTTAATTCAATAATTAACACTGGATTCAAAGCTTGAAATATATTTCCTTTCAACTTCAATTCCAGAAAAAATGTTTGTTGGGTAAATAAAACATAGAACGGCGGTTAACAAAATGATCCATTTAAAAATCCTCCACAAATTTCCCATAATAATTTGGGTTATATTTAATATAAAAATGACCTAATATTTTCAATAGAATTGAATTGATTTATTTTTTTATTTTTTTGAATCATAATTCCTTTTTGATTAATCATTTCCAAATTTTTGAGCGATTTTTCACTTCTATAAGAATTTTTTTGAATTATATTTGTAAAGAGTTTCTATGGTAAATGAAGGTTATTAAAAAATAATTACAATAATTTATTAAGTAAAATGAATTAAGTTATATTTGATTTTGATAATGAGGCGCTGCAGGCGAATATTTTTGATTAATATAAATAATTTCGATTTTTTGTGCGAACTAATACTCAAAAAAGCTTAAATGGAGAATTTTGTAAAAATAAAATTAATAAAAGCAAATACGAATAATTTGTTGAAATATTAAAATGTTAGCATTTTTATGGCAACTTTTTATTGCGATTGGCCAAAAATTCGGTTGCCACAAGGAATTTCTCTGTGTATTTACAATTGATGAAATATTCATGATGAACACAAAATTTATTAAACATACATACATATAAGCAAATGTTATTGCCATGTTAAAAACGTGTCCGGCCACAGGCAAATCTGACCATTATGTCAATTTAATGACACAATGAGATAGACGGACAACACATAGAAAAAAGATTTGTTGGAATTCATTGTTGAATAATAAATTTTTATAAAAACAACCGAAATAATATAATAATTTTTATAATATTATAACTGTAATAGATTTTCTTCGTAAATACATATGTATCTGGGATTAAATTTAGGTTCTAGGAGTTGAAAAATTTGTGAGTTAATGCGTTTGTGTCTTTATTTCATCTTGCTTAATAAATTTGAAATCAACAATCGAATTAAATTCAACACTATATTTCTAAATTCCAATTATTAGTGGTAGCAACCGAAAAATTCAATTATTATACAGAAACTGTTTAAAAATGGCATTAATTAAACAAATTTTTAAATGTATGAAAAATATAAATTTGAAATAAATACACATTTTATACCAAATAGAGGCAAAATTAAAATATAACCGTTTAAAGAGTGTAAGTCCATTCGTTTTTATTGTATATTTTTGTTAAGTTCTGTAAACACAGGGAAAAAACATGGTTGCAGCTTTATCACTTCAACAATATTATGTACTTCAACAATATTATATTCCTTGTTCTTAAATCATATTCTGTTTTTAAACCATATTAATATTATTATTTCAAATAGATATATCTTATGGAAAAAATTCAATAGTTGCTTGTTTTTAATGTTTGTTTTCCAACTTCATTGTACTTCTCATTTAGTTTATATATGAATAAATACAACCAGATAAGGTATGGTTATACTCGGCATGATTCAAGCAATATAAGATATAGATTAACTACCATTAAAGGGTTTGGTTAAAAAAAATATCTTGCATTTGAACTATATATGGTGATACAAATGAATGTATCTAAAGAGCAAATAATATTTAAATATATATATTTTTTTTTGCCATTGAACACTTTTCTCTATTATTTTCCTTAAAAATTATAAAAATATAATATACATAATAATAATAATAATAATAATAATAATAATGATAATAATATAACACCAAATTATAATCTGATAGAATGGGATGTAGTATTGTTCAAACAAACCATAAAATTTCTCACAATATGATAAAATGGATTCATAATAATTATTACTTATAATCATTCCTATTTTTCGCTTTGAACATATCTTCCAATCATAATATGTTGCTCTTAGACTATGGTCACTACAATTGTATTTTTTCTCTACGTGTATATCTCAGATGTTCTAGTTTGCAGACGCATTACAAAATCTTCTTGATATGGATTATGAGATAGTGTAAAGGCTGTTCCTTCTCAGGAAATGGAAACTACCATAGATACATCCACATGTACATATTAATAAAGTTCAATTATTGTATAATAAAATTGAATGAACATGACATTCATTAAAATAAAATGAATTAAAGAAATCTTTCAAAAAACTAAATAAACATACATATGTAATATTCTGCTCAGTATTGCCATTTTAGCATTTTTTTCTGCTAGATTTATCAGAATGCATATTGATTAAAAAAAATACTTTTTAGCATAATCGACCTTAAAATAAGCAATTTTTTTTAGTATAGATATTTTTTAGTTTTTAATTTTATTATTTGACTTTCTAATTCTCAAAAGAAACAATATACGTTTAAAAATAAACATATAACCAAAATTTTAAGAAGAATTTATTTACGTTTTGTTTAATAAGATTTATAATGCTGTTTAAACAGATCCATAAATATTGAATAAATATAATGCACAAAAAATATTAGATTAGATTAGTGTTTAAGAAATATATTTGGCAAGGATGGGCAAATTTTGTTCTTCACCATCTATCACTTTCAAACGCTAATCTATTAGTCTTGAATTTTGTATCTAGATACTGAAACACACAATCTGCAATAATTCAAATTTATTTTTCAATGAAATTTTATAAAAATAAATAAAAATAAATGATTATTATAAAAATGTACTTTGTATGGAGACAAAAAATATTGCAAATGTACCCTCATAAAATTAAAAATGAACAGTTTTAAACTAATCCCCAAAATATTTCGCTTTAATTATTTCATTCACGTGGCTTGACCATTTTTAAAATACCAAAAAAAAAATTAAAAGATATCAAATTAAAAGTATAATAAATACTTCCATGCTAATTTAACATTTTGGGAACAAAGTGCATAAAATTGACCCTCTTGTTGTTAAAGGGTTAATTACGTATAATCTTAAATTATATCAGGATAGACCATGGTACATTAAACCCCAATAAATGTTGAAAAATGTTCGAAATATATAAAATTATATGTTTGAATAAAGAAAATATGACAAAAACGTCATCAAAATCTCGATAAGCCTCTATTATAATTTAAAGTTAATTTTCTTCTAATGATAATTTTGATGATGATATTGAAAAAATACGTATTTTTAGAGGTTTTTTGGAAATGGTCCAACTCACGTAAATTTAAACATTCAGGTGTAATATTTTGGGAATCATTTAAGTACAGACCAATCTTCATTTCTAGAGGGGTACATTTGAAACTTTTTTTCGTAAGCAGTGTTGCCAGAAGGTGAGAGAAAAAGAGCTAAATGCCAAAAAAATAAATAAATAAAAAATAATAAATAAAAGAAAAAAGTTAAAATTTTTTTTAGTTTAAAACTTTTTTTTAATTTTTGCGTTCTCATCATTTTGATAATTTCTAAAATGTATAAATTTATAAGTAAAACAACGACTGGCGGCAAACTTGGGA
This sequence comes from Protocalliphora azurea, assembly GCA_932274085.1. Lineage (NCBI taxonomy): Eukaryota > Metazoa > Arthropoda > Insecta > Diptera > Calliphoridae > Protocalliphora > Protocalliphora azurea. The sequence continues at coordinate 108,671,255 of OW026519.1, read as the reverse complement.
TACATGTATTTCATATGAAAAATAACCCAATGATTTGAAGTGATCTTTTGTCATTTTTGAACTATAATTCCTTTTTTATGAGGCATTTCCAAAATGTTGTACGATTTTTCGCCTTTATAAGATTTGTTTTTTAATTATATTCAAAAATAGTTTCTATGGATAATGAGTATATTAAAAAATAATCATTATAATCGATTTAATTAATAAGTCAATAAAATTAATTAAGTTATTCTTGATTTGGAAACTGAAGCGCCGCATGCGAAATCTTTTATTAAATTTAAATAATCTCGATTTTTTTGTGCAAATAAATATACAAAAATGCTTAAATGAATGATTCTGTAATAATAATAAATTATTTTCTTTATTGTTCAAATGCTAAGATTTCAGCCATTTTAAAGCAAATTTAAAAATCGAAAAAGGCTAAAGAAAACTAGAAGCTAAAACGAAAATTTTACATTAAAAGCAAAATAAAAAGGCTAGCTTTAGCCTTAAAATGGCTAAACTGGCAACACTGTTTGTGAGGCTCTTTAATAAAATAATATATTTAAAATTCATTTAAACAGTATAAAATATTTGCTACTTTCTCTTTTTCCACATTTGTGATGAGCTTCTCATATTTTTTTGATGATTTTATTTTCGAGCAAAATTATAAAATTATAGTATAAAATACTACTTCACCCACCGAATTTTTAAATTACAAAATTGAGTTCAAAATGATGTTGTGTTCATGTTGCTGTCCCAATTACGTTAGATTTCCCATTGTATTTGTACATATTATTAATTCAATATTTTTATCATTTATTTTGATTTCTCTTAAAAATAAAAAGTGAAATAATAAGAGGTTTAGTCTCTTTTAAAATGTTTTCAATAGAAAACATGCTCATTTTCTTTAAAACATCTGTATTTTTTGGTAGTCGATTTATTAGTTCGGTAGCTAATTCTTTTGTAAAATGTATACATGTATATATTTTATTTGCAATTGATTTTACATGGGATAATAAATCATTAAGAAATTTTAAAGGGTCGCTTTTTATTATCTGCAAAGTTTTGTTTCAAATTTGTAATTCTTCTAAAATATTTTTTAAATATGATAACTAAAATAATTTTTCATTCTGATAAAGCTTGTAGAATTTTTTAATGAACTTACCAAAAATTAGGCTTAAAAATAATTAAGGTGCTACAAATTAAATTTTTAAATTATTTATTAACTTCAATTAAAAAAATAATAGTTAATAATAAAATAAAAAAAGTAGTTTAATGCCATTTTTTATGTCATTTTCCTATAGACGCACTTAAATTAATGAACCAATTTGTCGATATTAATAATGTGTTGATGAATCTTTGTTTTGGATAATTTCAAAAATTTTGTCTGGCATTGATTCGACTAATTTTTTAAGAAAATCACTGTCAATTTCTTCCTAGGCTTGCTTAATTTTTAGTTTTAACTCCGTTATTGTCATTATGGTTTTATTCTGTGCATTTCTTGCGCAAACTTTATTGGCAATATACCCACACAGATTCTTCATTAGATTTAAATCCATATTGTAAGCCGGCCAGTCTAATAGTGGAATACTATGTTCATTACCACACGATTTAGAGACATTGGATTGCAGCGTTATCCTGTTGGAATATGAAATATTCATCAATTTTTTCATTCACAAAATGAGAGAAGAGCATCTTCCAACAGCTCATTATAAATTGCACTATTCATTTTAGTTAGAACAAAACATATTTTTGATTTTCCAGCAGCATAACACTGCCTCCACCGAAATTGTGTTTCGACCTGAAATCATGCCAATAGCAAGAATATGAATCGGAACCGTCAAAATTTTGAATTTCCTTTCATCAGAAAAGATTACTTTATTCCACTCAGCTGTCCAATTCATGTACTCGTATTTGCGTGCAAATTTTGAACGATTTTTCTTATGATGCTATTTTAACATTGTTTTACCTATTGGTTTCTTCCATTTTATGTTACCATCTGTTCGGAAAATGTGTGCAACATATTTGGAAGTGACAGGAAGATCAAGTTAATTTTTTATTTGTATAACATTTAATTTATCTCTTTTATTTTAATAATTTGCCTTTTTGTTAATTTTTGATTACATTTTGTTGCTTTTTCGTCCAATTTCTCTATTAGAACAGCTAAGAAAATTTCCTTCGAGCATCTTTTAAGCTGATGAAATTTCCCAATTAAAATAAAAATATTTCCAGTAAACAGTTAAAATTTTTTAATATTTTTTTGCAATAACTTTTAAGACAAATTTTTCTTGACTGCGTATATAGGAATATTCCACTGAAATGATCACCAATATGTTCTGATTGCTAAATTAAAGAAAACAACAAAAGCTAAACATAAATATTTCTTGCATAAAAAAGTACCGTTATATCGCGAGTTATAAGAACACAGCATTGTTTTTAGGTTAAGAGAAACCAATATACGAGGCCGGATCAATAAGTCCTTTTCCGAACTTCCCTCGTAGTTAGTCTCTTTCCACCGAGCCATTTCTTTAGGTTTGTGGCTAGGGGCTAGTAGTATGGCGGATGAGGTACCAATTCGTAGCCGAATTCATAGAGCTTTGCCATTGAGATTGCACACGTGTGCATCCATGCATTATCTTGGTGAAAAAGAACTTTTTTCTTGGACATATGTGGTCGTTTTCTTTTTAAATACTCATTAAATCGGTCTAATAAGTTGGCACAATATTCGCCGTTTATTGTTTTTCCCTTTTGAAAGTAATCAATGTGGATTATAACGCGTGCATCCCAAAAAACTGTTGCCATTACCTTACTGGCCGACAAACTTGGCCTTCTTTGGAGCAGGTTTACCCGGAGAAACCCATTGTTTAGACTGCTGCTTGGTCTCCGGAGTGCAGTAATGGATCCATGTTTCATCCACAGTTACAAAACGCCGCAAAAACTCATTCGGATTGAGTTTAACCTCAAACAACCCAAACAACCCTTTGAAGTTGTTACACGTTTACGGTCAATTGAGACCAAACGCGGCACCCATCTTGCAGACAACTTTTTTAAACCCAGCTGATCATTTAAAATCGAAATCACACTGCCATATGAAATGCCTATGGCATCAACAATCTCACGCACTTTTACTCTTCGGTCGGCCAACACCATATCGTGGATTTTTTCAACATTTTCGGGTGTACTGACCTCAATTGGCCATACAGAACGTTTAGCGTCATTTGTACTTGTGCGACCACAATAAAAGTCAGTAAACCAATCTTTTACCATTGAAATCGATGGTGCAGAGTCCCCATAGTATTTATCGAGCTTTTCCTTGGTTTGATTGACGGTTTTTTTTCGCAAAAAATAATGTTTAATGAGCACTCGAAATTCACTTTTTTCCAATTTTAGAAAAATACACGAGGTTGTATGTTTTGAACAGCTGTTAAATGCAAAGTAAATGACGACACTTGCTCAAAATTTGAGAGTAGTTTATTAACGGATGGAACTTGATGCGAATAGTATTGCATTTCATATATCTACGAGGTAAGGTCGAAAAGTCACGGACTTATTGATCCGTACATTAAAGAAAAACAAAAATTTTAAAGGAATATGCTTTAGTATCCAATTATTAGTATTTTCATTTAATCGATTAATTCGACAAATAATTATTCGAGATTAAAAGCTGATAACGTTAATAACGGATTAATGGGAAATTATTCACAAAACCGAATTGTTTTAAATATCATGTAAAACATATAAATAACACTAATTATAGAAATTAATATATTGGATTAGTTATATTAGAAACATAATGTAGATCAAATTCTTTCACAGTATTCTTTTTTTTCACCCATGTGTATAAAAATATTGCATTCTTTGATCTAAGAACATAAAATATTCTGTGCGAGAATAATTTTTTGTCAATATTAAATTTTTTTTTTTTGATACTTTAGAAGGAAGGAAAAAGTACTTTCCTAAAAATTATCTTCATTTATTTTTTCCGCGATATAATTTTAAATTTATAACTCCAGAAAACAGAATTTCGGTTAATCGGTTATTCGATTAAACATAATAAACAGTTTTAAATTATTCGAACAGTTAATCGACCAAAATTAATTGGATTGGGAATCATTACTCACATATTCTTTTAATTGTGGTCTCTAGGAACACCCAACGTATTGGACATGCTGTGTAAATATCTGTAAATATTTTTGAAATTTATAAACCAAATAATAAAATTAAAAAAAAAAAAACTGGCAGCTCGACTCTGCTAAAAAACATTTAGCAGAATATGCAATTTGCCAATCCATTCTGTTAAATCTAGCAGAAAAAATGCTAAAAGAGCAAAACTGTTCTATACCAACGATAGTCAAAACCCAAGCATGCATCCTTTTTATTTCTTTTGCTCAGAGTTGCCAGCGGTAGTTTACGAAAAGTTACAGTTTTTGTCGAAAATAGCTACAATTCTTCCTAAAAAGTAACGTTTTTGAATTTTTAAAAATAAATTCTAAAAAAGTGTTTATTTATAAAATAATACAAATGCTTTAGAGGGTCCATATTTTTCTCCATATTATTTTTTTTATAAGTTTAGTTGACTAAATTTGAAAATACATATTTCCTTTTTATTTTGCCGGATAATAGCACTTCTTTAGTATTCTTTCAGATCGAAAACATTTATGCAATAATCATCTTAAATTAGAACGTAAATAAAATTCAAAAATTATTTTAATAATCTTTTATAAAGATTAAAGACTTTTATGATTTAAAAATTTTATCATTAAAAATGTAATCTTTAAGTCTATAAAGCAATCATTTTTATATAATTACGACGCTATTTTCTTGTGTGACAATTAATCTGGATATTTTCTTTATATGACGGAAACTTCATTATTTTTTCTATTGCCATAAATTTAGTTTTTAACCAATTCAAGAGCACTTTACTTAATTATTCAACTTTTTTAGTGTTAAAAAGGATAAAAAAAGTTTGTACTATTTTATTTTCTCGATTGTAACAGTGTTTAATGAAAACATCACCAAAGTTACTTTTCGTGCAATTTTGAAGACAGGAAATGTACTGCCAAAAAACAAGGAATATTTTCATCTGCCACGGAGAACAGAAGAACATACTCGTATATAAAATTTTGTTTTCCTCAACAGCGTTGTGCCAGGACATAAATGTAAACGAAGTCGCGAAATATTTGTTACTTGTTTTAAATTCACTTCTAGTACACATAGTAATTTTTTGAACGGATCAAGTTACAAAAATAAGGTCAAAAACAAAAATATAATACATGTTACATAGAGCGGTAAAAATTTACGATAAATGGAACAAATGTAACCAAACGGCAACACAGATTTTTTATGCTCTTGAAATGAACAAAAAACGTACAAAGCAAGCTCCTTTGGCTCCTTGGCGGTTTGACTCCCTTTCTTTTCTTGATTGCATGTTTATTATGTGTTATCATACTTGGTTCATAGCATTGACTTCCACAAATGAATTATTTTACCTTGAAAAGAATTGAAAAACAAAACAAAACCATTCATTGGAAAAACCAAAGTCGATACCGTTTCGGCATGGAATATTACTTTTTGGCTTAAAGTCGTAGAAAACTAGCTTTTTATGAATTTGAATTTTCGTCATGATGTTCCAATCGAGGTAGATTTATATGAATGTATCACAATAACTTGCGTAAACTCATATTCTATTTAAATTTAGCTACAAAATAACAATGCGTTATCTATAAATTGTTGATATCTTTTTACCTGTTTATATCTCTGGTTATGAATTATTTCGTGAAAGTTCATTTGTTATTATAAAATTGTTTAAAATAATTTAATTTGTTTTTTTGTACAAAATTATTTACAGATGTCAGAAAATATTCTATCGCATTTTATTTATTATCGATTGCTTATGTATGTATATCACAATAGGATTTTTATCACAATCGAATTTTCATTTTTTATATGCCGTTTATATTAAAACAAAAACTTTTTGGTTTTTGAAAATCAAAATTTCAAAAACTACTTAAGGTATGGAAACACCTTATTTCTTCCCAATGTAGTTTTTGTTGACATTCACATTTCTTCGATATTTTTTACTTTCGCTCTATTTGCTATTTTTTTGATCAGAGAATACATAGTTTCAATACGAGTATTAAAACATATTTTAACAATTTTTAATAAATTATTTATTGTAATAATTTCATAAACAAAACAAAAAATTTCTATAAATTTGAAATTTTATTTTTCTCTTTAAATATAAAAGCTACGGTTCTAAAATTTGCTAAACAGGATGTATCATAAATAGTTATTTTAGTGATATATATTTGGATTTCAATAAAAACTAGTTAAAAATGTTTTTTGATTTGTATAGAAAAACCAAATAAATTTACATAATTTTTTTATTCATAAACCAAATAAAGCCAAAAACTACTAGTTTTTGTTTGGTGGAAATGGCATATTAAGCTCAATTATTGGATACTGTGCCTGAATGAATAATTTTGTTAAAAAAAAAACGTTTGTAATAATAATAAGTTATCAATTGAAACAATAAACAATTGGTGCAAGGATATACAATGTGCAGCCTTCAATTTGGTTCATTCTACCGAAAAAGAAAATAAAATTGTTATATTTACAATTCGACTGAATTACTGAAATTTAAATTAGAATTACCATTACTTAATTATCACAATGCTTTTTTTTTCTCCATACATGGAAAATAGCTTGAGTTTATCATCTTTTAATAACAAACAATTAATTTCGATTTAACTTATTAAAAATAGAGAATGTTAACCGATTTCCAACCTGTCTTTATTCTGTGTATGGTTAAACTTCCAACTATTAGAAAACTATTTTTTACATCTGTATTTTCTGTATGAAGGAAGCCTATAATTCATTGTTTTCAAAGCCTAAAAAATATATTACAAATTAATATTAGACAAAAATTAGACTCACATTTCTAAACAAAAGGAAAAAAAAGCAATGTGTGAGGTCATAACCTTTGGATTGCAGATTATGATAATTCAAATTAGAAACTTTAAAAGTGGTCTTGTAGGAGCATTAAATCATTTTTTCATATTACGAAAATATTATTGCTACCATCGCGTTATCGTCATTGTACAAATATATAAATATTTGACCTACTGGAGAACCGTTTAATTCTCTATTTAGAATACAGTAAATGAAAAGTTAAATGAAACAAGAAATAGAAGAATAAATATATTTACATGCTTCCTATATGAATAAATATAGAGGATTTTTGTCGTGTAGTTCTTGCACATAAGCTTGAATCTTTATTATTAAACTTTAATTAAAATAGTATAATATATGTATCTTCCACTCGCTACTTTTTATTACTTATGTAATTAAAATAAAAATCATATTTTCAAGAAAAAATCATCAAAAATATGATATATATCATTCTTTAAATTGTTGGATTCTGTACATCTGTATGGATTTACATAAAATTTCACATAAGCTCAAAATATAGTACCTCTGACATAGAAACATCTTAAACGCTTGCAACTTTTTGTTTCTTATCCCATTTCAAAAACCTATAAAATATATCGACTTCAATATTTTGTTCATAGAGTTCATAGATTTTCTAATTTAAAAAGATATTATATGATTCGTAGATAGCTCAAACATAAAAATATATATATATATATTTGCATTTCTGTGTTTAAGATCTCTACCTATAATATAATAATATCTTATATGTATATATATATATATATATATATATATATATATATATATATATATTAGGAAATTTGCAGATAGACCTTATTGAATATAATCTATGTATTTAACGTCCTCTTTTATTATTTAAAATATGGGCTATTTTAGACAATTGGCTCACATGACTGAATTTACCAGTGGGTTATCACAATTTTTGCAAATACCTCAAAAACATATTGTTCTATCTAACTTAATTCGAGAAAGTTTCAAAAACATCATTCAAATTTGTTTACAGATCCAAAAACTTTAACTTTTGTTAAAAAAATTATCATTTACGACTACTATTGAATAAATTGGTGTACATTTAAAAGTTTTTCAATATTAAACTTAATTAAAAAAAAAGTATGGAAAATTTCACTGTATTTTTAAAAAACTCTTAAAATTTTTCAAAAATGCAAAGCCAAAAATGGAAAATCAATTTTTGAATTTAAGTATCTTTTAAGTAATAAAAGATAATATAGTACTGTCGTTTTTTTTATCTTGTTTAGTAATTTAAAAAAATATGTAAAATATGTAAAATGTTCTTCACACACAAGGTGATAAACTTAAACGCAGTGAAGTACCATCTGCGTTACTCTGAAAGCCTATCTCCTTGTCTGATGATGTTCCAAAATCGGTTCATCAGCTTCAGATTTATTAACATTTATTTTGCCAAAGGCCATACTGTAGTGTGTAGTGTTGACAATTTTGCCTTTAGACGAAACTTCTTTCTCTGATCTAGATTTTCAGTAAATTATCTAATGAAGTGTTTTACCACAAAGTTTTGTTAGAGGAATTTTAAATCACAGTTTTAAAACTTAATCAACGTAAGATATTTAGTGTAAGCATTTCTCTTCTCATGTTTTGAAAATTATGCTAAAATTCTGTTGTCAGTAAGTCGATTATTCTATTAGCAGATTTTTTTCGAAATAAATATTCACTTTGCAAACCATTTTGATAAATCTAGCAGTGGTAACAGTGAGTTGGAGATTTTGAAGTTTTTTGCCCAAAATATAAATGTTTAATTAAGATAAAACTATTATTTTTTTGCTTAGAAATAATGACTATAATTACTATATATTTAGTATGTATTCAGCAAAATAAATTTTCAGTCATTCCTTTACTAGAGATCAAAAATAGTGATTTTATATAGTCGTTCTGTTCTGAGTTAAAGTCTAAAAATAATAATTATACCTATTTTGGACAAAAAATAAAAATCAATCGTTATTTTTGAACCAAAAAATAGAAAAATAATAATTAAATTGTAATTTTTATGAGAACTATTATAATCATTAGGATCCCTGTTTATTTCTATTCTTTACTAGATATGTGTATTTCCATTTACAATTTTTGAATTCATGAAGAAACTTTCAAAAGAAAATTACTTTAAAAAGAAAGCCATTTTTTTTTGTGTAAAATTTCAGAGTAGAAGACGCAGCAAAAAAATAAGTAAATAAATAAAGAGCTGAAGAAAATCATGATTTTAACATTGTGTTGTCATTGAAAGGAAGTACTTATTGCTGAAAAAAAGCTGCAAAAGTTATTTTTTTAAACCATGTTTGTCATTCGTAGGATGTTCTTCTTTTATTTTCTTGTTCATTGCTTTTGAAGTACTTCTCTTAAAACTATATTTATAAAATTTTTTAATAAAAATATGATTTTAGCTTTGTTAAAAGATATTACAAATTCTTTTTATTTTCAACTTTTTGGAAGTAATTTTCAAAAAAGTACAAAATATGCACTTAGTTTTACTCCTGAAGTGGTGAAAATGTTCTTTTTTTTTTTGGAAGCACTTGCTCGTTTTTTCCGGGAGAGTTAAACAAAACATACACAAGCATAATTGTGAATGCATGAGTGTGGCGATCACCGTTCTATACATATATATTTTTGCTAAGGAAGATTCATATGTTTTAGGTGTTCTAAAGGCAAAGCAAAATCTTAACAATCTTGTCCTCTTGTATGGGGCATAAAAAAATGTTAAAATGTTTTTATACCATTTTTTAAGAAGGTTTGTGCTCATAAAAGGCTAGTAAATTAAAGGTTTTGGAAAACAAAAGCATAAAAATATTTTAATAATTAATTAGATACGTACACGTAGAGAAAAAATACAGTTGTAGTGACCATAATCTAAGAGCAACATATTATAATTGAAACATATAATCACAGCAAAAAATAGAAATAATTATAAGTGATAATTATTATGATTCCACTTTGTCATACTGTATCCGATTTTATGGTTTATTTTTCATGTTATGATTATAGTTTTACATATAATTGAACAATCTAATATTATTATACCATATTTTCATATTATGATTCCATTTTATCACATTATTACCTCATGTTATCATATAGTTATCCAATTTTATCATATTATTATTTCATTTTGTCAAATTTTATAAAAATAATAATTTTTTTAATACATGATAAGATGGAAAATACCTTATGTACCACCTTATGTGGTTCAAAGACAAGATTCTTATATTGTATAACCAAACCTTGTCTATTTATATTTATTCATATATAAAAAAATTAGAATTACATTAAAGATAGAAAACAAATATTAACAAACAAGTATTGAAGTTTTCCATTAAGTTTGTGAACAGAATAAATATTATATTTATTTGTAACATTTTATTGTTATATATTAATATGTTTTAAAAACAGAATATGGTTTAAGAACAAGGAAAAAGTCTGCAAATATTTAATGGTTGTAGAAGTAATGATATGTTTCATATTAACAAAATTTTGTTTCTGGTAAAAATATTTAAAAACATATAATTTTATCATATTAAAATTCTTATTAAGTGTAAGCATTAAATGACAAAATTGAATCAAATTCATTGTTATCATAAACACAGAGTTATTAAAGTTCAATAAAATTAACAATGAGAACATAATATTGTTGTAGTGATAATGCTGTAACCGTGTTTTTTCTCTGCGTGTACAACATTAAACATCGTTTATGGCATTTACTATATATCCGTGGAAACAATTCATATTGATGTCTGTGTCGTAATTTTCCTAAATTATAGGAAAACAAAATTCCCTGGGATTTTACTAGTGGATATTCTAATATACAACAATATATCAACTAAGGAATAAGTTTTTGTACAAATATTAGATTTTTTATATAATTGACTTTTCTACTTCTTATAAATAATAGGAAAAAATCAGTATTCCCAACCGTTACATTCTGTACCTTTAATTGAATTGAAGTTAGTACTTGTAACCAACAAAAATTCGATCGCCACAACCAATCTGTTTTCTCTGTAATGAATTAATTCGAATGAAAAAACCGAATTGATTTCATATGTTGCCTCTTAATATTGGTGTTTTTAATTAAAAAATTATTTGTATTATGAACTATATTTTCAGTTACAGCAATCAACATTATTTGGTTATAATAACAAAATATAAAGCAATTCTATACTTCCAAACGAATGATAATTTTGTTTAGCAAGTAATTTTTATTTATTTTTTAACTGTTTTTATAATTACAAAAAATTAATTTGAGGATAGTATATCATATTTAAAATAGCTGCTTTTTTAAAATGTATATACATTTTCAGTAGAAATATAGATAGGTATAAATTTCATAAATAGTTATAGTTATAGCTGCTTAAAAATTAAGTAGGGATAAACAATTTTACCAACTGTAAGGGGCTGATTTTGTAAGACGAGTAAAACAACAAATAAATTTGAATTTATTTTTTGTTTTGCCAAATGAGCCCATAAGAAATATATGGTTTGTGAATCTGATAACTATAAATTAAAAAACGAAAAATTTTCGCAAATTTTCAAAAAATTTTGTGATAGCGTCATAATTTCATTTTTATTTATTTATTTATTATTATTATTATTTTTTTTTTTTTGCAATTGTAACAAAAATTATGTGTCTAAGTTAATATTAAGGAGCGATATGTTTTATTTTAAGAAAAAGCTAATACGAAAAAATAAAACAAATATATTATTTTATTTTGGATTTACGGGTCAGTATCTTTATTAGGAAAAATAAGGATTAATCATACTTATTAAAGTATTTACATTATCTATATTTTTTCGAAATTTATATCTATGTATATGTATCAATACTTATAGCGTAAGCTGGAATTAGTTTCAAAGTATCGTAAAGTTTTGTGTCTAATTTATTAAAAAATATAAAATTGATTTGGGTTTCTGTAAGGAATCATTGCGTTTCAATTTTCAGTAGGAAATGGAATTTTTTACGTTTTTATGTGATTATCAAAAATAAAACATTAAAAAAGCAAATAAAAATATATAAAAATTTAATTAAAAAGTTTTAAAAATTAACTAAAAGCATATGTACAAAATTATCACGTGCGGTCATAAGAGGTGAGTGGATTAATACATACGTATTTATGTTTTTAAATAACTGTGATATATTTACCTTATATAAAGACTGTTAAGGCCTTTAGACACATAATTTTTGTTACAATTTCAAATAAAATTAAAATTATTATGCCATTACAAAATTTTTCTAAATTTTCCGTCAATTTTTTGATTTTTAATTCATAAAATTTTAAAACTGAAATTCTGGCAATTGTATATTAGTTCAAATTCACAAACCATACATTTCCTAGATCCCTACATAATTTTTAAGCAGCTATATCTATAACCAAAAGTAATAATTCGTCTCATATAATTGTCTAATTGTCAAAGACCTAACTCATGCAAAATACATATAATCAAATATATTTTATTGTTGCTAAAAATAAAAATAAATAAATAAATAAATAAGAATACATTTTTTCTAAAAACAACAATTTTTTTCAATTGCTGACTTGGAGATTCGCCTCTATATGTATTCTCTCTGGCAATAACTAGTATGAAATTTATATGTGAAATATAAAAGTCCGCAGAAGTTGTAAGTATATTTAAAAAATAATTAAATAATTTTTAAGAGGAAACAAACTTTAAGTTTTTTCAACCAAGCGGATATATTTATGTATCAATCAGGAGTGGAAAAGTTTATATGATCGCACTTTTTTTGATACTATTTAACATTAAAAAGTATTGTAGTACTCCCACGATGCATTTGATACTCTCAAACGATTAGTTAGTTATTCAACAATTCAGAAAAAAAAAAAACAAACTCTTTAAACGAAAATATATTTTGGAAATATTTAATATTAAATTTTCGAATAGAAAATTATAATAGTTTTCATTTATTTATTTATTTATTTTTTATAACGACCATCGGTTCAGATTTACACTTGGTGTTCAAAAGTAATTGTGATTAGCACTATCCCTTAACTAAATGTTTAGAGTTAGAGTTCAAAAAAAAAAAAAAAAATACATATGTAATCAGCTAAATCAAATAAGGTTTCAACATATATACATATTTCATTACGATATTTATATTTGCAATTCAAATTTATTTCTTTCCTTTAAAAATGAGATGATTAATGATTTTTAGATATGTATTGATTATTTTAATATATCAGGAAGAATATTTTTTAATTAATCATTCATTTGATAAGTGCCAGATTGAGATTATGGTATGTTTACTCTTTAAGGAATAGGGATTTTTTAATACTTAATTTTTAATCCTCTTATAATTTCAGTTTTACTTTTAGTTATTTTTGATAAATTTGTATGCATAATTAAAAAGGTCAACAGCTTTAAACGAGCCGTTTATTTTGAAAGTGGCTTAATTCCATCCACAAAAATTATGAAGTTAATTATGAAAATATTAAAATTTTTACATAGTAATTAATTCCTATTTAATTTGTTACTTTTATGTTAAAACTTGTTAACAGTTCTGAATGAATAAAGAAAAAAACTTAAATTGGGATAAAACTTTTATGTAAAAATTTAACTATTCGTTTGACCAACTCGATTTTTGTGATGAAGGGACTTAGGTCACTTGTAAAATAAACGGCTCAGAAATAAAATTCCTATTTTATTCGTCCGTTGATTTAAATTGAAGTTAACGAAAATTATTTCTATTTCTTCAATAATTTAAATTGAAATTAATAAAAGATATTTTTGTTAGTTTTTATATTTTTTGGAACATTTTGAAATGTGCAATTTTATTTATTTAAAAGTAATATTTGTGGGAGTTCGTTATAAACTTTTTTTTGTATGAAATATTTTTCCTGGGACCATAAAAATGTGTTCGTTATAAAAGCAGTTTCTTATAACTGGTGTTCAATTGCACAAAGGTTTCTTATTTTGATAACGGCAGCACTTATACTTTATTTCTATCTTCATATTAAAAGCTGTACTCTAACGAATCAGTGTTGCCGTTTTAATTATTGTTAACCAGAAATGGTTATTTTTCTACGCTATATGTATTTAAGATATTTGAGCTTCAAAATATTACTACAAGAGAACATTTATTTGGGGACTATGGGAAATAATGATCCAATTTCAACTAGTTAAGGAGATTATGAGTCGATTGGTAACTTTAGGGTGATCCCAAATATGGTGCCGTAGGCAATGAAAAAATGTACCTTTTTTAATTATTAAAAAGGCACCACATTATTTTAAAAATAACTGCAATAAAAGTGTTTTATGTACTTTCAATTGGATCATAATTTTGTACACAATTTTTAAATAAAATTTAATATATTATAATGTTCTTTTGGTAGAATCTTTTCATCTTTTACGTTAAATCTTTAAATTTTAACGCTTCTAAAAAATGGAATTCATATTATCAAATGAGATTGGATAATTCTCTATAAAAAAATAACTCTTATTTGCATTATTTTTCTGTAAACATATAATTGTAAAAGTCAACCTTATTTTCTATTACTGCTCGACCTTGTTGTTTTGCAATTCTAAATTTATTAAAATCTGGTTTGATTTCGACATCACACAAAATTGGATCAGGCACCATCCACGATAAACATTGTTGTAAACAGTTAAATTTAAAATAATTTTTTCTCCTAAGGGCTAACTAAAGTTTATGATTATTGTGCAAAGTATTTAAAACCTGAATACATATATTAAGATTATATTAATTTTTATACAACTTCGAATTTTTAAAATTTGGTAATTTTTTCCAAAATTTTGGTTAGAAAATAATTTTTGGCGTGGCAAAAATCTTTAACGTTTAAGCGCAAAATTATTTCTTTTTAAATATTTATTCTAATGTTATTATTTAGTAAAAAATAATAAAATAAGAGAAATTAAAGAAGTTAAAAACAAAAAGTGCCATTAATTTTCTGTAATGGATGTAATGGATAACGAATAACAAAGCTTATTATAATTTTTTTGATTGAATGTACATCACTAAAATATTTCTTATATTTTTATGTGTACTTCTACAGTTTTTTCTGTAAATATTTATCAAGGATCAAAAAGACGCGTATATAATAAATAAAAAGGATGATCCAAAGAACAAGGAAGAAATAGAAGATTGAAATAGACAACAAATTGAGACTAATCAAAATGTCGCTTGAAGTAGGTATAATATAGGTTCATCCCTACTTTAAAATATTTAAAATATGTTTGTTATATTTATGCTAATAACTGCTTTTGTACACAACTTTAAGGAATTTTGCTTAACATTGCTTTGTAAAACTGTATTTAGTTTTTTTGCAACGGCTGTTAGTGTGCACAGAAATTATGACTTAATACTCGTATGAAAAGACATGTCTCAATTTTTCAAAATCTTTTTTGCATATAGACCTCTTTCAAATACAACTCCTTCAAAAAATGAAGTAAGCTTGCAAATTAAATTAAAAAAACCTAAAATATTTACCATTTTTTGAGAATGCTACAGGTGCTACAAGAGAAAAAAAAAACTAAATTCATTGATATGCGTGTTTCATTCAAGACAATTATCACTAAATTATTTTCCCACCTTAAACTATACTTATATAACAGAACAAGTAATTAGACTTTATCCAATTAACAATAGCTGCGTTTTTTTCGAAATTTATATACATATATGCCCATTAACACTTTGAATAAAACGTATCGCTCATAAATATTTGCTTAAACATACAGTTTTTGTATCATTTCAGATAAAATTGAAATTATGATGCCTTCAAAATTTTTTTTGAAAATTTGGGACAATTTTTGTTTTTTAATACATAGAATTTTTAAATTGAAAATCTGGCAATTGTATATAAGTTACCAAATGCACAAACACTTTTATACCTACTTAATTTTTAAGCGGCTATAATTACTTATGAAATTTGTATCTAATTAAATTTGTACTGAAAATTTATATAAGTTTCGAAAAAAACAGCTAATATTACTCTGTTAAAACAAGATTCCTAAATATTTCATTCAATCTTTAATATTGTCTTAAAAAAAAAAACAGTTTATTCGACATTCAAAAAAATGAACATTAAATAAAACCGAGTGTACTTAACCGTAAAATCAACAACGAACAAGGTCATATTTATTAGATCTTCATATATTACTATAATATTCAGCTTGAATAAAAACATCTAATGATTTTCACACATATTTAATCCTTTATTTCAGATATATCAATTATGTTTTTTTAGTTTTGTACTAAGTTATAAATGAATAAATATCAAAATTTTTAATTTTATTACTCTGAAGGTGAAAATAGTATCATTTGAAAATTAATTTGATAATGCAAAATATTTTAATTTTCCATCCTTGGTATAAATATACGACTCAAATGAAACAAAGAAAAGTTTCACTATTAAATGTGGAAATTTGACAAAATTGAACAAGATATCCTGTATAAATCAAAGACAACAATATAAAAAATTATAAATACTGTTACATTTTTACCGTTTTAAAAAACATTGGTTTACTTCCTTTAAATAATAAATATATTTTTTTACTTATAAAATAATAAGCCGTCAATACAATTTGCTTTTAAATTCAAATACACAGCTATTTATTTACGTCTTAAAATACAAATTAGAACTTATACATTTATATTGAAATGCACATAACAACCAGCACATGCGTTGAAGCGTATGTACGTTAAAGTATATAGAATTGTATGGGGACAAAAAAAAAAAAAAAAAATGTTGAAAAATTACCCTTCTAAAATTAAAGATTGATATGTTATAAACTAATTCCGAAAATATTTTGGTTCAATTATTTCGTTCTCGTGAGCTGGAGAATTTTTAAATGCCTAAAAAAATTAGTTTTCAGTGTACAGTTTTTAACTTTTTGTCAAAAAAAAAAAATACAGATACATAATGAGCTTGTTTTTAATTAGTTTTCATTTTCGTAAAGTTAAGATTTTAATAAAATTTTCTATGAATTTTTTAAATACTATTTTATTGAAGTTTGAATATTTCGAATACTTTCCATCATAATTTAGATTTTGGGGCGTCCTTGTCATATGTATTCATTTAACCCTTTAGTAAAAAAGAAATATTTTGTGACCACCGATACATAATAGGTTAAGTTGATTTTTATGACAAATAAAAGGTTGGGTAAGAAAAAAAATATAGTTTTCATAAAGTAATTGATATTTAGTGTAATAAATATTTTAACACAACTTATTTCCAAAAATTGGTGATTTAACCCTTTGTAAACCAAATGTATAAAATTGACCAATTTGCTTTTAAAGGGTTAATTACTTGATATATTCAACAGTATCAGAAAAGACTTTTACAATGGAAAGTATCAGGAAAGACTTCTACAATTTTTTCAAAATATATATAAAAATAAATAAAAAATATGACAAAAATTGTTATTAAGATTTTAATATTCCGCAAAATGAAAACATATGTAACAATTATTTGAATGGATATTCCAAGTGTTAGCATGTTTCTATTATATTTTGAAGTTAATTTTCTTATAAAGAAAATTTTGACACTGCTGTTGAAAGTGAATATTTTTAGAGGTGTTTTAAAAATGATCCAGCTCACATAAATGCTAACATTCGGATGTAATATAACAACATACTAATCATTTCTAGAGGGGATACATTTGGAACATTTTTTCGCTATGCATTCTAATGTACATCCTACGTTCGGATAGATTTAATTCTATTTTTATCGAAAAGTTCGATCGTATTTCGTTAACGAAAATAACGAAAAAAATAAAAATGATTTTTATTTTTTTTTTTATTATTTGAAAAGAACATTTTGACAAAATGAATAAAGAAAATTATAAAATTTCATTAGTGTTTGCAATATTAATTTCAAATAAAAAGGAACTTTGCAATCGTGGTTAAAACGAACACAGTATGTTGAACGTAGTGTGTTCCTACGAAGCAGTTGTGTTCCTAACATTATATTACACAACTGAATGCAATGATTGCCAAACTTACAACACTATGGCAACTTTACGACTCAATGCTGGATTTAGTACTGAACTGAATCCACAATCTCACATCTGCTTATACAATAGTGTCCAGGATAACAGCTATTTTCTACAATCGTCTAGTAACGTCGAGAGTCATCTGGTATCTTATATATTACAGTACACGCGTTACACGCGGAATCCCAATGTTCCTGTACTCGAAAAAGCCCAGAATATTTTTTTCGGGTAGATTATATAAATTGTCAAATAATTAAAAAATAAAATTTATACAATAAAAAATTTGAACGAAAATTAATAAAAAATTAATTTTTGCTACAAACAGGAAAGTTTCATTTAAAAAACTGAAAATATTCAATGTTCTCCAAATAAAATTACGTACGAATTTTTAAAACTGTTTGATGTTTTATTTCTGGTAAAAAGATTTGGATTTTTGTGTTTCTGTAGTTTTGTACGTTGTTGTTCTTTTGTGGGAGAAAAATTAGCTTTTCCTCATTTTACAGCACTTTATCCAAAAAGTACGGAAACGAACCTAATATAACAGCTATGTTTTTTCGAAATTTATGTTTATGTTTCTCAATATTTCGAATAAAACGTATCGCTCCTAATAAAGTTCAAAATTATCATGTCACCACAAAAATTTTTGTAAATTTGGGAAAATATTTCGGTTTTGAATTCATAAAATTTGAAAACTGAATATCCGGTCATTCTATATAAGTTATCAAATTCACAAACCATACATTTCTTAAGGCCTCATTTTGTAAAACAAAACATTTTCAAACGTTTGAAGTTTGTATGAAGAATACTGGAAATTTTTTTAAATTTGAATTTTTTCAATACAAATTTTTGCCGTTTGAAAACGTTTCGTTTTACAAAATGAGGCTTTTAGAGTCGGAACAATTTTATTCCCACTTATTGTTTAAGCAGCTATAGCTATAAAAAGCAACTAGAAGTAAAACTTGTTCTGAAAAAACGTAACTCAGCTAAAAAAACCGAACTCTTGGTATGTGTTAGTAGAATTTTCTTTAGAACTAATTTATATGTGTGAAGAGAGTATTTTTGCTGGGCGTATTAAAGGAGTTGGGCTTATAGTTGTTTTCTATGGCTACAGCTATAACCAAAGAGTAACAAGAGACGAAACGAATTGTCAAAAATCTAAGTTGGTTGTCAAAAACCTAAATCATGCAGCAACAAATAAATACATACATACAATTGTTGTTGAAAAAAAAAAAAAGAAAAACAAATAATAATAATAAAAACACATTTAAAAAAAAACAATTTTTTCAATTGTCAACATAATGTTTCGTCTCCATATAAATATTCTATGGCTATAACTACCAATGAAATTTATACCTTCTTAAATTTATACTGAGATTTTTATATAAAATTCGAAAAGGACACATCTAATACAAGCTTCTCATTAATAACCCGGGAAACCATAAATTTTCAATTGCATGTTTTTTTTCCTGTGCGTTGAATAAAACAATCAATAAAATATTTGTCCGTTTCGAAACAAATAAATCATTTTGGCATCGATTTGTATGTGTATATTTTTGCATATAGTGATTTTAGAGCAAACATATACCATAATTTGTGAATTTTGGATCATATTTAATTCTTTTAGAACATATTTTGACATTTTGAAGATAATTTTTTATACCCCAAGGAATGGTTTTTAAAAATTGATTTGTGACATACAAAGAGAAATTAAAGATCCAAAAATATTTTTTTATTTTCATTTTATTTATTTAAAATTTTATTTATTTAAAATTAGTTTTAATGCTATCGCTCAAGTTCATTAAAAACCGCTGAGGTGTTTGACTTGTAGAAATACATCACGAAGACTTAGAAACTGATTAGATTTTTTAATAAAGCAAATTTCGAAATGTGATGAGGATGTAATAGCAGCAAGCTATATGTATATGTAAACTTACGTACGATAATTTTGATAATTTCTTAACTAATTCTAATGCTTGGAATTAGATGGGTAAGAATATGGAAGATCAATAAAGCTTTTACGTGATGTAATATAAATATAAATATAAATATAAATATAAATATAAATATAAATATAAATATAAATATAAATATAAATATAAATATAGGGAATTTAAAATAAGTCTTTTCGAAACAATTGATAGATCAATTTTATATTTGCCTTACTTTATTGCATTAAATACTAGATTTAAATGAAAAAATATTTTTTTTTGTTTAAAATTAACAAAACTTGTTGGTTTTTAAGAGCATATGTTCCCGGTTTGTAGCATATTTTTATTTACTACATATTTAATGCGCAAAAAACACTATTTTAGAGCATATTTGCGGTTTCCTTGCTAATAACTATATAAGCGAGTTAACACAAAGCTTTCTTTTTGAAAATAAATATGTCACTTTTAATATACAATTTTAAATTTGAAAGGAGGACCCCAAAGTACCCTTACGAACAGAACTATGAGTGTTTAAAGTAGGATAGATTTCCATGCTGCACGGTGGCTCAGAAACTAATTTCATTGGCTAAAAGACCAATTTTTTCACTATACCGTTTATACTTGCTCTGTTATTAAATGTTTCTCAGGTACTATATTTTAATAAAATTTGAATTTTAGTGGAATAGATCAAAAGGGGTTAAACAAATTTGACTACCAGAAGAAAGCCGAAAGTTTCCTCTTTAAGCCCATATATAACTTTTGTACTTGCATGGACCCGTCTTTTTCCATTTGAATGAAACTACTCCCAAAACTTTTCTATTTTTATTTAACCTGTTCATATAACACAAATATAAATACACCAAGCCCTATACATATGTTGTGAGAGGTATCTTCAGTATATTATATAATTATTATTTTATTATACTTTTTTTAGTTTATTTTTATTTTTAGCCCTTTAGTTTTTAAGAACTTTTTATTGAGCTTATTTAAGCTACCTAGGAACATAAGTAGTATAACGTAATATAAGAAAAGGATAAAAGTCAGTGGTATTCGAATATAAACTCAAAGATTTTAAAATTTAATTGTTGTTGCTTGATATATTATAGCGACAACAATCAAACATTAAAATCTTTATAAAACATGGATAGCTTCAGGTATAAAAAATTACGCGAAGATTGTTTTGAAAACAAAAAGCGAGAAGATGTGCTAAGTTACGTTCAAATAAAGGTAAACTTATATTCATCCAGCTCCAAAACACAATTGGACTTGGCAAATAAAAAACTGATTTCGACAAAAACTTAAAAAAAAACGCTACAAAAAAGTTGAATGGAGCAAATAAAGATTTTATACCAGCTTTGCCGGTTAAAAGGTGAACTTACTATCCAGGTATCTTTAGAAAGTACAAACCAAAACATTCTTGGGAGACCACCAAAATCACTTTACAACTGTCGTAATATATCTAAAAGGCGGAAACTTAAGGATATCAATGAAGAAATCGGATGTGAAAATATTCAGGAAACTATGCTATTTCAATTTCGATTACAGAAACTACTCAGAAAAGTCTATATCATTCGCAAAGTTTTCAATGCAAGTCCAGTGAGAACAAAACGGATTCTTAAAAGTATTCCAACGCCAAGCGATGAAAAATAGTTCTCAAATGAAGAGGCATTAGCATTACTCTTGGATTTGAAGTTAACCAAACAGGAATATACTCAGCCCAGATTGCGTACGATTGAAAAAGGCGCAAATCTCTATACATCATATAATCACATAACCGCTGCTAAGAAAGACTGTTTGTCACCAAGGGTGGTCA
Source organism: Protocalliphora azurea (assembly GCA_932274085.1). Classification (NCBI taxonomy): domain Eukaryota; kingdom Metazoa; phylum Arthropoda; class Insecta; order Diptera; family Calliphoridae; genus Protocalliphora; species Protocalliphora azurea. The sequence goes on along the minus strand of OW026519.1, from coordinate 108,649,595 downwards.
CTATTGCAATTGTTAGGTCACCGTATAATACTTATTGTTTTATTTTATATTTATTTCTATTTTATTTTGCATTTTTTTATTGTATTTAAATTATTCATATTTTTGAGCCACTCATCCCACTGTAATTTGATGTAAATTTCGTTTCTATGGTCCACTATAACTTATTTTGGTTATTAACCGTTAGGTTATATTTTATTTCTTATTTTGTTTTGTATTACCATCTCATAATGTGTTGTTGTAAACAAAAATTCAATACCGGTACATATTTTATTTATTGTTTTGTTTTTTTGCACATATGTACATTACTAGTGGTGAATTTCTTTTATTTGTCTCTCAACATACAATAACAACAACAACACAGTAGCCCTTAGTTATTATGATCGTTTGTTCTACTTTTTTTAAGAATTTTATAAATAAAGATTATTGTTCTAGTTGAAATCAAAGAGGCAACATCGCCTCTTGTTTTTTATTTCGCAGTTCACGGTCGCAAATTTCTAACTAATTACTCGGCCCAACAAACCTTTCAGTGGCAATATAGACAACAAGTCAAAAAACTGATTTGCTCTATATTGCTGCCGGTAAGGAAAAAGCTCCTTATCGTACATTTTGGCGCCCAACGTGGGGCTCGAGTAAATTAAACATTATTTTTCTTCATTTTTCGTCGTGCGGTCCGTGGAAATTCTTAAACTTTTCGTTGGAAATCGTTCTCGTTAAAAAAAAAAAAAACTTAAACCAAACGTGTGCAGTGCTTTAAAAAAAAAGAACAAATATCGTGTCGCCATTTTACAATAAAAATTTATTTGGACATTTTGTGGTTCATTTTTGATAAAAGAAATTGTGCTTTTGTGGTTCGTGTAAAAAAAAAATATAATGTCGATGGAAGAAATGAAGTAGCAACGGGCTAATACGAAGAAAAGTATTACCCGTATTAAGAACCAGATTGAAGCCAATGGAAGGGGTGAAGGCAGGACACTCTCCTCAGCTGAATTAAAGTGCCGATTGGGGATTTTGGAGTCATGTTTTAAGCAAATATTAACGTATCAAACCCAAATTGAAAAATATGACCCAGACGACAACGGTAGGCCCGAAATTGAAGATTTGTACATCGCAGCTAAAATGAATATACAAACGCAGCTTGGTGAGGATGTTCATAACACAACGTTTTCGGATTCTACAATTTGTTTCCCTGTTGCCAACCATAAATTGCCCCAGCTCAAATTGCCCACATTTAGTGGTAAGTACAGTGAGTACAAAAATTTTATAACGTCGTTTAATCAAGTTATTGATCGTGAATATGGCCTATCGAATATTGAAAAATTTAACCATTTGCTGAACTGCCTTCATGGCCAAGCACTGGAAACGGTCAAGGCTTTCCAAATTACAAATGAAAATTACCCTAAAGCAATAGAAAGGCTCAAAAATCGTTACGACAATAACTCGCTCATTTTTATGGAAAATATAACCACACTTTTTGAACTACCAGCCATGTCCAAATACAATAGTGCACAATTACGTAGTCTCGTTGATAATGTTTCTGCTCTTTATAGCTCGTTATTATCTCTTGGCTCTCCTAGCGACATTGCTAATTCTATGCTAATTTATATAGTGATGGAAAAAGTTGATGATGACACTAAAAGGAAGTGGAAAGATTCTTTGGACTTCACCAAATTGCCATCATGGGATGATTGCTCCAAGGTTCTTGAAAGGCGTTGCCAATTTTTGGAGTCTGTTGATACCAGCCATTCACATGTGAACCTTCGTAAGCCCGAAAATCACAATTCTGGTAAGTCCAAAAATAAATATTCTAAACCTGGCTATAGTTTCACGGTTTCAAAACGCGTTTGCACACTTTGCTCTAAAGATGACCACACTATTAGTCGCTGTTCTCGTTTTAAAGATATGAATGTCGGTCAACGCTTTGAAAATGCAAAACGATTAGGCCTCTGCCTTAATTGTCTATCGAAAGGGCATCAAGTAAACAACTGTTCCTCTTCATTCAAGTGCAAATTTTGTTATCGCTCTCATCATAGTTTACTTCATCGGTCTCAGCCAGCTTCTAGGCCCTCGTCCCCACCTGCTCAACCATCTACATCTCATGCTGCTTTGAATGAAAATCCCGCCTCGGTCCATGCCCATATGGAAAAATCCTCGCCGGAACAGGTGCTTCTTGCTACTGCCATGGTTCTTGTTCGTGATGCTAATGGTTGCTATCAATTGGGGCGCGCTTTGTTGGATTCTTGCTCTCAATTGAATTTCATAACTGAAGAATTTTCGCAAAAATTACATTTGTCTCGCAAAAAACAAACTACTGAAGTTGCTAGTATTGGTAACGCGCATAGCAAAAGCAAATATAGATCGTCCACAAATGTTAAATCTCGTTTTACTGATTTTGAAGTACCTCTTTCGTTTTGTGTGACCCCTCACATTTCGTATCAACCTGATTCAGAATTAGATGTCTCGTCGTGGAATTTGCCGCCAAACACCCAGCTTGCTGATGAAAACTTTTTCAAGTCAAAACGAATCGATTTACTTATTGGTACTGAAACTTTTTTCGATATTTTGTCGGTTGGTCAAATAAAACTTGGTCCTAATTTGCCCAAATTACAAAAAACACTTTTTGGATGGATAGTTGCTGGTCGTTGTAATTCAAATCATTCCAAAAGTTCTAGTTCTTCTTTTATGCTTTCGATAGAAGAAGAGGCCGATTTAAAATTACAACGTTTGTGGGAAATCGAAGAAGTTAAATCTGGTCCAACTGTTTTGACTCCAGAGCAAGTTGATTGTGAAGCCTTTTTTAATAATACAGTTCATCGTGAAGCGTCTGGTAGGATTGTTGTTAAATTGCCCTTCAAAGAATCCTCTGACAATTTAGGCCTCTCTCGAAATACGGCTCTTAAAAGATTTGCGTCTCAGGAGAGAAGGTTTGCTCGAGACAACAACCTCAAATCACAATATGTCGCTTTTATGAAGGAATATGAAGATTGTGGACATATGAGTCTAATACGAAATCCCCGCTTAGATGAACCTCACTATTTCATTCCCCATCATTGCGTTTTTAAGCCCAATAGTACCTCCACGAAATTAAGAGTAGTTTTCGATGCTTCATGTCCCTCATCGTCCCATAAATCTTTAAACGACATTCTTATGGTTGGTCCAACTATTCAAGATGAGTTGTACAAAATTCTACTTCGTTTTCACCTTCATCGCTACGCCATCACAGCTGATATAGTCAAAATGTATCGCCAGGTGCTCATTGACTTTCATGATCGTAAATTTCAATACATTTTGTGGAGAAATTCAGAGGAAGAAGAAATTCGTACATATCAGCTAAATACAGTTACCTACGGAATGTCAGCTGCCCCTTATCTCGCTATCAAGAGTCTTCATTATCTTGCAGATCAGTATAAGGGCCAGTATGAACTTGGCGCAAAGATCATAAAGTCTTCATTTTATGTTGATGATTTCCTAAGTGGGGCCGGGACAATAGAAGAATTGGCTCAAATTAAGCAGGAGGTAAATGAAATTCTAAGTAAAGGTTGTTTTCAATTAGATAAATGGCACTCAAATCATAAAGATTTTCAAGATGATAAAACTACCAAAAGTTTGAATATTGATGACTCTGCTGTTACTAGTGCTCTTGGAATTACATGGGATCAACAAAAAGATATTTTCCTATTTTCTTTTTCGCCTAAAGGTCAAATGGAGGAAAAAATTACCAAACGAACAATTTTGTCGCTCTCGTCATCTCTTTTCGATCCCCTAGGACTCTTGGCACCGCTTATTATAAAGTCAAAGATCATCATGCAAGAATTATGGATTCTAAAAATTGATTGGGATGAATCTATACCTCAAGAACTATACTCAGCCTGGAAATCTTTTGTCTCAGATCTCAATTTATTATCTTGGCTTAAAATTCCTCGTTTTTGTCTTACTCCTAATTCTCAATTAATTCAGCTTCACGGCTTTTGTGACTCTTCAATTCGCGCTTATGGTTGCTGTTTCTATTTTCGAGTAAAAACTTCTTCAGGAAATGTGTCTGTTCGTCTTTTTACTGCTAAATCTCGTGTCGCTCCAACAAAAAGAAAATCATTGCCTAAATTAGAATTATGCGGCGCACAACTTATGGCAAAATTATACTCTAAAATCAAAAATCTTTTCGCAATACCAAATCTTGAAGTTTTTCTCTGGACAGATTCTCAACTAGTTCTTCATTGGCTCAAGCAGCATTCTTCAACATTATCTGTTTTTGTTGGCAACAGGGTATCAGAAATTCAGGACCTTACTAATGCTTGTAGTTGGCGACATGTCCCAACTCATTTCAATCCTGCTGATATTGTTTCTCGAGGTTCAACTGTTCAAGAACTTTCCTCATCTATATGGTTCAATGGACCAGCATTTCTCGCTCTAGATCCTGCTCAGTGGCCTCCAAATAAATTGGATAAATTACCCGAAGAAAATCAACAAGAAATCGATAGAGAAAAACGTAAAACTACAATGTGCCTTGAAGTAAAATCTAATTACATTTTGGATTCGATTGCAAGATATAGTTCATATCTAAAAATCATTCGTATTGTCGCCTGGATGCTTCGTTTTGCTTATAAACCAAAAACTAATATTTTTTGTTCTGATTCCTTGCAGCCCCAAGAATTAGAAAATGCCTTATTTCGTATTGTCTTTAACATCCAGAAACTCCATTTTCAAGATGATATAAATCGCGCTCTAAAGAAAAAGGATCCTCAAGGCGCTCTAAAGTGTCTCAACCCTTTCCTTGATTCCTCACATGGCTTCAATTTGCTCAAAGTTGGTGGTCGCTTGGACTTAGCATCAATCTCTGAAGGTCAAAAGCATCCTATAATTCTGCCCAGTAAAAATCACTTTGTGAGCTGTTATGTACGCCATCTACATATTAGTAACTATCACGCTGGACCTAAGGCTCTAATGTCGTTAATTCGCCAGAAATTTTGGATCATCAACTCAAGAAATCTATGTCGTAGCATCGTCAATTCGTGCCCACAATGCATTCGTTATCGCCCAAAATTGCTACAACAGATGATGGGAAATTTACCCGTAGAGCGTCTCAACCCTTCAAGGCCCTTCGCCAGATGTGCCGTTGATTTTTGTGGTCCAGTTAACACATACTTCCGCATCAGAGGAAAGGTCCCATATAAAACCTATATTGCTGTTTTTGTCTGCCTCGCAACTAAAGCAGTGCACATTGAAGTTGTATCGGACTTATCCACTGACGCCTTTATTGCCGCTCTGAAAAGGTTGATTGGACGAAGAGGTTTGCCCACAGATATATTCTGTGATAATGCCACAAATTTCGTTGGTGCAAATTCTAAATTGGTTCAATTAAAATCGTTCCTTTTTGATCCAAAGAACTCAAATTTTATTGTAAATTATTGCTCAAATCAATTTATAAATTTTCACTTTATTCCCCCTAGGGCACCACATTTTGGCGGATTGTGGGAGGCGGCCGTAAAATCTGCAAAGGGCCACTTAACTAAAACCCTGGCTAACACTAAGCTTACATACGAAGAGCTGACAACTGCGATGATCGAGATAGAGGCTATTTTAAATTCAAGACCAATATCACCCCTATCTTCCGATCCAAGTGATTTTGAAGCCCTTACACCTGGCCATTTTCTAATTGGCGCTCCCCTACGTAGTTTGCCAGAACGTGATGTCCCTACAAAAGAAATTAATAACATTGAGTATTGGGCCCGGATAAGCGCTATCAAACAACATTTTTGGAGAAAATGGTCCCACGATTATATTAACGAACTGCAGACTCGCAATAAATGGACTACCTTCAACAACAATATCATCAATGGATCTATAGTAATTTTTCATGAGGATAATCTACCCCCACAAAAATGGCTCATGGGCAAAATCATCAATACTGTGCTTGGAAGAGATAATCGTGTTCGAGTGGTTGACATTAAAACAACAAAAGGAGTTATACGTCGCCCTATCCACAGACTTGCTCTACTTTGTTCATCTTGAAAGTATCCTTTCAATGGGGCCGGTATGTTAGGTCACCGTATAATACTTATTGTTTTATTTTATATTTATTTCTATTTTATTTTGCATTTTTTTATTGTATTTAAATTATTCATATTTTTGAGCCACTCATCCCACTGTAATTTGATGTAAATTTCGTTTCTATGGTCCACTATAACTTATTTTGGTTATTAACCGTTAGGTTATATTTTATTTCTTATTTTGTTTTGTATTACCATCTCATAATGTGTTGTTGTAAACAAAAATTCAATACCGGTACATATTTTATTTATTGTTTTGTTTTTTTGCACATATGTACATTACTAGTGGTGAATTTCTTTTATTTGTCTCTCAACATACAATAACAACAACAACACAGTAGCCCTTAGTTATTATGATCGTTTGTTCTACTTTTTTTAAGAATTTTATAAATAAAGATTATTGTTCTAGTTGAAATCAAAGAGGCAACATCGCCTCTTGTTTTTTATTTCGCAGTTCACGGTCGCAAATTTCTAACTAATTACTCGGCCCAACAAACCTTTCAGTGGCAATATAGACAACAAGTCAAAAAACTGATTTGCTCTATATTGCTGCCGGTAAGGAAAAAGCTTCTTATCGTACAGCAATCACACCGATTTCGACAGAGGTACAACTTCAAGATCTATTAATCATACAGCTCAACGCTTACTACTATTATTTAAAGAAAATGATTTGAAGAAATATGGAAGCTACAAGTTAACACTTTTGCAAATGGGCAACATGTGTATTAAAATACTTCATACAAAAATATATTCATGGTGTCATTTGTATCATTGCGATTGATAAAGAATTTGGAATACTCGGAGCTTTCGACCAGGAGGATGCAAACAAAGGATATTTGGAAAAATCAAACACCATCTTCTGTGAAATACAGCAGGCCAAATAAATTTGCATTTGAAAAAGAAACTCATGATGCCATTAAAAAAGAAGTCAGTGATATTAGATCCCAAATTGCAATACTATATCCATTCGAATTAGAGATTGACTTCCAGACAATTGAAGTTAGCTACCAAGTAGTGCTAACGATGATAGATGGAAACGTAGGCCAGGCTTTGACTAACACAACGGCTTCATCCAGCTGCATTATATGTCAAACCACCTCAAGCCACATAAACCAGGTCCTGGAAAAATCATTAGATAATAGTGATGCATATGAATTTGGATTATCACCGCTACATATAAGAAAACGATTCATGGAACACATACTAAAAATCAGTTATGATTTGGATTTTAAACCTACAGGATCAATAAGAAACAACGACGATCTATCAGAGGAATCCCAGGAAGAAAGGAATAAGGATTACAGATTTTAAGAGAGCGCTGTACAATAAAAAATATCACGAAATTCTACAAATGAACATCTATTCAATATATTACTGGCAATGTCCGATCCGCTCACCTCCAACATTCGAAGTCAATGGAAAGTAGAACATCGGGACTTAAATGAAGAAGCAAAAGAGCTGCTAGAGTACAAAAATAATATAGAACTAAATATGGAATATTTGCCGGCTATTTTCCGACCGAATGAATAATAATTTAAATTTACTTTTATTGTTATTTAAGTAAAAAATAAAATAAACATTAAAAACTTTTAGTTATTATAAAAAACAAAAATTTTTGTCCTTAATGATATATAAATAGAAAAAATAAACATTAAGAAATCGTAATTTTTTTATTCAAAAACAATCGATTCTAGTGGAACAGATTCTGGGTATTATTAAAATGTTGTTTTTTTTATCTGTTTATAACTTTTATAAAGCTGATTCAAAAAACAAAAATCCGTGTTTTCATACTGGAGAAAAATTCAAGAAGTTGTAGTTGACAGGGTAATCGACATGGTTTTCCAAACGGTTTTAAAACCATGGTTTTAAAAAAAACATTTTATTTTAAAAATATAGGTAGTGATTAATATTCATAAAGTTTATTTTCTTGTTATTTTTTATAAACGTAGTTTAAAATTAAACTGAATTTAATTCTATAAGTTTAAAAAAATAATTATAATCATCTTGGATGAAATATGCATATCAATGGAATTAGTTTTTTTCTTTTGTTACGCTTGTAACATTCTCACAAACAATTTAAATATTTTAGGGCTTTTATTAATTAAATACTTGTAATAATATATAACTTAATTTTTTAAAGGAGTAGTATTTCAAGAAGGTCTGCTTGCAAAATGGATTACGAAAAAAATGAGACACAATTTATCCGTATTAAACCATAGTTTCTGTATATATTATATAAGGGCCTGTGTGAAATGATCGAAAAGTATGCATATTAGTAAATTTTTGAATGTAATGTGGGCTAGTAAAACTTTTGACAAATGTATTAGAATTTTTGACATTTTAAATTTTATAGAAAATATGTTAAAAATATAAAATATTTAGAAAATTTATATTTAATTTTAAGATTTCAAACACATTTACTCATATGTTAAATGGAGATGCACATAAAATGAAACCAAAGAGCAGATTTGCTTTCTAAAAAGATTTGAAATGGTAACGAATCGCTTTGTGTTTTTGCAATCGTATTTTTTTTTTTAATTTTTTTCTGTTTGTACATTTATTTTTTAATTTTTAATAAGGTAAATTTAATTTGTCAATATTTTACCTAGTTTTCATTTCACACAGTGAAAATATTTTTACCATAGAATTTTCCTACCGTTTCACATAAACCCTCATTTTTGATGATTATTATATATATATAACCTCTATACAATAGGATTTGTTGATTTTTTTTTTTTAAATATAGACTTTTGATGGAAATATTTATTACGGTTAACCGATTTTTTTTCCTGAATTCTGAAAACAGTAACTAATTTTTTTCGAAGTTCCAGCTATTCGAACTATTCAAAAACCGGTTTCTCCAAAAAGTCGAATAATCGATCACCCTAATAGTTGACCATCTTGGTAGACTTCCATAATCGATTCTGACATTTTAAACTTATTTTTAGCATACCTTACCATCATTCTTTTCATATTCATGTTTTTCAACAGTTTTAATGGGTCATAACACTTCGGAATGTGGTAATTTTTAACTTAAAAGCAGTGTAATATTTTAGATAAGACAAAATTATTTACAAAATTCTTCATAAAACAACATTAAATATAATATCCGATATTGCATATGTTTGCAGAGTGGTAATTTTTCTTCAATGTTTCGACAAAAACATATTTTGGTCAGTTTATATTGTCGCACTTTATTAAGAGTTGCGTCAATACTTAATTAATTTTTTATGTAATATATAAAGAAAAAGTGTAACAATTTATATGTTTTTATTTAGGGCAGAAAACAACCTTTATATGAAAGTAATTATTTTTTTAATTGTACATTACACACATTATATCTATTAATTATGTAGTAAATAACACATTAGGTGTTTTACAAGAGTTATAACCATTTTATTTGTATTTCTTTATATAATTATAACATTCAAATAAATAATTTCACGTAAATTTGTGTGTTTTAATTTAGGGAAACATTTCTGTGCATTTATACAGATTCAATTCATTCTTATATTGAAACAATAAATACATTATTTAGATTTATGCATAATTTTAATCACAAAAATTAATTAAAATTAAAAGAAAATCGATTACTTTCACTTAATTAATATTATCATTTTGATGCTTGCAGCAAGTTAAAAAAAATATATATATATATTTCATATAAGCAGTTTCGTAATGAAAATTAATTTTTATTTTTTTCTGTGAAACTTTGTATTTTTCTTCAGCACTTTATTGTTTAACGAATTTTTCACTAAAATATATAAAAATTATAATAATTTTTCGATACCAATTAATAAAATTAAAATAAGATTTACTAACATTTTTAAAAAGTTTGACGATCATTTATGGAATACAATTTTAGTAAATAATAAATAAGATCCTTAATTGTCAGGAACATTTGTCTTCTCATATTCAACACTTACTGCAGTCGAACTCTACTTAAGTTGAACTATTACTAAAGTCAACTTGTACGTGATTTTTCTTTCTTTAAACAAAAAGAAACTGATAATCTTTCTAACATTCGCTAAAAAGATTAATGCGCAATAGTAATGTTGTAAAATTTGAATTATTACCTATCTTCCGGAAGTGACTACAAAGTATAATTTTGGACGATGAATGTACAATATCAATATATTTTGTTTTTGTAAATTTTAAACAATCATCTGACAGTCTTCCAGAATACATTAAATAAACAGCAATATTATCTTCCAAATGTTTGAAGGAAAGCTTCTCACTAAAACATGAGAAAGTTAACAAAAATCTATCTGTATCATTACAGTGAGCAGAACTCTTTTAGATAATTAAGATAAATCACAATTAAGAGATTTCATTTGAATTTAAATAAACAGATGTTACAAACTGGAAACTTATTATACGTTTCAAACTAGAAAATTCAAATCCGTTACAACATATGTATTTCAAAAATTATTTCATATTGTTTATTATTATTTGCGTTTTATTTTTTGTAATCCAATACATTCAACACCTCAGGATCTTAAATATTTACGTACTGGTATATTAAATGACAATGAAATGTCTAATCGTAAAGTCGTGGGGTCGAATTGTATAGTAACATAAAAGTGAGCTCCATAACTCGCTTAAAATAGTAAATATTTCCTATACTGTTTGTCCGATTAAAAACATTTTGGTATCGATTGAAAGCTCTTGAATGAGCACTTATAAAAAGAAAAATAATTTTTTGTAAAAGTTTTTTAACATACATATATGTAGATATATGTCATTTCTCCTGAGCAGTATTTTTTTTTTGTTAACATTTTTTTTTTTTTAATAGTCGGCTTTAGGCACGGGAGGAAGGGTTTTTAACTCTGTGGTATGTCCAGAAGCTTGCTTACAAAATTTTTCCTTTTACCCATTTTTTTAATAACAACAAATTTTTTAATATAAATTTCTTAGGAAAGTGTGTTTTTCAATGGCCTATGACTTCGAAACTATTATGTTGCACTCAAAAATGTTTACATCATTATTTTCAATTTAAGCCAAAATTGGTTATTATAAATTATATGATATGTTTCCTAATTTTCGAAAAATACTTACATTATAGTCTAGTAATGAAATTCATATTCTTGGAATACGATTACTTATTAGTGTAGCTACATTTGTTTACATGTGCTTATCTATTCGTTATACTATTAACTGATATTGTATTGTAGACATGTTTATCATAGATGTCTCACAGCATGTGACTGTCTGTCTGCAAACTGTTCCAGCTTGTTTATTCACCTTTTACGAAGCGTTCCTTTTTACATAATATTTTATTAAAGCATATACAGTATGTCAAGAAATTGTTTTTACATTGAAAGAAAACAATTTGTTTGGCTTTGAAAAAGTAATATTTTGTAATACGAATATGTTAATATATATATTAATATATAACACGAAGAAAAATAACATATAAAAATTTAAACTATTAAAAAGAAAGCAAACACTAAACAAACAAAAACATGTTCGTGTCAAAAAAACTTTTTACATTTATAAAGCAGCTAAAGAAAATCACAAAATTTCGGGATTAAAAATTTAAGATGGCAACAGCTGGCATGTATAACTGAAATGACAAAATTTTGGGATTTATAATTTAATATGGCAGCAGCTGACATGTATAACTGCTCGGAGAACCTTTTTTATCAAACAAGTTAATAAATTATTGTCATAGTAAATTGAAATTGTATATATTACACCTATATTGTGTTTTTTTTTAGTTAATTATAGTCTTGTAATATCCCTTATCCACTTTCTTCTTCACATATGGGCACAAATTTAATGTGAGATTGAAGTGAGGACTCTTTTCTGGTATATTTAACACTTTTTGCAATAAGCAATAGCCGCATTATCACACTTCGCCACTATGTGCTTGAAATCATTATTTTTGTTGTCAGCTTTATTATCACTTATTAAACGAGCTTTCAAAGCCTTTAAATATTATTGCACACCTATGCTATTTTATAAAAATACCGAATTTCCAACTATTTGGAACAAAATACGTGTATATATGTCTGTATTTAAGAATATCTTTTATGTATGAAGGTATGGATATTTTTTATAATTCTCAAGGTTTCCGTAATACTCAGTCTGGATTGAATTATACTATAACATAATTTTAGAATTACCACAAAATAGAAATACGCTCCAGAAATGTATAGGCTTATCAGCATCCTTCGTAGCAAATGACAATAATTTTTAACGTTTTGTCCCAATAACAGGTGATCAATGTTGCCAGAAGGTGAGAAAATATAGGCTATATTGAAATTTGAAAAAGGTCTGAAAAGGCTAAATCATCCAAAAAAATAAGGCAAAAAAAAAGAACTATGTTATTTTTAATTTAATTTAAAAAATACGTTAAGTATTTTTAAAAGATCTTATTATTAATTTATAAATTAAACAGAAGGACTGCCAGAAAAATTATCTAATGAAAAATCGCCTAAAATTAACATATCATTTTGTGCTATATAATTAATATGAAAAACGACCAAATTTTTTGAAGTGACTTTTCGAAATTTTTGAACTATAAACCCTTTCTGATTAAGCATGCAGAGCAAAAAATATAGTTGTAGTGACCATAACATAAGAGCAAAATATTATGATTAGAACATATGATCACAGCGAAAAATAGAAATGATTATAAATAATAATTATTATAATTCCATTTTCTCATATTGTGTATGACTTTATGGTTTGTTTTTTCATGTTATGATTCTAGTTTTACATATAATTGTACAATCTTACTTCATCATTATACCATTTTATCAGATTATAATTTGATCTTATTGTATTATTATTATTATTATTATTATTATTACTGTTATTCCGTCATGTCATATATTAAAGTAAAACGTATTTATAAAAATTATTTTTATAAATTTATAAAAATATTTACAAAAATATTTACTTAAACATAAAACATATAAATTGTTACATTTTTCCTGCCCATATAATATAAAATTTAGTCAAGTTGACACAACTCTTAATAAAGCGCGACAAAACAAACTGAACAAAATAGGTTTTTGTCGAATCATCAAAAAAAGAAACATTCTGAAAAAATGTTCAAAAGTAGATATCATATTTGATTTTGTTTTATGAATAAATTTTGTAAATAATTTTGCTTTATCTAAAATAGCGCAAAATAAAAATTATATAACTATTGCAAAAAGTAAATTAAAGGATATTTGTTAATTTTGAAAAGTTGAATAGTTAAATGAAAATTAAAATAGTTAAATCAAAACACTGCGAATAAGTTAAAATTCATTACATTAGATATTTCCGAAGAGTTATAATCCATTAAGAATTTTGAAAAATATTAATATAACAAAATCGATGGTAAGATGCTCGTACATTACAATTAACTACACGTACAATCTAAAGAAATGCAATTAAGGCTGGAGTCTAATTCTGCAGGTCTGCAAAAAACAATTTATTTCCAAGAAAAATAAAAAAGCACGACTGAACTTGGGTGTGGACATCTTTACTGTACTTTAATTGGAACAGAGTTTTTTTTTCTCATACAAATCAAAGTAAATTTGAGCTATTTGGATCAGATAAGAAGTGTTAGTCGGCCCCTTTACCAACGTTTGTATTTTCTATACTGTCAGGGTACTATAAAGCATGGAGGCGACATGTAATGGGTAGGGATGTTTTCGGGGGCAAAGAACAAAGGACCGGTAAGTAAAATTAATGGTATAATGACTAAGAAAGTAATGTTTTCACATACCAGAGACAAAATACTGACCTCTTGATTATTCAAACATTATAAAGACCCAAAATAAACCTGAAAAATAATGAATAATTGGTTACATCAGCAAGCGGTAACCATCTTGAAGAAGTTCTCACAGTCTCATAATCTTAAGGGTATTTAAAACTTTTGGAAAATAATAAATCAGAAGAGTAACGGGAAAGAGGTCGAGGAGGACCAGAGAGACTCTCTTGTGCAATCGTGGAATCTTGAACAGCAATGCCAATGCTAATAATGTACAATCCTATACAGTGGCTAAAGAAATTATTCCATATGAGCGTTTCTAATTAATCATTTTTTCTTTAATAATACAATTTGCTCAGAAATTTTACATAAAAATATGGTTTAAAGTTTATTAGCACATAAAAATTACAATTCTGCATAAGTTTTAAAGTTAATACGAATGAAAGTTAATTTAAAACGCCCTTTGTATAATGATATTAAAAATCAGGCAAAAAAAAAAATTCAACTTCATTCTTCGAAAAATCACAAAAATTAAATTTTTTAATAATATGTAGCTTTTATTTCCACTTTATAAACTCTTTTAAACGTGTTGATATAGATTTCACAAGAATTTTTTAATAAAAATTCCACAAATGTTCATTTAAATTGATATCTGGTGATTACAACGAGGTTTTCATTATTTTCGTGCAGTTATAGACAAAGCTAAGCTTTATATCTGTGGCATAATGCTTTGAGTTATTATCCTGGTAAACATAAATCGTTCGGAAATTTCTAATTTCTCACCACTTTCACCGATGATCCATTGGTCTATCTATAAATACTATAAAATCTACACCAGATCCTGTCATATACCCAATAACCATAACGCTTCAATCACCATACTTTACGGTAGCTGCCTAATTTCTCTATTCTACCTCGGTATATGGCTTTCGTTAGACTAGACTAGAACATTCATATTGCATACAATTGCTTAATCTCAATTGCAAAAATTTCAGCCTTCTGCAAGTTTTTCGACTCTCCTCTTACAAATTCATATCTCGATTTTACATCCTTTTTGAGATGTGAGGACTTCTTTATACCAGACCTGGACCTAAAATATGTATTTTTTTAATATCTCTAAATTTCTCCCTTTTCAAATGTTGTGCAATATTAAGGATAAGAAAATAAGAAATCATTATAAATAATTGAAGAATTTTGTTAAAATCAAAGATACATGCCATGATTTTATTTTAATGAACATAACTATAATTTTTTACATCGCAGTTATTAATAACTTTTAAGTATAAACAAAAGGTAGTTGATTTATAAATAAACAATTAAATAGCGCAAGTTTGAGAGGTAGTAGCTGAAGTTTTTTCTTCGTCCTTTATGTAGACAAATTCTCAATAAAATGTACTGCTGAAAAAATGGCAGCGCTCAATAAAGTTTTGTGTATTTGGGAGTAAATATTACTAAAACTAGAAGGAAACACATACTTTAAATAAATATTTTGCTATTTTATTCAAAATATTTCAATAAGTATATAAATTACAACGAAATTATAAGAAAGGAAATAGTAAGTCGAATACTTATTTTGGCCACTGTATGTTTAATTCCAAATAAAAGTCTAAAAGATTCTCTGAAGTATGCAAAAGGAAAGGGATTCAATTAGTTTTGTCACGCAATTTTTATTCTTTTGAGTTTATATAATATTTTTATTTATTTTATGTTATGAATATGATAAATATGTTTCTATTATTATATTATTTGGTGTTCAATCTTTTGATATTAACAATATCTTTTTTCAAAATCAAGAAAAAGTTGTGTTATACGCAAATTAATCAAAAAGTAAGTATGTGTTTATTGGTGGAGTAGATAATTTATTATGGCTGGTGCACAGTGGGGTCAAAGGCAAATTTTTTGGTAATAAATCCGAATCTCCTAAACTACTGGTCGGATCAAATTGAAATGTATGGAAGAGTTGTAGAGGAGGACCTAAGCTTTCAGAAAACTCATCTTGTAGTCACCCTGTGATAACACGAGATAAGCTACAGGGTGTCAAAGTTGACTACCTCGAGTATGTAAAAGTTAAAAAAAATCGTAACTTGTGCAAATGAAGTCCGATTTTAAAGATTTTTATATTTCTGGAAAGTGCTTGGCAAGATAAAGAAAAAATAAGCTTACTCATCTAAGTTATCTCTTACAGTTAAAAAGATATTTACGCTTGAATTTTGAATTTTTGATTTTTTGGCACGACTTTCTTTCGTTTTTCGGGAATAAGTCCGGAGATATATGAGGTAAACATTTTTTAAAAATATTCTGTAATTTGCTACATATTTCAAAATAATATGCTGAAAGAATTTTTGGATTATCTCAATTCGTCTAGACGTGAAAAATATTCAAAGTCAGCACTCTGAAATTGGCATGAAAAATGGCTGTTTTTTTACAAAAATATAGTACAATTCATTCACTTTTTTCTCAAAGTTCCGTTAATAAAAAAATTTTTTCCTTATTAATTTCAAAATATAAGGCTTCATAAATGGTTAATAAAGAAATTTTGAATTGATTTAAGTTTGCACCCTACATCCAGCATTGGCCGAAAATTGTCAATTTTAAAAAATTGTTTCATTTTTATCGATTAATAAAAAAATGTCACGCGAGCTTTTTTAAATTTGGTACACATATTTTTTATAGAAATAGATTTAGAATGATTTAACACTAAACTGCTTCCCGCCCGGCCAAAAACGAATGCAGGAGTGGAGATTTTATGTTAGAAGTCAGTTTTTTTAACGACTATTTTTAAAAGCATATTAAAAGCATATTAGCATAATATTTTTAATATTATTTCTTATGTAATGTATAAAACACAAATCAAGCTTTCATTCCTAAAAAAATAAATAAAATAGATCCAATAACCTATTTTTGGTAATTTTTAAAAAATAATTTTTTTTTTTAAAAATAGCTGAAAATACAAAAAAATTTAATTTTTTTAATACAACTCCACTAATTTTTCAAATACTTTCAAAATGTTAAAAGAATATAAAAATAGACTTATTTACCAATTCAACGATATATAAAATGTTGATATATGTCATTTAATAATAGTAATATAATGGCCTCAAAACTACCAAGTCACGTCAAAAGTTGCAAAATTCACTATTTTGTTCCGTATTTCCATATGTGTGTATACGTAACATTTTAGTTTGCTAATGTATTATGTAGGTATATATTTGTTATTATAAAGTAGTAAATTCTTTATTTGAGTAATGTTTATTTAATTTGTTCTACATATTTACATACTTATTATACATATATCCCGTATATTTATTTTATTAAGAATATATTATCGAAGATATTATTAGAGATTTTCTTGAAAATAATCAGAAACATCAAACGTTATCAAATTTTTAACTTCCTTAGCTTCGGAATCCTCTTTTTCTATTTTAAGAGTGATTTTTGGTAGCCATCGTGTTCTTATAGAATATATAACTGGATCTGATGATATTAATAAATATTCCATTAAGTCCATATTTTGCGCTAGTTTCGAACATTTTCGGGTATTGAAGAGTCGGAAATGTTTAACATCTTTATTTCGGGCTTCCTGTGCTTCCTCTGTTAGCTCTCCCAATGCAAAATACAAATTGAATTCTAATTGAATTCTTTTCTTCTCGTCTTTTCGTAATTCGTGAAGTTCCAAATTGTTTTTTACTGTAGCATTTTCCTGCCCGGGAATATTTCTGTACTTCATATCATATACAAGATGTAAGCAGAACTCCAAAAATCTTATCCTTGCGTGGAGTGGTGATATTCCAAATTTTAAAGAATTTTTATTAACAAGGACTTCAGAATTATCCTGAAATTGTGAACTTATTTTTCCACAAATATTACATTTCCATGTAGATGTTGTATCTGTTATAACGTTTGCAACTTTTCCATCAATCATCGTTAATTGTTGTTGAAATATAACTTTAATAGTTCTGTTTGATACTTTTGGGGGCAATGCTTTAATTTCTTCTTCCAATTGGTTGACAATGCTGTTTATTGTAACCGTGGTTTCTTTTGTGTAATCGAAAAGGATTGAACGGCATAAAAATTTGGAACCTGGAGTTAAATTTATCCATATATCATCAAAAAGCGAGTCATTTGTTGTCGATGAGGAAGGCTTATTTAAGCGCATTCGAAGTGGTACCAGAGATGCTATAAACAGCGACGAATAATTATTTCCAGAATTACTTCCATCCAGTTGTTTGTATTCCGAAAATCCTGATGTTCCATCGCAGCGACATTTGAATATTAAAATAAGTTCAGAGTCTTTGTATTTTTCAATGTTATCATTGCTGAAGGTAGATATAATTCTAGAAGCAGTGTTTTCAAGTAATTGCAATATATTAACTTTAGCACTTTTAACAGAAGAACCGGGTGCTCCATAGGCTGTAAAATATTACTTTTCGCTTCTTTCACTGATTTGCTACTGGGAAAGATATCATATCCTTTTTCGCTAACAGATTTCCTCAAAATCTCGTATTGGTTTATTGATAATCCTAAATTTAATATTAGAGCTAAAGCATCTTCAGAGGTAAAGGACGATGTTGATTTCGGTGTCACTATGCTTTGGATTATCCGATGTAATCGATTGGGAGAAGCTGTTGGTAACACATCTATAACTTTTTCTACTTCCTTTGGTTGCGTACGTGTTACTAAAGCTATAAATGTATCTTTTATTTCGACATTCGTATGTGAATTTAGAATAGATTCCTGTTTGGTCCTCTTTGTTCTTAGCTGAACTTCATCGTAACTTTTTTTTGGTCGACCCTTTTTCTGCTTTCCGATGAAAATTGGTATTTCTCCCTCCAACCACTCTTCATTTTTCTTCTTGAACTTTGGTATTGACCAATCTGAAGCTTGCATCCTTTTTTCGTATGATTTATAAAAATTTTCGAGCTTTAAACTGTCTTCTGCAATAAGAGTTAAACCGAAAGATACTACTGTATCAATGAGTTTTCTTATTTTTTCTGGACGATTTATAATATCAGATAGATTATCCCAGATTACTTTGCAAATAGAAAAGTGTTTTAATGTAATCTCCATAATGGCTAATTCACTAATAAATCTGCATATTTATAAGGATACTTATATATAGAAAACGAATATTTATATCAGGTAAATGGTGACAGGCAAAAATGAATTAAAAAATTAAAATTTTTGCTCAAAACCCCCAATTTCATTCAGTTTATTTTTATGACCTGTAGTGTTAAACAGATACGTCAAAAAATGTACCTATGCGATTGTAAAAAAATCATTTTTGTTATAATACATTAATTAAGTAGCTAGGTAAATTATTTAAAAACTTAAAAAAATGTAATAAAAAACGAAGGAAAATATACTTATTTATGTACTTAGGTAATTTTAAAAACCTTTTCAGTAGAAAAAAATTATGAACATTTTAAATAAATTCATTAATAAATATTATTATCTCGTAACAAAAATAAGCAATGCAGTTGAGTGTTACGTATACACACATATGGAAATACGGAACAAAATAGTGAATTTTGCAACTTTTGACGTGACTTGGTAGTTTTGAGGCCATTATATTACTATTATTAAATGACCTATATCAACATTTTATATATCGTTGAATTGGTAAATAAGTCTATTTTTATATTCTTTTAACATTTTTAAAGTATTTGAAAAATTAGTGGAGTTGTATTAAAAAGATTAAAATTTTTGGTATTTTCAGCTATTTAAAAAAAAAAAATTATTTTTTAAAAATTACCAAAAATAGGTTATTGGAGCTATTTTATTGATTTTTTTAGGAATGAAAGC
The DNA here is from genome assembly GCA_932274085.1 of Protocalliphora azurea. Lineage (NCBI taxonomy): Eukaryota > Metazoa > Arthropoda > Insecta > Diptera > Calliphoridae > Protocalliphora > Protocalliphora azurea. The sequence continues at coordinate 108,630,038 of OW026519.1, read as the reverse complement.
ATGATTTGTGCTTTATACATTACATAAGAAATAATATTAAAAATATTATGCTAATATGCTCTTAATATGCTTTTAAAAATAGTCGTTAAAAAAACTGACTTCTAACATAAAATCTCAACTCCTGCATTCGTTTTTGGCCGGGCGGGAAGCATTTTAGTGTTAAATCATTCTAAATCTATTTCTATAAAAAAATATGTGTACCAAATTTAAAAAAGCTCGCGTGACATTTTTTTTATTAATCGATAAAAATGAAACAATTTTTTAAAATTGACAATTTTCGGCCAATGCTGGATGTAGGGTGCAAACTTAAATCAATTCAAAATTTCTTTATTAACCATTTATGAAGCCTTATCTTTTGAAATTAATAAGGAAAAAATTTTTTTATTAACGGAACTTTGAGAAAAAAGTGAATGAATTGTACTATATTTTTGTAAAAAAATAGCCATTTTTCATGCCAATTTCAGAGTGCTGACTTTGAATATTTTTCACGTCTAGACGAATTGAGATAATCCAAAAATTCTTTCAGCATATTATTTTGAAATATGTAGCAAATTACAGAATATTTTTAAAAAATTTTTACCTCATATATCTCCGGACTTATTCCCGAAAAACGAAAGAAAGTCGAGCCAAAAAATCAAAAATTCAAAATTCAAGCGTAAATATCTTTTTAACTGTAAGAGATAACTTAGATGAGTAAGCTTATTTTTTCTTTATCTTGCCAAGCACTTTCCAGAAATATAAAAGTCTTTAAAATCGGACTTCATTTGCACAAGTTACGATTTTTTTTAACTTTTACATACTCGAGGTAGTCAACTTTGACACCCTGTAGCTTATCTCGTGTTATCACAGGGTGACTACAAGATGATTTTTCTGAAAGCTTAGCTCCTCCTCTACAACTCTTCCATACATTTTAATTTGATCCGACGAGTAGTTTAGGAGATTCAGGTTTATTATCAAAAAATTTGCGTTTGACCCCACTGTGATGGTGTTAAATATTTTATAACATTAATAAAACGCTTCCTAGGGATTTGTGTCCATTTGTTTCTAACACACATACATACACACACGCTTATTTGTTAAATACTTCCTTCTGTTTGGTCTATAAATTCCAACTACACCTGAGTTAATACCAAAAAAAAAATAAGAAAGAAAACATGGAAGACTTTAGAAAACCGTTGAATTATGTCCCGTGCAGCTGTATCTACTTCACCATGGGTGCTTTATAAGTTGACAGAACTATTAAAAAGTTTTTTCTTCATCTTCATTGCCGTAATAGTTAAGGCTCATTTGACAATTTTCTTTTCGAAAGGAGGACAATCAGTTTTGAATAAAAGTATATTCAAATTTTCAGAGCTTTTGTTTGTTTTAAAAATGAGAAGGCTATTGTTTCGTATGATATGTGCACTGAGAGGGAAATAAATTGTATAAAGCAACATTTAAAAATGGATTAGTTAAATAGTTAAATAAATTATGAGTTTAAACAAGTAAATGTATATACAAAATCCTTTTAAAAATTTTAATTTGAATGAATACTATTTGAGATAAAAGAATGTTTGTTTCTTTCTATTATTTAGAAATATTTGACAGTTTTATTTTAAATTAAATTATTCAATAAATTATTAACTAAAATTAAATTTATATTAATTTGGTTTAATTAACAACTTAATGCCTAGACTTTGGAGGAAGGTAGGCATTTAGTGCCGCTGCAACACCATTAATGGAACCAAGGTTGCCATTGATATTACTGTTTGAAACTAACTCTTCTTTTTGAGATGAAAAGTCCAAAATAGGCACAACACCTTCATTAGACACACGAGATGAACCACCCAAAGCATCATATTCACGTTGAATGAGTTGTTGAGCACGTACGGCATCCTCAGGAGTACGATATTTAACAAAGTGTACTTCTGGTTTTGACTCTCTGTTTTGTTGAATATTTTGCAATTGATTGGCCAAATTAGCAACATCAGTTTGTTTTGTGAGCACATATATGGCTGTTTTTGATTCAGCATTTTGTTTGGCCAATTGGAGGGCAGCGTTGGTGAGTCCATTGTTTTCGGGTGCCTTAATAAATACTACACGAAGATTTTTACGCATGACTGCAGCTAAACGTTCTGCTGCTGCGATATCATTAAAATCATCTTCTGGTGCAGAGTAAGAGTAGAATTCTTTATTATAGTTAGTTTCTACTGGTTCTGCTGGTCTTGATTGTACTGAATCGGCAGAGTATCCACCAAGTCTGTTGTCAAGTCCAGACCCAACTCCATTCGAGGTGGAGGGGGCTGATGTTGGAGATGAGGCTGAATGTCCTCGATGTCGGTATCGTCCTTCAAATGCATTATGCGATCCACTTTGTCCGTAATTGTGTCCCAATTTTTCAGCTTGTGTAAATGCCAGGCAGAGAATGATCTATAAGTAGTTTAAAAAAGATATATATTTTTTTATATACATAGTTCAACCCATGTGCTACTTTAATATGATATCATATTGTCATTAGTTTATTTTTTTAAGATTTTAATTCTATAATAAAATATATATTGTCGTTAATTTCATTTATTTAATTATATATCACATTTTTCTAGTCCAAGCCCAGCAAAAAGAGACTTGAAAGCGAGCTGAAAAAATCGTGATCTTAACATTGTTGTATCATTGAAAGGAAGTACTTAATGCTGGAAAAGTGCTGCTGAATTTCTTTTTTTAACCCATGGTTGTCATTGGAAGGATATTTTTCATTTATGCTTTTTGTTCATTGCTTTTGAAGTAATTCTTTTAAAATTGTATTTACATAATTTTTAATAAAATTAAAATCTGTTGTATTTCTATTAAAATATAATAAAATGCTTTAAAATTTGTGAAATTTTAATTTTCCTGCTAGAAATACATATATTTTCACTTTTTTGGAACCACTTGATCGTTTTTTGCTGAGAAATAAGTATCTATATATATATATATATATATATATATATATATATATATATATATATATATATATGTATTTTGATAGAATCCTTACAATGCAAGGTGCGATACTTTTATGTAATTTTTATCACTTTTAAATAAATCTCTTGTTGTTGGCAATTCGATTTCGTTATTGCTATTAATTGATACCAAAAACACTTACGATAAATCCACGCATTTTGTTATTGAAAAAATTTTTAAAGCTAAATTTAGAAAAAACTTAATGGATTAAGTTGTTATAGAGACGATTAGTTAATGTTTAAACCAAATACCATATATACAGCTGATTTTATAGAGAAAATACAATCAACGTATCAAAAATCAAAATTTATCATCATCTTTATCATTTTACAACGCTACCACTACGATCATCAATAAATCGCATTTAAAAAATATTATCATAAAAATTGCGAAATTACAAATTTGACATTTTTAAACACGGTTTATTAATCAGTTTTTTACTCGTACCAAAAAACAAATTAAAATATAAATATCACAACATAAACGTTTTTGCAAAATCTATTCATATAAATAAATGCTCAAAAGCGATACACAAAGCAGGTTGTTCACATCATTAAAACACAGCTGTAACAATATTTGGTAAGGTCGACTAAATTACGCCCTATCTTTTAAAAATAATAACGTTAGGTTTTTATTTAACGCACACGCAGAGAAAAAATGTGGTTGCGGGAATTATAATCGAAGTGCAGCATATTGTGATTGGACTATATGATCATAAATAATAATAAATATGAACATTAGAATCATAAAATAATCTAACTTATTATTATTATTATTATTATTATTATTATTATTATTATGATCCGAGTTTTTACATCTTGCATTTAAATGTTTTATAATATTATGACCCAGTTTTATAAAATTATGCTCCGATTTTCTCATATTATTATTCAGCTTCACAATATTATTATCCATAAAAAACTGTATAACATTTTCAAGATTATTCATAACATGTTTCATATTAATCTTAATATGATCAATCATTATTTGTTCATTAATTAATTTTATTTTATTTACATATGTTGCGCAAGATAATACAAGGTGCTTTTTGCTAACTAATAGTAGTTAATCAATATCTTCCAAATATGACAAAACCTTGTTTACTTATATTTATTCATGTATAAAAGAATTGAGAATTATATGGAAGTTAGAAAACAAACATTAAAAACAAAATATATTCAAGAACAAACAATTTATGTATTTTTCAACCATATTTGTAAAAAGCATACGTACCATAATTATTTTTAACATTTTCCTGTTATGGGAATAATATTAATATAGATTAAAAACAAGATATAGTTTAAGAACAAGGAACAAAGTAATATTTAATGGTTGAAAAAATAATAATTTTAATATTAATAAAATTTTGTTTCTGGTAAAAATATTCAAAAACTTAAGATTTTTGTGGGCAACTATATTAAAATTTTTATTGAATGTAAGAATTGAATTATAAAACTGAAACAAAAACATTCTTATCATGAACACAGTATTATTAAAATTAATGAAAATTGAAATTAATATTGTTGTAGTGAAAATGCCGTAACAATGTTTTTATCTACGTGCATTTAAAACCAATGACAAAGAAGAAAATCATTATTATTTTTTTTTCGAAAACGTTTTAATGTTCTATCTTGCCTTAAGTTAATTTTTCTTCCAATTCCGGGATTTGAGATTTTGTAATCCCGGGACTTCCTGGTTTGAGATTTCGGGATTGGCAAACTAGGAACAAAACTGTTAACGGATAAACGGATTTTTATTTTTGTCATATTGAATTTCTGATTAATAAAAAACATCGCCGGAAAATGTTGTTCGAAGTTACCAAGGATATTTATTTTTTCTCTTTTTTGGCCCATAACTTTCATGTTAATTTTCAATACCAAACAAACCTAATCGAGGTTTATATTTTTAATATTAATATTAATCTGTTTAATGTTTATTTTTCAACTTGAATGTAATTTTCATTTAGTTTATATATGAACAGATGTAAATTGACAAGGTTTACTCGATGTGATTCATGAAATATAAGATATCTTGCATTTGAGCCACGTATGGTGGTACAAATGAATATAATTAATGAAAAAATAATATGTAAATATGTTTTCTTTTTTGTTGCTAATGAACACTTTTCTATATTATTTTCAATAAAAAATTTATAAAATAAAAATTTTTATTAATACGTTTTATTTTAAAATATGATAAAATGGAATAATATGACAAACTGAGACAATAATATGATAAGATTGGATAACTATATGATAACATTAGATAATAATATGATAAATTGGAATCATAGTATGGCAATAATATAATAAGATAGAATAATAATATAATAACATAAAATCATAATCCGATAGAATGGGATAATGATGTAGTAAGATTGGTTAATTATATGTAAAACTAGAATCATAACATATGACACAATCACAATGAAAAAATGGAAATATAATAATTATTATATATAATTATTTATATTTTTCGCTCTGATCATATGTTCCAATCATAATATGTTGTTCTTATGTTATGATCACTACAACTATATTTTTCTCTGCAATTACTAAGCGCTTGAAATTAGAGCGTTTGCTCTTGCCAAATATATTTTAAATAATATTTTCAAAAGATATCCCCGCTATTGGTTAATTTGGCGTTAAACTTTTTATAAATAATCTGTCGAGCATTAGTTTTCGTGTATAAAGTTTGAGGAATATTCTTTCACTTTCTCGGATAAAGGATTTTCAAAAATCCTTGATAATTTTAAGTTCTGTGGTGTCTGAAAAATATTCTGTGAATTTACGTCGAACTGTGTTTAAATTGTCTTTTGCTTAGATTTGATATATGAATACAATAAATTAAAATACAAAATTCCAACTCTTAATATTACGAAAATTATACGCTAATTTAAAATATATGTGTAGTATAGTAGGGTATGCTGAAAAAAACCAAAACGTAACTATGAAATAGTTACGGGTGACCACCAAGAAACCGAAACCATTAAATACCGTAAATACACGAAAATATAAATTTTGGCAATTATTTAATTTATGTAACATTTATTTCTCAGGCACATTGTTTATCATCTTTTGAGCATAAACAGATAAAAAGCGCACTTTCGGCATACTTTGTTTTTTCAGTTACAATGTTCCAAGACCAAACAAAAAAAAAAAAAGTTTACTCCTACCCATAACAACACACCATTTTGCATTCAATTTACATGTCTATTTCAAAAAAATTGCTGACCAGCAAAAAATAAAGTAATCAACTTCCAACAACCTGAAGTTTTTGCATAATGGAATGCAAAATATTCATAATTTTGGAAAAAAACATCAAATGAAAAAAAACTCTTTTGTGTTACAAATGTTTAACAGATTTATATTATTTTTAATTCTCTTTCATCTACCGCCTCAAGTCAATTCAATTAAATAGTCAGTCGGAAAGTTGGTTACTTCGTCTATCGGTTATATGTATTGTATTAGTGCGGGTCTGTCATATATAAAATATTGTAATAAATATATTGTTTTTTTATTGTTTATTTTCTTTTTGTTTGATTTGATAAAATTAATTTTGCATATAATTAATTAGTTAATTTGAATACGAATCATGAATAAATAGTTAACAATTTTAATAAAGAAATAAAAAATTTGTCTTGTTGACTGAATGATGATTTACAACCAAATATTTCTACAAGTTATTTGGTATGTATGTGTGGCCTTTTGATTATCTCTTTATTGGTTCGTCTGCCTGTCTGTCTATTTGTCTTTGAGTCTGATTCAGAGAGAAAACTGAGTTGTTGTCAGAACCAAATTTTTAGCTAACCGAATTAGTTCGTTTCCAAATACTATTTCGCTGCTAAATTTGTGGTACTTAAAACTGATTCGAGAAAATAACTCCATGACAGGTATTGCAAGAATCGTTTGGGACAATTATTATTTTTGTTCTTAATTCCATATTTTTAATTCCCTTTTGAATATTATTTTCAGTGTTGCTAGGAGGTGAGAAAAAAGAAGCAAATTTGGACTTTAAAAAAGGTCAGAAAATGCTAAATAACCCAAAAAATAAAATCAGAAAAAGCTAATATATTTCTTGTTTAAAAACTTTTGATTTGATCTCATTAGTTTTTGATGTTTTTTTTCAAGATATTGTAAATTTATAAATAAAATATAAAACGGCTATCAACAAAATGATCCAATGAAAAATTGCCCACAAAATTCATATACAAATTTGGGTTATATTTCATATGAAAAATGAACTACAACCGTATTCATTATGAAAAAATGTATGCTAACTTTTTTTGCATGTAACTTTCTATAACAAAAAGTTAGCCACTCGTTAGCAAGCATAGATTTTTTTATTCTGTATAAAGGGCTAATATTTTTAATTGATATATTTTTTTCATTTATGAATCATAAATTATTTTTGATTAATAATTTCCAAATTTTTGGATAATTTTTCTTATGGTTAATGAAGGTTATTAAAAAAAATAATTATAACAATTTATTAAGTAAAATGAGATTTGGAGAGTGAGGCGCCTTTGACGAACATTTTTTTTTTTAATATAAATAATCTCTATTTTTTTGCGAATTAATGGCTGTCAGCAAAAAGACCTAAAGCAAATATAAAAAATCAGCCAAAAAATCCCATACAAATTTAGTTCATTTTTCATATGAAAAATAAACTAAAATTTTGCGGCGATTTTTCATAATTTTTGGGCTATAAGTCATTTTTGATAACACATTTATGTGATTTTTCGCTTTTATTTTTTATTTTTATATACAAATTTGATTTGGCGAATCTAAGATTTTGAAATAAGCCAGATTTGAAAATATCTGCGTCCGGCCGAAGAGTGGCTGTCAAGAAAACCGTTTCAATCCAGACCAGAATTCTATCCAGGCCAAAGTTACGACTATTTTCAGTCTTAATATAGCTGATTTTGTTCAAAAATTTTATAATATAATGGATTAATTTTCATACCAGAAAGTGTCATAGTGGACATGGATGCGGTTGATTTTTCGTAAATATTTGGGTATTTTTTTACTTTTTTGGGCAAAATTTAATTTTTTATTTTTGGGCAAGTTTTTGTTTTTTTTTTATATCATTATTTTGATTATTTTATTCAAGGTAAACAAAGTATACAAAGACAAACATACAGACAGAAAAAAATATAATTGTAGTAACCATAATCTAAGAATAATATATTATGATTGGAATATATGATCACAGCTAAAAATAGATACGATTTTATAGTTCATTTTTTCATGTTGTGATTCTAGTTTTTCATATTATTCCATTTTTATGCCATTCTGTGAGATTATGATTTCATTTTATTATATTATTGTCCCACTCTATCATATTAATGCTTTTCCATTTTATCATATTATTATTCCATCTTACCATATTATATCCAATCTTTTCATATTATTCCATTTTATCAAATTATTTCATCTCATCATATATTAAAATAAAACACATTAGTTAAAAATCATTATTATTATAAATTCTTTATTGAGTCACATATTGTACCATCATATATTGTACAAGATAATACAAGATATATTTTATTAACTAAACCTTTAATAGTAGTTAATCAATATCTTATATTGCTTGAATCACACCAGTACCGCAATTCCGTAAATTTTCAACGACATAAATTTATCGTTAAGTAACGAAAATTACTTAAAAAATTTTGTCATTAAAGGCATCATTTTGTAAAAAGAAACGTTTTTTAAAGTTTGAAATTTGTATGAATGATACTGGAAAATTTTTTTAAATTCGAACTTTTTCCATACAAATTTTTGTTATATTTATAGTAAAATTTTAATTATATTTTGTAATAAAAATTTACCGATTTATGTCGTTAAACGTATCGTTCCTCGATAAGTTTCGGTAAGCTAAATAAAAAAAGTAAAGTTGACGTAAACCCATAACGATAGCAATAGCGTTGTAAAGTTTTTAAAAATGTATTATATCAAAGCTGATTTTGTATATTAAACACCATTTTTTTAAATTTTGATAACACTGTTTTGTGAATAATTTAATTAGAAAAATATAATGAATAATAATTGTGTTCGTTTACTTAAAAGGTTTTTCTGAGTTTTACTTTACCAAAAGTTTTACTGAATTTTGCCAAAAATTATATGTAAATATTGAGTTATTTACAGTTTTGAAACAAATTTATTATTAAATATAATTTTTTAATAAAATTTAATTTTGGCGAAAATACTGAATTTTTGTGAAAATTTTAATTCATTAAGAAATTGAATTTTGTGTAAAAGTTTAGAATTTCGTGAAAATTTGGATTTTTAGTAAAAATTTATGTTTTTTTTCAGAAAATTATAATTTATTTGTAAGAATGGAATTTTTGTGAAATACGGAATTTTAGTGAAAATATTAATTTGTGGACAAAATTTGAATTTTGTTGTGAAAATTTATATTTTTAGAAAAATAATTTTCTTTTAGTGAATTTTTAATAATTATAAAAAAAAAAAAAAAATTGATGAAAGTTTTTTTTATGAAAAATTTTTTTTTAAAAAATTGTAAAAACAAGTTTTACATCGTTATGTTTTTTCAATTTCAATACAAATTTTCAATGAACGGGCCTAATGTAATAAACATTTAACATCAAATTAATTTCACAAAGTTTTCTAACAAACCACACTACTATATTCGTATGTTGTCGGAAGGCAATCTGCACACTTTTATGTAATATTTAAACTTTATTCACATTTTCTTTAGAAAATAGTTTTATTTTTAAATAAAGATCCAACTTTAATAATTTTACAAATAATGACGTTAAAATACACTGACGAAAAAATCGTCAACTTATAGTAGAGAATATCAAAATCGTTAAAACAACTGAAATTTTTCGTTAGTTAACGATATCGGTAGTAAATGAAAAAAGTTAAGGAATTGTGATGCAGATATAACAAAACCTTTTCTATTTATATTAATTCATGTATAAATTAAATGAGAATCATAATAAAGGTAGAAAACAAACGGTAAAATTCAAACATATTAAAAAACAAAAATATTCAAAAACGTGTAATATTTGTAGACAACTGAATGAAAAACGTTGTTGTCATGGACACATTATTACTAAAATTATTGAATATTAGCAATGATAACATTATATTGCTGTAGTGAAAATGCTGTAGCCATGTTTTTTCTCAGCGTGAAGAAGTTACATATATATATACATATATGCAGACCTTAATAAAAATATGCAATAAAAAAATAATGTTTTAATTTTAATTTTGCCTTTTTTTGGTCTAAAATGTGTGCTTATTTTAAGTTTATATTTTCCATACATTTAAAGACTTTTTTTAATTAATGCCATTCTAATAATTGAATTTCTCGGCTGCTACCACTAATAATTGGAATTTAAAAATATAGTGTTGAATTTAATTCGATTGTTCGTTCCAAATTTAAGTAAAGACACAAATACATTAATACATTAATTCACAAATTTTCAAACTCCAAGAACCGAAATAATTCATTTTGTAAAACGAAGCGTTTTTAAACATTAGAACTTTGTATGAAGAATACTAGGAAATTTTTTTAAATTTGAATTGTTTTCCATACAAAATTCCTTCGTATGAAAACATTTCGTTTTACAAAATGTAGCCGTAAATTTAATCCCAGTTATGTATTTACAATACTAAACGCAAAAATTCTATTACAGTTATAATATTATAATATAATTTCGTTTGTTTTTATAAACATTTATTATTTAACAATAAATTCCAATAAATCTTTTTTCTGTGTTGTTATTGTCTGTCTATCTCATTGTGTCATTAAATTGACATAATGGTCATTGCTGTACAGATTTGTCTGTGGCCGGATACGTTTTTTACATGGCAAAAATATTCTCTTAAGCACATGTATGGTTTAATAAATTTTGTGTTCATCATGACTATTTTATCAATTGTAAATACACGCAGAGAAAAAATATATTTGAGAAATAGAAATGTTTATAAGTAATAACACTTTGCCATGTTGTATCCGATTTTATGGTTTGTTTTTTCAGGTTATGATTATAGTTTTACATATAATCTTATTATATGATTATACCACGTTGTTTTGATTCCATCTTATCCATTCCATTTTATCATATTATTATCTCATATTATCATATAGTTATCCAATCTTATCATATTATTATTTCATTATTATTCCATCTTAACATAAATTAATAAAAAATATTATTACTTTTTTTTATAAAATTTTTATTCGAAAATTTATATATACATATATATATATATATATATATATATATATATATATTTAAAAACAAATACTAAGTTTGTGAAAAGGATAAGTATTTCTATCATAGCATTGTTGTATTGTTATATGAATAATAATATGGTTTAAAACCAGAATATGGTTTAAGAACAAGGAAAAAGACTGCAAATATTTAATGATTGTAGAAGTAAATTTTGTTTCTGGTAAAAATGTTTCAAAACATATAATTTGCAGTCAATCATATTAAAATTCTTACTGAGTGTAAACATTAAATGACAAAATGAAGAGTTAATAAAATTCAATAAAATTAACAATGAGAACATAATATTGTTTTGGTGATCGTGCTGTAACCATGTATTTTCTCTGAGTGTATACAGAAAAAGCGATTCGCTGTGGTAACCGGTGTTTTAGCCAATCGAGTTTTGTCGGTTGCACGTACTATCTGAAATTCGGTTAGAAGAACTATTCTACTGCTGAATTTATGGTACGCACAACTGTTTCAAAAAAAAAAAAAAAAACTATTTGTTTGAATGTATAGAAAGTATCATAATTTTGACAAAAATAAATAAATATACAAAATATTCATATGTTGGGCCAGTTTAGTGGAACAGTTACTTCTTATATTTAACATTTTATTGTTATGGGAATAATAATCTTAATATAGTTTGAAAACAAAATATAGTTTCAGAACAATGGTTTTATAGTAGTTGTAGAAATATTTTGTTTCATATTAGTAAAGCTTTGTTTCCAGTAAAAATATTCAAAAACATTCAATTTTTGTAGTCAACTATATTAAAATTGTTATTGAATGTAAACATTGAATGATAAAACTGAAAGAAAAACTTTGTTGTTGTGAACACAATATTATTTAAATTAATGAATATTAAAAATTGCAACACAGTAGTGACAATACCGTAACCATGTTTTTTATCTGCTTGCACATAAAATAATGGACATATATACTTTCGGTATTTATTGGCCGACGGCTACATTATAATTTTCATTTCTTTATTCGTTTTTTTTTAACATAGCTAAGAGAACCGAATTTATTTTTATACCCTACATCACCATATGTGTTTGGGGTATTATGCGTTTGTGCTGATGTTTGTAACGCATAGAAAAAGTTATCCAACACCCACCTTAAAGTACACCAATCGACCCAGAGTTACTTTTTAAATCGATCTAACAATGTCCGTCCGACCTTTCCATTGAAACCTTGTGCGCAAAGTACGGGTCGCATTTTTAAAGATAATTCAATGAAATTTGACACGTGGGACTTTTATGATACAAGGACGAAGCCTATTGAAATTGGTTGTGTTGGTTCATTATTTCACTTAGCCCCCATACAAATGTCCCCCCGGGAATAGAGTTTAAACACTCAAAAATGCCTTAAAAATAAGAATATTTTAATGAAATTCGGTGCAAAGAAGTTCTGTACAAGTATCAATCTTTGTATATAATATAGACCCCTCTTTCGAAAATCACCTTAACGTGCATAAATCCCATACGAATATTAGTACCAAGTTAATATTCGACACAAATAAGTTTTATGTAAGTAGAAATAACATTGCCAAATCTTATAAGAATCAGTCTATAGTTTATCATAGCTCCAATATAAACCCATCTCCAGAAATCGCTCCAAAGTGCATAAAATCATCTAGAAGTTAGTATCAACGCATTATTCTGTATTTGTATATTTTACTTTACATTTAGTAAAATTGGCCACAGGTGTATTATAAGTCCCCTTCCCGAATTTTTATGTTCTTACACAATGGTATAGAGTAACATATAGTCGGTCTTAACCGACTATACCTTTCCTTTTCGATTATCTTTGAATTGAATTTTTCGTTTGTTACCACCAACATTTATAAATTAAACATATTATGCTGAATTTAATTCGATTTTTGTTTTTCAACTAGCTAAGTTTAAATTAGTTAAAGAACAAACCAATTAAATCAACTATTTTTTCAGTTATAAGAACCTAAATGTAATTTCAATAATGTATTTATGATAATAAAAGAACGAAAACTATTGTATTTGTAATTTGTTTAAAATTATAATACAATTTCACTTCACGTTATTAAAATTTTGTAATTATAACTGAATTACAACAAATCTTTTTCTCTGTGTGTACCAAAGGACATTATTTAACACCAATATTTCTAAATGTTTGTAATATAGTGCTCATTTATAAATTAATTAAATTTGTTTTTTTGTATCCTTGTTAAATAATGAAGACTACTTGCACACGCAGAGAAAAAATACAGTTGTGGTGACCATAATCTAAGAACTACATATTATGATTGAAACATATGATCACACCGAAAAACAGAAATTATTATAAGCAATATTTGTTATGATTCCATTTTGTTATATTGTGTGGTTTATTTTTTCATGTTAGGATTTTAGTTTATATAATTGAACAATCTTGCTACATCATTATCTCATTCTATCAGATTATGACATTTTATCATATTATTCCATAGTAATAAAAAATTATTATTTTTATAATATTTTATTGAAAATGATATATATATATATGATAACATACGATAATAATATGATAAAATGTAATAATAATATGAGGGATGGCATATTGTTTATTAATTATATTCATTTGTACCACCAAATGCAAGATGTGTTTTTTTTTTAACTAAACCCTTTAATGATAGTTAATCAATATCTCATATTGCTTAAATCAGTCCGAATATAGCCAAAATTTGTCTACTTATTTTTATACATTTATGACATATATAATTATAATGAAGTTGAAAAACAAATATTAATAACAAAGTATAGTTAAAAACAAACAACTATTGAATTTTTCCACCGTTTGTGAAAAGGATAAGTATTATATATATTTTATTGTGCTGGGAATAATAATATTAATATGGCATAAGAGCAATTAAAAATACTGTAAATATTTAATGGATGTAGAAGTAATGATATTTTTCATATTAACAAAATTTTGTTTCTGGTAAAAGTATTTAAAAACATATATTCTTTGCAGTCAACGATATTAAAATTTTTATTGAGTGTAAACATTAAATAACAAAATCTAAATCATGAACACGGAATTATTGAAATCCAAGAAAATTAGCAATGAGAACATAATATTGTTGTAGTGATAATGTTGTAACTATATGGTTTGTCTGCGTGCAGTATGTTATACCCCACACCATTTTTGCTGTTGTTTGGGAAGCGTAGAAAAAATAGTCGTACTCCCAGAATAATTTTCTGATTCGATATAACAATGTTTGTCCACCCGTCTGGCTGACTATCTATACATGTGAAATATAGAAAAAAATACAGCTTGCAATTTTGAAAGTAACTTGATCAAACAACGCATGAATAATTCTTTTGAATTAGATAGAAAGCCTGTTAGAATTGGTTATATTCGGCCTATTATTTTACCTAGACCTCACATAAATATATTACAATGTTTTAATAAAATACCGCACAAATAATTAATTAAACAAATTTTTTAAGGAATTTACTCAGTAAAGAAATATAGTGAATAATCTATAAAACGAAATATTTATTTCAAAAGGCTTAAAAATTGAAACGATTTTTTTTTGAGCTATTAGCATTCTTAATCAATTTTAAACAAAATTTTTCCAACTATTAAGAAGCCTAACTTTCGTAAGCTGTGTTTCTAAAAGTTAATAAAAATTCTTTTTATATCCACTATTTCTAATATAGTTCAATATTTGGTTCAATTGGACAGGTGTCATTTTCCTGCTTTTGTCATGCTAGATTCGCCAAATATCGCAATATGCATCGTTAACGAATTACGAAACGGTTTTCTGCACGCAGAGAAAAAACATTGTTGTAGCGACCATAATTTAAGAGAAAAATATTATGATTGGAACATTTGATCACAGCAAAAAATAGAAATGATTATAAGTAATAATTTTTATGATTCCATTTTGTCATATTGTATCCGATTTTATGGTTTGTTTTTTCATGTTATGATTATAGTTTTACTTATAATTGAACAATTTTATATTATTATACCATATTTTCATTTCGTATTGCATTTGAACCCCAAAAATGAATATAACTACTAATTTGATTACAATGTTTATAATCAAAAATGGAAAATCTACTTTGTCATATTGTATTTTATGGTTTGTTTTTTCATGTTGTGATTATAGTTTTACATATAATTGAACAATTTTATTATATTATTGCACCACATTGTCATATAATGATTCTTTATCATATATTAATAAAAATTGTTGTTCTTTTTACAAAATTTATATATTTATATATATATATATATATATATATATATATATATATATATATATATATATATATATATAGTACACACTCGGAAATTCGAACCATTTTGTTTTTAGGGCGATTCGAATTTCCGAATTATTTGAATTTCTGGACGGTTTTTTTACAAAAATTTATGTAAATTTCACCAAAAAGATATAAAAGATTATGTTTTTTTCATTTTACGGAAATCTAAAAGATTTGGCAAGTGCTTAGTGGAAAATATTTCACTGTTTTTTATTAAGTTATTAAATTATTTACATTTGCAGTAGCTTCGGAATAAGAAATATGAGGTGGAACTTCCACATCACTATCTTCATCTGTGTCTAAAAACAAACTTTCGCTGTCAAATATATGGAAAGGTTCATTCTCAAAGGCATCTTCATTCCATCTTTCGATTTCCCTTACAGATATAGAATTATTCGGATCAATTTGCGTCAAGAGATTTTAATTTATTTGGATAACGTCATTATAGTCCTGATCTTCTTCCAGCAACCGTGATAGAGGCACATCATCACCAATATCGTATTCGTCAGATTTCCAATTGAACAACTTTGACCAAGAATTTTTTAAAGCTGTTTGCGTGACCTCGTCCCAAGCTTTTTTTAATAAAATTATTGCATCTTTCTCAGCAATTAGTGTGGTTAGCAATTTATTTCTATAAATAACTTTGGTTAGCTTTATTGGATTTTGGCCCATGGGCTGTAGCGCTGTGTAACATTTGGTGGAAAGAAGTACGCCACTATATTTCCATCTTCGCTTTGCATTGCCTCAGTGAGCGGAGCAGTTGTCAATAAGTAGATGGGCTTTTGGAGGCAAATTATTTTCCTCGGAAATACGAATGACCTATTAAAAAATATTTTAGAATTATGGAACTTATAAATATGTATGTATAAATAACGTTTGCACTTACATACTTCATTAATAAAGATCTTATGAAACGAGTCATAAAAGATCCGTGATGTCATCCAAGCATTTTTTGAAAAACCGTAATGTAGTGGGTTGTTAAATTTTTTGAGACACCTTGGATTTTTGTTTTTTCCAATAACCAATGGCAACAACTTACAGGAACCATCAAAATTTGCTCAAGTAAGATAGAAATTCTTTCTTTTTGGGTTTTGTGTCCCGGAGCACTTTTTTCGGAAGCTGAAACATATGTTATATCTGGCAAGCAGCGGTAATATAGCCCAGTCTTGTCGACATTATATATTTGAGATTCCACCAGGTCCATTTCTGTAATTTTAGTCGCTGGATAAAATCTCGTCACTAATTTTTAAAAAGCGAATTCCATGCCGCTTTTTAAATTTGGTAAACTATCCATCGCCTGTCCGAAAGTCATTCTCAGCTTTATCGGGTCTGAAAATTACTTTAACTATCTCCTCTAATATGGGTCCATTTAATGTCGCCCTTTTTTCACGTTGAATAAGAAACCACTCATAGAGACGACTTTCCATTTTCGGATATTCAGCACTATGTAAAGTTTTATTGGATACGTGTTGATAAGTGTTGGCAACAGTATCCAATATCGATTTTCTATTCGATTTAATATAACTAATAGTAGAAGTAGTTGCATTAAAGTCCAGTGCTAAACGCTTTCCTTGAACGCCTTTGTAAATATTTTCCAATATTTTGATTTTTGTCTTGTAAAGACAAAGTGTTTTTCTTACGTTTTTTTTGGTATTTCTAGTCCACTTTCTTATTTTAATAAATGTTAAGCCGTATACATATACAAACACCAAAGAACTGACTTTTAAACTCTAACAACATCAACAAGATCTGTAAATCATCTATTAAAATGGGAGTCTCCTTTTTACTTTGTATTTGGTTAAACTAAATTGTCAAAATTTTAGTGTTTACAATAAAAAAGAAAAAATTGCTCGGAAATTCGAATTTTGGATTCTAATTTTAGAGCGCCAAATGTAATGAAATTAATGATTCGAATTTCTGGAAATTCGAATCATGTATTAACAAAATAAAATAAAATTTTGTTAAACTCACCAAACTTTATCGTGCTGATCGATGAGGCCTCCTCGAACGGTGGTGTTTTTGTGGCTGTAATTAGTGCAATTTTTGTTTTGTTTTTATACCCCACACACCTATGATGTGTTTGGGGTATTATGTGTTTGTGCTGATGTTTATAACGCATAGAAAAAATCATCCAAAACCCACTTAAAGTATATCAATCGACTCAGAATTACTTTTTGAATCATGTAAACCTTCTGCACAAAGTACAGGTCACAATTTTGAAGATAATTCAATAAAATTTGGCACGTAGGAGTTTCACGAATTTCATGAAGATCGGTCCACAATTGACCATACCTGCCATATAAAACTCTCTTCCGAAAATCACTTTAACACATACACATATCACGTTTATATTCGGCACAAATAAGTTTTATATAAGTAGAAATCATAGTGACAAATTTCATAAGGATCGCTCCATAATTTACCATAGTTCCCATATAAGCCACTTTCGGGAATCACCCTAAAATGCATAAATTCATATTACCGTAATATTCTGTTTTCGTATATTTTATTTTACACTTAGTAGAAGTATCGGTCCGCAATTGTCCACATGTCTAATATAAGACCCCTCTACGAATTTTGATGGACATGCACAATGGTGTGGTATATGGTCGGCCTTGACCTACTATATCTTTTTTACTTGTTTTGATTGCGTTGGTTTGGGTGTGTGTGAAATGATGTTTAATTCTATGTAGTGTGATATGTGAAATATATATTATATTTTTTTAATTACAAATTCTTTGGCGAAAAATGCGGTTACCATAACTAATCTGTTTTCTCTGTGTAGTAGTTTAAATTAATTAAAAAGTTCTAAAAAATTTATAAATTTTTTGCTTGTTCGGCTTAAGTTCATTGAATAATTGTAGAAGAATATAGTGTAAAAGTTTTATTGGACACTCGGCAGAATGGAATGCATTTTCTGGTCCGACCTTCATCAGCACTCTTCAGCGTCCCAGTGTGGTGTTCTCTGTAAACATCATCTATTTAACTTACAACTTTTTGGGAATTTGTAACTTATTTTTCCCTATATGTTATTAAGTAAACCCAATGGTTTACGATAAAACTTTTTACAATTATTTTGTATTCTCCTTTTTCAATTATTATTATTTATATGCTTAAAGTTACCAGTTTTTAGTTAGTAAATCAACAATGTATGATTTGTTATTGTTTAGTCACTTATTAAGTAGCAATGAACAATGTTATTATTGTTGTTACTTTTTGATTTGCCCTTCTGTTTGTTTTCTATTTTTTTAGAAATACTTAACAGGGGAAGTCATCAAGTAAAATTTCACACCGTGCCTTGTGTTTAAGGTTAATT
The DNA here is from genome assembly GCA_932274085.1 of Protocalliphora azurea. Classification (NCBI taxonomy): domain Eukaryota; kingdom Metazoa; phylum Arthropoda; class Insecta; order Diptera; family Calliphoridae; genus Protocalliphora; species Protocalliphora azurea. The sequence goes on along the minus strand of OW026519.1, from coordinate 108,611,200 downwards.
AGTTTAAATTTTTTTGTTCTTTTTTTTTCTAAAAAATTCTTACATAATTAATTACATTACAGTTTTATTTTTACAATGAAAATTATGATAAATATCACCACATTGCAAGTTTATTAATTCTAAACGCAGAAAGAACTAAAATAAATTAGAAATTATAAAGTAACATTGATATGCATATATATCTTTTCTTCATTGTGTTAAAGAAAACTCGAAAATCGTGAAAACCATTTCATATTTGTGAAATTTATCCCAGCAACATTATTTATATTTATTTCTACATGTTAGTAGACAAATCTTTAAGTAGTGTCTGTATGAGACAATTTTTTATCAAGACAAACATCAAAATTAGTGCGAATCTGTACAAGGTAATCTCAGTTAAACAGCTGAATATTATTTTTGGTTATTACAGCTGTCAAACTGCATATATAAAAACATTAATAAATTCGCCTTATTGTAGGTTTTGTACAAATGTTGCCACTTTCCATAAATTCGCATTGTTTCTGACGTTCGTTTTGATAAAAATTTGTACAGTATAGTTTATATATACACCTACATGTTCTTCTCTATCGGTGTGTATAGCTTGAAACCACTGTATATATACAGTAGTGTAAGAAAACTGAGATAGAAAATGTTTACTGTTGCCTTTCATTCTTCTTTCCCCTTTTAAGCATGTAGAATTTTTCCAACTTTCAGGAGTTCATATGACGATTCTGTTCACCTCTGTGCTTAAAACTTATCGAACTATTAATTTTCGAGTTCACTACAAACTAAAACGGGTCTTTTATTTCATTTCGAAATGAAAAAATATACCTTCAGAATTCTTTTGTTTGAAGTGTAATAAAAATACCACTTTTCAATTTAATTTGAAATATAATTCTGCTAAAGTCAAAATATAAAAAAAAAAAAAAAATAACAAATACGGACTTTGTGATGTTCAAGTTGTTACTCTTAGTTAAAGTCAGGTTTTAGTTTAAAAAACGAAGTAAAATCGACTTTGTTCAATTTGGCGCTTTTTAGCGCGTTTTGAATTTTTTCCTGCGCGATTTAGTTACAAATATTTAAATACACTACAAGGTACATTAAACGGGCAATAACAGTTCGGACAGGATCAATTTTTTTTATTATATTTTTATTATATTATATTTTTTAAATATAGAGTTTGACGTTATTAGCAACTGTTAAAAGAGAGAGAAATTAATTTTTTTTTACATAGAGTTTGACAGTTTTAACCAGCATTTTGGATAAATTTTATTTAAAACCGTTATTTTTTTACTGAAAAATTGTCAATTTTAATTTAATTTAGGGGATAACCTGGATGATTTTCATCGAATAGGTCAAGTAGTTTGGACGTGAGCTAACGGACATAGCTAAATGGACTCAGAATTTGATACCAACCTAGAATATATATACTTTATGAGATCTTAAAATATTTTCTGTGGTGACTTTTTATCCATTTTGGTTATTTATTTGTAAAACCAAAATTTTATTTTTATAAACAAGTACAAGTACTTATTAGATTACTTTGTAAATCTCGTATATAAGTATTTGCCAACAATATAATGAACATCAATGCGATTTTGTGCTAAAAAGCCGTCATGAATTTCATGACTTCTTTTTATAAATTTAACTGACGACGATGAAGAAACCACAAACTTTAGTTCAGTTCCGCCAAATAGAGATAATTAGGGCAGTTGCAGAATGTAAATGTTTTAACATGATTGTGGTTTGGTACATTAAAGATATCTATGAAGATATCTCTGTATTTTTGTATCTTTTCTTATAAAAATGGTCGTTAATGCAAAAATAATGATTTCTAAATCGTAAAATCGTATATTTTAAAAATGTTTGCAAATGATCATATAGTTTCATTTTATTCCGCTATTTAAATACAAATTTGAAACGCTTTTGTGTGTGAATTAAACTCGAAATATTTCTTTCTTTTGTTATAAATATTATGTTTTGGTAGAAAGCTTTCGCTAACAAATGCGAAATAGACAGAATTCCTACAATAACTCGAGATATCTGGAAAATCTCAATAAGTCCACGTTTCAGCGATACTTTAGATTACAAACAGTAAATTTTTGAGTTAATATTCCTATGAATTGTCTAGTGTTCTATATTGAATACCATTAATTCAATGAAAAAAGTCCAAACATTTTATTTAGGTCCTCTAATTTTATTAATATTCGGCATATACATATTCTAAGGAGGCGTTTGAATATTTTCATTTTTATTTTTTTTTCAATTTTAGAGAACTTGCGGTTTATTCATGATTTTCATTTTTTGAAAACTCAAGAAAAATGAAAAGGTGTGTAACTTTAAACACCAATATCTCTATAAGCTGTGAACGGATTTTAATGAATACACATAGAAAATGAATATGTCCTCTTTAAACACAATAATTTAAAGATAATTTCATCACTCTAAAATGCATTCATAAATATCTTTGATATTAAAAAAATTTTAATGCTTAGTAAAAATTACAAGATAAATTGTTTTGGGACAAGATGATTCACTATTTTAAAAAATTTTAGAGAAATATTCCAACAGTCATCACATTTCTTAACTTGTCATTTGTGGTATAATAACTTCTTTTCCGAGGGTAATTACTAATTTACTGTGTAATAAACCTATTTGTCTTCAATATTAATTAAAATCAAAACTGTAGAAAATTATTAAAAATGCATCTGAAATTTGCATTCTTGTTGTGAGTGCATTATATATATATATATATATATATATATATATATATATATATAAAGCTTTCTATCAAAACATAATATATATATATATATGTTTTGATATAAATATATATATATATATATATGTGAAAGACTAAATGGCTCTATAGGTTATATGTTTGTCCTTTTTCAAAAAATAGACATTTATTATAAATTTTTCGTGGAATGAACGATACGTATTATTTGGAAACAAAATTACGAAAGGGGAAAAATTGAATTAGTTTTTCTCAAAATTATATTTTCGGAAGCAAATTTTTGAAGTTATTTAAGTTATTAATTTTTTGTATTAAAATTTACCTTTCATTTTAAAACATTGCAAAAATGTTTTTACATTTACATTGTTTTACATTTACATATTTTAAATTTCCGTCAATATTATTTGCTAAAATTTTGCCAAATAAAATTCCAACAATGTAGACACTCTTTTCTGAAATATTTAAATATTTAATACCTTACATTTGTCTAGAATATTCTTGTTCAGAAATATGTGTATTTATCTATAATTTAATTACATTCCCAAATTAATGCATTTATAAAATATTAAGTTTAACTTACGAAGGTGATATTTAACTACTAATGAAATATGTTTTAACTTTTCATTTTGAGTTCAGCCTCAAAACCACTGTTTGATATTTCAAAAATATCTTGATGTTGAAAAAAAAAAAAAATATACGCAGAGAAAGAAACATGGTTATATCACTACAACAATATTATGTTATCACTACAACACTATTATTGCTTGAATTTTAATAACTCTATGTTCATGATAACATTGTTTTTATTTAAATTTTGTCAGTTAATGTTTACACTCAATAAAACTTTTAATGCAAAAGTTATCTTTTTTAATATTTTTACCAGAAACAAAATTTTATTAATATGAAAAATATCATTATTTCTACTACCATTAAATATTTGCAGCCTTTTTTCTTGTACTTAAATCATATTATGTTTTTAAACCGTATTAATATTATTATTCCCATGACAATAAGAAGTTTCCTTTTCACAAACTTAGTGGAAAATCAAAATAGTTGCTTGTTTTTAAATATAGAACATTAAGGTTTTATTTCCTCAAAGGTGCGAAAGTCTTATAAATGAAGTTCCATTGTTTGAATTATTTGACACACTTTATTCAACTTTTAAACCACTAATTATAATATATAATTATTGAAAGCAGCTAAATTAATTCTAGTTGTAGTAATAATAATAGAATATCAGTTGCTTAAACATTAACCTCTCAGTCAGTCCGTACAATAATCATCTTTTTACAGAGATTGGGACCAATTTTTTTAACCTTAAGGTATCACATTCAGTATAACAGTTATTTTTTATTGTCTTCATTGTACTATTGTTGAAGAAAATATAGGTTCTTCTTACTAAAATATCCATATCCGGCGGAATGTTATGACTTTCTTTTAATATTTCCTAAGTTTAAAAGAAAATTTATAGAAATAAAAAAAAACCAAATTTTTCATCCCCATTTTCCAAAAGAAATCCTCACTTTAGGGACAAGTCCTCTAATCTGATAACACTGATGATAAGATGGAATAATAATATTACAAAATGAATATTGGATAACTATATAATAACATGGGATAATAGTATGATAAAATGGAATAACAATATGAAGTATGGCATAATATTATAATGTGACAGGGCAGCCTACTTTTTTTGTTCAACCCCAAAATTTTAAAAATATTTCCCCACAAAATGTTCTCCCAATATAAAAGACATTTTATCATTCAAAATAATAATTTTTTTTTTTGTATTTTCTCCTTAGAGAGATCATTTTTGGACGAATGGTTTCACTTACTACATATGGAAAAAATACATTATATATTAAATTTCTTGTAAATAAATAAATAGAATTAAGATTATTAAACATGTCTCATTAAATTACTGGCAGCAGACTTTATTAATATTAACACATTAGTAGCCACGGTAATATCCAGCAGATATTTGTGCAAAATATTTGTTTTACTATTGTTTATACTTAATGTATAAAAATTGAAAAAATATATAAGCCTCCTTTTGGTTGAGCATTTCCAGGACGATTTGTTTTACAAAAATAAGTAAGGAAACACTTATACCTAAATATATGATATTTTGGAAATAAATCTTCATATTAATAAAAATGTTAAATTCGGAAAGAACATTGGGAAAATACGAAGATGTTACTGATATTGTCAGCAATATATGCCCAAATTTTTTATTACCTTTAAATTTCTCTTTAACACATATTTAAATAAGAAAAGCACTCCAACCCTTTAAACTTCAAAAATAATATCCGATATTTTAACTGTACTTAATCGGGTACGGTGGATACCTCCTGCATTTCAAACTATATGCTTGGTTTTTGTTAAACTCTTAACTGAAAATACGCACTAAACTCACGCGTTGCCGGTAGGGATTGTTAGCATATTAAATACTGCTTGAACAAGTTATTTATAAACAACATGTAAGTTAAATTTTAAATTATGTACTTTTGTCCAAAATTCTAATTTTATTCCAATTAAACAAAAGATGCAATTAAACAAAATTACACGAAAAACCCCAAATTGTTTTTAATATTCCCAACAAATTTTACTGTCCCCAAACCAAAATTTTCATCCTTTTCTGCAACAAAAATTCCCCAAATTTGGAGTCAAAATCTCAAATCTGGTAGCCCTGCAATTTGGCATAATAATATAATAGTTTCAAATCATAATCTGGTAGAATGGGATAATGCTGCAGTAAGATTGTTCAATTATATGTAAAACTAGAATCATAACCATAAAATCGGACACAATATCACAAAATATTGTGTTATATCATAATATGTTGGTCATAGATTATGGTGACTGTAACTATGTTGTTTCTCTGCGTGTATGGTCATATCAAATGGTACCAAATGAGTTGTAGTAGTACCACGATACCAACTGATATAAAAATGTACCAAAAAAGTACAATTGTGCCATGTTTCCCATCCGTGGCTCATATGTAATGTGAAGAAATGTCGAAAAAAAACATTCAATGCTTCAGTTCTTTGAAACGGTACAAGATATTCTTCACTTTTGCTCCTATTAAATACGAAAGTTTTGCTTTTTGATTTAACCAAAAATGAGCTTCGTCAGTGTATAAAATTTTCTTTTGCGAACCAGGATTAACAGCAAATCGCGTTATGGGCTCATTCACAGTAAGTGTCCTTCAGGCACACAGAGTTATTTATAAATACATAAAAAAATAAAAACAAAGCTTTTATTGATTCAATTCAATTTTTGAAATTGGCGGTGAATGTGTAATTGAAATTAATTGAATAATTAAGTCAGCACACGCAATTGTCATGATATTTTTATTTACATAATTGAAAATAAATAAACTTTTTATTTTGATTACGGAAGTTGTTTTTATTACCAACAAAAAGAATAAATGTCATGTATTAAATTGATTGAAAGCGGCGGATAATGATGATGATATTGTTAATGAAGAAATTTATCGTATACAGCATTAAAATATTTTTTGTCATAATTTTTTATATGAAAACAGAAGTTTTTTGTCTGTTTTCTATCTGGTTTCCGGGCAGACAATGGGAGGGATAAATATCAATGTTCATTTTCAATCCAGCCATCGTTAATATGAGTTTCATGATAATCAGTGTCCATCCCAGAGGTTTTGTGTATGTATGATACTTTCTAACCGGTTGTTTATTTGTGTGTGAGCTTGTTGAATGATGAAATATGAAAAATTAAAAGTAATTGTCGGGTAATAATTGTTACTATTTTATGATTTTTTTTGTTATTGTTGCTGTTTGTTTTGTTTACTTTTTGTTCATGTTACATTTTGCAATTCTGTTTATTGTTAAGATATTTTTATATAATTTTATATTTTATCTATTTGATTTTATTCGAATGATAACAATGGGAGATCTTATATTTTGTTTTGATTTCTTTTTTTGTGATAGTCCGCTGAACAGTGGGGTAGAATGGCCCAAAATGGTGCTTAATTCGGGGGCAATGATTAGCTCATTAACACATCGAAAAAATATTTTTGAATTTATTTTATTTTTTTTTTTTTTTTTTTTTGTGTAAACATCTGTCTGTTCGGCTGTCCATGCAGGTAGCAGTATTGAAGGTAATTTTATGAAATTTTGCACTTTAGCCTATTTTGGTCTAATAATGTAACACAATAAAATTGGTTAAAATGTAATCTCTATTTCATCATATTAAGATTTTAGCGAAAATAGGTCATAAATATCTTAAATATATCCGTATTTAAATAAAATTCATTATACATGAGTTTTGTCTAAGCTAAAATCGTACTACCAAATTTCATTAGCATCGGTCCAAAATTGACTCTACCTCCCGTACAGGAACACCTCCCGGAATTACTTTTTCATTAATAATTCTTATATAAATGACCATGGCTTCCATATAAGACCCTGCCACTTCAACGCAATTTCATAATTACGTTTGTGCATTAAAGTGACTTAATATGGGAAAAATTGCTCTACTTATACTTTTCTACTTGTTTTAAGCATTTTCTAAACATTCTATATAGTTTTCTTTTTTATTAATAAAAACAATTAAGTTTTTTTAAATTTTTATAACTTTAATTTAATTTACTTTAATTTAGTTTTTGTTACGAAAAAGATCATATTTGCCTTGAAATTTTTTTGAAAACATATTTTTTCTTCCAAATCGCAAAATATCCGCAACATGTTTTTTTTTTTTTTGTTATTTTCATACTACACATATTAAGTAAAATACAAAATTTTTATTTTCACCCAAATTCGCCTAAAAGCTTTTTGAATTTCTATATAAAAGTAAAAAATATCCTGTTTCTAGACCGATTAGAAAAGTATTAAAAATATTTCTACAACATTAACTGTAATAAAAAATATGCAAATCTGTTTCTAAATACCTATGTTTAACAACTCCATTGTAAAAAAAAAAAAATACTTATTATTAAATAAAACACAAAAATGTAAACTTAAAAATTGCAAACAATATGTGACTTTGACAGTGCACTGCACGGTGAGTAAAAAAAGATTTTTTTTTACAGATAATGAAGCTTCATTTTATCTATTTTTGTCTAGAATTAATTACTTTTTTTTAATATTAATTTTCAATTAATCCCCATATTTTCAATTTCACCCCTCTGTGCGCTGTAAGGTAATATGAACATACTGAGGTATTCATTCCAATTATTCGAAGAATTTAAAAATATTCTTTTTCGAATAACGAATAATTCGAATATTTTTGTATCGAATAAAACGAAAAATTTTTTTTGCAATTAAAGTGATCTCATTTGATTATTTATAAAAAAAACTATTTATAAATAATTTTCCTAGTGTTAAATAAAAAATAAATTCACTTTTGGCAATTTAGCCAATGATAATTTTAGTCTTTTTTTATAAAATCAAATTTTATAAAAACAAAAACAATTTAAATCTACTCATTAAATTTTATACTTTTTTAAGTTAATTTCTGAGAAATTTTGACTGGTTGCAGGTTTTTTTTTAATCATAAAAGAGACCTTTTGAAGTCAGATTTTTGATATCAATCGATGTTTTTCATTGAGATATAGTTCAAAGAAAATTAACTTTTTTATCATATTTGTTAATTGTTTAAACAGTTTTTTAGCTAAAATTAATGTAAATAAATTAAATTGATTTTTTTAAATAAATTGATTTTTAAATTTTTCAGAGAATCAAAGTCTTTACATTGGAGGTTTTCCCAGCTAAAGATATTAAGAATGCCTTTTTTTTTAAAGATATTTCAAATGAATTGTTTACTTTTTATATGTTTCTGTTATTTTTTACAATCAAAATTTTTAAAGACACTTAAAAAATCATAAATATTTTACTTTATTATTATTTTTTTTAATTATTCGAATAATTTTTAATACATGATCGAATAATTCGAACAAACTAAAATGCTTTATTCAAATTATTCGTTTTGTTAGAACAATAGAATGACTGAACAATTTAAATACTCTAGAACATATCTAACAAAAAATACCACTTACCTAGAAGCAATTTTATAAGGGTGACTTTGTAATAAAAGCATTATGATGCATATTTATCCCTTACTCTATGCATTTTTGAAAGCTTTATTCAATTAAGTAAGCATTCTATTGCTTATGGCCTTATTCGTACTGGTGATGAGTACTTTTATTTTGCCTATTGTAGAAAGAATGGAAATATAATTTCCAAAGAATTGTAATTGTATTTACGGGATAATTTGTGGTTATTTTTTATATTGGCGATATAAATAGAAATTGAGAAATTTATAATATGTTCGAGTCTGAATATGCGTTTTATTAAATAAAAGCACGAACATACTCATAAAAGGTACATGTATGAGTTACTTAAATGTCTAGGATATGAAATCAATCTTATATCACATTTGTTTTTTATTACACTAAGAAAACAAAGAAACGATAGTAATTGGAAGAACTAAAATTATGTTTTTAATTAATTTGAAATTACACATAAATTTCTTCCCACACATATTTTAATTTACTTTCGTATTACAAACCGCAACAATTAAAATTTATGTGTCCTTTAAATGGTGCTTAAGGATGCAATAAAAAAGTATAATAATATTCTGTTTCATTTTGCATCATCAAATTAAAACTATGAACTTTGTGGATTTCAACTCCATCTAATTTCATTTTAATTATTTTACTTTTTTAATTATTTTACGATTTTCATGGAAGTCTGAACTTGCCAGACGTTATGAAGGGAGCGGAATAATTGTGATATAGAACATCACTTCTGCATGCTTGCACATACACTTGGAGAAAGAGGCTGTAAAATTGTTGACATAATTCTTTAAATAAATATTAAAAATTTTACAAATATGTATTCTATTTTCTAAATTATTAGATCTTTAAGCTGTCATTCCCATTTGAGTTAAATGTTACAAAGTCAGCTTGTTGACAAAGACACGTGTCATGGTTTTCTTTCTCTGCACAGAAAAAAATAAAAATGGATTTCAATTACAAAATTGCTTCTTTTAATTAAATTTTTGTTCGATTTTACTCCAATAACCAAAAATATAATATTAATTGACTAGAATAATTAACTTTGGCTTAAATTTCAATTAATTTTTTATCAAAGTAAATGGAATTATGATTGAATGTTTGCCTAAAATTAACTAAAATTTTTATTAATTAAATCGTCCATTCAATAAAAATGCGCGGATTTAAATATAATTATCAAAATTTAGTATACCGTTTCGTCTTGCCGCCATACACCCTTCTAAAATTATCGATAACAAAAAAATACATTAATTTTTTGTAACCTTCGACCTCAAATATCTCGTGTACCTCGCATGTCTGTCTGTGACTTTCAAGATTCCAAAACAAAACAAGTTTAGTTTTCCTCCATCAAATTTTGGTGTTATACCCTTGTTTAACTAGAATTTGTATGTATAATATAAATTGAATATGTGTAATGTTTCATTAAGAGTCCTTTCTACATAAATTTTATATTTATGACATATGACAAGTTATAATATCATAGCCATCACTTTTGCGGTACGTTCCAGTAAAGATTTTTTTATTACCCTATCTAAGTGCCTTTGTTTTGAAACAAGAATAGATTTTGAAATTGAAACTAAACCCAAAGGTACATAAACACAATTATTAAATCGATTAATAATCTAATCAAATTAAACTTATTAAAAAAAATCATTAAATATATCTCCGGAAACTGAGAAATCATGTACATATTTCATATGACTGTTTTTTAATAGTTATACTCGAAGTAAGCCCAAACAGTTAAAAATAGTTTATAATTTACTTAAAGTTACTTTATTTTTATAGTTTTTATTGAAAAGTTTCTCTTTTTTCTTAATATTTTTTTAAGAACTGTCGATTTTTGTAAAAAAAATCGTAAATCATTTAGAAAAATAGCTGCATTAATTAATAATATAATAAAATTTGAATATAAAATTAATTAATCATTTTATTGGAAAATTATTTGGAATATTTTTTCTGTGTATTTCTTATTTATTTGCTTTTTTATTTGCTATATATTTAACGATAATTAAGTAATACTAATCCTATTAAAGTTACACACTGAACTTTTTCTTTGAGTGTTTAAAAATAGAAGATGGTTTTTGGATTTAAGAACATTTCATCTAAAAGCAAATGTAAACGTTAGTTAATCGTTAAATAAGCAATTGTCGTAAATCTGTACTGAATTGACATTTTTGGTTAAACGTATTAAACATCAATGGGGAAACTCTATTTAATACAACCATGAACTAACTTGCACTCTAAGCTACAACTTAGTTTTTGGTAGTAATAGAAATTAAACATGAGCAATGGTATTTGTGTTAATACTATGTATCTTTATAGTAGCAAAATGTTAATTTAAAATATGTGTATGTGCAAGTGTATATTGTAAATATTGAATAATATTGTAAATATTGCATTTAATGTACACATTATGTGGTTGAGGTAAATATTGTTGCCACACCAACAATCACTTGTAGTCAATTTAAAGTTTAATGTGCATTTAAAATCATATTGTGTTTTAAGACAGACAAATGGACTTCTTTCAACATATGTACTTCGGAATTACTTAGACATTTAAAATATTGTTGTACACAGAAAAAAGTAACAATGGATTTCAATTACGACATTGCTTATATGAATTATTTTTTTTTTTTCTTTTTTTGAATTTGCTCCAATTATCACATTGACAATATTAATTAAGTGAAAATAATTGATTTCTTTTTGAAGAATTTTAATTAATTCTTGTATTACATCAATTATATTTATGATTGAAATTTTGCATACATCTAAATAATGCATTTATTGTTTCGATACAATAATGAGTTGAATCTGTACAAAAGCACAGAAATGTTACCCTAAATTAAAATACAGAAATTTACGTAAAATTACACACAGAGAAAAAAGATGGTTACAGCATTATCACTTATGTTCTCACTGTTAATTTTCTTAAACTTTAAAAACTCTGTTTTCATGATAATAATGTTTTTGTTTAAATTTTGTCATTTAATGTTTGCATCCAATAAAAATTTGAATATGGCTGACGGCAAAAATTGCAAATCATATTCTGCCCAATAAAATTTTCACACTGTATTCTTCTACAATTATTCAATGAACTTAAGCCGAACATGCAAAAATTCTATAAGGAAATAATAATTTTTATTAATATTTTTATTTTACTCTGGTTTATCTGCAATCTTTCATTTAGAATTTGGCATATTATTTAGCATTTTTTAATAATATATTCTGGCATTTTCTGGCATTTTTCACTACAAGGACAAAACTAAAATATTGAAATTCAATTTTTATATTGATTGTAATATGCTGAAAAAGTCACTAAAAAAGTGCTGAAAAAGTCATGATTTTAACACTATGTTGTCACTAAAAGGAAGTACATAGAGCTGGAAAAGAGCTTGAGAAATTCTTTTTTTACCCATGGTTGTCATTTGAAGTATGCTCTTCCTTGAAGTTTCTTGTTCATTACTTTTGAAGTACTTCACTTAAAAAGGTGTTTATAAATTTTTTTTAATAAAAAATCAGGTTTAGTTTTAACAATAGTTAAAAAAGTGCTTTAAAAGTTGTGAAATTTAAATTTTCTTATAAATAGAGGTTAATCTCTATTTTCACTTTTTTAGAAGTAATTATTAATAACTTCCAAATAAAATCAAAATATGCAAAATTAGTTATACTTTTGAAGTGGTGAAAATGTTCTTTATGGGATGTTACGCATTGGCCCTATAGCAAATTGTTTCATTTTTAATATATTATATGGTGGGCTTCATAAACGCCATTTCAACCGAGAGACGGAAGGACGGAGTGACGTATATAATTTCTTATCAGAATCATTTCTTATTAGAATCCTGAAAATATAAACTTTTTGCTCTCCGACGAAAATGAATGACAAACTTATATATAGATACCCTTTACACTTGTGGTGATTTGCCAATAAATCGATTGTTTATGAACCGATTTAGTTTATTAAAAAAATCGAAACTCAAGAAAAATATTTGTGATCGATCTATATAAGAATCAAATCCTTAGGTTTTTTAGGACTTGGCCAATATCTATGTAACTAATGGACCGACTGAATACATTTCTTCAGCGGAGAAATTTAGAAAAAATTTTCCAATTTTGTTTTGCAAAAATGAAGTCTCTAGCTTATTTAGGGGCTGCAAAAAAAAAAAAAAGCGGTTTGAAAAAACTGATTTTTGCAAATATCTCCGCTACTTTTAAACCCTTTTTTTCCGAGTTTCAATAGAAAAGTTCTGCGAAAAATTTCTGACCTTGAAACGCCGCAGATGAAAATTTTAGTAAAAAATATCAATAATCTCGATTCTTTAACTTGTTGTGTTCTTTTTCTTCTACTGTTTTATAATCGGTCCATTTTTTATACCCACCATCGAAAATGATGGATGTATATTGAGTTTGTCATTCCATGTGTAACATGTCGAAAAAATCATTTAAGACCCCCATAAAGTATATACATTATGGGCACTGGTAAGATTCTGAGTCGATTTATGTCCGTTCGTCTTTCTGTTGAAAGCAGGATAGGGGCGGACCACCTGCGGGTATGAAATTTGGTTCAAATATTAGTCTTATATAACGTTCGTTTGGTATTGAAAATGGGAAAAATCGGTTCATAAATCAAAAAGTTATGGGCCAAATTCTAAAAAAACTTCATATTTTTCTTAAACAAAATTGTATACTACAACTAAATTTTGTACAAATAGTTCGAGGATCGATCGAGGTAAAATTTACCGTCCACCTCCCATATAAGGTGGCAAAAAAGTTGTAGATGTAGGGTATAACAGATCCGGTCAAGCCGAGTATAACATTCTCACTTGTTATAATTACATAAGGTGAAAATGATGTAAAATTAACACGGAATGAAAATATATCATTAAAAAAATACTTTAATAATTTATCATTATTTTTAGCATTTTTAAATAAATTTTTAGTATTTTTTAGCTTTATTTTAAATAAGATTTAGCTGAAAATTATTTTTGCATCTGATCTCACTGATGACAATAAATAAATATATAAGGAATGACATAATGTTAATATAAAAAGAAATCACAATATACATAATATGTGTGGTATAATAATATAATAAAATAGAATAATAATATTATAACATAGAATAGGATAATGATGTAGTAAGATTGTTTGTTGTAAAACTAGAATTATAACATGAAAAAACAAACCATAAAATCGGACACAATATAACAAAATGGAGTTACAATAATTATTACTTATAATCATTTCTATTGTTTCCTGTGATTTTATGTTTCAATCATAATATTTTGGTCTTAGATTGTGGCCACTACAACTATATTTATTTTAGCATTTTTAACACTAAATATAGCCTTATTTACTTTTAGCCTCAAAATGTTCGTTTTAGCTTCCAGCTTCTTTTCTTGTATTTTTTTTATTCGTAAAATTGCCTTAAAAGGCTAAAACGTTAGTATTTTAACAACGAAGAAAATAATTTCATATATCCTATTACTAATTTTATCTGAGTACATTTGTGTAATTATTCGAACAAAAAATCAAAACTATTTATATTTAGCAAAAATGTTCGCCTGCGGCACTTCATTCTTCAAATCATAAAGAACTTATTTTATGGACTTATTATATCGATTATAATTTATTTTCAATATCTATACATCATTAATCATAGAAACTATTTGAAAATATAATTTGAAAATATAAAATATAATAAAAAAAAAAATTATAAAAGCGAAAAATCTTAAAATTTGAAAAAGATTAATCAAAAAGGAATTATGATTCAAAAAAGATGAAATTCACTTCGAAACATTGAGTAATTTTTCAAGCGAAATATAACCCAAATTTGTATAGGAATTTTATGGGAGCTTTTTCATTGGATCATTTTTCTATATTTAATTTATTAATTTATCACAATAAGGGTTTTTATTCAACGGGATAAATTTAACGAGTTCGTAAAATTTGTACGTTTTATTCACATATAGCATGATGTAAATAATTTTGTAGTATTTTATTTATCGTGAAGAAATTTTGGCAAATAATATAAGTTTAAAATTTATTTTGAGATTTTTTAAATATTTTTTTTGTAATTTGTTAATGAATATTTTCGCTTATTTGTGAACAAAATCCAAATTTATGAGTAATAAATATTTGCATTTTTAACATTAACGAATTTTTATGATTTTTTGAAAACGTTTTTCTTAGAAATTTTTAAACGAAATTTGAGTTTTTTTTTTCAAAAAATAAGCTTAATATTTCCATAAAATTTTAGCGTATTGAAAAATGATATAAGTATAATTTATAATAGTTCAAATTTTTTGATATTTTATTGAGCCAAATTAGACCATTCGTTTTCGAGATAAGCTTCAATATTTGGTGCAACTTCGTTAATTTTACAAAGATCAATTTATCGCGATAACCAGAGTCAATTCAAAAAAAGTGATTTATAGGCTTAGTACTTCAAACTACATGTATCCGAATTGACTAAGATATCCTGTGTCGCAGAAAAAAATTTTAATTTTTAAACCAGCGTTATCATAATCGATAACGACTTTGTTTTGTGTCGCTGAATTAGCATTTCAGACATGGAAGTTGAAAATCTTATTTTTTTACATTTTTCCCGACCCTCTACACTAGTATACGATCCCTGATTTTTAGCCGTAATTAGAATACTGGGTTCACGTGAATATCACATCTAAGGTTTGAGGATGCTGATTATGATTCTACAAAGAAAAAGAATTAAAATTCAAGATGGCGGTTCCCAATATGGTGGCGAATTTTTTTTTGTTTGACGAGATTTTAAATAATTACATTTTACTGATTTATAATCCATGAAAACGAATTTGGTTTTTGTTTTTCTGAATTCGGAAAGGCGAAAGAAATATGACGGATTAAAACGGCCTTTGGTCCTCGGTTTTTTCACCACAATTAGAATACTTCGTGAACGTAAAAATTATATATCACATACAAGATTTTTGGACGCCAATTTATTATTTTTGTTTGGTTTCACGAAATATTAAAAATTCACATTTTACAGATTAATAGCCCCAGAATACGAATTTAATTATTGATTTTCCGAATTTAAAAATGCGGAAGCAATATAACAGATTACTAGTATGTGGGAATATTTCGCCTCATATTGTTTTCACATAAAATTAAAAATAAAAATCAGGTATATATTTAAGTTATTATTATTATTTTTTTATTTTATTACTCACGTAAATTTATTAGATAAGAGTAACCCACTTATCTAATAAATTTCATGAGTAATAAAAAAATTAAAAAAAAAAAAATAATAATAAAATCTTAAATAAAGCTCTAATTTATCAAATTCGGATAAGTGTGCTGGTACTTCTGAAAAATCTTCTTTTATCAGATATATCCATAGTATTGTAGCTTTATGTGAATATCCTCTATTATGAAATTGTCTGTAGCTTATTTCTAGCTTCATACATATTAAAATTGATTAGAAGGTAAGAGAAATCTTATTAATTTTTACGCATTTACTTAAAGTTATTACATAATTTGAAAATTTTTTCCTGTTCCTACATTTTATAAAGTCGATTTTTTTATTTTATTAAAGTATCTTTTTTCACTTCTTTTTCTAGTATTTATCCCATAACTTTTTTATTTATTAACTTAATTTTAGATCAGTAAGGTTTAGCCTTCCTCATAGATAGCGACATCATGAAAAATTAGTTCCATAGTTTTCATGTCTAACATGTAAAAGTATTTTTAGACGAGCAAACAAAGTATTAATATCACAGGACTACACTAAATAAGTATTATGATAAGTGCCATTTTGTTGCAGTCTTTTATTGCTAAAATAAATGAGGTTTTTTTAATAAATGTTAATTTTCTTAGCATCCCCCAATGGTTCTTTAAATTTTTCATATGTTGTTGCCAACACTTTAAATAATATTTGATACAAGGATGAATATTGATATCATTATCCTTTTCTTTTCAGAAATGGAGTCTTTACGAAAATAATTAGATCGGAGATCCTCACTATCTCGTCGGGTGTTCTGAAATTATTGTTTTCTCCCTAACACACGAGTGAAGAGAAGTATATTTTCTTTGGTCGTCATTGGGTTAAAACTGTGACGGGATGGAAATTTTTTTTAGATATTTTGATATTTTGAAACTTTAAAACTTTAAAATACGATTAGTATTTTGAAAAAAACCAGAATTACTTGTTTCCTAATCATACAATTTATGGTTAGATGATAAAATTGTGTTATGATATTCGAATTTTTGACAAATCTTAATACTTCATATTATCACATCTAAAAATAATAGTTAGGATGAATAACAACTATAAAATTTCAAATTTATTTACCAAAAACTTTTACTTTATATATTTTTTAAGATATTCTGTGTTTAAGACCATATTTATCCATCAAGTTCTGTTGTCAGTTTCAGTCATGTAAACATTGTCCTTTATAACTTTGTTTGTACTGTATGAGTGAAATAAACTGTATTGCATACATTAGTCTATAAATATATAATTGTTTATTTAATAAGATAAATAGAACAAAAATTGAATTGAGTTTTTTTGCCAGTTCCGAATTAGTTACTTTATCTACTACATTATAGAGTTATTTTAAGTATTGTGAAATAACTCCCAAATGAAGTAAATCCCAATAAAATTAGTCCCATCAAAAATGAAGAAACACCCAAATGACAAAAATTAAATTATTTCCAAAGGAATAAATGAAATAATTTCCAACAATTGGGACTTTGATCATAATAAAAAAAAATTATCAAATAAAATAATTAGTAAATTTTAGTTTTGAAGTTGCGAGAGCTAGTGTTTTAAATAACACATATGAGAAAGCCTTTTTGTTAAAATTATTCAGCTCAATCGCGTTTAAAATAGAGCTAAAAATGTTTAAAATTATTTAAAAATGCTAAATTAATAAAGTACTTTTTTTAGTGGTATATTTTTATTTCTTTTTAATTTTTCATAGTGTTGACCTTATGTAATTACAAAAACAGAACATATTATATAAACAGAAGAAGAAATAAAATAATATAAGACGAAGAATAAGAAAAAGTCATCCAATTCACATAATAATAGTTATGTAGGTTACACAGTGGGACAGAATCGATATTTTTTTTTTTTTTTTAGAAATAAATCTGTAGCTTCTAATTTGCTGCTTGGATTTACATAAAATTTCACATAGGCGTAGCAGAGGAGTGTACAATTTGTGTTTTGAATGAAGTCCATACTTTTTATGATGACTGTTGATTTTATCCATTCTGTACGACTGTGGATCACCCTGTTCGTTGTGGCATTGGGCACCGTCTAATTCAATGTGTTCTAAAATTCTTTATTATACTTGCGTAACCTTAAAAAAGCCGTTGTCCCATCGGACAATGTCCCATGATAATGTCCATTTTAATTTTTAAACTTCTATTGTTCATGCGTTAGATTATCATTTATAGACCGTTCCACAAAACCCTTGACATTTTGCCAATCTTCTGCTTTCCATGCATGGTCAGTTCTGTTCGTGATTCACTAATACCTTCAAGTTCATGTTAAAATAACAATAAGTATTTTCTTAAAAATTAAATGGTAAGGTATCAAGTAAATGTACCTAAATTTTAAACCGTATATAATATTAAGGATTACAATAGTTGTATTTAATAGGGTTTCTAATTTTCGTTTTTATTAATAATCTTTTGAACTTAGTACTTTTTTAATTTGATGAGATTTTGCTGGTGCTGATATTAAAATTACAACTACTCTTGTTAATGTCTATATTTTATAGACAGTAGCATTAACTTCTGATTTTAATATTTAAATTCTGTCCTTATTTTGAAAAATGCTAGAAAATGCTAAATATATTATTGAAAACTGCTAAATAATATGCCAAATTCTAAACGAAAAATTTGCGGCTGAATCGGAGTAAAAAATGCTAAATTTAGCTGCAAAAATGCTAAAATGTTCACACTGCATATAACCATGTAACTGGTTACAATGACTCAGTAAATATTTGCTATCTTCTTTTTCGACCTTTTCTCGTTTACCATAAAATCAGTAAAGTGGTAATTGTCATGATGCTTATAAGGGGACAGATGGAAGCATGCTACTTAGATGGATGAATGTGAAATTTACCGTCAAAAAGAGTGAATCGGCACTAAAACAAATGGGTATGTGTTTAGTAATATTCAGATATAACTCCTTTAAAAAATTTTGTAAGCTATTATTTCAAATATTGAATATGTTTTTTGAAATTTTAAAAAAATACCGATTTTTTGTCTTAAAACCCCGCCCTACACATATACAAAAAATAAACATTTTGAAAAAACCGACTGTACTTAAACCGAAAAAACCGATTTAAAAACTCAGTCGATCAGTTTAATTGCTACGTAAATAAAAATTTTTCATAGTTACTATGTAAGTCCGGGGTTCTCACAAGTTCTCGCTTCGCGACCCTCTTTGGACATTACAATGTAAGCGCGACCGTTGTGACTAGTTAAAAAGAAATCTTAAATTTAAAATATCTTTTAAAAAATATATTTCATATACATTATTACCCCTACACACAAACCAGTTTTAAATTTAAAATACATTTTAGGGACAAAATTTTTATGAATAATTTGTTTTAAATGGAATTTTAAATTTGCTGTTTGGGTTGTTTTTAAATGTATTTTAAATTTAAAAGTTGTTTTTAATACGGGCAATAATATTAAAAAAAAATAATATTAATAATTACGACTATGTTTTTGCTTTACGAGTTCTTTAATATTAAGATACTTTTTCGGACAAAGCACATCTAATATCATTCTCTACATTTAAAAGGATTTTTTCCCTCTTCAAATTATAAAATCGTTTAAGCAAATTTTCCTTTTATAGTCAGCGAACTTCTCTAAGTTTTGTCTGATCAGCATTGATTGATATGACGCAAGGTGTTCCATTAAAAAAATGAAATGGTAATAAATCTGGAATTTCTAAACGGCTGGTTTGATTTCAATGAAATTTTACAAAGTGACAGATTTCAACATAACTGGGGCGGGTCCACATATTCCCAAAGTTGGACACTTCGGGTATTAAAAATATTAAAAACGATCCTTATTCGTTGGACTTCAAAGATTAAAATTTTTACGTTTTGACCCACCTTGGTGAAGTTTTTTCGCTATTGCGGGTCCATATTTTACCCGATTTTTTCGAAATATTTTTTTTTTTTTTTATTTTATTAAGAACAATTAACGAAATTGTGTAAATATATAGTCTTTATACTTTTCTGAAACAACACTTTATTAAAAATTGTAAGAAGGAAAAAAATGCAATAACTTTAATCCTACGAGAGCCAGGGTTTCCCAAAATCGAGCTATTTTTTCTTAAATTTTCAATTTTTGCCTTAATTCCTAAAATCGTAAAGCTGGAATTAAAAAGAATATATATTTTTTACATAGCTTAATGTGCTTTTAAGTTTTTGGTAATATTTATATTATTTTTCACTCCCCGATATCGGTTGGAAAGATATAAAAAAACATAAAAATAATAAAATAAAGTAAAAAATTCCGTTTTTGAAAGTTCTTGAAAAATTTTTGAATCTTAACAAATATAAATTAAGTATCAAAAAATCTATATAGGCGCAAAATTTCATTTAAAAATATTTGCTACCAAAAATTTTATTCCAAAACACTGAAACATTTTTTCGGCACATTTTCGCAAAAAGTATGCAATTAATTTTTTTTATTATAAATAATTTTATATATTTTCTACATGTCAAAATTAATTACCGAAACATTACGCCTCTCAGTAAATATTACTTGTCTAGTTAAGTTCTTCATGATGAGTAGGTAACGTAATTACTAAGGTAATGTTAATCGCCAATTAATCTTTTATTATGAGACCTGGAACTTTCATTAACAAATATTTTGCAACAGATATTTTTAGTACATGTAGATGACAGGTAATTTCCTAAAAATACTTTTTACATATGATATGTTATAAGTATTGGGTATTAGTAAAATATTCTACACGAATAATTAATTACAAAATGATCAAGAATTGTTTGTAAAATATTTATTTTTTATAACAAGATTTACTTATTAAGTAATAAGAATAGCTTAATTTGATAAAATAATCTTAGTCTTACATTACTATGTATATCCGGAAGTTAAGGAAAATCATTATAGAAGCTTAATTTATTAAAAATATTTGGATTCACAGCAACCCATATCTAAAAGATAAAGTAAATCTTTATATTCATGAATATTTTCATGTGGCAAATCCCTTTAGAAAATTCAATGTTTTTTTTTTAGATGATACGGCTGCATTAGATTATAGTATAATATTATTAAAAATGTCTTCATTTTGAGAATGTGTGGAACATTTTCTTGAGCTGAACTGGTGAACATATTTAAGAATGTTATGCTGAATTATCATTTCTCCATGGCATAATATATAATTTTAAGATATAATTTAATAACTAATTTTGAAATTTAATGGTATTACTCGCCAAATCTCTTTAAATTAATTTTATCTTTACTATTTATTGCCATTTAAATTAAGTTGACTCTACGTAGTAAATCCATATCAATTGCTGTGATTTATGGAGAGATTTCATTATATTTGAAGAAACGCAGAATTGTATTCCTATCGTTCGTATACCCATATCCTACGAGAGGTTTATCGATATTTAGTCTAGTTTGCTGTTTACTTCCTGATTCACTTTCGTTTCCTGGTATGCTTCTATATTTCAAATCATATTCCAAAAAATTTTATACAGGCATGCAAGGAGATATTTCGAACTTAAGAACATCTTCATTGAATTTTCCCTTTGTATATATTCGAGAATTCTGCTCTTTTCCGCCACATATAGAATACTTCGAACAAGAATATGTTCTTGTTATGGCATTGCTGACTTTTCCATCAATCATTGTAAGTTTTATATCGAACGATATTTCAATTAAAATCGATTACAGGATTCTAATCTCCGCTTCTTTACTTTTTATTAATTCCTTTGTTGTTGCTATTGATTCGAAAGAAAATTGGTATACAAAAGTACTTTGATCCAGGTTTTATCCAGAATTTATCCAAACTTCCTCAAAACTGGTTGATGGGAAATCGCTTTTAGTATTTTTCCGAATTGTTAAAGGAACCAATGATACCATAAATACACTTTTATATTCTATAGATTCTTGTCTTGTTTGCTTATATTCCGAAAGTGGTGTAAGCTATCACATCCACATTTGCAGATTAATTGCAAATCGTAACGTTTACTTTTTTAATGCACTATAAGATGGCAAAACGTCCACATCTTTTCCTGGTAGTTATATAATTCTGATGGCTAAGTTTCAGTTGTAACAAAAGGGCTATAGCTTCATCTTTAGTAAAAACTGATGATGGTGTTGGTGTAGGTATGCTCTATACAATTCTTTTAAAGCGTTTTGGTGATGCACTTGAAAGATTTTTACAGCCTCAAAAAGCAGGTTTTCCATTTTTAACATAGCTTTAAATGTGTCGGATATTTCTTCAGTAGACATTGTGGAAAGTGCTGCAGACAATCGCTGTTTCTAGGACTTTTGGCACAGTTCTTTGTATTGTTTACAAGGATCACCAAAAGCAGATGAGTAAAGTACAAGTTTTATGTTTTCATCCAGAAATTCAGAAAACTTTGATTCAAACTTGTTATTAGACCGCCTCACCGACTTCAAATGGATAACTTATCAAAGCTTTCAATTTTCTATAATTCCTCTCTTTCGAGCTTATTCTTATAATTGGTTTCGACATATTGTGTTATTAGATTCACCTTTTATTGAAAAAAGTGGTGAATTTTTAAATAAAAGGGCACACACAGTGATATTATCCAATAAGATTTCCATGATTATCTAATTATAACTAAGATCTAAAAAAGAATTACCATGCTGTATATGTATTCATTGCAACTTATTCTACAAAGCTTTACCTGTGCCTGTCATCTACCTGTTGCAAAAAAATTGTTAATTAAGATCTCAGATCTCAAAGTTAAGGATTACTAAAGGAATAACCTACTAATTATGAAGAACTTAATTAGACATGTAATATTTACTGAGAGGTGTATTATTATTTTTGAAAATTACGCAAAAACTTAACTTTTTATTCTTGTATTTTTATATTGCAAATTGCAATTTTTGCAAATCTTGCATATTTAAATATATTTGATCGGGATCATAAATTTAAGCCAAATGTCATTGATAATGAACAGCTCGAAATTGACCATAATTAGCATAATTTCTAAAGATAAAGATTTTGTGGAGCAAAAAAAAAAAATACTTGGGTTAAAAAGGGATCAAAATATTAAATAGCATATAAGTTTTAACAAATAAGTTCTATATAAATAGAAATCGTAGTGAAAAATTTTGTGAAGATCGCTCCATAATTTTCAAAAGCTCCCATATAAGCCGACAATCGGGAATCACCCTAAAGTGCATAAATTCATATAAATGTTAGTATTTATAAAAAAAACGTTTCTCTATATGTGTAATAATTGCAAAAATATTATATTTGAAGAATATTTTTACCAGAAACAAAAATTTAAAAACATGCAAAAATTTACTTATTTCTACAACTGACAGACTATTAAAAATTCATGATAAAATAGTGAATATTTGTGAAAAAATTAAATAAAACTAAATAAATGCAAATGTCTAATAAATAAATTATATAATAAATATTTTTTTCTATTATACCATATTATAATAAAATGGGTTTATAATATAATACATTGAAATTATTATATTATAATATGGGATTAAAATATGAAAAAATGCACCATAATATGATAAAATGTGATTATAATATAATAAAATAGAATCATATTACGATAAAAATACACCTTTACATTATAAAATCGAACATAATATGATAAACTAGGTCCAAACAAATATTAAAAATCAAATCATAAAATTACAAAACCGAACAAACTTATGATGAAGTGGAATCATAATAATTATTATTTATAAACATTATAACTTTTAATTATAATCAGATATCCCAATATCTTAGATTATAGCCACCAAAATTAAATTTTTTTTCTGCGTGTATGTATATTACTGTCCCTAATATATTAACAAAAAAAATAATAATAAAAATTGGATTGCATGTAAAACATTGGTGGTTTCATGACATTAAATGAATCTTTTATCTTTTCAATTAATTGTTTTTTGATTTCCCCAGCCACATCGTAAAATCTTTTTATTGTATCATTAAACATATTCACATTCTTTATTTTATCATTGTTGTCTTTATCCAGCATGATATTTTTAATCGAAGCGATGCATGGATTCATTCATTGCTTTTGTTTCATGCAAATTGAAAACCAATTAAGAAAATAAAAAATATATATACTTTTGTCTTTAATTTTGGGACGTTTTTTATAAAAATGTCTTTAGATTTTTAATAGTTTTATTGTTTCGTTGGAATTGTTATTTGAACTTCTAGATAATATTTACACTAAAAACTTTAGTGTTCAATAATATTTTTCAGACGGAGGGTCTGAAATGTCTTTACGGATTCCTTGTGAGATTTCTTCAAGAACCGTTGATATAAATAAATTCGAATCACTTTCTGAGTCTATTTAACAATATCAGTCTAGTTAGATATAAATCTTGTGAACAAATTAAAATTTTGAAGATAAATAAATAATATTTGGCAAATATGATTATTTGATTATTATTTTTATTCCCTATCATTCTTCGAAATCGCTAAAAAATATTTTAGCATATCAGTATATACCTATACAAATAAAAAAATTAACTTAAGTGTTATTCAATTGATAACTTAGAAAAGAAATATGGTCGGTCTTGACTGACTATAGCTTTTTTATAGAGTTTTGTGAAATCTTAAAACATTTATAGGGGATTCACATAGTGCCATAAAATCATATGTCCTATTAAAATAATATGAACAATCCCTCAAAATTTAGTGTGCTGTTTTGAATTAAAATCAGCTGACGTAAAACAATAATAAAAATAAATATTTTCTTTCATAATGCAAAAATAAGTGAAAAAACCAAAATAATAATCAGTTTGTGCGAAAAGTACACTTTAGATGTTGTGATGGCAGACTCAAGTGAATGAACAATATTTTTTATTTGTTTTTGTATAAAATTATCTTTTTTTAGCCCACAAAGATGAGGAAAAACAGCAAAGTCCTTGGCCATTCTAATTTGACGCCGCCAGTGATTTGTTGGAAAAATTGGCAACTGCAGCTTAAATTCGGCTGTCGGTTCGGCTCAGCCATTCAGCACATGTCTCTGCCGATTAAATACAATAGCACAATAAATATAGCATACAAAGTTCTATTATTTTAAGATATTTTTTGTTTGAAAAGCAACAACAATATTTTTAAACCATCGTAAAATTTTAGAACATTACGACAATATGACATGATAGCACACCTTCCGAACCTCCTAGTAGTGCATGGCATAGGAGACTAACACATCAAGAAAATTGAAATATGTAATCTAAGGGTGAGCATAATCGAAACAATAACAAACATTAAATAAAATAAAGAGAAAGCACTAATAAAAATACAAGAAAACGTATATACATAGTATGTGTAGTAAGTATATTTTATATACTTCATACACACCAACTTACACACGTCCACAAACAGGTATTATGCTATGATACAATAAGGGAAAAAAGAACAGCAAAACATTAGAGCCCTAAATGAAAATCACCTTTGAAATCAATTTTCAGCCCTTGAAAATGAAAATAAGAAAAATAATGAAAAAAAAAAAAAAAAATGAAATTGGAAAAACGAAGCAAAACAGAAAGAAATTAATAATAATGTGGGGAAAACTACAAAAGCCATTATAGAGGAGCCAAGTAATTTACTTTTGCAGTGTTATACTTTATATACATAAACTTACATATACGTAGATACACATACATATTTGTATGTATGAATGTATGTATGTATGTATGTATGTATGGATGTATGTATGTATGTATATATGTACAGAGTTATACAGTCTTTGTAGTAGTAGCTAAAGCACAGTGCGGCAGAGTCAAAATATTTTTTTGGAAACCATTTTGCCTGTTTTGGCTGATCTGATTTACAATCGCAGCAGATGAGTAAATTAGCTTTGAATATTTGACCAAAATATAAAAAATGCATACAGTTGAAGGGCCTGTTTCCTCTACTTTTCAAAGAATAATAAGCATATTCTTATGCTTACAGA
The DNA here is from genome assembly GCA_932274085.1 of Protocalliphora azurea. Classification (NCBI taxonomy): domain Eukaryota; kingdom Metazoa; phylum Arthropoda; class Insecta; order Diptera; family Calliphoridae; genus Protocalliphora; species Protocalliphora azurea. The sequence goes on along the minus strand of OW026519.1, from coordinate 108,585,270 downwards.
AACCAAATTATATTTTTTGTTAACTGCTTGCGGATATCTCACTTAACATGGACTTACTTATTAATAAGTAGCATTCAACTACTATTTTTTACAAAAATTTACTTTCGAAGTTTACGTATCTTCTTCCAGCAAGAAATATTTAGCCAATAATGTAAAAACTGATATTAGCATCATCAAACTGCTAATATCTAATTAAGATCTAAATTCAATCTAGAGGGGCAATAACTACGCAAATTGTAAAAACCGCTACCAAAAGATCATATAGCGCTTTTAACACAAACATGCTTAAAATATCTGATTTCATGAAACATAATGAGTGGTTTTCGTTAAAATCTTTTACTAAATAAATATAATATGAATTTTTATTGTCAAAATTAGAAATATATAAAGTTTTCAAAATTACATACAAATTTTTTATTGAGTTTAAAGACAGCAAAATTATCTTTCAAATAAGTGATCAATTGTTAATATCGGATATTGTTTGCAAGAAATACAGCTTTTCAGATTTTAAATATGAATATTTTGTATGGGTGCACGAACTAGTAGTACAGTCTCAAAGTATGGCAACTCTAAGATGAACATTTTAAAAACGCGCGTAATTTTTTTCTGCTTCGATTTCGAAGAATCGTAATATAGATTATAGAGTCTTTTCTCTTAATGTTTGATCTTTAGATTACATATTTAAATTTATTTTATGTGTTAGTATCCGATTCCCTACACTAAATCAATTGAATGTTTTAAAACATACTTATGAATGATATTTATCTCTTATACTTTTCACGTTATTTTCATTTGAAAATCAATATATCACATAACCTTGGGTCATTCATTTCAATATATCAGGCGCATTTTTCATGAGATTAAATCTGTTAAAATAATAATAATAATAATAAAAGATCCAAACATGTTCTTGAATTAATTTTCTGTTCAAAAGCGAATGAATAAAAAAAAAAGAATTAGCTTTTTTCGAAATTTATATTCAATAAAGTTCATTTTTGAATTCGGATCAAATAATGAATTTTAGAGGTACCTTATTTTAAGACCCCACAGCTCCATTCCGAAGGAGTATGTGGGATTCACCTTCAAAACTAAAACTGAAATACTCCTTTACTACGATTCGAAATTAAATACTTATTTCCAAAATATATTAATTTCGCCCCACTGTGCGAAATGCTGAAACATAACGTTTATATATCTAAAGATTCAACTTAAAGTTTCTCTAACAGCTAAAAATTTCATTAGTTTGAACATTCTTCGTATCAATGCGAATTCATTCATACACTTCTATATATTCTTACTATTTCTTTTAATATTACCCAGGGCAAAAAATTACTAAAAGAAACTAAACGTTACAAATAAAGCCAATAGAAAAAAAAATATTTTTTATATTTTAATAAGTAAGACCGACTACATATGATGTGTGTTACATTAAGGGAATTAAATTATAAAACTGACGATTTTACCAAGTTTTACATAATAAAATTTTTCTTACATATCATTCTTATACCAATTTAGAATCTTTGGCAATGACCTGCAGATTACACCATAGATGTAGTTTTATTCCGCTTTTACTATTGCCAAATAACCAACATATTGAAAATTCTTAAATTGTTCTGTATCCCCTACTTAAATCGACGCTAAATAAAACAACATAAAAGAAAATTAAACCTAACAGATACAAATATCTATTGACTTTTTATAGGTTATTCTCATTCACATTTGGCCAAATGTTACTTTGTTAGATTCGAGTAACCTCATGGTCAGTTTTGGTGGTGGTCAAGTTAAGATAAACTTTAGAATTACAAGCAACTGGTATTTATACTTTATTTTACACTATCATTCTATTTCAATTTCTTTTGGCTTCATATAATTTATCATTGTGACCTATAAAAACCGAAAAAGAATTGAAAAGATAGTAGCGAAGGTGTAAATTTAACTAAACAACTATAAACTGTACAAATGTATTGTTTTAATAGACTCGAAAATTGGTGAACAAATATGAAACATATCGATTAAAAAGAGTCGCACACGTAAAGGCACAAAAACAACTAGTTAAAGCACTATGCTGGTTTCACGAACAACCGCAACGCCTACTTTTCATATATTTCAATGACATTTTGTTAAGGATATGTATGTATGTATTTTTAAATAAAAAAAATTATTTATTATGACTTCTGCACAAATCTTTATTAATAAAAATTATTCATCTGATTTCTTCGGGTTTCTTAAGAGTAATAAAACTACATTTGACCTCTTAGTTTTTGGTGGTTTTTGTAAGTTCCAACTTAATAGATCTGACGAACGTTTTGTAGTACCGTGAAATAACTCCCAAATGAAATAACTGCAGCAAAAAAATTAAATAATTCTCAATTTTTTTTTAAATACAAATTGAGTTTTATTGCATTAACACGCAGTGAGCTGGAACTTATTTTATTTCATCGGAAGTTATTTCACAGTGAAATAATTCCCAAATAAAATAATTTCCAATGAAATTTTGTTGGAAATGAGTATTTTTATAAAATTTGGTATATTGTAAATAACGGTTCCTAAGTCACCAATTGTCTCTTTTTCAACCACCTGGCCACTTTTTTGGCCCCTTTTTTAAAATGGAACTATATGGCGACTTTTTAAGACTATATGCTAAATGACGAGAAACTAAGTTGTTTAAACCCGACCAGTGTTGCCAGGAGATGAGAAAAAAGAGGCTAAATTGAACTCTAAAAATGGACAAAAAAGGCTAAAAGCCCCAATAAAATAAAGCCAGACTTTTTTTAATTTAGAATCTTGTTTTTTTTTTCGTTAACTTTTAAGATTTTTTCTAAAGAAATTGTAAAAAATTGTAAAAATTGTAGAAAATAACACCCAGCAAATGACCCAATTAAGAATCGGTAAAAAACTCGATACAAATCTAGGTTATATTTCATATGAAAAATAATTAAACAATGTTTTGAAATCATTTTTCATCATTTTTGAACTATAATCCCTTTTTGATTAAACATTTACAAACTTTTGGGTGATTTTTCGCTTTAATAAGATTTTTTAATTATTTTTATAAATAGTTTCAAGGGTTGATGAAGTATATTAAAAAGTAATTTTAATAATCGACTTAGTAACGCCGAAAAATGAGTTAAGGCATTTTTAATTTGGAGAATGAAATGCCACAGGCGAAATTTTTTATTAATTATTTATTAAATTAAATTATTTATTAAATGTGTAAACACAAAGAGTCCGGATTCCTTTACATAGCCCGCATTGTTAATTTAAACAAAAACTTGGCAACGGAAAATAAACAATAATTTTATTTATTTTCTTTTCATTTCTTTTTTACTTCAAACGTCCTTCAATTTTGTTTACGAAATTTGTATAAATTTAAAAAAAACATGATAATATTTCTTGTGAGAAAATAAAAGCCACAAAAAAGCCGGAGAGAATTAGGAAACAAAATATTTTTTAACCGATCCGCATTGTGCATTTTTCATACGAATTTGTATTTTAATTTCCGGATCGGGCTTTTTGTGTTTATAAATTAAATATAAATAATATCGATTTTTTATGCGTATAAATACACAAAAATAATTAATGATTCGGTAAAGATAAACTTAATAATGGCAAATAATAAATTATTTTCGCCGTTGTTGAAATATTAAAATTGTAGCCTTTTTATTTTATTTTTTTAATTTTATGATTCAAAAAGGCTAAAGAAAAGCTAGGCGCTAAAACGAAAATTTTGAGGCTAAAGGAAAATAAAAAGGCTTAGTTCAGCCTTGAAAAGGCTAAGCTGGCAACACTGATCTCAACCAATTATATATTAATTTTTCAAAATTATTAACGGTAACGCTGTGCATAAATCTGACCATCAAATAAATAGTATCAAAGCCAAACACATTGCAATAAATTCCACATGTCAAGTGTGGAATTTTAAATAATGAGTAAGCATCGGCTTCGCCAAGTAAAGTTTTTCGGTCAGGCGAAAGGACTTTCTCTTCTGTGGTATTTCAAATACTGGCTTCGCTAAGTTAAATTTTTCCACATAGCCGACCATCGGGCGTGGCGAAAAGACTATCTCCTCTCTGGTATTTCAAATACCGGCTTCGCTAAGTTAAGTTTTTCTGCCTCTGTGATATTTAAAACATCGATTTCGCGAAGTAAACCGGCTATGTAGAAAAACTTTACTTAGCAAAACCGGTGTTTTAAATATCGGAGAGGAGAAAGTCCTTTCGCCTTGACGAATGCCGGCTATGGAGAAGAACTTTACTTGGCAAAACCGGTTTTTGAAATATTTTTATTTCATTAGGACTTGTTTCATTTATTTTGGGACTTATTTTATTGGAAGTTATTTCATTAAATGTGGCTCTTATTTTTTTAGTATGATAGAAGTTCCAATTATTGGGAATAATTTCATTTATCCCTTTGAAAGAAATTTAATTTTTTTGATTTGGGAGTTTCTTCATTTTTGTTGGGATTAATTTTATTGGGACTTATTTCATTTGGGAGTTATTTCACGGTATCCGTTTTTCTGCTGGACGCATTTGTATTTCGAATGTCATCAGTATCTGATAGGGATTAGTAGTTTTTATAAGATCTACTTTTTCTGTTTTTTTGTTTTTGTTTTTTTTTTTTGATACCACTAAAAAATCTTTGAAATGTTTTCTGGGCCTTCTCTAAGTGTCTAGTGGAGGAGAAGTATTTTTGCAGTAACAAACATTGACAAATCAATATTTTTAATTAACCAATTCCTACTGAATATAAAAACAGAGATTTTATTGTTCTTCCTAACAGTCACTTTTAAACGTTTTTATTAATTATTTTGTTTGAAAGTTATTTTATTGATTCGATTCAACTTGTTGATTTTGATATAATATTTTCAGAAATAAACTCAAAAATACGCAAACTTTTCTTGTTCTTTGATGCAAGCAACTACACATTAAAAAATTTTTTGGCGAGAAATACGTTGGCAGATGACGGAGAAAGTTGGACCAACATTTTATTACTGATTTTGGAAGACCACATATTAGCGATTAGTCTTTAGTCAGTCTTTAAAAAAAAAGAGATTCATAAAGATCTTGCTTAAAATAAAAAAGTTACAAATATTTGATAATAAATTTCTCACAAAAAAAAGAAAAAAAAAAATACTTTGTATTATATTTGTCTTCAACTATAGTGCTGTTCAAGATGGCGTTGCTTTATTACGGTTAACATTTTTTAATTTAATTTTTTTTTTAATTTACTAGTTATCTACTAGCAAGATTTTTAATCAGTATAATTAATATTTTTTTTTCGTACCGAAAACTATGAAACTATGAAAACTATAAATTTGCAACATCTAGGCCAAATCTTAAGTTCCTACAGGGAACAGAGTTCTACATGCCTCGTTTTTCCCAGAAATTTTGCCAAGATTTAGCGCTCAAAGAAAATATTTTGGACCACTCTAGGTCACAGTAAAGCATATTCCCAGCAAAATTACTGCTTTCATGGAAGCAATTTTATAAGGAAGACGATACAAACGGACTTACTGGTGCGTATTAATAAGGCATGACACATTCAATAGCCATTGACTCGTGTGAGTTTCCGAAAGAGTTAAATAAGTAAAAAAAAATCTTAAAAAAAAACATTGTCTGCATTTCCAGATGTTTAGAAACGTTAGGATTTACCCAAAAGCAAGACGTACACAGCAATTTTTATTGCTGCAATTCTGACTTTGTAGGCGAGAGAGGTAAAGAGAGTGTAAAAGGAAATTAGGTGCCATACGAACTGAAGCCAAGAGAAGGCGATTTTGCATTTTTTTAATACTACTTCACCGCCACAAAAAAATAAAAAATAGTTTATGCATAGATTTGTTACGACCAATGTAAGGTGCATCCATTATAATAATTAAAAGCACAAAAAAGGAACGTATGTGAAGCCTGGCTAACCAGGAAAATCCACACTAAAACCGAATATCCATGGCTCCAAGGTACGTATTAGATGATATCAGAAAGGCGTCATCAATTATAAACTGTTAATGCCGGGTACAACGTTCACGGGAGAACTGTACGGAACAGAATTGATCCGTTTGAAAAGAGAATTGGAACAAAAAGGGACAGAATATGCAACACGAGTCCACAATTTTTCGTTATGAAAAAGTTCGGCCTCATGTTGTGTGACCAATTAAAAAAATACTTATTTGGAAAATATTGGACGGGAAGTTTTGTCTCACACTCAAAATTTTGTAAACCCCTTCACTTCAGAACAAGGTATCAAACATTGGGTTGGGATGGAATGCAAAAAAAGTCATAGCATCCAATGGACAATATTTTTATCAAAATAAATTGCACCTTTATTTTGAAATAAACGTTCAGTTATTATTAAAAAATTATGCGAATTAAGGAGTTTAACTACTACGTTTTCTTAACGCTATAAACGTCTTAAACATTGTCCACTGCTCTCTTTACCAGCATATATACAAAACTCACCCACAATCAAAATATTATATAATGACACTGTAGGATAGCAGCCATGAGAACTTTAAAGAAGCATCTCGGCTTTGCAAGATTGTATATTCGATATGATTACGAATTAAAAAAGTTTTCCCGGTAGCGCCTGGACCAAATAAATGTTAATATATTAATTGAAGAAACAATAAATAAACTACATATCGAGGGTTTATATTCAAAAAAGACCATCTTCCAAATTATTCCAAAATTTTTCAAAAATATTTTTTGACGTCCAATACTTTGTTTTTGTAACATTTATCAGTGGTATCAATTTTCAAAATAATAATAATAATAATAATAATAATAATAATAATAATAATTAATTCCACATTTTTTTCCAATATTGTTTCTTTTGCATGCTTTCATTTGAATTTCAAAGGATTGTAATGATGAAACTCTATAAATAGCGTTTTTGAATGTTTTAGTCACAATTGAGTTGAATTTAGAAAAAAGAATTGCAAAATATTGAAAAATGAGTGAAAGAAATATTTTTTATGCTTTTCTGAACAATTGGGGTTTTGCATATAGCCCTTTTTAATATAAGCCCTCATTATACATTATATCTTGTTAATAAATATACTGTAAAAATATAAGTAGGCTTTCAGAATTCAAGGTATAAAAAATATGTATATGTCATATCGGCGCTACTCCGACAAAAAAATTTATATGTTTTTTAACAACTTTTCAGGAAAGTAAAAATAAAGTTTAATTTCTATATGAACTCTATACTAAATTACACAAAATTCAATTTAATGGACGAAGTTTAATTTAATTTCATGGGCGATCAATAATATTTTTGAAGAGTCGATTAAAATAAATTTTGACAGATTACATATAACTGATTTTGTTGGAATAGCGACGATATATACAACATACATTATGTTCATACATATTCTGTACTCTATTCTGAATGATAATTAAACTACTTTTTTACTTGGTTTTTATTAATTCTAATAAAAATGCAAAAATGAAAACGTAACATACATACTATAAAAATTCTTTTTTTTTTTTTTTTTTTTTTTGTAGCATTGCATTTGTCCTTTTAGTGTTTTTCTTCACGATTTCGCCTTGTAGACTTATCTGAAAGGTATTTTCATCCGTTAAATATTCAATAAAAAGTTAAAATATTTTTACCTACACTTTGAGTTCCTGATATTGGAACCTCCTGATAATGTTTATCATTTAGAATGTTGTATTTTTGAGGAAATTTAAAAGTGGGTTCATATTTATCAATAATATTCGCACACTTACCTTTTTTTGATGCTGTTTGTTGAAAAAATGACTTCTTAATTGTATAGAATTAATTAATTATTTAATCTTGGATAAAATTTTAATATTTTGTTTGAATTTTTATTTTTCCAATTTATGAAGAAATTAATATTTTTACTCAGAATAAATTTATAACAGTAAGATTAAATTAAAAATAATAGCACGCTACTACATTGAAACATCACTCGAGAAATGGAATATTGTACGTTATATGCCTTCTTGGGGACATTTTAAATTGATTTTAAAAATTTGCAATACACTCAAAATTTCGATAACTGTTTTTGGGTAGGTTCTTGTATAAATGTATTCCAAATTCTGCCATTCTTTTGTTGATATGTCTTTTTTAAACTTCTTTAGAAAGTAGATGAAACAGCCTTTTCAGCCATATATACTCATTTGTTATGTTTTAATCAAATATTAAAAGCAAATTTTTAAAAAACATTTAGAAAAGATATAATTTTTCTAGTTCAACTGCGATTTATTACAATGTTTTCTATAAAAATTTATGTTGTAAACATAACAAAATTTTGTATTTTTAAATTAGACAAAAAACGTAGTACTTATTCGATTTTATATGTAATAACGTACCAAAACTTTCCATATATTTTTAATTATTTTCTAAAAAAGTAAAAATCAAGTAAAAAAGTAAAAAAATACTTTGTCTTTAGATATATGAAGAAATTTTTAATAAAGTTTAGAAAATAGTTAATAACCTTTCGAGTTTTTAAGCAATTTTATATAGGGATAAGGAATAAGATAAGATATCTTATTCTAAACAAAATATCATTTCACACAATCTAAACAAATATGTATAGCACTGAAAAAAAAATTGGAAAAATTTACATCAGTTAAAATTTCCAAAAAGAAAAAAGAAATAAATTTAGAAATTGTGAATAAATCATTACTTAATTGGAGTGTATAAAAAAGATTTTAATATAGTTAAATTTGTATGGAAAAAAAATTCAAACTTTTACAAAATGAGGCCCTAAATCCATTTAAAAATTTTAAGTTTACTTAAAATTTATGGAGCTACGAGATTTATAGCTATAGTGTTTGCAAAATGTTAAATTTAGGGGGTCTTTCAAAATGTTTGAAAATTGTTTGCTGAAGTCGTCCTAAAGGTCTACAGGCCACATTAGATCGTTTTCCGAGTGAAAGTAAAGTGTGCCATTTTGCAGCAATGTGTAGTTTTTGTTTCTCTTTTTTTTAATACAACTGGCTTATAAAGCATCGTACGCCTTTTGATGTTATTATATATAGATAAAATTTTCCTATTAAGTACATTTTTTTGTACCTTTATTGGTCTAAGAGTTATATTGCTTTTTATGTTTGATTTAATATTTGATATACGGATTCATATATGTAATCATATATGATAAAAATTTTACAAGTATATTTCCATATATGACAAAAAAATATATTTTACCATAAACATATATATCCATATATTTAAACTATTCCATATATGAATCCATCATACATGAGTCATATATAAAAATATATGACCATTTTCAGCTGGGTTAGTATTTTTTTTAAAGCTTTACAGAAGAGCAGTTTAATTTTCATATAACACCATGGAAAATTTTAATTTCAAATGGAAAGATCTCCTAAAATAAATGATAAATTTTTACAAAAAATTGACAGCATAGAACTAGAATTCAAATTTTTTTTTATATTATTATTTATTTTATTGATTGTATGAAATTCTAGATAGCATTTTATACACAGGAGTAAGATATTGGATATTTTTATACATATTATTTTTTGATATTTCTGCTAACACGCAATTCTCACGTTTTCAAATACAACGAACAAAAAGGCAAAAATAAATTTCACATTAAGTACTAGTAAAATACACAATCCCTCAATCAGTCATCAAATTGGTTTATTTTCTGTGTCCTTTGACTTTTTCAAAACATTTTATATTAAAATGTTACAGGTGCGTGCTAGTTAACCTTCAACATTTAATTTTTTTTAATGGTTTTTAGCTGCATGTATTGTAAGTATGTATTTGTAAACTTTTTATATACTTATATATTTATTTGTATATGTGAGCAGATTAATCTCACACTCAATTTTTATTTTATTTTTCAATAACTATAAATATATTTTTTTGTTTTTTGTTTTTGTTTCTTTTTTGTAACTTGTTTTGATTTTTATAGTAGTACAATTTTATTACTTAATTAGACGTCTAATAAATTAATTATAACTGATATTTAATAATTGTGGTTTAATTTTAACAATTACGCCCCTTAATGTTAGTTTGACCTACATTTTATCATAAAATATTTATTCATTGCTCTGCTGAATATTTCCATTTCCATTTGAAGAAAAGAAATGTGTCAGAAGTTCGATATTTTTTGTCATTTTTTAATTTCTTAATTGGGCGAAATTTAATCATTATAACTCAGAAGCCAGTCCATAATTTTTCATAATTATTTTGCAATATAATAGTTACAAAAAAATACGTATTTTGAATCTTATAAGGTTCGAGATTATAATTGCTGAAATACTAGAAAATTAAGAAGAATTGAGAAAATGTTTTTTGGACATATTATTATAAAAATTAATGTTTTTTTTTTTTTTTAATGGAACTATATATAATCTTATGTATATTGGACATAGATTAACTAACTTAATTAACTCAAACAAGTTCATGGAAGTAGTATATTTGTAAAGGTTCTGGCTCACTTTTTTCACTCTATGGGATTCCCATAAGGAGGGTTTTATAATTTTAGGTTTTGTTCCCAATGTAATTTTTCAATATGGAAGGTTTTGTTTTTATAATTTTTAATTGTATATAAATAATCGAAATTTGGGAAAATGTGAATTTTTTTGTTTAGTTTTTGTTCCCAATGTATTTTTTCCTTAAGGAGGGTTTTTAATTTTTTTTATAATTTGCAATTATATAAAATAATTGTAATATGTGAAAACGTAAATTTATTTGTTTAGTGATTTTTATAACAATTGTTGCATTTCCATGTACACATTCAAGTGAATTTTTTCTTAAATATGTTGTAATAAGATAGATGTTTGCTTTTTTTTTGTACACTGAATACTGGCCGATTGGAATATTTTTATATTTTTTATGAAATTCAAAGCGAATGAATTTTTTTTTTTTTTTTTTTGTAATTTTCATATACATAAAATAATCTTGTGAAATTTATATTGTTATGTTTTAATAAATAAATTTAATTATATACTTACATATAAAAAAAACACTTAAACTTTTTAGAGTAAAAACTAGTGAATGTATTTAATACTTATTTGAAGATGAGGGGTATATCTTTAATTGCTTCTAAAAGACATATCAGAATATATTTTTATCATTGCTCTGAAGGTTATTTCAAAGTGTACTTAACAAAATGGTAAGTTATCGCTTTTGGATAATAATTTTAAATATTTATTATTATTTTTTTAATTTTAACTGTTTTGTTTTACTTTATTTTAGATGTGTGAATAAATTATTAAATTGGTGTAGGGTATCAAGCCATAATATACAAAAATTGATGACATTCCTCTATATCAACCATACAAAATTTTAAATTTTGATTTGAAAGAAGTGCAACATAGAATATTTGAATAATAATAATAAATAGTTTCATCTTCCATAGAGATGTAAAAAAATTAAATAGGGAAGATACATACTTGACTAAAATGAATGATCGAAATTGGGTAGTAGTGTGCAATGGTCGACAGTCATCTAATGGCCTTACAATATTTGAACTAAATTACAACTAAAATGTTTAAATGAACTACAACTTCATTCAATAAAACACATTTAATATAAAAAGTACTTAATTTTTCTTTTATTTTTTTATTACATTAACAATGTATATTGGGCCTGTTCGTAAATCCATCACTGCACTGCAAAATATGATACCTTTTCAATGCCGATGCAAATCAACTGTTGCAAATGCTGCACATTTTTTAAATAAATAACATTTTTGTTAATCATTGACAGAGTTAATACTAATCTGTAACTTATTAACCAATTTTGTGCTAAAAATAAATATTTTGTGTTTTAATTAAAGTGAAATAGGAGCAAACTTTTTTTTATTAGTTGTGCACTATACTATTTATTTTTGTATTTAAAATTAATTAAATTGTGTGTGTTTATCTTTGTCTTTATACACGTTAAAGTAACATTAAGCAAAATTGAATTCCACTATAAATGTCCAGAACGTAAAGAATGCATCTACATCAATTATTAAATCATCAATAGAAGCTAAGTTAAAAATAGTAAAAAGTGTTGAAAATTTGAAAAAGAAATGTCTCATACCAGAGATTTGATTTGGAGAATAAGGCGTTAAATATAAATAATCTGGATTTTTTGTGGGAAAATAAACAAAATATTTATTTAAATGGACGTTTCAATTTGTAAAATTAGTAATAAAATTAGTAAAAGGAAATAAGAAATTATTTTCTTCTTTGTTAAAATAGTATAATTTTAGCTATTTTATTTCAATTTTAAGGATAAAAAAAGCCGAAAGCTAAAACGAAAAATTTTAGGCTAAAAGCAAAATAAAATGGCTAGATTTAGCCCTAAAAGGCTAAACTGGCGGCACTGATAATTGTACTCGTATATAAGATTCAGCTGCTACTACCTACTACCCTTCTTACCACAGCATGTCTAGTAACTACGGGAAAAAAGGAATTAATATTTTGGAAGTTCAACATATCTAAAATAAGAATAATATGATATTAATAATGATATGATTGGCGTAGGATTGGCAAAAAAATATATTTTAAGTATAATAATATGCGGAGTATTATTTTTAGAGTAGACTATTGAAAATTTATGGCAATTTTTGATATAAATATCATAAAATAAATTTTTAATACATGTAATTAACTTTTCCTCAAATTTTAGTCTCACCAACTAAGTTGGACAACTCATTTATCTATTTCGCGTATTTTTTATAGCAAGAGTCGACTATAGTTACTCCTACATTATTTAATCCGACAAACCTGTCCATGATTCCAAATCCTGCTACTAGTAAGCCACCAGAACTTATTTTATTAACTCCCTCATATTCAAACATCCCAACTAATTATATGTCCAAAGCCTTTTAAAATTATTGCTCCAATGAAAACCATATTTGCTAGCCGTTTTTAAGTAGATACTCGTACAACAATAAATGAATTCTATATTAAAACGAACCTTGGCATTGAAGATTATAATGATCTTCATTTAATATAATTCTCCCAGAAAGTATTTTTGATCGTCTTATTAATCCACAATTTTGGCCAAAATATCCAATGGTTGACATTTTATTTATCGTGATGATAATAACGTAATTTTTCTAAGGGCTTCTGATACAAATAAAAAAAAAATAATATTAATATTTGCCCAAAAAATTATTACAACTCCATCGCATACCAGAATGTTAGAGGTATGAACACAAAGTTAGAAATTCATAATTCTGAAATAATGTACAGTAAATTGTAGGCGTGATAGAGTGGGTAAAGAAGGTGGAGGATTTTTTTTTTTTTTTTTTGATTTCCGTCTCAACACTTTTTTCTTCGGAAGAAATAATTTTTAACAATGATCAAAATATTGAATTTATCGTTGTATATATTAAAGCCAAATTTAGAACAATTTTTGTAATTTGCTTTTATATTCCTCCTGCGTCAAGCATTCAAATTTCTGAACAATAAGCAAACGTGATAAAATTTGTAGCCAATCCATCCAAATCTGGAGTCACCAGATTGTTCTTGGTGGTTTTAATATTCCAAACATTAAATGGTACGAAACTTCGGATTCATGCTTTTTAAGCCCATTAATAAGATCGGAAACATCTATTGAATTACTGGATGCTATTGCTGATTTAGAATTTTTCCAAATAAATAACATAGTAAACAAGCTTGGCAAATTACTTGTTCTTGTATTTATTGATCAACCTGAAGAATAATAATATAAGTAGAAGGAAAACTATCATCACAATCCAATGTAAATGATGAGATACTTTTTGATTTTAGCGAAGCAGATTATTCCAAATTAAATCAATTACTTATTCTGAAAATTGGTTTGAATATATTCCTTATAATAAAGTATGCCCTCGTAATTAAGAAACCAATTCCAATGACGAGAAAAAGAATTGCACATAGACCGCTTTGGAATACAAAGCATTATAGAAAATACAAAAAGTCCGGTTTATCTATTGATTATATGAGATATTCCATATAAAGATCAGTTTACAATTCAGAAAATATACAATATTACAATAATTATCTTTTTAAAAGTAATCCAAAATGTTTTTACCAGTTTGCGCAGAGCCTCTGGATATTCGTCCATGATGAAATTTGGAGATAAAGAATCCTCAAATGATGCAGCTATTTGTGATATGTTTGCTGCTTTCTTCTCATCTGCCTATTTTGATAATGATTTACATCAACTTTCCAATTAGACATGTCCCATTCCTGCTGCACCCTAATAAATTGTCCAACATTAGATAAATCGATGGTATGTGAGGGCTCATATGTGATTAATATAAGAATTATTTAAATTACATTTGCTTTGAAATTAACTTTTATAATTTATTTCAACAAATTGAAAAAAAAATATTTAAACAAAAAAAAAAAAAGGAAATAAATAAATAAAAGTTTCTTTGTATAAACAATTTTTTTGCTACTTGAAGTTTTTAAATTTCATATGTGCTTCAAGATTTTATTGTGTACGGGAAATACTAGTCAAATCTTTGGTGAAAACTTTACAGGTATTCCAAAAAGACCTTTCTGTCTGGAGTTTTATTATATAGCGCTGAATTATTATAAATAAATTTTATTTTTCTAATAAAATCCTTCATGTGCTTCATCTGGAGCCTATACAGTTTTGACCGAATCACTGAAAGATTGACGACAACTGGATAAATAACCACATTCAGACATTTAATTTCTTCAATAGGACAAATTCTTCATCTCATAAGTGATTTTTGAACAACTACACATTTGGATACTAGTACTCGATATTTTCAACGTTTTTTTTAGGAAAAGAAACGTTCAGACAACCAATACCTTTAATTAATTTAAAACCGTTTAACTAATTACTTTGAAGTAAAAGTCTTCATAATTTATATATAATTTCTTTTTTTACTCTTATTTTCCATAGGTTAAGACATAATTTTAACATAGTTTCATAATTGCTATAACTTTTTATATAATTTCTTTTTAATCAATAATATAATTGCAAAATACTTTTTAAATATCTTATATAATTTTCCTTATCAAATCAGTTTTATTTTATACTGTTCGATTTTCATTTTTCACATTACACTTCAACACAACTTGTGTGATAATTTAACATAAATATTTATTGAAGCAGAAGTTCTAGGAGAGACAACAGGCCTGAAGTCTTTGTGGGATGTGAGTCAAAAGTGCATTAAATTTTAAATTTTCACTCTATAAATATATACACAATTTAACATTTTTCAATTTAATAAATTACTTTTAATAACATTATTTAATTTAGTATTATTAACATAATGAATAATATAAATAAATGAATAACATAATTGTCTTATGTTAATTAATTTATTTTACTCTCAATAACATAGATTTTTATTTTTTTTATTATATAATCCCAACAGAGACCTGCGCCGAGGAATTTTATCGGCGGCGGCTTAAAATCGGCTGTCAGCCGGCTGATTTTACGCACATATTTTTCTAATTAAAAATTTTATATTTTCATGCCCCATTGATTAACATTGTTCATAAAAATAGGACGAGGTTTTTTCCAGCGAAAGTATAAACAGAATTATTAATTTATTGAAAAAATATAAAAAAATATGCGAGTGATCTAAGGATACTTTTGGATTTTTACATAAAATATTAGAATAATTGTTTGCATAATAGAATAAGAAATGGTCTCCTCCGATATGAAAAAATATCAATTCTTAAGATATGCTAAAGAAAAGTACAATAAATAATGGAATTTATATCAATTATTTTGATAATTCCCAACCACATATCGTTAGTGAATAGAAGTAATTTATTAGCTGACAAAATCTTGTGTAAGAGTTTTCTTAGATATCTCGCAGGATGTCGATTAAAGCTGATTAAAATTTATTAGCAACTGTTAATATTATTTTTTTACAGTATTAGCATAAAAAATAATCAATTATAAGTAACCAAAAATACCTGATTGATTTATAATTATTTGAAGTTCAAAATGATGCAAATATTTTTCTTTCATATTTAAATACAACATAAATGGCAAATACTGCATTAAAATAATAAAAAAGTTTCGTTTTTAACATATTTTTTGAAAAAGAATTTAAAAACGGCGGCTGCTTTTAAGCCGAGTAAAGCCGAAAATTTTACGGCGGCGGCGGCTTCCAAATTTTTCTCGGCGCCCCGGCTTAACCGATTTTAAGCCGTTTGGCGCAGGTCTCTGAATCCCAAACCAAATTCTTATGTTAATAACATATTTGTTTTCAAGTTAAAATCATTGATGTTTTCATATTAATAGTACCCTTAGTTTTTAAAATAGCATAATAGTTTTTATGTTAGTAATGTTTAAAATTTGAAAAACGAAAGAAAGTAGGGGAACAGAAGAAGATATAAAGAAAAATTTAACAGATAAAATTGCATATTATTAACATTAATTTTTTTTTTGTTTTGGTTAATAACATGATTATATGGTTATATAATATTAGATTTGTATAGCACTGTCTGTTGTTATTATTTATTTATCTGTAAATTAATATACATTTAAAATAGTGCATTCTTTAAATAAAAAATAATATTTTTTTTTTTTTTTTTAATTATGTTTCTTATTTTTATTTTTTTTTATTACATAATAAATAATTGTACATTGTTAAACAACAATATGATTTGTTAATTTGGTATTTTCTTGATTTCATAAAAAGTTAAGGTCATTTAGTAGGTAGGTTATTTTTGGGCTATCTACGAATTTTAAAGCAAAGATAGCATGGTTGGGTGGATAGAGACATTTCAAAGAGGAAATTAAATTAAACTTCTCCATTTTCTTTTCCTTTTCTTAATTTTTATTTTTTATTTTTTTAGCTTTCTTCTTTACTTCTTTTATATATGTACTATAGGTAGCACAGCCCCGTAGAAAGATACGCCCCTGCAGTTTGGTTCGTTCAAGGTACTGACAGCTATACATAATCTAAAATATTCTGAAAAAAGTGGACCTGACGTTGTTCCTAGTTGTTTTCTTATAAAATGTTTGAATTTTCTTATATAACCAATAACCTACTTATTCAACATATCACTATTTACTGGTTATTTTCCTGAAGTTTGGAGGAAATCTTATATTATAACTTTGTTTAAATCCGGAAGCAGATCCAACATTTCCAAATTTAGATGTATTGCTAAATTAAGTGTTGTTCGAAAATTTTTCAAAAAGATAGTTACAGAAATCTGAAATGCATTTCACTCTGGTTCACGGACAGACAAAATATATACTGATTTCAGTAAAGCTTTCTATAAAGTAAATCATAATTTCCTACTGTTCAAATTGGATAAACTTGGCTTTTCTCCTGTTTTCCTTTTTCTACATTTCTACATTTATGATGTGATTTAGACAATGTATATCGAAAACTATTCCTGTTTTTTTCCGGTCTTCCGCAAGGTAGTCATCTCTGCCCCTTATTATTCCTAATATTTACAAATTATTTATGTATGCTGGTAATGTAATGCTGTTCTAATCAGATCTTGACAATCTTTATGATTGGTGTATGATGAATCTAATGGATCTAAATTAAAGAAAGTGTAAACACATGAAGTTCTACAGAAGATGTCCAGTACTCCGTAGATACACAATAAATGAATATCAACTTAATCTAGTCGAAGAATTTCTTGGTCTGGGTGTGTTACAATCAAATCGTTATAAGGTAAAAGGAGTTCTAGGTTCCCGGTACCAACAACGGTGACATCTACAAAAGCATCGAAATGATTAAAAATCTCATCAAATATTCAAAATTCGAACTCACCAAAAGGTTATATATTAAATGCGTCTCCGAAAACTGTGTAACGTGCCGTTACAAATCCACTTTTATACAAACTCTATTTAACTTTACCATACTAATGTACAATGGTGCTATTTTCTTAGCCCCTCTAATGTACAGTATTGTTTATCTCATTCCATTTTGTTGTGTTATTCTTGATGGTACGCATTATAATTCTCATTTAGTTTATTTTATTTTTGACTTATATAGTTAAAGTTTTGTGACAAAAGGGGGCTGATATTGTTATATTCTGCATGACCTCGAAGTACCGTCCGAATATAAGCCGATATCTGCTCTTTAACATAGACACGTGTCATAGCTGTTACTAACCGTAGTTTATCTATTTTGCATCCGTAGTTAGTCGAACTCAAAGCCTCCGAATTCTATTGAGTTCGAAGTAATTTGCACTCGTAGTTAGACGAACTCAAAGCCTCCGAATTATTTTGAGTCCAAAGCAGCTACTTTCGTACTTTGCATTCGTAGTTAGCCGAACTCAAAGCTTCCGAATTCTTCTGAGTCCAAAGTAGTTAATTTTCATTCGTAGTTAGCCGAACTCAAAGCCTCCGAATTGTTTTCAAGAGCGAAGTAGTTTTGCCGATTCCGAAAACCGAACAAGCACCAGTGTTATTAGTAAGAAAACCTTTTTTCTTCTATAATTTATCTGTTTCCTTTTTCCCTTTCACCGTACTATCGTATCAACGCTTCATCGTACCAACGTATCAATACTTCATCGTTTCAACGTACCTCGTATCATTAAGTAGTTTAAGGTTTCATAAATAAAAACTTTGTTCTGAATTTCTTTACCATTTAAGGAAATAATTGTGTTTTTATTTTCAAAGGAAGCAGACCTTCGAAACGAATCTGGACAGACAGAGTCATACCTCTGCTAGAAAAATAAACTGCATTACAACTGAAAAAATCTTTGTAATATTTTTTTCAGTTTATTAAACGATATAATGAATCCAAATTGTTAAAAATGTTTAATTACTTTATTAAAAAATTATTTGGTATAATTGTTTCTGTGAAAATGTAAATATATCTATTTATTTATATAAATAGTTAAAAGTATGACTAAAAGTAGTATAATATTAAAAAAGAAAATTATTCATTTTGTTTCAGTACGCAGTGTGGCAGAATCGAAATTATTTGGAAATAAATCTGTAACTTCTGATCGGATGGTTGGATTTCATGAAATTTGGTATAGGCGTAATAGAGGAGCAATGTTATGTTTGGAAGGGGGGCACAACAATTCCCCCAGGGGCGGAGCTAAGGAGGCTCAAAGTTAGGAACCTCTGACATAAAAATTTTTAATCGCTTGCAAAATTTTTGATTTCTCGTCCGATTTCAAATATTTATATATTATATATTATAGTAGACCCTGACAAGACCTATAAAAAACATGCTTACATGTCCTTTTTTCTCTTATAGTTTTCGAGTTATTTGCGTTTGTATTTTTAAGCACCATAATTTTGCATGTTCTTGGTCCAGTTTTTTCATATATATCCTAATATTTTCGACCGATTTTGTTAGTTTTTTCTTAACTAGTTAAAGAACAAAATTTGAAGTCGATATCTTTACCGAGTCCAAAAATAAACGATTTTGAATTTGAAAATTGCAAAAAAGACTACTTTTTGTGTTTTTGTAGCCGAAAAAGTATCTACACTCTTTTTTATCTAAAACAAAATTTTCTTTAGCAACATTTAATAGTTTTACACTTTTCTGAAAGGTAACTTCACAGAGATGACTTTAAGATAAAAAACAAGCCCAATAACTCAATTGCTCAAGGTACATACTCTCCCGAATTCGACCCATTTTATATGAAAGTTTTGATAAGAATCTTCAATATGTTGTTAAAAGTTTTAAATCAAAATCTACGGGACTTCGGAAAAATGTGGATTCTATAGCCAAAAATGTAAAAAATCCAATTTTTTGGAATTTTGATTAGTTTATTTAGGAATTCAGGAAAACCCTACCCCTGATTGAAATTTGGTTAACGCGCTTTTATTTACATTAATAAGATCCATATTTCCTGCAAACTTCATTAAGATATCTTTATAAACAAATATGTTATTACAATTAAAAAAAAAAAACGTTTTTTCTCCAAAAACCCCAAATTGGGCTTTTTGTTTGGTTTATTTTTAAATAGCGAAAGAAATTTTAAAAATATGTATTCCAAATTAAGCTCCTTTGGCATATATAATTTCCTATGTTTTTCAAAAAGATTTAAGTCAATATCGTCCCTCATTTCAGAAATATGCGCCTTTAATTTTTTATATTTTCAATTTATTGTATATATGACTATATTTTTTACAAACTTGCAACTTTTGCCTTTAGTTTTGCGTGAATAATTATTTGGAAAATTATGAATATTTCTGTATTTTACTAATATCTATACACAAAATATTTTTATAAAAATAATTAATAAATATTTTTTATTTCCCAAATTTAAGTAAATCTTTATCCTTTTCTAAGCATTCATATATTTCTATTAATGAATTTAAAATAACAAAACAAAGAAAAAATGTCTATTTTAACTTAATCAATATTATTATTTTTGGTATTTATCATCTTCCTTAATAAATATTCTATTTCTAATACGATTTTTTATTACTTATTTACATTAAATTTATGTAGACAACTTTTCTAGTATTTTAAACTTATAATACTTATTTTCTACAAAATAATCTGTTGTATCTGTATACATATCTAAAGGATAATAAAGGTCCTTAAAGTCTTCAGTATTTTGAGTTGATAAAGGCTCATAATAAATCCAACGTTTTCTCATTGATAATAGTACAGGGTCTGATGATAACAATAGACTATTAAAAATATCCTCGTTTTGTGACGTTCTGGAGCATTTCCTGGAGCTGAATAATTGAACGTGCTTAAAATCTCTGTTTCTTGTGCCTCTTCTGTAAGATCTGTAAGTGGAAGAATATTTCGTTCAATTATAATTTCGCCATGGCACAATATTTTATGTACTGTTGGTGCCATTTCTTTCCATGGATATAGAGAAAAAAGTAGTTTAGATATTTCTGTTGCATCTTCTCCAAATCGAGCAGAGTTAATTTTATGCTTACTATTAATTGCCATTAATAGTATGTTAGTCCTTTCAAGTAACTCTTTATTAATACCAGTTATTTTTGATGTAATTTCGAAATTTCCGAAAAACCTTCTTGCTGTGTTTCCATCATTTAGTCCCGTCTCTTCTCTGAATTCATCCTGGATTCTAGTTTTCTCAGATATTCTAAGTGTTTTTAAATCCTCGTTGTTTCTGGTAGGTCTTGTTAAATTTTCTGGCACACTCTATACTTTAAATCATATGCTATGTGTAAAAATGCTCCACGAACGGTATTCTGGCGTGAAGTGGAGATATTCCGAAAGACAGAAATTCTGCGTTAATACTCCTTGCTTTACAAATATCCGAAAATTTTGATTTTGTCTCATCATATAGTGAGCATTTCCAAAAATAAGATGTTTCCGTAATGACATTACTAACCTTTCCATCAATCATTGTTAGACTAAGTTGAAAGGATTTGTCGAATGTGTATTGGTTTATGGTTATTGAAAGAGGTTGTAAATCATTTATTTCATCTTTAATATATTCCACTAAATAATTTCTTGTTTTCTCCGACTCCCTTGTGTATTTGAATCAAATAGGTCTGCAAAAATTTTTTGATCCTGGAGTGGTGTTAAGCCATATATCTTCAAATGAGTTTTTACACTTTGATGAAGATTGCTTTAAGGAATAAGATCGCATTCTTAATGGCTTTTGTAATCCGCCATTTTCTTACTTCCACTAGCATGCTTGTATTCAGGAAGGGCTAATAGTCCGTCACATCTCCACTTATTGTTATTTACTGTTATTTGCTTTTTCCAACTGATCTGCAGAAAAATCTGCAACTATCCTAGTAGCTGTATTCTCAAGCAAAGAAGATAGCTCTACACATGCTTTCTTTTCGGTAACCAAAATAGATGGTAAAATAGTTTGCTTTTTTCTTGAATATCCTTGTATGATGGTAGAATTGAGTGTTCCTTTTCAATCAGAGCTGTTCTTAAAATTTGATATTTGTTTCGGCTGAGGTCCAGTTCAAGCATTAAAGCAATTGCTTCTTCCTCTGTAAAATTGGATTGTGATGTTGCAGTAGATACACTTTCGGCAATCTGTTTAAGACGTGTTGGTGATGCAGTTGGCAGTATTTCAGCAATATTAATTGCACTCTTAGGTTGCTTCTCCTTTTTTAACATTTCTTTGAATGTATCAGAAACTTCTTCATTCGAAATTATAGAAAGCTTATGGACCAGTGTTTTTCTCTCAGATCTTGTACTTAAATCATCACATGTCTTGCAGGGTGCTCCAGTTGATATTTTGCACGCCGATATTTCTACATTAGTATCCATCCAATCGGAATGTTTAATTTTTAATCTGTTAGTACGCTGATTCAAGGACTTCATTTTTACGTCATACAACTTTAAAAAGCTCTCTATCTGAGATTTACCAATGACGTCGACTTTTACATGATATGTAGTTTTTATGAATTCTACTATAGCTTCCAAACGATTAAGATCATTTTTAGATAAACTCCATAGAACACAACACAATTGTTCATGTTTCAATGTAATAACCATGGCAATCAAATTCGTTATGATATTGATAAGGATTAGCTGCGCATTTATATATATATCTATTAGATATATCGCACAGGTATTTATGTTTACAGGTATTCCGTGAATTTTCATTAGGTAAAATATCTGAAAGAGTCAATTTGGAAGAGTACCTATACGAATTCATTGATATTATATGTTGCTGTTAGGTATCACCGGAAAGGATATTACCTGTGCATTGTCACTAGCTCATAAAAATATAGATTTTGAACCATCAGTACTAGATACATGGGTATCACCGGAAAGGATACCTGTACATTGCCACAAGATCATAAATATATAAATTTTTAACCATCAACAATAGATAAATACATTGGTTAAATGTAAACTAATAAAATACTTATTGATTAAGTTAAAATAGACATTTTTTTTGTTTTGTTATTTTAAATTCATTAATAAAAATATATGAATGCTTAGAAAAGGATAAAGATTTACTTAAATTTGGGAAATGTGGCAACCCTATTAAAAATAAAAAATATTTATTAATTATTTTTATAAAAATATTTTGTTATACATATTAGTAAAAATATACAGAAATATTCATAATTTTCTAAATAATTATTCACGCAAAACTAAAGGCAAAAGTTGCAAGTTTGTAAAAATATAGTCATATATACAATAAATTGGAAATATAAAAGTTTACAGGCGCATATTTCTGAAATGAGGCATGATATTGACTTGAATCTTTTTGCAATTATATATGCTAGAGGATAAGCTTAATTTGGAAGACGTATTTTTAAAATTTCTTTCGCTATTTAGAAATAAACCAAACAAAAGTCCCAATTTGGGGT
This sequence comes from Protocalliphora azurea, assembly GCA_932274085.1. Classification (NCBI taxonomy): domain Eukaryota; kingdom Metazoa; phylum Arthropoda; class Insecta; order Diptera; family Calliphoridae; genus Protocalliphora; species Protocalliphora azurea. The sequence continues at coordinate 108,562,098 of OW026519.1, read as the reverse complement.
TTTTGGAGAAAATACAAATTTTTTAATTGTAATAACATATTTGTTTATAAATATATCTTAATGAAATTTGCAGGAAATGTGAATCTTATTAATATAAATAAAACCGCGTTAACCAAATTTCAATCAGGGGTAGGGTTTTCCTGAATTCCCAAATAAACTAATCAAAATTCCCAAAAATGGGATTTTGTTTGCATTTTTGGCTATAGAATTCACATTTTTCCGAAGTCCCGTAGATTTTGATTTAAAACTTTTAACAACATATTGAGGATTCTTAAAATATATTCCGCTTGTCGATTCGTGCTTTGGGATTTGAGAAAATATGGTCTAAAATCAAAACTTTCATATAAAATGGGTCGAATTCGGGAGGGTATGTACCATGACCAATTGAGTTATTGGTCTTGTTTTTTATCTTAAAATCATCTCTGTAAAATCATCTCTGCCTTTCAGAAAAGTGTAAAACTATTATATGTTGCTAAAGAAAATTTTATTTTAGATAAAAAAGAGTGTAGATACTTTTTCGGCTAAAAAAAAAAAACAAAAAAGTCATCTTTTTTGCAATTTCAAATTCAAAATCGTTTATTTTTGGACTCGATAAAGATATCGACTTAAAATTTTTTTTATTCAATACATAATTTTATTCTTTAACTAGTTAAAAAAAAAAACTAATAAAATCGGTTGGAAATACTAGGACATACATATGAAAAAAACTGGACCAAGAACATAACCGTAAGATTACGGGCAACCACCTAAACCAACCAACCAACCAACTCGAAAACTATATAGGTCTTGTCAGGGTCTACAATAATATGTAAAAATATTTGAAATCGGACGAGAAATCAAAAATTTTGCAAGCGATTAAAAATTTTGTATGACAGAGGTACCTAACTTTGAGCCCCTTTTGATCTGCCACTGAGGGGTTTGTTGTGCCTCGCTTCCAAACTTGACATTGTACCTACCTTTGCTACGCCTGTACCAAATTTCATGAAAATTCAACCAGCCGATCAGAAGTTACAGATTTATTTCCAAAAAATTTCGATTCTGCCCCACTGTGCTATGTAAGCTACAGATTTCGTTCTTTCACAGAAAAATCGAACAGTTTTTTTAAAAGTTTTTGTATTGAAAAAATTAACGCAGTCGATCCAGTATCAATCGAGTGATAGGTCAAAAAGATACTAGATGTTTTGAAGCTTTCGGAAGCTATGGACCTCGTTCTTGCACAAATCTATCACAAATATTTTTTTCGAATTTCGGTTTTTTAAATCAGTCATATCTCCCCTCAAATTTTCCAACATACCCTTTTTATACCCTCCACCTGCTGGTTGCGATGCTACGCGTTTGTGGTAAATTTTGTAATGCACAGAAAAAGCAACGCCCACCTTAAAGTATACCAATCGACTCAGAATCGCTTTTTAAATCGACGGCTGCCCATGTAAACCTTGTGTACAAAATACGGGTCGCAATTTTAAAGTTAATTTAATTAAATATGGCACGTGGGACTTTTATGATACAAGGACAAAGAGTATTGAAATTGGTTGTGATCGGTCCATTATTCCACTTTGCCCTCATATAAAAGTCCCCCCGGAATAGAGTTTAAACACCCAAAAGTTACTTAAAAAGAAGAATATTTTAATGAAATTCAGTGCAAAGAAGTTCTGTACAAATATCAATCTTTGCACCAAATTTTACGAAGATCGGTCCACAATTGACCATAGCTCCCATATAAACTCCTCTTCCGAAAATCACTTTAACGTGCATAAATCCCACACGAATGTTAGTATCAAGTTATTAATACTGATATAATTTACCATAGCTCCCATATAAACCCACTTCCAGGAATCGTCACAAAATGCATAAAATCATCTAGATGTTAGTATAAACGCATTGTTCTGTATTTGTATATTTTATTTTACATTTAGTAAAATTATACACAAGTGCATTATAAGTCCCCTTCCCGAATTCTTATACTCGTACACAATGATATGGGTTATGATATAGTCGGTCTTTCTTTCTCGTTTTATTTTAATATTGTCTTACATTTGTAAAATATTTATTCGTAAAATATTTATTTGTAAAATATTTATCTTCCTTAAATATGTGAGAACTTTTGTAAAACTGAAAAGTATTAAATTTGTTATTTACTACCTTTTACTAGTGCACTTGCTACCATATTTGGTGCGATAACTTACATTTAATTTGTATGGGAGCTAATATTCCCCCTGGACATATTCAGCCTATTCGAAATTTTATATGAAAATTACTTTTAATTTTTTTTTAAGACTTTCACTGTAATAGTCCTTAAGATGAGAAAATTTATATTTTCTTTGTATGGAGGCTACCACTCTAACAAGACCTTGCCGTCCTATTTTCATTTCATTAATGTGATGTTCCTACGAAATTTGAGGGTTCTCAGTGTAATAGTTTCTTAAATATGCCATACTGAATATTTGCTTTATATGTGGGTTACTACACCCCCTGCTCCGAAGCTAATCAGTTCATCCTTTTGAGAGCTTTAAAAATGGGTATAAAATATGGGCGTGGCATCCTATGAAGATCCAACATAATCTATAAAATTCTACGGCTCAAACACTATATGTATGTCAAATTTCATATAAATAGCTTTTTTTTTAAATGGGCGTAAAATGTGGGTATGTCAATCGAGATCTACCAAAGTCTGTAACCACCTCTGACACCGGTACTATCTCTGTGTCAAATTTACTAAAAATCGGTTTAGATGTGATTGACACACAAACAAACAAATAAACAAAAATACCTCATTTTTATAATATATACACGCAGAGAAAAAATATAGTTGTAGTGACCATAATCTAAGAGCAACATATTATGAATGGAACATATGATCACAGCGAAAAATAGAAATGATTATAAGTAATAATTAGTCATAATGTATCCGATTTTATGGTTTGTTTTTTCATGTTATGATTATAGCTTTTCATATAATTGAACAATCTTATTATATTATTATACCACATTGTCATAATATGATTCCATTTTATCATATTATTGCCTCATGTTATCATATAGCTATTCAATCTTATCATACTATTATTATTCCATCTTATCATATATTAACAAAAATTATTATTTTTATAAAATTTTTATTGAAATATTTTATATATATATATATATATATATATATATGTATTCAAGTTTTCCACTAAGTTTGTGAAAAGGATAAGTATTATGTTTATTAATAACATTTTATTGTTATAGGAATAATAATATTAATTTGGTTTAAGAATAGGGAAAAATACTGCAAATATTTAATGGTTGTAAAAGTATAAATGTTTCATATTAACAAAATTTTGTTTCTGCTAAAAATATTTAAAAACATATAATTTTTGCAGTCTATCATATTGAAATTCTTATTGAGTGTAAACTTTAAGTGACAAAATTGATTCAAAATCATCATCATTGTTATCATAAACACAGAGTGTGTATAAGTTTACGAGGTTTTATAAAATCTTGGTTCTATTTAAACTTTATATAAAAATGCGAATTATTTAAAGTATTTAGTTTTTGCATAGATATATTATAGATAAATAAATTTGTAATTATATCCAATATAACGTATTTCATTTTCATCTAACACATCTCAACACGAATTAAAGGTATATAAGATTCGACACAGCCGAATATATCACTCCAACTTGTTTGATATATTATTGCTACAAGTATGTATTTTAATATATATTAAATTTCAGCTGCACAAGTTTGCACAATTTTGATTATAAAATTTTGTTTGTGTTAACATCGTTGCAGATTCTTGATATTTTTAAATTGTGGCTGGCGTTAAAACAGAGTACGACTAGTGCTGTAACACAAAATATTAAACAATTTGATTAAAATCGTTTGCAAAGAATGCAACTAGTTGTAGAAGTGAACAAATTAAAGCAAAATATCTGGAAATATTCGCGTATGAGGTGTAGATTCGGAAATATTTAAAATATAAAAGTATTCTTTTCTGAAGTTTAATTTTATATAAAGGATTTATGGGTTATTATATCCTTTCGTTAATATTAAATATAAAATCATAATGGTGTAACAAAAATTTAAACTTATTTTTCAGTTGAAAATACTACCATATTAAATAATTAATATGTCAAAAAATTGTGGGCGTGTCCTTTGAAAAAATATTATATTACATTAATTTTTTTCACTCTTAAATAACAAAACATTAAATCGTACCAGGTTTTGTTCAATTTTAATTATAATTTTAGAAAATATATGGTTTTACAAATTCTGGGTGGGTGAGAGTAGGGCGTGTCCCTTTTTTTCCACATAAAAAGGCAATAAATTGTACCTAATTTTCTTCAATAGACGATTCAAATAGACGATTTTTATAATTCAGAATTTATTGGATGTAAGCGTGTCCTTGGGCCGATTTTCACAAAACTTCGTTTTTTTCTTTCCTAAACACAAAAGCTATATATACCAATTTTCATTTACCTACGACAACTTCTTCTAGACGTTTTATACACCAATGCAAAATTTCTATTACCAAAAAATTAACAACACATTAAACTATGTAAAAAATCCTTTTTAATTCCAGCTTTCTGATTTGAAAAATTAAGGTAAAAATTGGAAAATTATGGAAAAAATAAATCGAAATTGGGAGACCCTGGTTTTCGCATGATTAAAATTTTTAATTGTTTTTTTTTTAGAAAAATATAAATATTATATATGTTACTTAAGAAAATTTTTGTATTACAGAAAAAGAAAAACGTGAAAAAATCGAAGTTCAAATTTAATTGCTTACAACTTATGACTCCGTAAATATTTTATCCGAAATTTCTTAATTATTTCCATTTAATTTTTTGAATCTCACACTGTGCGATGTTAGCATTTAGAACTGCTTATTAAATTCTTAGTATATTCTTCTAATTCAAAATTTGATATGAAAGTTATTTCTAAAAAATTTTAAGACTATCAGTGTAATACTCCTGTAGATTTCTAGATATGCGAAAATCTGTGGATTGTTCCCTCTCCCCCGGGACCAATTCATCCTATTTTTAATTCATAAATGCAATGTGATAAGATAATATTTCCCATGAAGTTTGAGTTTTCTCACTATACCAGTTCCTTAGATATTACATAATGAACATTGACATTTTTTAAAGTTTAATTTAGCGTCTTCTTCTATGACGCTCCTGTCAACACTGGTTATATAGGTATAGGGTGTTCAGTCGAATAATGTATGTTCGATTTATCGAGAAATTAAAATCAAACAATTGTTCGATTAAATTAAAATCAATAATTTCGAGTAAAAATTTATTCAAATAAATTATTTCGATTAATCGAATAATTGTAGTAAACAAAATATTTAAAAAATTTCCTTTCTTAACTAGTTTTAAAGATGTTTTAATTTAATTCTTTTAATCTTGCTTAGAAACAACTTGCAAAATTTGTATAGAATGTTTCAAATAAAAAGTTTTTATTATCCTGATATTACATTAAAAAATATCCAATAAAAAGAATCGAATATGTGTAATTAAAGTTTTTATTTTTACATTATATAAAATCGTTTGTTATTTATAAAAAGTCGATTGAAATGAATACCCTAGTTATCAATAACTAAAAAATAAACTTAGGAAAATGGGCTGTCTTCCATGTCGTCACTGTTTTTACGCAACAAAAATAATTTTATATATTTTGTTTCAATGATTTCGTAAATTTATCTAATTCTTAGTATTCTGTAGGAGTATGTATAAAGTATACTTCAAGGAAATTTTAATCGATATTTAACAAAGAAAACACTGACACTAAAACATTAAACTAAGTAATGCAATGTTAAGAGAATTGAAATAAGATTAGAGTAAATCCATTTAATTGAAGTATTTGCATATGAGTACATTTACCATTATGTGGTATGCAAATTGTATGATGCAGCAGCAACAATCAAATGACTTCAAAATAGACGAAACTACCAGCTATTCATATGTAAATTTGTACGTGTCCATCACATGAGGTACAATGAATACTTAAGGAAAGAACAGCAGGCGAAAGGCAAAAACTATATTTATAAAACACTTGTAGATAGAAATAGAATTCCAAACGTAAATGTGATTGTAATTTGACATTAACGTTTTGAATGTGAAGAATTTCTTTTAAGAATATTCCTACAGTTTAACAAAAAAGTATGATGACTATTATTAGCAAATAAATTTTATATTTTTTACCTACCTTACCATGTAATTATAGTATATAGCTTTTTATTATTTTATTAATTTAATTAGTTTATCATATTGTTTATTTGTGTACTTACTTTTGTTTCGTAATGTCATTTAATGCATTTGTAAAGTTTATTGAACATTAAGAAGATGAGCTTGTGTTTGAGTGTGTTTAACTTTGCCTTACAGATAAACTCATGTATAATACATTCCAAATCAATATTCAGATTGGTTTTTAGTCCTTTTTAGTTTCTTTCTCCTCCTTATTCTAAATCGTGTTTATTTTTAAGTGCTCGAACATTCAAAAATGTGTACAGTTAAAGTGGTCGTATATTTGCTTATTTAAACCAGAGATTTGCAATAGGTTGGTGAACGTAATATACCGATGCCAACAGAATATTTAGTTACGAGCATAATAAAAGAATCAGTATACTTATACTAGCAAATATATTAGATGCATTTATATTAAATTTCAAAAGTTGTGTTTGACGATGGCACATACTCTTACAAATAATAAATGTTGAATTTAAAATATATTCATATTCAATAAGTTACTTATATATTGACTTCCAAGAACAATTAATTCCTGCTTAAAAGCACATTGTATAGAATAGTCTTACAACTAAATTACATTTTAACTAGCAGCAGGGTAGCGAACGATTTACTAAAAATGCCCCACTTTTTCTCAACAAACTTAGCTTTTATTATCTGTTCATTATAATTTATATTTTTGCACGCAACAAGAAAACAATAGCAAATAAATAAGAAAGATATAGCCGGTCAAATTCGACCATATGATATCCTACAACATTGTGTATGTGCATCAAAATTTGTGGAGAGATCTTACATTAGACTTGTGTCCAATTATGGACCGATAGTTTTATTAAGAGTAAAACAAAATATACGAATACAGAATATTACGTTAATACTATGGTAAGTTATACAAAAATACAAATTTTCCCTCTACACCTATTCTTTATACATAATTTTTATGAGTATTAATTGAGAAATACTTTATTTTTACAAATTTAAAGATTCCTAGGGTCAATGTATGGTAAGTTGGAGATCTGATTTATACCACATTTTTGTAGCACCATTTCTTGTCTATAAAACATGAGTGAGTAAAATTGATCCACCCATTATATATTATATAAACTGCTCAGAGAAGCGTATTTTCTTGGGTCGTCAATGGGTTAAAAGTGTGACTGAAAGGAAAAGTTTTATTTAACTTTTTACAATGCATCAAGTCTAAGGAATAAGAATTTCGTAGAATTATTCGCGATATATATATATATATATATATATATATATATATATATATATATATATATACTCATAAATACACAAAATATACAACAACATAAAAAAGAAATAAGAAAGATATAGTCGGTCAAGCCCGACCATATGATATCCCACACCATTGTGCATGTCCATCAGAATTCGTGAAGGGGTCTTATATTAGACATGTGGACAATTGTGCACCGATACTTTTACTAAGTGTAAAATAAAATATACGAATACAAAATATTACGTTAATACTAACATTTATATGAATTTATGCACTTTAGGGTGATTCCCGAAAGTGGGCTTATATGGTAAATTATGGAGCGATCCTCATAAAATTTATCACTATGATTTCTATTTATATAAAACTTATTTGTGTCGAATATAAACCTGATACTAACATGTGTATGTGATTTATGCACGTCCAAATTTCATTAAAGTATTGCTATATTTAAGGTATTTATGATGGTTAAACCCCTATTCCGGGAGGAAATTTATACAGGGGGTTGGTGAAATAAGGCTTCGTCAATTGTGTAATGAAACTCCTACTTGTAAAATTTCATTGAATTATCTTCAAAATTGCGACCTGTACTTTGTACACAAGGTTTACATAGACAGCCAGCCATCCAGCGTGCCAGATGGACGAACGGACATCGTTAGATCGACTCAAAAAGTAATTCTGAATCGAATGGTATACTTTAAGGTGGGTATTGGATGATTTTTTCTGTGCGTTACAAACATCAGCAAATACGCATAATACCCCAACCACCTATGGTGGTGTGGGGTACAATTGTCACATTTAATACACATAATTACAGATAATACATAATATCGCACAAAGTAACACCCAGAAAAAATTACTCCTATAACAAAACAACACAATATATGATAGAGAGAAAACGATATACTAATTTTTACACTCCATCTTCATCTAGCTGAGTGAGGCCTCTACGATCGTCATGATGAAATCTAGTATGTCATAATAATTTTTATTACTCTCTTATTTTTATTACTACCATTTTTGTTGTGCAGACACGTTACTAAAAGAAGGAATAAGAAATGAACAATCAGTGAGAACTAGGGTTGTCAATTATTCGACATTGAATTTTATCGAATAAAATTTCATATTCTTTAATTATTAGTGTGATCGAATAAAATTTCTCAAGTTAAAAAAATGCAAAAACTAATATCTTTTAAATCAATTTTTGGTTTTATTAACATAACAATTTATTAACATAGAACAAAAAAATATAAGAAATTGAGACCATATTGAAATTATAGACAAATTATATAATAAAATTATTATTTACTAAGCATTTGGACTTTAAAATTATTTTTTTAATAAAATTAGATGTGTGGAAAGAATTCTTTCACTTACTATTGGTGGTGCCAATACATGGTATTATAAGCAAATCAAGTTTTCTTTTCTTTATAGATTTTTATAAAAAAAGACAATGATCATCAATATTGCTAAAATCTGTTTTCTTTTTTTTTAAATTTTTGATATCATTTATTGATTGATTAAGTTTAGTTAACAAATCATCGTTATACATTTCAGAATCTTCGATTATTTCCACATCACTTGAATTATTAAAATAATTTTTGAAGTAAATAGTAAATGAAAAATTCTCAAAAATAAAGCATTTGCCTTTTTGTTGAATATTAAAAAAAATTGTACCCATTTATTCTAACTTTTAGAGGATTGTTTAAATTTTTAGAAAAGCTATTCTATTTTTTTCGAAATAATACTGTGACTTCAATATCCGGGAAAGGCTTTACTCCGAAATCTAATAAAACGTTATTCACACATTTATATATTCTAGCAAAATTTTCAATCATTTTGAATAGGTTTTTCCAACTAAATAAAACTTTTTACACTTATAATTTCAAATAGGCATAATAATTTAATAAAAACTTGTTTTGAAAAATTATTCGATTATTCGAATAATTTTTAAAAATTTATCGAATAATTTTTTATTCTAAATTAAAAATTTTGTTCGTTCGATAAAATAAAAAATGTGATCGAATGACAACCCAAGTGATAACACCGTGTTAAAGTCATTTCAACGCATGAAAAAGTTGATATATTCATGAAACTAGAGACCATACGTAGTTTTTCTCTAAAACGTCATATTTCCTGTTGAAAAGATCTGAAAGTTTCAAAGGATATACATAAAAAAAAAAGATTTTAAAATATTTACGAATATTATATCAACCCGAAATTGGTGTCAACAAAAGCTAAGAACCAAAACAATATAATATTTTTTATTTAAATGTTGCAGCACAAAAACTTAAGAAAATATCCTACTTATTTTCAAATATATATTAGCCTGCAACAATAATTCTCACACTTAAAAAAATCACTATATGGATAAAACTTGAGAGCATTCATGCAGAAAAAATAAAAATTGATTTCAATTAAAAAATTACTCATATCAATTAAAATTTTGTTTGATTTTACTCCAACCATCAAATGATAATATAAATTAAGTGAAAATAATTGATTTTTTCAAAAATTTTAATTAATTTTTTTAATCAAATCAAAAATTTATTTATTTTTAATCAAGGTGTTAATTGAAAATTAATTGATTTAGTACCATAAACTAAAAAATAAGAAAAAGGCTTTAACAAATGTATTTATTGCAAAAATATATAAATAACGTCATAAACAAAATTTATATTGAAAATAAATAAAATATAAGTAATTTGTGTAATATATTCATTAAATTACATACTTTATGTAATGTTAGTAAGCGATCATTCCTCGGGAACACTCAGAAAAGGTTATGTGTAGATACATCCTTTAAAATATTATTATATTAAGTGACTTGTTGCATAATGTAAAAAAATCGTTTAAAAACGCGTAATTACCTTTCGTTATTTTGTTTAATATTAGCTTCATGAATAAAGGTCGGGAACATATCTTATAACACCAGAATTTTAAAAAACTTTCCAAGCATTGTAAACTTATACTTATTGGCAAAAATTCTTATCTCCAACATCTTAAACATCTTAAAATCTTAAATATGAAAAAATTTGAAATATAACGTCGAATTATGACGAATAAATTAAATTTTTTCTATCATATAAAAACATGTATAATATATTTTAAAAATATCTTGAATTTTAATTTTTCAATAAATGACAGTTTTTATAAAAAAAGTATAAACAATTAGCAAGTTAGTTAAGTCAATTATTAATATAATTAAAATGTTTAATAAAGCGAAATAACAGATTAATTGAAAAAAAAATTTAATATTTTTCCTGTGCGGTAAAACTGTGCACCCAGTTTTTCTCAAAGTTTCGAAGGATGCGCAATTTTTAAGAATATTATAAAATATTTAATAATATTATATCGACCCAATATGGATGTCATATGAAAGCTACGAATCTCTGCAATATAATAATATCTTTTGTTTAAATTTTGCTGTACAAAAAGTTAAGAAAATATGTTTTTGAAAATTTAACATTTTTTATTTAACTAAATACTTTATATAAAGGATATTTTCTTAACATTTTTGTGCTGCAATATTTTAATAAGAACTCGGTATATAGCATAGATTCTTAGCTTTCATTTAAAAGCTATTTCTACCCGGCGTTGCTCGGGTTTTCAGATATATAATAAAAAACATTTAATTAAAGCTTAAGTTCATGTTACGTCTTTTATCTATCATACGTATATTTCCGATCAGTGGTTATCTCTTAGGATCAGGTATGATAAATGTGATCTCAATTATTGTACTAAATTTAATTAAAAAATTTTGCTTTTTGGGCCTTAACTGTAATAACTTCTTCTGCAGAAAGCTTTAAAATATGTATTAATCGAAATATATTTCGGAAATTTCTCTTGAGTTCTTAAACAAGCCAACAGATATCGTTTAAGATGGACATGAAAAGTCTGAAAAAGTTACGCTTAACTATACAGCGAGTTTCAAAATCGATTAGAGTGTTAATTGAAAACTTAACAACATAAATAATACTTGTATCGGGTTCCTAAAAAATACCTAATCCAAAGCAATTAATAATCAGATTTATAAAGGTTCGATTTAAAAGAAAGTTCTAAAAGTTTCAAGTTGTGAAGTAAAAATCCAGTAAGAAACGAAGCGTTGGACGAAGCAAGTAAAGTATAAAGAAGAGTAAAATATAGCTTCATTCCCTCACGATTAGCATGAATTCTGTATGGCGAGTTTCCGGTTGGAAGCAAATTTTTGACACGAAAAGCACTCTTTTTAATGCTGAAAAAGAATCCAATGTTTTAGTTATAGTAAACACGTAGATGCATATTATTTTCTCTCTTACAATGGCAAAGTTATTCGTTTACCCTAGTACATCGTAGTAACGCTTATTTCGAAGAATGTGCTTTCTTTGTTAAGTGTCATGTTAGTAAATCGAAAATTTTCGATTTTTTTTTTTTTTTACTGATAAAGAAAATTTCATATACAAATTAAAATTTTCTATATTGACTAATGGAAAGCGAAACATACGTATTTTCAAAAAAAAAAAAAAAAAAATCCGAGTTGTATTAAATAAACTTGATATGCGTTTAACTTTCTTCAAAAGTCATAACATTCAGGTCTTAGAAGGTCTAAATGATTCTTCTTTTATGCACAAATTTAGCCGCATTTAAGCACATTTTAATTACTATTCTAAAATGTTTATTAAGCCAATCAAAAATTTTTTTAAAAGATCAAAATTTTATAATTGTACTAAATTAATCATTGGAGTACTGCTGTACTTTTGACAATAGAATTGTACTAAAAAAGATATAATTATACCGAATTTATCATCACTGCTTAGAACCAAAACCTGTTCGCCTGATAAAGAGTCGTAACATTAAAAGTTTTCACAAAATTTGTAGGAATAACTTTTTATCTAATTACATAGTTTGATGAAAAATGCACTTCTTTATGACTGATTTTTGATTTAAAAGCATGGTTTTAAGTACTCACCGTAAATAATAAAAATGATTATTTTGACTTGCGTAGCCTATGATTCTGAAAGGGTTAAACTTTGCTTGATCGATGTTCCTATCTAGTTTCGTAGATCAGATGGAAAAAGGGTGTACAAATCTTCCATCAAATGTAGTGATTCCAATCCAAATCTTGAGCACAGTACTTCAAATAGAGAACATCAAGGATATGAGATAAAATATATCACTAAGGATACACATTTTATATTCGCAACTGAATTTTCCCTAAAAATTTGGAAGTCTTTACCAACGAATATTTTGACCCTTTCCGTCAATACATATACAGAAAAGCGAGATTAACGAAAGTGCCATCCCAAAATGTTAGCTGACTACTGTTCAGTTTAAAAAGGAGATGTAATTTTAAACCATATCTCATAAAAAAGTTAACTGTTGCAAATTGGCAAATTTTTGGTAAAAATTGGTTTTAAGAGTAACTATGTTTTTATATGTCATATTTTTTTTTTAGTTCAGTTATCTTACCATTACTGTTTGGAATTCAATTCCTAAATTGAAGATTTATTTATTTTGCTCACATTTATCGTTCATCAGATAAAAGATGCTTACAAACGAATTTATACTCATTACCGTTTCTGAAAACGTATTCTAAACTCAAAATTTTGACATGAAATAGGTAAAAATCGGAAGGATTTATACTGGATTCTATTAAAAAATTAGACTGAACTGATCTCCACAAAAGTATGAAATATTCATATTTGTAATAAAATTTTTTCTATTAAAATATTTAGTTTTATTCATAGAAATAGTGAAATCGGTTAAGAAAGAGAAAATTAGCAAACGTTTTAGAAACGTTCATGTCAAATGTGAAAAGCCATATATCCCTTCCTGAGGGGTCTGTGGAATATTATTGTCATTTTTATGTTAATAAGATTTACAGATTTATTTTGAATGAATATATCATCAACTAAAATACAAAAGGGCCAATTAAAACTTCTAATATTTCACGGCAGAGATAAAAAGTTTAATAACTTAGTTTTCAACATAATAAAGTTTTTATGGTTCTAAAAAACACATTTGAAATTGAGACATTTCGCTTGTGAAAAATAAAACTAATTTGTTGTTGCTACCTTTTCAGTTTATTTAATAAAGTAGGTGTTTTTGACAATAAAGGCCTATATATTTTTAATGCAATTATCAATTAAAAAACGTTTTTAATTTTTTGGTTGTTTGGCCCTTTTGCATTTCAGGTGAAGATATATTTTTCAGCTGTTTCAACTTTTGTAGTCAATAGGCATAAAAAAGATAAAAAACTTTAAAACTCAATCATTTTTACATTTAGGTATCCATATTTAAAATTTCAGATTTTGCATACGGAAACAAAAAAAAAAAAGCGCATGAAATATGACGAAAATAGAATGGGGGCGAATGGACTCGATGTGACAGTTAAAATATATTTTTTAAATGTACAGGTAAGCCAAAAACTATGTAATTTACATAGCAGATATTTCGTAAAAATTTAAGTAAAATATTTCTTTACAAAATGTAGGATTAAATAAACAGGATTTAATAAAGTTTAAAGTTCTTTTTTATATATCTTTTTGCCAAATATGAGCCTGGGTTCAGTAGTTTTCACGTGATGTCGTCACAAATATGTATTATGGGAAATAAATTACAAGAAATCATATAAGCCATAGTTCATTCCGAAATCTATGTTTGCCAAATTTTATGTGCACCGATTCAAAAAGCGACCACAAAAAGCGAGATTGGTATCCATTAAATAGGGTTTGTAGGCCTTAGTTCCTTCTGCATTATACGTGTGTCAAATTTCATGTGAATCTATTCAATAAATGGGTCAAAAAAAGAGAAAAAAGTTATGTCAAATAATTTGTAGCGAGTGAATTAATTAAACATAAAATATTGATTTTTATTGGTTTATAATTAATTATTTGCTTACCGCAGTGTTTTTTAAGTCTTGGGAGACTTTTAGTATTTTTTTAATACTTTTTGTGTTTCAGTATAATTAAAGAGAATCCGTCCTTCTTTCCACTAAGCTTCTAATGAGAAAGCCCTTTAAAGGAATTTTTATAAATTTTTCACTTTCCTGCAACAGTACCCATTTTAATGTTCATTCTTTATTCTTGTATATTAGAGCAGTTTAAGTAATGTGTAAAAGAAATTAATTTCAATATATCTTATATTGATAAAATCTACATGTATCAGGAATTCAATTTTTTCATTTACCTTTAAGAACCGACCTCAAATATATTTTCTAATACTGATATTTTAAAATTTAAATTAATTGTTGATGCATTTATATTTACAATAGTTCTGGGAGTAAAATAACAAAAACTTAAAACTTGAAATGGCTCCATGCACTACTGCCATTAACATTATTTGAAGAGGATGTGAAAAATCAAAAATGAATTAAAAAAATATTAAAAATCTATATATATATTTTTTTTACTCGGTGAGGTTCAAAAAGATTTATGATCGCGATTATATTCACTATTTAACACAAAATTTAATTCGTATTTTGTACACCTTTGTGAAGGTTACATATGAAGATTAATTTTTAATCTCGAACTTAAAATGACAATATTTTTATATTTTGACAATATTTTTAAATTTTTATTGTAAAAATTATGAACTTTATAAAATTTTTTTGATTGTCAAATATTAAAAATATATCAAAAAATTTTATAAAATTAAAAAATGAGAAAATCTATGCATACTTTGTTGATAAAACAATTTGAATGAAATATTAAAAAATATCTTCGTTGACATCAACTATATCGTATCCCTTTTTATTTGTAATTTAGATATATTGATATAGGTTATATATATCTAAAAATATTTAACATATTGCTGATAATAGAATTTTGGAAATTTTTTCTAATATTTTATTTTAAACCTCTATAGTGCAAAATAACGTTGATGTGACATTAAAAAAAACTTTTAAATTTGTTTGAAACCTAAAAGTAAACGAATTTGAAAAAATGCTTATGTCGCTCATTTGATGCAACAACGCCATAACTAAAGTGACCATTTGATTTTTTGTCAGAAAGCGGGGCCTGGTCGATTAAAAAACAGGATTCTGAAGAAAATTTTTTAAAAGTTACTGGATTTTAAAAAGTTTTATGAAATAGAGGGATTTTAATTTTTTTTAAATAGAGGGATACATATCTCTAAATCTTAACGTTTTGAATTTCTGAATTAAATACAAAAGAATATACACTATAGTGAAAATTGAACACTTTTCTTTTGAATATTTAATTTTTTAGTTTCTATCTTCTCAACGAGTAAAGTAATACAAAAATAATTATTAGTGTAGATTTGTAAGGGTTTTGAGTGCAAATTTGTCAGCGTTTTGTTTAAAATAGTAAATTTTAAAATTAGTTAAAATAAATTTATTTACTGCAAAAAATTAAGATATTGCTAAAATAAAAAAGTGTTCAGTTTTGCTCCATCTAAGAAAAAATTCATTTCATTTCGCGGATTAAAGACATAATATGATGGCAATTCCATTTCATTTTATCTTTATACTTTCTGGATTCTGTTCTACGCTTCCTAATTTCATTTTTAATGGGCTTTCTGTGGATCATTCTATAACGTGCTAATCTATGTTTTAAACGAATTTTGTACCAGTTCGACTAAATAAGGACTTGCATTTAGACTTGAGTTTGGCATCAATATTCCCAGAAACTGGCAGAATTTTAGCGAGTAGTTCAAGAAAATTTTCCTAGCATATAATGCTAATAATTAGTACCATCGGACCAAAACTAGGAAACTTCCCTAAACCAATAGAAAACCATCCTTACATTTTATGGTTTTCTTAGCATAATAATAATACTAAGACACAATTCTTATTTCAACAGAAATAAACTGTTATATTCAGGGAAGAATATATTTGCGTTTGCCTCTTCTTTTAGAAAGTTACTTCATACGATGTGTATTGATAAGCTGAATACCGAAAAATATTTAAATAATTTTTAAAATTCATCTTTTTTTCCCTATCATTGATTGAGAATCTGAAATTTGGTACATATTGACGAAAAAAGTTTGTAGTGTTTTGCAAAATAAGTCAAAATATTCGAAATTATGAACTCATTACAAAAAAATATTAATACTTTTTTTTCGCAGAATTTTGGATCCAAAAAAACATTTTTAAAATATTATTATTATTATTATTATTATTACCAAAATACTTGAAAGATAAGTTTGTGCTAATGTAGGTCCATCTTCGTAACTTTCGTAGAAAAAATCACCAAAATACATCAAAAAATGTCCCTGAAGGAACATAGTTGCTTACACTAAAAATTTGTTTACATAGGCAAAAACACAAACAATTTTAAATCAATGAAACCGAGTTAATGTTATAATAAATTCGAACATGTTTTCGCTTTTGGCATTGTATTGGTCACAATTAAAACAACCAAATTGTAAAGTTTTGTAGGCTACGGTCTTCATCATTATTAATTAAAGTTAAAAAATTAGAAAAATATAATTGCAACCAACCAGAGTTTTTTTATATTTTAAATTTTTTTTCTCTCTAGACCTAACTTTTGTTATCAGACTTGTATTACAGAACTACACTCCAGATATGAAGGAAAAATATTACTTTATATGGATCTATCGCTATTTATTTGGCTAATTTTTTAAATTTTATACTAGCAATCGACTATTTTCAGTACTAGCCTATTTAACAAAACGAAGGGTTTTAATTTATAAATATCTTCAACTTACATTGGGAAATATCATCTACAAATATATACGAGTACTTTACAATACATATGTTATAAATTTTTGATAATTTGTCATCATCTTTAAAATATATTAAGAATATACGATTTCATTAGTGACAATAAAATGAAAACATTTATGAATAAATTAATTCCTTCAAATCATTTATAAGTTTAAGATACCAAATGTTAGAATTATTATTATTATTTCTTTTTAATAAATATCAATAAATTTTTAAAGTTGTTGCCCTAAAATGGAGATACAAAAAATGTTATGAAATCCTAAATAAAACAGCTAACGAAATAAAACTTCAGGATTCTGTTAGTATGTTGATGTCTTTTTTTAGTGATATAACAAAAATTACAATAAACCTAAATTTTCTTCATTTATTTATAAAAAAGTCTTAACACACTTCTATTCTTCCACTTTTGCACATGTGCTATTTTTTCAAATATTTATTCATTTTCATATTTTGTCCATAGCCATTTATTTTTCTTTATACTTTTTATACGCTTGGGCATACTCTTCACTAAGTTCTCTGCAGTTTGATTTGGTATTTTTGTCAATTTTTCTTGTATCTTAGGCCAAATTTCACCTAAGTTGTTTGGTGCCCTTTCATAGATTACCAATATTCTTTTTAGGAGTGCCCACAAGTTTTCAATTGGATTTAAATCCGGACTTTGTGCAGGTCACTTAGTTAATTGAAAATTTTGATTGGAAAACCAATTTTGCAAAATTTTAGCGGTACGTTTCGGATTTCCATCTTCCTGAAAAATCACTTCTTCTTTCGAGTATTCGTACGTTTCAATAAATTATGGCAATGTGGTTTGCGGAATACTAAGATAATACTCCTTTTTCATAATACCATTTATTTTTACTAAATGTCTAATATTACACCAAGTAAAACATCCTTAAACCATAAACCATATAATAAAATAAAGAGTGCAACTGTTTATTTTACCTGATGCTTGTGAAGATTCTCATGTGACGATGCCAATTATATTCACTCGCATCTAACTGTAAACGGTTCATTTTTATTTCGCCTGACCAGATTACAAAATTCGTCGTTTTCGGATATTTAGGGCAGTATAGTGCGAAATTTGTTTATGTTTGAGTTTATGTTATTTTTCTCTCTTAATCACCTTTTTCTTTTAGATGCACTATTCCATTTTCAATTAAAGCACTTATTTTTCACTCTATTAATAATATTGGTCTTGTTCTAATAAGCAATGAAAATATATTTTTAATCACTACTTATAAAATTGAACTATTAATAGCCACACATAGAATGGCAAATCAAAACAAAAAAAGGCTAAGATTAAATTATATTTTAACTTCAAAAATATTTGAAAGAATGTTATAGAAAATGTAAATTAGGAAAATCAATAAACAATGGCTAGATTTAAAAAAAGCTTGATTTTTTAATAAAAAGCGGAAAAAAATATTTAATCGAAGTTGAAAAAGTGGAATAATCCCGCCAAAATGGGATGTCTTGTCATGTTAGTCATAACGCAAAAAATCTATTTTTTCAGGAGACGCATTTTTAGTTTTTATATATTTATTTAAACTTTAAATGAAAATAATATTATGGTCAAATTAAATCACTTTTCCGGATAACGTTGTTACAAGTAATACATAATTTCTAGTATGAAAATCCAAAAAACATTTTGCGATGGGGAAGAAAAAAAAAAATAAATTTTGCTTGTATTCATAACAAAAACTAAATAAAATTCAAGTAATAAAAGTTTAAAATGAAAATTTTATTAACTTAATTATTTGCATTATTTAAAAAGATAACTATATAGAATTTTCGGAAAATACTTAAAACAATTAGAAAAGTAACAGTGAAGTAAGTTTTGCCATATTAAGTAACTTTAATGTGCAAACGTAATTGTGAATTTGGGTTTAAGTGACAGGGTCTTATATGGAAGCTATGGTCATTTATTGTCAATCCTTCTGAAATTTGGCTGTAAGATTAATACTTAAATTTATTTTCACTATCAGGTGTGTCACAGAAATTTTTCGGAAGTGAAAATGTTCGTATAGTCGAATTCGTAACGTTTTTGTTTTGCTTCTTCAGCCTTAATACGTTTTTGCAAATCCGAAAGAAATTAAAAACACATTTTTCCTTAAGAAAATGTGGCATCATTATATAACAGCTGATTAATAAACAAGGAAAATGAAAACAAAATAAGAGAATCAACAAATGAAATCAAAAGTGATATTTGTGTTTACTATTAAAAAGTTGTGAAAAGTGTAAACAAAATAGTTTTATATGATTTTAAATATGCCTGGTGTTTCAATTGTGACTGTATTAGAAGAAATAATAAATGAATATTTCCTTGAAAAACTGAGGCGAAAATCATTAAGGGACGCATCAGATCCTTTGTCTTTACTAATTTCCTTTTGTTTGTATTCTTAAATGATGTTACCAAATCGTATTTGTTTACATTTTTATTAAATACATATGGTAACTATGCAAAAAAAAGACTTTATTGGTAGCACGAAATTATTTATTTTCACATTTTTTTGGCCACTTAAAATTAAATTTAAGAAAATTATTAATTTTTGGATAAAATTCGATTTTTTTTAAGTGAAATTAATAAATGAATAATTTATTGTTTATTTTCATTAACTTTTTGTGTTTTTTTTATCTGTAAAGCGGTGAAAATATCAATTTCACTTTAACATTTTAAAGTGGATTGAAAACGAAAAATTTTTTCGTTTTTCGTTTTCTGAAGAAGCTAAATACGATTTCATTTTCACTTTCGTACGAATTTGTGATCTGTGACATACCTGTATATTCTATATTTATTCGAATATTTATATAGGAATTATGAATGAAAAAGTAATTCCGAGAGAGGTTTCTGTATGGGAGAAACGATCAATTTTAGACCGATCCTCATGATTTTTTGTTAGTATGATTTTTATTTAGACAAAACCCATTTAAGATGATTTTTATTTAAATACGGATATTTTATTTTCGGAAAAATGTTAATATGGGAGGAGAATAAAATAATTATTGCATTTTAACTAATTTTATTGTGTAACTTCATTGGTCCAAAATAGGCTCAGTTACTTTTAAAACTGCGACCAACAGATTAGGTGATGCACGGACAGCCAGACGGACAGAAGTTTACGCAAAACGAAAAAAATTAATTCAAAAAGTATTTTTTCGATGTATTAATGCAACAAAATTTTTAACAAAGCTCTATACACCTTCCCTAGATTTAAGCGCCATTTTTGGCGATTGTACCCCACTGTGTTATGTGGTTTATAGCAAATGAGCAATATGTATATAGTAGGGTATCCAATCGACTAACCGTCATTGGGCTATCCGATTAATTTTTTTCGAATAATTTAAAATTGCCTATTTTCGAATAACAATTAAACCGAATAATTTGTGTTGAATAACCGAAATTAAATTTTCTGGAGTTATAAATTTAGATTTTTTTTTACTTTTAAGATAAATTTATGTGAACAACATCTCTTTGTTATGTCTGTTATATCCCAACAAAAAAATTTAATTAGTAGAGAGGTACTTTTTCATTACTTTATAAGGCATCCAAAGATATTATTAAAAAGGAGATTCAAATTATTGTTTTGCTATAAAACGTTGAGATGAAGTTGTTGTTTCTGCAAATACTTGTTACTAAAAAGAAATGTTTTAAACAAATGTAAAGTAATGTTATGTTTTATTAAAAAATATGTAGACTTACATAAAAATTAAAAAATCCTTGCGCCGATAAATATGAAAACCCGAATAATTGGATACCCTAGTATGTACATAACAGTGTTGCCTTCTTTTTTAATTTTAAAATGTATTTTTTATCGTACTCATTAGTTGTTGATATTTTTAGAATTTATAAATAGAACGACTACAACCAAAATGAACTAATGAAAAATCGCCTAGAAAATTCCCATACAAATTTGGGTTGTTTCATGTAAAATTAACTCAATATTTTGTAGTGATTTGTCGCCATTTTAGAACTATTATTCTTTTTTGAACATTTCTCAATTTGTGGGTGATTTTTGGCTTTTATACGACTTTTTTTAATTATATTCATATTTAGTTCTATGGTTATTGAAGTATATTCAAAATAATTATAATCGATTTAGTAAGTCCATAAAATTAGTTATTATTGGTTTGTAGAATGAAGCGCCGCAGCCGAAAATGAAATGATTTTCAATGAAGATATGTCAAAATATGATGTCCAAAATATGCTAAAATATGCTGTAAAAAATCAATGCCAAAATTCTTAAAAATATCTGAATCGGATAAATAACTAACAGTTTGATTCATTTGAAGTCCAAGAAAATACATGATTTTACATATTTTTGGTTGCCCTGCTTATCACTAAATAGGTAACTGTTTACAATTTACAAATTTCGCTTTTTGTAAGGAATATTGTCATGAGTATTAAGTTTTAAACTACAATATTTTTCAAACTGGTTCCGATATTTATTTAATTTTTTCACCAAAATATATCTTGTATTATCAATAATTTTTCGATATTTTCTATATATATAAAAGAAAGTAATGTTAGTTACTATTGTTATAACTCAAGAACGACTAGACCGATTTTGATGATTCTCACCAATTCGGACCGGTCACTGGCCAGAAAAGGATAATACGAAAAAAAATTCGCGAAAAATCCGCGATAAAAAAAAACTCTTTTTTGTCATAATTTCTTTGCCTTAATAATCATTAAAAATATTTTTTTTAATACAAATTATAACAATTACTGTTTCTGTTTCTATCGAAACGCTTACTTTTTTGTGCAATTTGTTTTCTGGTGGTGGTGTAGAATTCTATTTCCAAACGGTAAGTTCCAAGTAAAGCTCATCATTTAGTGAGGTTGTGATATTTAAAACCATTTGTTGTATTTTTGGCATTCGTTATTAAGTGTTATTCACAATGCCGCGACCCCGGAGATCTAATATTTCGCGTCGAACACGTAATGCAAGTACTTATCGTAATATCGTCAATCAATTGAATATATATGAACGAGAAATCGCACGAGAACAACCCCGTATTAGTTTGGCCCGACTTCGTACATCACAAACGCAGGAAGAAAGGCAGGCGAGAAATGAAACGGCTCGGTTAGCAATGAGAAATCGTCGAGCAAATGTAGCAATTCAACAACTTTAAAATTTTTAATCAACGCATAAGAAGAATTGCTTCAAGTTCTGATTTGAATCAAGCAGCGTTCCATTACAACTGCAATTTCGACTACAGCTCTCATCATTCCGTTCAAAAAAAAGACATTGTCTATCCGCTAACCTTAAGATGAAGTAATAAATAAATATAAATTCAAATTTGCCTTAAATACATGCGTATATTTTTTGATTGAGCCCACATCTACATCATATTTAAATTCTTCTGTAAAAAACACTTTATAATAGGTATTCCTTAGATTTTTATTTAAAGGTCGTAAATTTCGTTAAAATATCAATTTAAATCGTTCAGTAATACAACACTAATGTTTGCTTAGGGCCAGCAACGCGGCTCGGGTCAGCTTCTACATCATATTTAAATTCTTCTGTAAAAAACACTTTATAATAGGTATTCCTTAGATTTTTATTTAAAGGTCGTAAATTTCGTTAAAATATCAATTTAAATCGTTCAGTAATACAACACTAATGTTTGCTTAGGGCCAGCAACGCGGGTCGGGTCATCGTTCAGTAATACAACACTAATGTTTGCTTAGGGCCAGCAACGCGGCTCGGGTCAGCTTCTACATCATATTTAAATTCTTCTGTAAAAAACACTTTATAATAGGTATTCCTTAGATTTTTATTTAAAGGTCGTAAATTTCGTTAAAATATCAATTTAAATCGTTCAGTAATACAACATTAATGTTTGCTTAGGGCCAGCAACGCGGCTCGGGTCAGCTAGTTTTTAATAATTTAAAATTTGTTACTATTTACAAAATCGTACAAAAAATATTTTTTTTTCAGTATTCTTCGAGAAATATTAATGATGCAGTTATAATAGACATATACTGATAGCATATAAAAGTAAGTAAGAAATCGTGTTGTTTTAGTTTCGATAAATCAAAAATCTTTTTAAAGTTTTAACTTTATAGCTTCACAACTTTTCATCGCACTGATACAAATGATTAACGCGGTGAAACTTTACATGCATAAATATTGGTTAATAAAACCACAAATCGACTTTCGTGACAGAAGCAAACATTTTTACTCAAATTAATTTTTTTAATTTCTTTACATAACAGCTTCTGTGATTAAAATAAACAGGTTATAAAACCTTTTCCCTTTTTATTTAGTAATCGATCATCAATAGTTTCTAATTAATTAACGAAAATGAAATTGTTTATTAGGTTTTATTTAGTCGACAATGTTTCACGTTGCAAAAGTTATTCATACATACTATATTGCACAGTGGGGCAGAACCGAAATTTTTTGGAAATAAATCTGTAACTTCTGATCGGCTGGTTGGATTTTCATGAAATTTGGTATAGGCGTAGCAGAGGATGTACAATGTTAAGTTTGGAAGGGGGGCACAACAAACCCCTCAGTGGCAGAGCTAAAGGAGCTCAAAGTTGGGTACCTCTGACATAAAAAATATTTATTCGCTTGCAAAATTTTTGTTTCTCGTCCGATTTCAAATATTTTTATATATGTTGTTGTAGGCTCTGATAAAATCTTTAAAAAACATGCTTACATGTCCTATTTATCTCTTGTAGTTTTCGAGTTATTTGCGTTTGAATTTTTAGCCACCATAATTTTGCATGTTCTTGGTCCAGTTTTTTTCATATATATCCTAGTATTTCCGACCGATTTTATTAGTTTTTTTCTTAACTAGTTAAAGAACAAAATTATGTATTGAATAAAAAAAAAAATTGAAGTCGATATCTTTACCGAGTCCAAAAATAAACGATTTTGAATTTGAAAATTGCAAAAAAGACGACTTTTTGTGTTTTTTTAGCCGAAAAAATATCTACACTCTTTTTTATCTAAAATAAAATTTTCTTTAGCAACATATAACAGATTTGCACTTTTCTGAGAGGTAACTTCACAGAGATGACTTTAAGATAAAAAACAAGCCCAATAACTCAATTTTTTTTATTCAATACATAATTTTGTTCTTTAACTAGTTAAGAAAAAACTAATAAAATCGGTCGGAAATACTAGGATATATATGAAAAAAACTGGACCAAGAACATGCAAAATTATGGTGCTTAAAAATTTAAACGCAAATAACTCGAAAACTATAAGAGATAAATAGGACATGTAAGCATGCTTTTTATAGGTCTTATAAGGACCTACAACAGCATATAAAAATATTTGAAATAGAACGAGAAACAAAAATTTTGCAAACGATTAAATATTTTTTATGTCAGAGATACCTAATTTTGAGCCCCCTTAGCTCCGCCCCTGGGGGGATTGTTGTATTCCTCTGGAAACGTAACATTGTCCACTTCTCTGCTAAGCCTGTACCAAATTTCATGAAAATCCAACCGGCCGATCAGAAGTTACAGATTTATTTCCAAACAATTTCGGTTCTGCCCCACTGTGTATTGTACGTATACATATTGTTACGTTTTTACCTTTTCAAAACGGTTGTTTATTTCCTTTAAATAAACTTGTACTTTGATGGCAAATAACAGCAGTTTAGTAGTTTAAAAATTGTAACGACTCTTTATTTATTATAAATGTACAGCAATAACAGTTTAAATAGTCACTTGCGTTCTAATATAAACACACACTTAAATTACACACTTTAAACAACACATTTTAATAATGTACAAAATTATACAGCCCAGGCAGTTAATTTGTCTTTACTTAACGACGCTTCCAATTAGACTCACTCAATGGTGTTCTCACGGCCAATTTATATACACTGTATTACTTACTAGATGTTTCTTGAAAGCTCTATTTCTTTCTACAATGTTCTTAACGGACAAACTAGAGCTTTTGATGTTAATGTTAGCAGCTTAAACATTTAGTGTTGCCATACTTAAAAACAATGGTGAAAGCTTTTTATTCAATGTTGTACGTTTAGAACTATGTTAATAATTTTTACAGCTATGTTAACTGCTGTTAACATAAACGGAAATGTCTGGAAGCATTGAGAAAGATTTAAACCGGCCGTTAAAACCGTTATATTTGAATTCAATTACAATTTCGTAACACTGTCCCCCGCTTAAGCCTGTTCGTCCCGAATAGGCACGAATTCATTTTTCCCATAGGCAGCTAGTCGTTCTAGATGTACGACCTTCATTTTAGATCTCGAGCTCTTTTCTTTCTGTATTCTGTACACCACATCGTTTAATTTCTTAATCACTTTGTATGGTCCACCCCAATGGGTTTGTAGTTTGGGAGACAGTCCTTTCTTACGTTGTGGGTTATACAATAGTACAAGCTGGCCTTCGTTAAATCCTTCACAATTCGTTGCTTGATCGTATCTGGATTTCATTTTATCGCTGGTCATTTTTATTCGTCTGCTTACGAATTCATGTAGTTCGTTCAGGTCATCTTGCTCTTGGGAAGTGTTTTCCTTATTTGTTGATGAGGGCCTAACGAAGGTTTTTGCTGTTACAAGATCACTTGTTATTTCTGATGGTTCTACCACCCACAAACTGTTGTCCTCACGATCTCCCTCCATACGAGCCCATACTAAAGTTTCTGACTGTGGTGGTAGCTTCTGATGCTCGACGGTAACTAGCTTTCTTACTTGAGTCCTATTTTCATATCCGACGTCAAGGGGTATCTCCACATTTCGCCAAATCATAACTTTTTGTCCCATATCCAAAGTAATGCCATGGCTAATCATGAAATCAGCACCAATGATAACTTCATCCACAATATCGGCAACAATGAATACATGATTGACGGTAACGTTGGCAATGGTTAATTTCACATTTACTTTACCGTAGACCGTGGCCGGCTCCCCAGTAGCTGTGCGCAGGCTTACCCCATATAATGGTTCAATTGTTTTCTTGACTAAATCTGACCTGACGATAGACTGTGATGCCCCGGTGTCTACAGTAAAAACGTGCTTCTGACCGTTGATGTACCCCGAAGCAGTAAGATTGCTATTTTTCTGTTGCATTATGGATATGGAGATGGTGGGGCCCTCAGATGTGGGAGCTAGCTCTTGCCCCATAGTGCCAGCTCGTTTTAGTTTAAAGGTGATTCTTGTGATGATTTGACTGCCGGTTATTTTCTTGAGGCGAGGCAGATCTGATTTGTTTTCTTGGTGCTTTGCAGTTTCCCTGAATATGACCCGATTTACCACAGTTATAACATCTTACTCTGACTTTACTTTGCTTATCATTAAACGCCTCCAAAACTTTTTTTAATTCGTCGACTATATTTCTCTCATTATCAGGAACAACTTCAACATTTCGCACCTTGCATATTTGCGGCTTTGAAATTATTTTCGCCGTTTCTTGTGCCAGTGCGAATGAGACGGTTTCAGTAAATGTTGGTTTAGGTGTGGCACATACCGCGTGTTTTATTTCAGGATCGCGAATGCCATTAACAAATGCCTCTATCTTGAAATGGTCCAAAAACGGGCTGTTTTCCCCTGGATAAGTAAGCTGCAGCAAATGTTCGATTTCCAACGCAAAGTCTTGTAGTGTCTCATTGGGCTTCTGCACTCTACCACGCAATTCCATTCGGTATAATTCCTTTTTATGTTCACCACCGTACTTACATTGTAGCGCCTCCATTATATCATCATAACTGTTTCTGTTACACGCTTTCGAGAACTACTGCTGCATTTCCTTTTAAGGCCAATATCAACTCTATAGCTTTTTCTTCGTCGCTCCACATGTTTCTAATGGCAATTGTATCAAACTGGAACTTGAACACATTAAATGGTGTGGTGCCATCAAAACTAGGGTCGGTCAGCTTTTTATCAACGACGTTGGCACCTTTTTATCAATGCCATCCACTCTGCTGTTTATAACTTCCGAAATTTGCTGAAGTTTCTCGTTTGTCGCTCTAGAAGTTTCTTTGGCTTCTTTAACTTCAGAAAGAAGTTTCTCGTTATTTACTTTAGAAGTTTCTTGAACTTCAGCAAGAAGTTTCTCGTTATTAGCTTTAAAAGTTTCTTGAAATTTCATTTCCATTATTTTATTTTCTTCTTTAACTTCTTTAAATTGCTCCATCAAAGCAGCAAACATTGTGGATAAATCCATGCTTGTTGTTGTACGGGTAGAAGCTTCCATTTCTTCTTTATACTCGAATTCGTAAGTTCCGATGTCAATATTACGCCGCTTGAATTCATCTATCAGCCTCTTTTGTATTTCTGCTTTATTACCAGCTGTAGGTAACTCCAACTTATTCAATTCTCTCTTGAGTTGCTCCACT
The DNA here is from genome assembly GCA_932274085.1 of Protocalliphora azurea. Taxonomy (NCBI): domain Eukaryota; kingdom Metazoa; phylum Arthropoda; class Insecta; order Diptera; family Calliphoridae; genus Protocalliphora; species Protocalliphora azurea. The sequence goes on along the minus strand of OW026519.1, from coordinate 108,534,615 downwards.
TTCAACTCTTCAAACTTCATGACTGCTTATTATTTTGCAATCCCACTTCTGACACCAATTGTTACGTTTTTACCTTTTAAAAAAGGTTGTTTATTTCCTTTAAATAAACTTGTACTTTGATTGCAAATAACAGCAGTTTAGTAGTTTAAAAATTGTAACGACTCTTTATTTATTTAAAAATGTACAGCAATAACAGTTTAAATAGTCACTTGCGTTCTAATATAAACACACACTTAAATTACACACTTTAAACAACACACTTTAATAATGTACAAAATTATACAGCGGTTAATTTGTCTTTACTTAACGACGCTTCCAATTAGACTCACTCAATGGTGTTCTCACGGCCAATTTATATACACTGTATTACCTACTAGATATTTCTTGAAAGCTCTATTTCTTTCTACAATGTTCTTAACGGACAAACTAGAGCTTTTGATGTTAATGTTAGCAGCTTAAATATTTAGTGTTGCCATACTTAAAAACGGTGAAAGCTTTTTATTCAATGTTGTACGTTTAGAACTATGTTAATAATTTTTACAGCTATGTTAACTGCTGTTAACATAAACGGAAATGTCTGGAAGCATTGAGAAAGATTTAAACCGGCCGTTAAAACTGTTATATTTGAATTCAATTACAATTTCGTAACAATATGTATACATACATAGTTGTATGCAACAAGTTATTTATTCAGATATTTCCTTTTGAATGAAGCGTTAAAAGATATGAAAAACTAATAATATTTAAAAAGAAATTTACCGTTCAGATTAATCAAAAATGACAATCACGAAATGTACTATTATATCATACAACAGCCTTATAAAATATTTAAAAATATCTTAGTTCATCAACAATGTTGATATGGGTATCAAATGCTAGAATAAGATTTAGAAATGCCAGTAAAATTTTTTTTGTTTGAACTTTTTGCTTCTTTATATGTAAAAATATACTTTAAATATTTTATTATTAAATATCCTTGAGGTTTTGCAACAAATTATTCTGAAATTATATTATTTTTGAAAACATTGTAATTGAATTTCTGAATCACACTTTTTGTCTTTCTAGCTTAAATAGTTCATATTTTGTACAATTGTAAAAAGACCTGCCAGTGTTTACGTATTATAATTGACACAGTTCTCTTTTTAGACTTAAAAACTAAGGTTATAGAAAATAGTTCAAATCGGTCTATTATTATACATATCCCTTATAGAAGTGTTTCCAAGAAATATGCTTTTGTGATCATAATTATGTTTAATATGCACATATTTATATGAAATTCGAGGTACTCGTAAATTGAATTTTTATCGGCATTAGATATACTATCAAATTTCAAGAGCTAGGATGTATAATTGATCATAGCTTCCATATAAGTAGCCTTCCCGAAAATTATTTTATCGTATATAAATACTATAAAAATGTTAGTACCGAAATAAAATTTGGTATAATTATTTTGTATTTAAGTATAAACCATGCTATCAAGCTTCGCAAAGATCGGCCTATAATTGATCATGTCTCTAATACACCCCCAATTCCAGAATGTCACTTTAACACGCATAAATGGCATAAAAATAATTTACTTTGTGATTTTATTTGCTATAAGGTATTACATGGCCGCACTTGTCTGACTTAACTTTTTCATGTTAATTGCTCCTAAAACAAAATTAAATATAATAAAAAAATCGTAGCCGGCTTTTCTTTCGCAGATTAAAAATACGAGTAATGAATTTAAAGTTAAATGAATTGAAATACTCAATTTATTATCATTCAAATTTTTAAGTAAAAACATTATTTGGAAGGCATTAGCATATAGTCTTCCAAATAATGTTTTTACTTAACATAAAAATTACTTTAAATTTAAATACAATGGCTGCAAAAATGCTCGAAGTCCTAATAAAGTGAACATTAAATTTGTACTTTTGTTCTTAGGAATAAATTGTATGTATTAAAGTAATAAAGTTAAAGCCATAAAACTTTGGTATTCGAAACTGAATATTTATATTATTTTCGTAATTATTTGTTGGAAAATCTCAATGATTAAATATTTGAATGACATTTATTGCAACATTTATGTAAATTATTTTAACATAAAGTAATCATATATAATACAAAAATTCTCCTCATTAATTTAATACCCATATCGCTTATAATAGCAATTAGAAAGCAACAAAATAAAAAACTAACCTCGTGAATTATGAGTTTTAGTTCTTCTCTTAAGATTTGTTAAACTTGAACTAACTTTATTATGAAATTTTTTTTTTTTCTTATACAAATTTTCTTAATCTAAAATCTTATTACTATGAATAAAAAAAAAACGTATTTTTTATGAAGAAAGCAAAATTGATTTCCTCATATTGACCACTAAAATATTAAATTTGTTTTTATTATATTTTTGGTTCAACGACAATGAAAAGAAATATATAATGAACGAATAAAATTTTTTAAAATTTGGAAAGGAACAAAGTAAACATTTTTTAACTCATGTTAATTAAATTTTTTGTGTCATTGGCCCAATTTATGGTTTGTTTATTATACTTGGCTATTATTTTGTTAAAGCCTACGAGGAGTGGTTGTGGAAGTACATATGTAACTCATCCCACCTTGGATAAAGGATTCCCCTGAACTCTTTCATTCGATGCCATACATTTTCTGTGTAGTACATTTATTAATATAATTATTAGGAGAACTACCACAGTTGGTGACATAATATAAGATAAAATTTCATTGTTATATTTTATTTCCTCTATTTCTTTTAAATTCTGAATAGTTGTTAGTTTTAATTCTTCCATTGTAACATTTCGAAATTTGTATATAATTGTATTATGTTTAATATTTACAATTTCAGTGTTATCATTCGTTGTCAATTTACATTTTTTTCTATTGTACAATGTTTTATTGGTTTACATTCGTTAAGAAATAAATTTTCATTATATTTATATGTAATATGTATTATAATAAAATATATTCTAAATTTCTCCATCTATTTCTTTATTTAAATATGGTACTGATATTATAGTTATAATTTAGAAGATATTTTATTGAATTTTTCTCCAGTTTTAATTTTATTAAAATCAGCATTTGTTGAGAAATTTAAGGCAAAAAACTTTTATTTTTTTATTTTAATAATACCCAGATAATTTTGTGAACAGGTTCCCAGTTTATAAGTTTTAGAATAGGTTCCACTAGAATCGGATGTTTTTGGAGAAAAAATACGTTCTTTAATGTTTATTTTGTTTTTTTATTTAAATAACATTAAGGACAAAATTTCTGATTTTTTATAATAGCTAAAAGTTTCATGTTTATTTTATTTTTTACTTAAATAACAGTAAAAGAAAATTATAATTATTATTCATTCGTTTAGAAAATAGCCTTCAAATATTCCATATTTAGTTTTATATTATTTCTATCCTCTAACAGCTTTTTTTGCCTTTTTCTTTTGCTTCTTCATCTAAGATGTTAATGACATCTTCTCCATGATAAAGGAATTTGTGAACTGTTGCAGACAGATTTCTCCATGGATATTTGGTTGTATATACTCGTGCAGTTTCCTTCACATAATCACCTAATTTTCTAACATAAATTTGTTTATTGTACACAAGTACATCTATAATTGTTTTAAATCTTGAAATAAAATTGTTATCAACAGCTATTATTTCAGATGCTCTTTCGGGATCTGAAAAGAAATTCATTCTGAAGAACATTCTTATTGATCCTGTATGTTTAAAATCCAAATCATAACTGATTTTCAGTATGTGTTCCATGAAAAAATTTTGGGAATAATTTCAGTCAAATGGGAAAAGTGTTCTACAGATGGGTCCAGTTCTATTCCACTAAAATGTTACTAAAATGTATATAAGAAAACATTTTATAATACAGCAGGTATAAACGGTACATTGACATATCATACAATTTTTTAAAGACTATTATAACAATTTGCGAGTAATGATAATTTACTTCAGATCAGATTTACAAAAATCATATTTTTTTATAAAATAACATAAAAAATTTGTCTTTAATAGCATGCCACGCCCACAATTACCTATACTTTGATCTAATTTTTGGCTACCTTAGTTTCAATATGTTTATTATGGAATGACAATGAAATTAATATAAATATATATATATATATATATATATATATATATTCATTTTTATCTATACACGTACTCTTTTGTTTCTCATGAGTAACAGTTATTTGTATTTTGAACCTATTGACAACTGTTTCCAAAATGGGACTGCTATATCTTATATCTTCTTCTTGCGAATAGACTGTTTCTATTTTGACTGATTTGCTATTGTTTTCTTCGTCACCTTTAAGCCCCATACTATTGTAAGTAATTCCTTTTCTATTGTAGCGTAATTAGTTTCATGTTTATTTAATGTTTTAGAAGTCTAAGCAGCTCCAATTATGAAACTAGTATCTGTGGTAATTTTAGTTTTTTGATTTTATTTTATTTTTTTCTTTTTTGTAAATTTAGGATATCTTAGTATTAGTGACAACATCTTTCAATTTTTCAAACGACGCTGCGAGCAAAAGAAGTTATAAGCAGATAAATTAATTAATAATAATTCGGATTCAAACTTCAAAAGATATGTATAATTAAAACTACATACAATGTGAAGTATTTTCTCTTTTTACTAAATGATAAACACACAGAAAAAAATAAAAATCGATTTCAATTACAAAATTGCTTAAATCAATTAAAATTATGTTTATGTTCGTTTGTGAAAATTTCGGCTGTTGTGGAGTAACATTTAAAAAATGCACACTAAAAAGAAAACTAAGAGACATGTGAGATTATGTTTCTACAAATATTCAAAAATAATGAAAACAAAATTATCTGTTGCTTCTTTAAAGGTTATCCGGATTCGCTATAGAGTAATAATAGCTTGATATTTAATTCTTGTTTCAATAATGGAAAATTTTTCAATAAAACTAAAAATTTTTAACAATTCTAAATTTAGCTAATATTAAATGGTTTCTCTTATTCTTATACTAGATTAAAAAAAATTCTTCATATTCCATTAAGATTACATACTTCCAAAATATTGTCCGCATATGATAAAGTTTAAATTTATTAAAAAAAAATTTTGTATGTTCTTTCTTTATTATTATGTTTTCAAAATATTTTTGTTTTTGTGTCAAATCTTTTAAAGAATTTTAAAGAAATTTATGTAAAATAATAACTATAACGAATTAAAAAGTTAATTTAAGTAATTATTAATATATTTAAAGATCAATGCAAAATAAAACAACAGACTAGTTGAAATGTTTTTCGAATATTTTTTTCTGTGAGTGACTAAAATTGCATTTTTTTCTGATATTTCAAAAAACTAAAATATATACGCCTTACAAACATAAAAGTTCCAAATATGAACCAAATTTGAAGACCTATAATATTTTTCATATGTGATGTCTCATGGAATTCATGATATACTTAAATAATATTTTTCAAAATATCTAAGTAACTTTTTGCATGTATTTTTTCATAAGGAAGTTCCTAGATTACAAAATCGCATAGATAACGAAAGAGGACATACATATAAGTAGAAATCATAAAATTTTCTATATTCGAAAAGAAGCATGAAAACCAAATAATTACATTATGGAAATATTAATTCATGAAAGAAATAAAACTAAACGAAAACCAAGATTTTTTTAAAACTCAACGTCAAACAAACACTTGCGCTTTACTGTATTCAGTTCCTACTCCAGAATCGTAAAAAATATTTTCTAGAATCACTCTACTAAATATAAAGACTTTATAATCTTCACCGAATTTTAGGTAAAATTATTAAATGATTTTTACAATGCATCGATTGTGGATCTGCATTATTTTATTGAATTTTTGTTTATATTGGTTTTCCCATTATTGTAAAAATATCACATATAGACAAGCGATTCTGCCCTACTTGGCGAGTTTAACCCATGGGTGGGATATTTTCGGCGGTTTTGATCACTTCAGAAATCTATATAAATAAATTAATCTACCTTTGTACTTTATAGACAGCTAAACAGCTGGACCGATTTTCTTGAAATTTCAGAAAGTAAAAAGTATTACTTTATTTTTCGATAGGACCAGGGGAAATGGTACCGTATATATTAAGAACTATTATAGCAAAAGTCTTAAAATAAAAACATTTGTGGGAAAAACTTTCTCATTAACCTCCATAATTAAAGACGGGTAGGATCAGAGAGAATGGCAGCCCTCATACAAAGAAATTACCTTATTGACACATCTAAACATATGGCGAAAGCGCTCAAATTTTGTGGGAACTACTTTCTTATCATATTGCATTTATAAAGAAAGATAGGACGGATATGGCCAGGAGAAGGGTAACCCCTATACAAAACATATATTAATTTTTGCATATCTAAAGTAGTAATTTATTGAGTGTTAAAAAGTTGTAGAAAAAATTTAATTTCAAATTTTGAATAACATAGGCATAGGCTGAGGAGGAATAGTAGCGCCCACATGAACTAAATATTATATCGGTAAATATTATTTATCGGAGCATATAACGTATATATGTATATGTATATAAATATATATAACAGTAAATGTTGTTTATCGGATCAGAGGAATCGAAGCGCATTGAATTAAGAATCTTTTTAGTAATTTAAAAATCTCAGAGAAGATTTGCATTTGTAAAAGTGTCAAAGTATGGGTTCAATCATACTTCTAGTATCTTTTTACTTATATTAGGCAAAGAAAGAGTACATGTAGAATGACTTTTTTGTTGCATTATCATCTTCCTATTGTCGGTTTTACAAAGATTTTTGTTTTGTAATCTGCTGATATTTTTTCTCACATTCTACCGCACACTCTAATAATAACACTTGTTGTTTTTATTTCCTTGTACTCGTTTGTATGCATGTATGTACGCACATATGCCCAGTGCTAAAAAGAAGGATTTAAGAAGGCCTTTTTTATAGCCAGAAGAACTTCTCTCTGCATTCCATGTTCACGTATTTTTTACACGCGATATCAATAAGAGCAAGGCCTTACACATTCACGACCCCGCATTGAATAAAAACATTCAGCAGGCCTTCTGAAGAAATGCTAACAACAGACCTTCTGAAGAAAAGCTGTCAGCAGGTCTTCTACACTGTATAATTAAAAATTTTCTATTTATATAAAATATAATTTTTTTTATTTTAAATTATTAAAAAGTTTAAAATTTAGAAAAAAAAAGTTTAAAACTTAGAAAAAAAAAGATAAAAAATCAGTATTAAAAATCATATCTGAACTTTTGGCAAAACATCTTAAGTCGAGATAAGACAATTTATCCAAAAATTTACATTTTCATAGTTGATTTTTTTCATTGTTTAACTCTCCTGAAAAGAAATTAAACTTCCGTTAATTTATTTTGTCAAAAGTGCACTATTTTTAATAAAAGGATAACAGTGACAAAATTCGTCTTTAATTCAATTTCATAAGTTTTTTCCCCATGGTGAACAATAGTGTCAGTAACAACGTATACAAAATTTAGAATGGGATTATGAGGAGATGTTAAAAAAATTTACTTTTAGTAAAACAGTCGTTTTTTTTTTGAGTAAAAATTTTAAATCTCATAGTTTTATTTTATTTTAAAATTTGATTATATATATAAATGTTCAAAATGGTGGCAATATATTCAAAAAAAGGACAACTAATAAAAAAAAGTAATTATGACCATATTTCAAAAAAGTATTCCTCGTTAGAAAATGCAAAGTACTTCACTTTTACCTTTCCTACCCCTAACGGTATTTCACAATGCATAGTTTGTGTCTTTGGTATTGGTTTTAAATTAAGTTTTATTTCATTATACTTTGAGTCGTTATATATTTTTTCTGGTACGTAAGCAAAATTCATATTTTTAATATTTTCTGCTGCCCACTGATACATTAAAATAGGGGTATTTATAACATTTTTGCTTCGAAGACTTGCTCTAGCTACTAAACTTTTTAGTGTACCTCCAAGACCATCACACACATTTTTGCCATGAGCAGTTGCGAAAAGTTACATTCAGCTTTAATTTGGAACTTGTTTTCATGACGCGTAATATTAAAAAAAATGTGTCTTATTTTTATATTGGGCAGCGGAGCCATCTGAAAAATAATATATCTTTTTCGGGACTTTGATAGATCTGGAAATAAAGCCATTGTGTTTAGTGATATCACTTATAATAACAAACTTGTAAATTTTAGTTCATTATTTTCTTTATAGTAAATTCCAAAGTGATGAATTATTGCTAGTTCATTTGACCAATGGTATGATTGGATTTCATCTGGAATTTTAAATGAATAATTTTCTGAAAAGTCTAATACTATTAAGAATTCATTTTCACCAAAATTTTCTTTTATGTTATTAAAATACGTGCTATATTGTTTATAGAGAAACGAATGTTTAAGTAATTTTGGAAGCCGGGAAATAAAGTTCTCAATAAAATCATCGACAGTTTCAAATTTTGATTCTAAAAACTTTTATTGGTTTGTGTCCAATTATTATATCAAATTAATTATATGTCGTTTTTGTCATAATATTCTTGCAAAACTGCTTTTATATTTTCAAAACCTGGGCATTTACTGAAATTTCCAAAATAACATTGTGGAGTTTTTTTTTTTTTTTTGACATATACCCAAGTTCAGCCACGTATGATAATCTGAATGGGTACCACTGCTGCCAACAAGAACACATTCCTTGGGTCTATGCGAGGCGAATTTAGTAAATCCTATCTTATATTCAGGAAATTTATTTTTAAATTTCACATATATTTCTTTTAAATTACACAACAATAGTCTCTTTTGAATGTGAATTCTTTTATTTTCCACCTTTTGTGATAAGAATTTAATAATGAAAAGCTTTATTTACTACATATTTTTAATTATAGAAAATATGTTACCTTTATGGATTTAAAATCTTTTTTTCTGGTCATTACTCTAATAAATTCATCATTGTAAAAAAAGTTTTGTTTATCACTTATTTTTGGATTTTATTTTTGGATTTTCTGTTGAAACATTTTCCTTTCTTTCCACTGTAAGATTTTTACTTTTTTTATGGCATATTTTGATACGGTTGGGATTTCTTTTTTAATTTGTTTAATGGTGCACATGTCAGGATAAACTTTAAGCAAATTAGCTTTTAATTCCTTCTCATCCAAGTTTTCGATCCGAATTTTCAATGAGGACAAAATTTCAGAATTTAAGGTGCTTGACTGAAAATAAAATAAAAATGTGAAATTTGATTTTTTTATTCAAAAGACCGACATTGTTTTACTAAAAGTAAATTTTTTTTCACCATCCTTCATGGTACTATTATACATCTTTTACACGTTGTTACTAACATTATTGTCCACCATGGAGAAAAAACTTATGAAAATGAAAAAGATATGTTTTTTTAAATATCCTTGAATTAAAACTACAATTAATAGGCATTCATTTGAGCCTAATTTTTTTTAAATCGGATAACTGGTTAAAAAGTTATATCAAATTAAAGTTAGTGCGTTTGAAATTTGTTTGAAAAAATCGAACTTTGAGCAGCGGTAAAATCTAAATGATGACGAATTTTTAAATTTTAGGGAACTTCAAATTTTGCACAGACGTAGTAAATATATCCAATGAACGGAGATGATGATGCGTGTTCGAAAATATTTGTTCTGTTTCATTTTTATATTGTTTTTGCAAAGGCCTTACTATATAAGACTGGTTAGAATGAGCAACTGCATTTTAGAGAATGTGTAAATAGATCTTCTAGAAGGCCTACGCGATGGAGGCCTTGACATTTTTAGCGCTGGGTGAATGTCGGTGTGATTCAATGTGTTTTATTTGAATTCTTTTCACATTCCTTCCGTCATTATACAGGATGTGCTGATACGACATGTTGAATATGTGTTGAAACATTTCTGATGTGCAAATAACGTGGGTAGTGTTTTCTTCTTTTCCGATTTTGTTTGCTATTTTCCCTTTCTTTAAATTTTCTCTACGGGTTTGTGTTTAAGAATGATTTTAACAACATAAGTGTGTACATACATACCAGTGTTGTCAGGAGGTTAAAAAAAGAGGGTAAATTGAACTTTAAAAAAGGACAAAAGGCTAAATACCGCAAAAAAATAAGGCCTGAAAAAAGTTAATTTTAATTAATTTAAATTTAATTTTAATTTTTAATTTAAATCTTTTTTTATTTTTTCTTGTTCTCATTATTTGAATAACTTTTAAAGGTATTGTAATAAATTTATATATCAAACTCAGAACAACTGCCAGCAAAATGATCCAACAGAATGCGGCCAAAAAATGTACATTCAAACTTGGGGTACATATAATTCATATGAAGAATGAAACAATAATTTATAGTGATTTTTGTCATTTCTGAACTGTAATACCTTTTTAATGAGGCTTTTCCAAAATGATGTTTGATTTTCATCTTTATAAGATTTGTTTTTTAATTATATTCATATATTGTTTATATGGTTAATTAAATATATTAAAAAATTGTTATAATAACCGATTTAGTATGTCCATAAAATTAAATAATTTATTTTTGATTCGGAGAATGGCGCTTCATTCTCGGAATTTTTTTTGTTAAATATAAATAATCTCGATTTCTTGTGGAAATAAATATATAAAAATGCTTAAATGGATGATTCTGTAAAAATAAAATTACTAATATATAATAAGAAATTATTATTATTATTATTATTATTATTACTTATTTAATTTTATTTTATTATTATTATTATTTTTTTTTTTGTTCAAATGCTAAGATTACAGCCTAGAAGTAAAAACGAAAATTTTAAGCTTAAAAGCAAAATAAAAAGGCTAGATTTAGCCTTAAACTGGCAACACTGATACATACATATGTATGTATGTGTGTTTGAAATCACTTGGTTATTTACTAGTATGTGTACTTTTGACAAGGGTAACCAAGCTGGGAGTAAAAAACGAAAAAAGAAACTTATTTGCATTACTCTTCATACACAATTTTTATTGCTAATAATACTAACAGCACAACAGGATAAAGTAAAAAAAATGCAAAATTAAATTTTTCTTTAAGAAGACATAAAAATAAACAGGCTTAAGTAAAATCAGTTGGATTGCCATTCAATCAACCCTGCTTACATTGTTTAAAAATTTTTGTCCAAAGAACTAAAGACTTATTTTGAATAATTTGCGAAATAACTTAATCAGTACTAATATTTGAAGTTTGCATTGTAAATGACCAAAGCTTACGTAACTCAACATATGTGACATGGACGCGTTTAAGAGCATATGGACCATATTTTTCAAAATAGATTTTTACATAATATTATCAAAATGACCAGTTTCCATCCATTCGTAAAAAGATAATTTTAAAAATTTAACATTCTTATCGATATTACTACACGATTTGTTTGGATTTTTCAAATTTTTGGGTCACTGCAGTGAAACTTTTCATTAGAATTGCAGCAAAACTTTTGGATTAGAATATAAAATTTTATTTCTACTTGAGTATATTCAACTAAAATATTAAAGCCGCAAAATGTTTACAAATTTTGATATTAATTTTTAACTAAAATTGTGCATAGTGATTTATATATGCTAAATCTTAACATGTATTGACAACAAATTAAAAAAGTTATTGTGTTTTCAGTTCAGAAGATTTTATCGTTTCTTATAAGATTTGATTTTTGCGCACTGCCTCCCATATTGTAATTGAGTCCAAAGTTTCTAAAGTAATTTATTGGTCTTGATCAGGGGTTCCTAAAAGCCATAGCTTGGGTATCTTTTTCTCACACTTACTCCCAGCGAATGATTCTATCAGAGTAAAATTATATCAATTCGAATTGAATTTTTTTAAAAAGTTTCACATTTTTTCATCTAAGAGTCAATACTCTTATGAAAACTGAATTTTAAAATATCGAAGAGATTATAATTACCATATAAGCAAATAACTTTGAATGTTCATTGTGGTTGCATCGCTTTGTAGTCTTGCATTGAAAATTTCATACAGAAATGATCGGTTTGATCTATCACCATTCAGTAAGATCGTTATACTTCTCTCGAGATTTTATTTGAAATATTTTAATAAAGCGATAAGAGTACTTAATTAAGTATCTTGTTTAAGAATGTAATTCGTTTTCCAATTTCAAAAAATATTAAAAATATTCATCAGTAATATTTTATTAATTCTCTTTAAATAAATATAAGGCTGTATGTAATAGATAGAGCATTTAATTTGAACTTTATTAAAATAAAGTTAAAAATTTATTGCCTTTGTCCTATTTACAAAAGTTATAAAATAATGTATCTACAGGTGAAATAACAGGTTAAGTTTAAATACGGTATAAAAATTTATATTTTTAACAACAACATAAAATGCGAACAAAAATATAAAATATACCAAAGATTTAATGTAATAAAAGCCATAATTCGTGGTTTTGCGAACACTTGCTTAAAAAGGTTGTATTTCTGTTTGTAATTTGACTACCTGATGAATTTATTTTTTGAAAGTGAAATACAAGTTTACATTCAGACAGTTATATTTATACACATATCGTACATTAATACTTTTTATACAAATATCTAATATGTATGTATGTGCCAGCAAAAAATATGATTAATTTAAAAATTCTATTACCAATACAAGTGAGAATGTTATATTGAGCTTGGTCGAATCTATAGTATATATTCAACATCTGGAACTTTTTAAATTTCACCTTATATGAAAGGTGAGGCCGTTTTTTGTTTCCGAGTTTACATTGGTTTTTTAACTATTTGTATACAATTTCATTGATGTTTCAGGTTATATGGAAGGTGGGCAGTAAAGTAGGCTCACGTCTACTTTTGGTTACCGAGTTTATATCGATCCTCGAACCATATGTACAAAATTTCGTTGTCGTGCATACTTTTGTTTAAAAGATATCAGCAAAAAAGTATGAACTGAAGTTATAACGGACACCCCGTTTTTCTAGTATATATCGGTTTATTTATTAACCGAATTTGACCATTTTCAGTACCGAACAAACTTTATAAAAGATAAATATTCGGACTCTAGGTGGAAATAAAATTGAACTGTTTCAAATAATCAATATTATTTGTTGGGTTGCACATTTTATTTTTAGAAATGTCCTTTGTATTTTTAAAAACACAAACATTTCGCTTAGTTTAACTGTCATAAAAGTTAAATATTTTGCTCCGGGAATTTCGAAGTTATATGTACATATTTTTTGTTAATTGCTGATGAATTTTTTGGAATTTATAACAAAACAACAAGTGAGAATACTATATTCGGCTGAGCCGAATCTTAAATACCCTCCACTAATCACACAGTATTTTTAAAATTATTTATTTAGAAATTATATGAAAACCAATGCTTTACTAATTTACTTATTATTTTTTAACGTTCACTTATACTTTAACAAAAAGTGGTATTCTAGGTTCTAATAAAGGTTGTAAGGGCTCTTAGGCGGTTAAATTAATTAAATTCCATACTTTGAATATTTGTTTTAATTTAATCATAATTGCTTTGGAAATTATTTTCAAAAATTTTTATGACAAATTTGAAAAAAAAAGAAAAATTTTCTCACATTCGTTTTTTTATTCAAATTGTGAAGGAGGAATTTAAAATACATTTGTGTTGTGAGACTAAGATTTTTTTTTAGCAATTTTGACTATTTTACGGCATTCATTTTTATCCAGATCTTTGAAAGGTAAGCTCTGTCAATATAGTTTGTTTTATTCAATGGAATTGATTTTATCATCTGTTTTACTAGAAATTGCGGTTGGAAGGTTAGAACCTTTGTAGAAACTACAAGGAATCTGTATATTGATCTTTTGTATTGTGGAATCCATTAGCTTAGAAACTATAATCTCTATTTGGTCGTGTTTGGTTTATATTGGGAGGGTGGTCGTACCATCATTGACCGCCTATACAACAATTTTTCATCGTGCATGTTTTTTTTTTTTTTTTTTTGTGGCAACCGATTGGGATAATTAGTCTATTTTGTACTATTGTGGAAACTTGGATAGTGAACCTGTTGACATAACAACCTACGGTTTAGATTCAATATATCAGGACCAATATAATTCCACAAATTTCCCATCGAAAATCCACCACAGTGTCAAGATACAATATTCGACTACAATCAATAGCATTAAATTTGATATGGAAATATAATCCATGCATAATTGAAAACATTTTCGTTGACAAATCACTTAACTCATCACCAATTTTTACTTTCAAAACCCGGACTTTAAAAAAAAAAAAAAATGTAAATTCGATTTTCTACTTTTAATCATAACATTCAAATTTTAAAGATAAAATATTTCATTTTGCTATATTTAACATTCAAATTTCTACAAATACATAACATAAATACATAATACCTTATTCATTGAGTGAATATTTAACATCACTTTTAATTAAGAAAAGTTCCAGTTACGAAAGACAGCAGGCCTGATGTCATCGTGGGATTTTAAAATGGTGAATGTAAATTATAAAAATTATAATAAAATTTAAATGTTCACTCTTTAAAAATATATATATATATATAGACAATTCATTTTAATTTTTAATTTCAATAACATAAATTCAATTTGATTTTTTTTTATGTTAATAACATTATTGTTATTCTGTTATTAACATAATTGTATATCCGGAAGAATCAATACATATAACATGAGTGTTACATGTTAATAGCATTCAAACTGGAAATACAGTTAAATTTCAATTTGGTAACATAGTTACTATCCTGTTAATAACATATTTTATTCTTTATGTTGTTAATATAAAATAATACAACACTAACAATATTTTTTTTTATTATTAACTTTTTATGTTATTAACATATCTCTGTTATTAACATTATATTTTTTTGTAGTTTAAATTTGAAAATCGAATATAATTAAATAACATATAAATATACGGTTATTAACATTTGCAAATATTATTCTTGCCTTATTGAATATTAGGTTAATAACATAATTATATAATGTTACATATTTTATGTAAAGTAACATTCATTTAAAATAGTGAACTCTTCAATTTAAAATAATTAGTGAAAATTATAATGTTTATTAATTTTGCATATAATAAGTTAATAAATAATTATTTGTTATACTGCAAAAATATGATTTGGTAAATTTTTGATTTGTTAAATTTCACGAAAGTTTAAGGTCATTTAGTAGGTAGGTAAATTTTGGGCTATCTGGGAATTTTAAGCAAAGATAGCATGGTTGGGTGGGTAACGACACTTAGAAGGGGTTTTTACACCTATACCTCTTCGAACTAGCTTCCCCAATATTTTATTTTTTTTTTTAATATTTTTGTTTTATTATGTCTTCCTGTTTTCGATTTTGTTTGTAGTAGCTACCTATTTTTTTTAAATTTGAGTAATGAACTATAAGCTATCTCTTTAGAGGCAAGATCCACCCCATTTTCCATGAGCACGGCCGGTACTATAGGTAGCACAGCCTCTATAAAGATACGCCCTCAGCGGTTTCGTTCGATTTGTTTCTCTTTTACTATGATTGAAAAATATCCCCCGCGTTTTGAAATTTATAAAATATAGTTGTAAAAATTTGGATTTTTAAAAACTTTAGGGTAATATAACTGAAATAGCATATTTGTTAGTTAAATATTATATCGAAATTTTCGGTGTCCATTTTATTTGGAACACTAATAATTTAAAAGGTAAAAACTCTACGTTTACTATATGTCTGGAAACAAATACATATTTACAAATAATTAAGAACATGTAAGGGATTCTGAAACTGCATTCCGTTAATTAATTAATTAATTATTTAAATTAATAAATAAATTTGTTACAAACGGAGCGACAAACTTAGTATACTCCCTTTTACCGCCAGTGGTGGTGGAGGGTATAAAAAGATAACATGTAAATAATATGCACGTATATTCTCACACACATACTTACATCAAACAGAAATATGCTAACGAATTAATGGGAGTCAAAAATAATAAAAGCAGACAATATTTACTTTTTTTTTTGCTTTTGCATACGATGATGTACTATCTTAAAAGTAATTATAATCCTACATTAGTCAATGAATAATACAGAAAATAGATGCTTTAGAAAATCAAATTTAAATCGAGTCTTTTAAATGAGTTATAGCTGCTTTTAAAAATATTTCAAATACCACAAAATGGCTTTCCAATTACCATGCTCAAACGAGTAACAAGTGATCAATTTAGATTAGGCCGAAACATTGTCAGCGTCTGTGTCCATATTAGCAGCTGCTAGGAGCAGCAAGCGGCTAGCTATATAAATATGTCTGTTGTCAATTGAGCCTTTTCGCCTACCCGGAGGTTATACTGGCAGCACAATGTGTCGTAAGTGTAATCAAAATTAAAAAAAAAAAATTAAATAAAGTACATATCATATTTTGCAAAAGTAATAATGCTATTTTATAGAAGATTTTTCTATTAATAAAAATCAAAACAGAATTTACTAAAAAGGTTGTTGCTTTCAGAAGTAATTTGGGTTCAAAGTTGAAAGTTTTGTTAAATTACACAGGTCAACACTAAAAAAAATTATCGTGAAAAATATGTTGCAAATATTGTAGATGTAGTCATTCCAATCACCAGAAACATTTCAGGTCAGGCTTTTAACCCATTGACGACCCAAGAAAATATTGGTAACATGTAAAGCAAATTAGTTACTCATGTTTTATAGACAAAAAATGGTGCTACAGAAATGTAGTACAAGTCAAGTCTACAACTTGCCACACATAGCCCCTAGAATTGTTTAAAGTTGTTAAAATCAAGAAATTTTCAATTAGTCCTCATTAAATGGTGGAAAAATTAAAGATAAGAAATGGGTGTGAACGGAAAATTTTTATTTGATATTACTTACCATAGATTTCAAAAATGATAAAATAATTAAATTCGAACTGATAGAAAATGAGTGTACATCAAAAATTTGAAAAAAAAAATCCAAATTTGAATAACAAAATCAATAAAAATTTAATAAAAATTATCGCGAATATTTCCACGTAGTTATTATTTCCTGGACTATATATGCTGTAGAAAGTAAAACAAAATATTTCCATCACGTCATAATTTTGTTTTCAACTGTATTCTACAATTTTTAAATATTTTTTATTTTTTATTTTGGATTAAAAAAAAGTTCTATTTATCATACAATAAGCAGCAGTAGGCATAGTTGAATTCCATTTGCTTTCATAAAGTCTCTCAATAACACCTACATGTTTATGAAAACGATACCTTTGTTCATCGCACATATAGCGCAAGTTGAATACATGACTTTTACTACATTTTCGTAACACTATTCCTTCTCTATGAAACAGTAATTCATGTTTTATAGAGAAGAAACATTAATAAACTAGAAACTACTTAGAGGTATATATTTCTTTCGGTCATCAATGGGTTAAAAGTGCAACATGATGGAAATGTTTCATTTAACTTTCTACACTACATCAAGTCCAAAGAATAATAATTACGCTGTATTATTTGCGGTAGATTTTTTTCTACTTTTTTTTTTTACTTTGTTATTTAAATTTGGGTTTTTTTTCAAACTTTTGATGTCCACGCATTTTTTATTAGTGCGATCTTAATAGTATTTAAGATTCTACGGTCATATATTAGTTATATCAAATGCAAATTTAAATTTGATTGATTAATTTTTGATTTTGACAATTTTAAAGACTTCAAAGAGCTATGCATGGCAAGTTGGATACTTAAATTGTACTATATTTTAGTAGCAGCATTTCTTGTCTATAAAACATCTGTGATTAATTTGCTCTACCTATTACCTAGCAAATTATGTAACCTAAAAACTCCTGAGAGGAACATATTTTCTTTGGCCGTCAATGGGTTAAAAGTGTGAAGTGGTGGAAATATTTCATTTAACTTTCTATACTATATATAGTCTAAGAAATAATAATTTCGCAGAGTTGTTGTCGATATAATTTTTGTATGCTCTTTTGTTGACCTGTGTTTTTGGAAATAAATTTAAAAATAGACAAATGTTAAAAGATTAATAAAATTACGAATTGTTTATAAAGCGGCCTAATTCTGCAACAATTTTTATTGTCACATTATAAAAATATGATTACACTTTTTTTTGTAAGATTCATAGGTCATATTTGACTTACGGTTATTTTGAATTTAATCAATTGAAAATTGATTAAAAGAAAGTCTAAAAAATGCTTTTATTATATTTTCAGGAATTAATTTTAAAAGTGTTTTACAAGTTTTACAAAAAGTTCTCTTCCCGTTCAACTTTTTTCACAATTATTTTTTTTTTATAATTTTCTGCGTCGGGGCAGGCCCAAAATATACAATTATTTTAATATATACAAAAGCACATAGTGCTACTCAAACTCAAGTAGGGTTTAGGGTTTTCCGCAATATTTCTTTTTCCAGGATCCCCGGAATTTTTTTTTAAATTTAGTTATACGAAAAAAAGACCATTAAATAAAACAAAAAGAAACATTATAAATTATACTGAATTAACGAAAAATTATATAATATAAAAGAATGACGCCATTTTTAAGATTAAAAATTTTGAATATTTTATACAAATAAAATTAGTACCTTTCGTAATTTATATTAAAAACTGTGTTTCAGATTTGTACGTTAATCTGGAAAATACTAAAAATCGGTTCGCTAAATCAAAGGAAGTAGCGTGTATCAGCATCTAAATTTGTAATTTTTCATAATGGTTTTAAATGGAACGACATATATGTTTTTACCTTCATCTGAATTAATCAAAATGTTTGCTTTATTTTTAATGATACATGATTTATTTTATTCCCAGCATAACTAGTTTTATGATTAAAAGAAATTTTGGCAATTTTGTTCTGAATCTTTTAGTATTTCATTTACCTAAATCGATCAAACCATTTTTGTCTTATGGTGAAATATACTCGTGTAACTTATTAATGGCGTACTAGAAACTAATAGACACTAAGAAAACAGATTCTTGTTTGGTACATCAAATTACACCTAGTTCACCTATTTTTGTTTAAAGGAGTAAATAACACTGCCGAGCAGTTTTATGTGTGATAAATCTGTAAGTCACATTGTCTACAGGATAATCGGTAGGAAGCAATGGATATCTGATAAAACTTGGAAGCTTATTTGAAGGAATCGAATCTACAAAGAATATACAGCTCAAAAAATAGCACGTTTAGGTGAATTGCACATAAAGATAAACGAAAATGAAACGAAATCCTTGCTATAGAAGTACAAAATTAAACTAACAGAATACGAAATTTCTACAATAACAAAACTGTTAACCAGCAGAACCCATGCATCCGCAAAACCTTAAAAAAACAATTCAGAGATCTATAAAAATAATATTCGTATTTTTAGTTTCAATGGTTAAAAAACCTGTGTTGATCAGCTTACGCGTTATAGTAGAATAAAGGTGGAAATCCTCCTACACCTGGATTTTATAAAGTTTGAAAAATCGTTAAACGCACTAGCCGCGTTTCAAATCTTCTTTTCGGATGTGGAACTCGGAAGATGGTTATAAATGTCACAGCTCTGCAAGTTTTTACTAACAAATTCCTGCGGATAATATTATGAATATAGCGAAAAGTAATGCCTAACGTCAATCTCTGAACGCAAGAAAATGGAAATGGAAGAAGAGGATATCCTGACCACATTTGGCGTAGATATTCATAAGTGAAAGTTTTCATATAGGCAAAAGTGGGAGCGAAAGGAATTTTATGGCATCAATGAGAGACTATTGGAGATTAATCGTAGAGGCAGAAACTAAATGAAGCAATATATGTATGTACATATAATATATACTAATTCCTGCAGATGCTAAAATAGATAGACCCATATAAGAATCGGTTGAACTGTAACTGAAGAGCTTCCGAAGTCAAGCCTGGCTCTTCTAATAGCAAACTTAAAGAAGTAATTTAAATTGCGTTTGAAGTTACATAATCACACTCCTAAGTATGGAAAAATCGCTATGTTAAACAAAATGAAACCCGAATTAAGTACCTTAAAAATTATAAAGAGTTATTTTCAATGTATTTATTTATGTATTTATTTATTTAATTTTTTTGTACACTTTATCTACGCTAGCCACCTCATTGTTATTCAAACATCCTTTGATTAATTTTTAAGTAAAGTACAACTCATTTTATTATTGTGAATAATCAAGTAAATAAATTGTCAAAAGAATAGCAATCTACCCTAAACCCGAAGGTAAGTTTTTCAAACTTTTATAAATGTATTTACTACGAATATAATATTTATAGCATTTAATTTTTTTGTTTTTTTTTTTTTAATTCCGAATCCAATTTTTTACTCAATATATTGAATTAATTTAATTTTTTTTATAATTTTAACTCCTTTTGAAGACTTTAAGGTATTAGAGTTTTTTTTAAATCCTTTCTTTGAAAGATTTTGTTTTGTTTTATCCCAATTTACTTAATAAACATCTCATAAAATGGCATCTATGAAACCTTTATTGAAAAATTATAATTGTTTAGTCGACTTTGAAAGTATTATTGAAGCTTTATTCCAAAGAGTGAACATAATGTTCAAGCACTGAGCACTTATCTCCAGAAATTAACTCGTTTGTGGGAACTATTTCGTAATTGCTATGAGGATTTGCTAAATGATCTTGAGGATACAAAACTTTCAGTAAAGGATGTTAAGGCCAAATATATGTTAGAATTTACGAAATATTTTAAAATATTTCATTTATTTAAACTTTAGCAGACAAAATTAAAGACAAGAACTCTGTTTTATCTAATACGATTCCTATACATCTTCCCCCTTGTGACACCGAAACGTTTTCTGTCAATTATTCGCCTTGTTTGTTTTGTATAAGATTAATCCTCATGTGAATAACATTCAGAAGATAAATTATTTAATGCAAAAACTGAAAATGAAGCCCAAGAAGTAATTCGCACCTGTCCGATTACGAATGACGGGTTTGAAATGGCATGGCAGAATCTTGCAGACTAGTATGAGAACAAGAGAGTTCTTTTATATAGTGATTTTTGGAGCATATTTATAGCATTTTTGTTATTTTTAAAGCATATTTAATGCTTTTAGAGCATATTTTGACATTTTGATGATAATTTTTTTTCTACGTTTAAGTTTGATTTGTGATATATAGAAAAAAAAAAATAAGAGATCCACAAATATTTACAACTGTATTCAAAAAAGTTTTTAATTTATATTTGAAGCGCAAACTAGTTAATTTTGTTTTTAATGTTTTTATTAAGAAAAATATATTCAAAAAGCTGTCTACAGTCTATATTAACAAATAAACTGTTTTTTTTTTTTTTTTTGTTTATGCAGGCAACCCTTCTCAGTTTCTCTCTAAAAATATGCGTTTCATATAAAAATTGGTGGAAAAACTTTAGTCTATTTTTATTGTAGTTATCCTTAAGGATTTTAAACGTTTATGTTTTTATTTTACCGATATTTTTCAAGTTATTCCTTAACTTACTCACTTATATTCCAAAAATTTTTTATTACCAAAATGTGTGGAAAACAACAAATAAATTTAACATTTTATTGTTGTTTTCCAAAAATTTTCGAAACTAATTTTTCGCTCGACACAGAGAAACAAGCAATAAGATTATTAAAAAATTATATTCAAATTTTTTTATTTTATAAAAGATATTTTTTTATGAAGTTGAAGTTTTTAAGTAATATTTCTTTAACTCAACTAAAAATGCTTTATAATATTCATTCTATTGAAAAAATATCACTCGTTACTTCATCGAACAAAATCTTCTGTTCAAAATAGGTAGAATGCAGAAACAAACATTGCATACTCTCATCGCCTTGCTACTGTTAGAGCTGATAACGGTGAAAAACCTTATACATATACATAAGATATATAATATATAAGGTGTTCCGCTAAAGCTTTGATATACCCTGCTTCTTAAGCCACATTTATTTCTAAAAAAAATATAAAAGAGATTGTCTTTCCCAACTTTCTCAACCTACGCAGCCATAATTATAGGCCTTGGTGGCGAAGTGACAGGAAATATATACTGCTCATTGATGATCAGAAACACCTAAAGGGACAACTGATGGCTAAAAATACTGTCTTTGGTTGGAAAGGTCCACAAAAATATCCTATTACTTCTGTTGTTTCCTTCTTTAATCATGTTGAGTTAAATGATCAAATATCACGATTTTGGGAAATAGAAGAAGTGCCAAAGACTAAAAAGTTGTCACCTGAAGACAATTTTTGTGAGGACTTATATTCTATACCTAGTTAGAAAATAGCTTGCTTTAGGTCAACACTATTCAAACAACAATCTCAGAGCAGATTTTAAGTCAGACTTACTCCGTGAAATGCGAGTTTTGTACTGTTTTTCGTTTTTATCACTTTATTCACCCAAAATATAAGTATAATAATAATAATAATAATAATAATAATAATAATAATAATATTATTATTATCTTTATCGCTCTTTCTCGTCCTGTCACGTATACATGGCTAGATTTTGCGTGTTCTTTCGAAATTAAATCTTATATTGGATGTGGTTGCCGAATAACTAAAATACTCGCACATTTCTTTTCTCGACGCGGTTGTCCCTCTCATATTTATTTCGATAATTGAACCGCATTCGTTGGTACAGGTAATATTTAAATAGGGATCGAAAACTATTTCTTAAAGTTATATATATATATATATATATATATATATATATATATATATATAAGAATATAAAAATTTATATGAAAATGCAAATTATTTAAAGTTCTTGGTGTTTATATAGATATAGTATAGGAAAATATATTTGTAATTACATCCAATATAATGTATTCCACTTTCATATAAAACATCTCAACACGGGTAAAGGGTACATAAAATTCGCCACAGCCGAAAATAATACTCTAACTTGTTTTTCATTATTTTATTTATTATTATTTGTATTTTATTTGAGTTAGTTTTTATTTTTTGTTGATCTCTGCCCAGCTAGCTCCTGTTTCTCCTTGCTGCAATCTTGCATGGGATGTCTATGATGGCCACTCCAATTTTTATTCACACGCCCTATGATTACCTTTTAAGTAAAATACAAATCTATTTGCTATTGTGAATAGTTAAGTAAGTGATCTACCCCTAAGCCCAATTGTATGTTGTTTTAATCCATGAAAATATAAATTATGAACTTTATGTATATATGGGTATAAATGGGTCTTTATGTATATATGGGTAAATTTTGTGGTAGTACTATTTTAAGCAAACTGGTTACAGATCTGAATTCACAAGACTCTAAACAAATGGAGTGCAAAACTTTAGCACCATAAGTTTCATTTTATAATCATTATTGTTTTTCAAAGTTCAAAACTTAGAAAAGGGCTAAAAATTACTTATCTTTTGATTTTAAGAGATCTTATGTAAACTTACTGGACTTTGTGGATAAATAAATGCTACACCTTCTTTGTTGTTGTGCAGAGTTTCAACAGTTATTTACAGGGTAGTCAAATTTTGATGACAAAATTTTTCAATTTTAGTTTTTTTTTTTTTTTGTTTTTTTTGGATGAAATAAATATTCTGAAATAGTAATTTCAATTTCTTTAAATATTTTTAGTCTCAACGTTTAGAAAACAAGAGCGAAAATTTTTAAAAAGACAGTTTTTCGCGAGGCACATTCGCAGTTTCTAATACAATAGCATGAATTACTGCATGAACTTAGTTTTTTTTTTTTTTAATTTTACACAATAAAATTAAACTAGCAATAATTTTTTATTAAAAAACATCATATACTTTTTTAAAATTACGCAAAAATTGCTCTTTTTGTTTTTGTAGTTTTATATAGCAAATTGTAATTTATACAAATTTGGCATATGTAGATATAGGAACGGCGATAAATATAATTGCTCGGCACGATAAAATTAAGTCAAATGTCGTTGATAATTGAAAACTGGATAATTTTGCTAAAACAGATTTTGGTAAGGCACATCGTATGGACAGCACGAAATTGACCATAATTGGCATAAATGGTTGGAGTTTGTAATGCTTAACGGAAATGTAGTGGTGCATCAAAAAAAAAAAAAAAAAGAAAAGAAATTTTTTATGAAGGCCTTGAAGGTTTTGATAATGGCCCATATGAAGAATTAAGGAATTTTTTAAAAAAATATTTTTCAATCTTATCATAAAATATTTTGACATCTGTGGAACCAGTGTCACCGTTTGCCAATTGCCACTTTTTCAACCACCTGGCTACTTTTGGCTCCTTTTTTAAATGGAACTAAATGGCGACTTTTTAAGCCTTTGTGGTAAATGACGCGAAACAAATATATCGACCCATTATATATTTTGATAGAATTTAAAATTGAACTGAAACTATTAAGAACAAAAACTAATGATAAAGTTTATGAACAATTATTTAAAACATCGTATGCCAAATCTTTTTGGAAGAGATTGGGAAAATTAAAAAATAGATTTGATGAATACTTATATCCTAATATATATTTTTACTTTAGCTCATAACAGTGCCTCGGAGGAATGTCTTTTTTCGAAATTATAACTAATGAAAAATAAATTGTCCAAAAGAATTGCGTTTAACACTTGTGAATCCATACTCTCCGTCCTAAATTTGTTAAATAGGGATTTGTAAGACTGGAGTCCGAGTGAAAATCTAAAAAAGTACAGAAGCTTAATTAATAATAAAGAGACTTTTATGTCAACTATTTTTATTAGTAAATATATCTTCTTTTTGCAATAATAAAAATTATTATAAATAAATTATTTTGTTATTAATAAAATTTAATTTAGTAGTTTTTTTTTAAATACAATATTTTTTTTTTTTTTTAATCAAATGAACAAATTTTGGGAGGTTTTGGGTATTGAATCTTTTTTTCAAAAAAAAAAAGAAAAGAAAATCTTTTTTTTCAACTTTGTTTTTTGAAACACTCTTTTTTGAACACTTTTTAAAAATTCTAAACGGTAACACTGTGTGGAACATATGTGTATTAGTGTCACCTGAAATGCCAAAAGCCCTAAATATTCAAAACCTTTTGCGGGAACCGAATGTATGTATGTATGTATGTATGTATGTGTGTCTATAAAGTGTTAATTTTCCCAGTAATATTAAAATACTTGTCAGTGTACTTTTAGGAACATTTGAAAACATAAGAATTTAAATACATATAAATAATATCAGTTAGTTTTTAAATAGGTACATATTAGCTAAGACCTTTTTTTTATTTTATGTAACGATATGTTTAATTTGTAAATATTTATCATTTACCCTGCTCCAGTTCATAACTCAAACTTAAAACATATTTTTTTGTTCCTTTGTAACATTTCGCTCAACAGAAATTAGCAATTCAAATTAAATAAAAAGGTTAAAGTAGCCAATAACAATATTTAATTCATACTCTGCTCTGCTCTATATAAATAATACATATTTACAAGTTATAAAGTGGAAAAAAACCTATGCACATTTCAGCAAGCAGGATTTTGAATTTCATACAAGTACAAAAGTTTAAATACACACCACAATGAAGAAATCCTTCAATTTCTTTTACCACTACATGTATTCATGCTACATATATATTCACACACTTTTCTCATAAGACCATCAAAACCAATTTACACGGGAAATAGCCCTAGTAAAAAACCATTTAAATGCAAATTAGGTTTAAAGTGAAACTTACCTCCATTCATATAGTGTAAGCAAATGTGGTAAAAGCTAGGGAGATCGATAATTCGAAGTTTTGCAAAAACTGGTTTTCGAGTAGTTTGAATATTCGGCATTTCAAGAAAATGAATTATTAAATTAAAAAAAGTTTTTTTTTCTGAAAAATTTAGAAATTAGCATATTGTGGGACACTTTAATTAAAATGTTCAAACGAAACGAATATTTGAAATTTACAACCAATTCATGAGTTTTTGTTAATATGGGAATTTAGGGTAATGTGGTCTATGCATCTAATGTAAAAAACATCCAGAATAAGCTTTTACATTACCATAGGTAGTACGGATATTATTCATTTGTGCTAATAATTTTAGAAAAAAATCTTCGGACCGCCGCACTGTGGGAAATTTTTGTCATTTTCTGATTACAAATCTGTAACTTTTTAACCTTTAATAACACTTTGCTAGTCGCAAATTTTAACAAGATGATGGCAGCCGTTTTTCGAAGTTAACGCTCGTATTTTTGGTTTAAACTTTATTATGGAAGTAACAAAAATAATAGAAAATTTGAAATAAAATTGATATTATTTGAGTAAATTAAGAAATAAATCTATTGAATATATACTTCAATCATAAATTAAATCGATTTTAGCCCGATTTTTAATATATTTATATTTTGGTTTGAAAAGTTGCGCATTGGTAACTCTAGGTAGTTTACTTACTGAATTGTAGAAATATTGTTTGGTTAGTTTAAAGTTTAGTAATTTAGCGTTTAAAATATATTTGATAATAAGAATTCATAATCCTTTACTTCAATAGAATATTTATTTAAATTTAACAACTAAATTATTAAATTTAAGCAAAAAAAACTAAATTTTCCTAACCCCTCTTTAAGTCTTTCAAGATGAAATATCTCAAAAACGGGAGCCAACTTTTAAAAATGGTTAACACCATTAAATTCGGCATATTTGGTGCAAGAACAAATTTTATTTCATGTTTTTTTTTTTTTTTTTTTTTTTTTTTTTTTGTAAAACTAAGAATAAAGTAATTATGTATTTATTTTTGTATTTAATTAAAAAATATTTCTATTTGCTCATTGATCTAGTTAATTTAATATTTTTTTTTTGCATGTATGCCTTTATTTCCCAAAATTATTTTAATCGTAATATTTCTTATACTATTTGCCTATAATATTTTCTACTTTTAACATATGAAATGTTTGTCAGATAAGAACACAAATATTTTTGATTTTCTGTTTATATTGTGGAACCAATATGAAAGAAAAATTAATGATTAAAATCTATAGTTAATTCTACCGATAGCTTATTACAAATTATGACAAACATTTTAGTAATTTTATATATATTATAATGCAATTATAAACTTAAAGAAATTTTTGAAAATACAATAAATTACTTTTTTAGACAAAATTTCTAGATATAATAAAAACCGACTACGATTACGAAAACCGAAAGAAAATGTTCAAAACGACCAGTTTTTTCTCCCTAGTAAGAACCTCAGAAAATATGTGTATGGTCTTGTGAACATGTGTTTGCATATAATAAAACCATTACCATCAACATACACACACACACACATACAAACTTTAAGATACAACCAAACATTTGTAAAATTATATGAACTTTTGTTAAGTTGCTTCACCTTCACATATGAAATGTTGAATAAACAGGTGTCTGGCTTTTAAGTTTATGATTCCCTTCCAAAAAGAAAGCAAAAACAAAAATAAATGAAACCTATTATGGTTTTACACCTGACGAGTTTGTAAGTGGCTGGTTGGATGGCTGTTCGCTTGGTTGTTTCATTAAGCCTATGTTAGTGAAATGTTTTATTATATGAATTTCTTTCTTATTTCTTTCATTCTCTTCTATAGAAGTCCATAGACCTTTTGAGCGTATAGCAGTAGACAGTTGTATGCGTTTTTAGTTTACTTTTTTCGTTTCTCCAAATATTATTATGTTGAAATGCGATTATCGTAGATTTATTACAAATTATTTTTAGCAAAATATTTATATCAAATACTTATGTCTTGAGTGAGTTTTTTTTATGTGGTCTTCGTTTAAACCAATTTTCACAAACCAAAAAAAAAAAAATGCTAAAGCAAAACGTGTTATTACGCAATGTTTTGCGTAATTATAGACCAATCAAAAAATAATTTATTTTTTGTGTTCAAGTATTTTGTCTGCAAGTTGTTGAAATTCATAAACCTTTAATTTGTTTGCTTTAATATTTTTGTATAAGGTTAAATGACACTTTTTATTTTTGTTCGAAAAACGACGTAATGTGGATTGTTGGAGTACATCACAAACCAATTTTTAAAAATAAATTTCTAATTAATATAGAAAGCTGAAGAACGTATTTTTTCGGCTATATGAAAATCTTTTAAATGTGTTTAATCTTTTTTTCTTCCAAATTTTGATTTTGATGTAAATAAATTTGTTGGATTCTTTTCCTAATGACTAAACATATTTGTATACATTACTTCAAATACTATTTTGTTTAAAATAAAACAAATTATAAATCTTTAAAATCGCTCCAAAATTCAAAATATTATTAAACATTTTCTAAACTTTATCAAAAAATTTATCAACAATTTTAAGATAAAGTATTTTATTTGATGTTTAATTTGGTGCATACTCGTACTTTTTGGAGCAAAAATGAGAAATATATGGAAAGTTTTAGTGACTTAATCCAGATAAAATCGAATAAATTCAACATTTTTTGCCTAATAAAAAATAAAAAAAAAAAAAAAAAATGAGAAAGAAAGATATAGTCTGTCAAGACCGACTATATGATACCCTTCACCATTGCGTATGAGCATAAAAATTCGGGATGGGGACTTATATTACTCCTGTGACCGATTTAACTAAATATAAAATAAAATATACAAATACAGAATAATGCGTTGATACTAACATCTAGATGATTTTATACACTTTAGGGCGATTCCTGGAAGTGGGTTTATATAGGAGCTATGGTAAATTATGGACCGATTCTCATAAAATTTGGCAATGTTATTTCTACGTTCATAAAACTTGTTTGTGTCCAATATTAACTTGATACTAATATTCGTAAGAGATTTATGTACTTTAAAGTGATTTTCGGAAGAGGGGTTTATATGGGAACTATGGTCAGTTATGGACCGCTGTTCAAAAAACTTTTTACAAAGATTAATACTTGTACAGAAGTTCTTTGTACCGAATTTCATTCAAATATTCTTATTTTTAAGGCATTTTTGAGTGTTTAAACTATATTCCGTGGGGACATTTTATGGGGGCTTGGTGAAATAATGGACCGATCACAACCAATTTCAATAGGCTTCGTTCTTGTATCACAAAAGTCCCACGTGCCCAATTTCATTAAATTATTTTTAAAATTGCGACCTGAATAACTTTTTCTATGCATTGAAAACATCAACACAAACGCATAATCCACCAATAACCTATGGTGGTGTAGGGTACAAAAACTAAAAAATAAACAACCGTATAGGGAGGCTTGTACATTTTTTTATTGGTTATACTTTTTGTAGAGAATTTCACCAAAGTTGTAAAAAAGGATGTGAAAAAAGTTTCCAAGTGTTTTCTCTGAATTTTTACATTTTTTTTCTTCACTGATAACTTTGGAGAAAAATACAAAGTAATTTATATTCCTGAGAGTTCTTATGTTTACAATTTTTCTAATACCACGTATAGCTACTTAAATATTTATATTAGAAAATGTAAAATAAGTTCATTTACTTGCTTTATTCGTATTTGATTATTTGCTGTACTATGAGGTAGAATCAAAATATTTTGAAAATAGATCTTTATCTAATCATATGTCGGAAATTGTTTTATATCAAAGGGCTTTCAAAAATACACAAACCAACAAAAATTATGAAATATTTGCCAAAATTATATATATATATATATATATATATATATATATATAAATATATATTAAATATGATGATTAATATTATATTAAAAATTATTTTAAACTTATTTTAAATTTATAGGAATACGGGTCAAACATTTATAGACTTGGCTTAAACTTAGAGTTCGCAATTTCCCAAATAGGTTATGAATCGTTGCTTTAGCAGAGGATTATAAATGTACTGAAAGGAAATCTGATTTCTTGCTTAATCTATTGATTAATCAACTCGAAAGGGAACTGACAAAGTACAAAGGTACCATGAGTGTATATCGTGAATGAGTTTAATTAATATCAACAGAATATTAAGCAATATTCATTTTTTTAAATATATTTACCATAAAATGTCGTGTTTTCTACAGAAAAATAAATTTTAAACTACATATATATTTCAAAGTATATTAATAAAAAGTACAGAGATCTTAAAATTTAAATAAGAAGTTCAGTAAAAAATGGAGCTTCAAACGAAGCAAGTTTGTAAAGGAGAAAATTAAAAAAGCGTTTCCACTTTCCCTTACGAATGGCAAGAACTTTGTATAGCAAGTTCCCCGTTGAAGACAATACATTTTTGGCATAAAAAGAGTTCGTTTCAATGTTAAAAAGAAGCGAATATTTTATTTATAGTAAGCATGTGGATGAGATTTACGACTATATTTTCCTTTTTTACTTATACCCATACATACTATTTTCTCCTTTATAATTATTAATTTATTCGCTAAAGCTAGTGGATTGCAATAAGGATTATTTCGGGGCTCATAAGAGTGAGATTTCTTTGCAAAATAACACTTTAGTGCAACCAAAAACTTTAACATTTTTACTGGGAAAGTGTGTATTTACTCTGACATTGATATTATTCAATCTTTTTGAAAATTGAATTTATTAAAATATCACTTTAAAATTTAGATGTTAATAATTTCAAAAGTAGTAATCAATTTTTCCGAAAATCTCCTGGATTATTTAAAAGTGAGTGTAAACGGTAAAAAATTGCATATTTCTTCAGTTTGCTATCTATTAAACTTTCTTACCATATAAAATACTTTTTTTTATTTTGTAGATCCGATCAGTCATACTGATAGGTAATAGGGAATATTTTATGTAACTTTACAGTTGAAAATTATATGTATAAGTCATGACTTGTCGGACTCACTACTTATATTTTCTCTTACTTTAATTTCTTAATATTTTGTAAAATTTTTATGAGAAAAATTCCTCATGTCAATAGTACTGACAAAACTATAACGTGTATTAAAAATATATGTACACCAGATCCTTTCAGTCAATTATACTTCTTAACTTACTGATTTTTAGTGCTGACATTTCATTAAGATGTTTACTTGAATTTATGTAGTAGTAATCCCATATAAATCATAATCATAAATAAAAACTTACTAATGCAGACGAAAAAGATTATGATTTTTAACAAATTTTAAAGAGAACGAAAAACAATTTCTTAATGAAATTATGTATTAATCCACAGAAAAAATACTCCGAATTATTTTTTAATAAAATAATAAATTATCTTTATATTGAAATTTAATTATATTTGTAGGAAATGAGGAATGGTAGGAGAAGATCACGTAGGTTGACAAGATAGGGATTGACTTTTAGTGGGTTGGGTTCATGACGGAATCAGTACAGGGATGTAAAAGACCATCAAGTGTCTTACAGTTTGTTGAAGTGAACATTTAACTTCTAATAAATAATTTGTTTTGATGTTCTGAAATGTGTAAATATTGTACATAAATAAATATTATAATAAATTGAGAGTACAGTTGTGTTTTAAATTGAAGAGGAAAGCAACAAAAATTAAAAGTATTAGCTAATTTTAAGCAAAAATACTTTAAAACTACAATTGGTAGCTCAAACGGAATGATCTCACTAAGACAGTGTATTCACTAAAATAACCTTCAACACTACATATTATTAATTAATATAATTAACTTTCTAATTGGCTAAAAATTTTTTGACAAAAATCGACAGATCTTAAAAAAATATAATGAAAAAAGAATAACTTGTCAGCAAAAAATGAATAAAATAATTTTAAGTCAATTTCCAACCATTTTAAACTGTTTGAGCTCATTAATATGAAATATGTATATGATTTCTCAGTGTTCATTTGCACCGATGGTTAAATTGAATTTCAAAATATATTCCTGTTTCAAAGCTGTTCCACAGACAATTATTTATATGTAGAAAGTTGGTTCGCATTAATTATTTTTGAATTTTTTTTTCGATATATGATCTTAGGTCATAAAGGCAGCTAGGATATATGAACATTTTTATTAGAACTTTCAGTAGAAATAATGGTCTATATGACACATTAAAAATTATTTAGAAAGGACTCTTACAGAAACATTACACAGGAGGGAGGGAAATGAAATTTGTATATCCAATTGAAAGTCATAGATAATCACATATGAACTACATGTGACAAAAATTGAATTTATACATTATTATCGATAATTTTAGTAGGTGTACATGACTCTAAGATGAAATTATATACCAACTTCCGTTTATAAAAAAAAATGGAGTTTTCATATTTTTTCGTCCAATTTTGATTGTAGTGTATTGTTTAAATTTTTGAAATAGTTAAATAAATAATTATATTAAAATTCATGCGTTTTTTATAAAAGAAGGATTTAATTAATAGAATTGAATTAATACAAATCTTAGATGATTTTAGGCAAACATCCAATCATAATTAATATTACTTTAGTGATTGGAGCAGAATCAAATAAAAATTTAATAAGCATAAACAATTTCGTAATTGAAGTCCATATTTGCTTTTCTGTATCCTTATGATAAGCAGAACTAATTTAAACATTTGAATATGGTTAAAATTAAAAAATGGGCGGTCAGTAAAACTTGCAGATGGTCTAATAGAATATTTTCAGAAAATTACACGAAAAGTCTTATCTTTGTCATTGTCCTTTAAGAAAATGATTGAAATTTTCTAGGGAAAATGTTAAATTTTTAATGATTTTTAGTTACAATAATTTTTTGTAAATTTGATAATATAAATTAATTAACATACGTTTTTAAACTTCAACAAGCTTAATAAACTAAGCATAATATTAAACATTAATATTAGGTGTTTTACATTAAAAGTAAAATGAATAATTGTAATAAAAAATTTAGATATTTCTTAGTTAATGTTTATTCCAAATACATAAAATATTAGTATTATTTCCTATATGGTAGATCTAAGGTATGAAACCTTTTTAATCTTCTAGCTTCCTCTGTTTCATCCAATAGAGTTAATTTATTAGGGTGGCTACTAAGACGGTTTAAATAATTGGAACTAAAGTCATTTATTTCGTTACTAACAAATGGTATTTTCAGATCCTCATGAATTTGTTTGTTTGTTACAAAAAGGAGGCGTTAGTTGCCATTCTAAGTGTTTTTGACTGGTATCTTTGTAAAATTTCTAAATTGAAATTACTTGTTGTTACCCATAGCTGGATACCTTAGGTCCAAACAGGTTTCAGTATTGATTTATATATTTTCATTTTGTTTTCCAGCCTTAGCTCTGATTTGGATTTTATATTAAGGAGTAGCCTTTTCGCCTTGATGTGATCTTTCCAAGTCAATCTTTTGTCTAAATGCTTTCACAGATATTTAACAGAATTAGTTTTTGGTATTTGCGAACCATTTATAAATATTGCATGACACTCTTCTTTTCTTAATGAAAATGTGATGCAATGAGATTTATCTGTATTAATACTTATTTTCCATTTGGATAACCATTTTTCCAACAAATCATGTTCTTTTTGTACTGTTGATGAAGCTTCAATTATCGATTGATTCGATACTAATAAAGCAGTATCGTCCGTATAAGTAGCTACTATAATGTTGTCAATTACCGGTATATCATTAGTAAAAATTGTATATAAGACAGATCCAAGAACACTTCCTTGAGGTACTCCTGCACCTATTTCCCATATATTGGATTTTTCATCAATATTTTTTTACAAAAAAAAAAAAAAAAAAATTCTTTCCGCCAAATGAGATTTTTATAATAAGTAAAAAAGTGTTGTTAAGAAAGTTTTAAATTTAAATAAAAGTCTTTTAGGCCATATCAAATGCTTGCTTTATATCTAAAAATACTGCACAACAATATTCCTTTTTTCAAATGAGTCAGAAATGACATTAACTACTTCATGGCACTGTTCTGGTATTCCATGTCCTTGCCGGAAACCAAATTAATAATTCGGTAGAATATTTTGTATTTCCAAAATAGGTAATAATCTACGTAAAAATAATCTCTCATACAGTTTGGAAAATAGAGTATATAGACTGATTGGTCTGTGTAAAAATATTTCACTTTCTGGTTTATTTGGTTTACTAATCATTATAATTTCAGTGCACTGTATTGGAATGTGGAACAGCCTTATTATAGAGTTACATAGTAGAGTTAAGAATAAAACAGAATTTTTTGACATAGATTTTGCAACTCTTAGACCAATTTTATCATAGCCTGGGAACTTTGAATTATTCAATAGATTAATTTCAGTTTCAACTTCTCTTGGAGAAAAGGATTTTATGGAAAAATCTATTGGACAAGGCGAATCTAAGATATTAAGAATTTTTTTGTTCAAGGTATTTTGAAAATACGTCAGCTTTACTTTTATTACTTTTGCACCAAGATAAATTCATATCTTTAATGGGGCCGTTTCTTTTAACTGATTTCTTTTATAGCATTCCATAGTTTGTACTCATTGTCATTTGTATCGCCCAACTTGTTCAGAAAATTTGTCAACTGCTCATTTTTAATTTCAGCAATACGTCTTCGTAGGTATTTAGTTGTTTGGTTATAATTAGTTTTGCCCAATGCGTTTCTGCTCTGTTGCCAAATTCGTCTAAGCCTTCTTTTATTACTTATCAAATTTCTTATTTCAACGGATATGATTATATTGTTACTATTATCACTTGTAGTTTGTGGAGTAGATAAAAATGCTACCTCATGGATCATGTTAGTATATTTTTCCACATCTTATTGAAGTTCATCTATAGTTTTTATACACGTATTTGGTTGTACTTTTTCGTCCATATAACTTTGAAATAGTTTAACATTTGTTTTTGCAGTAAAAATATTTAAATTTTTTAATATTGACTGTAAAGCTACATTATAGCAAGCACTTTTATTTGGATCACTTGGCCAATATGTGGGTTTCCAGTAGAAAGTGTTTTATAATGGTTTTTCTGAGTGCAATTAAAAAGTTCTCTTCCTTTTAGATTTATTAATCCAGAGCACCACCGCGTATACTTGGTATTAAAATTTCCACCAATAATAAATCTACTACCTAACAAACTGAAAAAGGTTTCATAATCTATAACAGTTAGATTATGTTTGGGGGGAAAATATACTGAATATATGCATACATCGTTGTTGTTACATTTAATTTGTATTGAAGGTTTAATTAAGGAAGGTAGTATCTGAAATTTAAAAGTAGATTTAACTAAAATTGCTGAACCAGCGTGTGCCTTACCATCAGGGTGATTAGCTTGTACAAGTTCATAATTTTTTATTTTAAAAATGGTTTTTGACGTAAAATGTGTTTCGGATATTATTAATATATCCAAATATTGGGAGAGAAAAATGTATATTTCCTTAGTATGATTGGAATCACCGTTAGCATTCTATATTGCATCATGATTTGAGTCATCATTTCAAATATTTTATCCAACATACTTTCGCGTCTCTCCATTAATCGATTTTCTAAAGTAGTTGTAAAAGGTACCCCTTTTACAACTTGAGAATATTAAACACCATTATTGTTGACTTCACTTGTGTTTGTGTTGTTGTTTTGAGTCTGATATTGTCTGTACTCATTTGTATTTCTGGACTAGATTATTCTTTTTTATGTAAGAGCTCTTTATACATTGGGCATCCCTTATAATTTGCTATGTGAGTTTGAAGACATTTTACATATTTTGGAGGAGTGTTTAAAGTTTTAGTGCATTCTGCTGTTGAGTGATCAAGACCATATTTGAGACATCTAAAAGACTTTTTGCAGTACGCCTTAGTGTGACCGAATTTTTGATAATGGTAACATTGTACCAAAATCATTAACTTTTTAGGGGGCTCAATTGAAACAATTGCTCTGTTTATAGCTTTTATATTAAAAACTTCTTTTTTATTATGGTTAAGATCAAAATCTACAAAAAACAACATCCCTAACTTGATGTCCTAGTAATAATAACTCGGCCTTAATATTCTCAGTTAGTGTAGTGGGATTGATTGATCGCCACTCTTTAAGCACGGTCTTGTTTTAGTTGATACGTATGAAAACTAATTGTTTTTTCTTCTAATAACTTAATAATTTTTCTATAAGTCAATACATTTTATCATTAACCTAATTTAGTTATGTATCTCCTATTGATTAATAATTAAGGTCAATATTTGGAATTATTCAGATTCTTCATTCCCGGCATCATCATTATGTAGCAATTGAAATTGATTTTGTTTCAAAGCACCTTTTTATGTTGATGCATATTTGATGATGATTTTAATCAACGCTTATTTGGATTTGTTGATACCTGTTTCCAAATACCATCGCTATCACAGCTTTCTTCATCAATCAATGAAGGCATAATGCTAATACTGTTTTTTTTCTTTATATATATATATTTCTGTACAGTTTATTTTTGTTTTTTTTTTTAATATTTTTAAACTATTGTTTTGTTGGTTTTGAATGGAATTTCAATGCCTTTTTTTATTTATGATTTGTTGTTATGAATATTTGAAAATAATTTTGCTTAAGTGCACATTAGGTATTTGTATGTCTGATCACAACCACAACTTGATAAAGGCTGATTATTATGTAGAATTCAATAATATAGGAAAAAAAATGAAAGAAAAAAAAATAAATAAAAATGGCTTTCATTTACGAAATTGCTTATATTAATAAAATATTTGTTTGCTCCAATCATCAAAATTATAATATTAATTAAGTGATAATAATGGATTATTAATTGATATAAAAAAAGAAATAAGTAAATTTTTTACCAAATATAAATACTAAAATTTCTTTTAAAGCATAGGTAAATTAAAATTAAAATTCTAAAATTAAACGCAGAAAGTTCAGATAAGATGACTTTTAATACATTAAAGATGATGCATCTATAAAGACATTAAGTATATATTATTGAAAATTAAGAAAAGGTTAAAATAAAGCGTTTTTACTTATCCTTATGCAAAAAATTTTTCCATATGATTTTTCCGTCTTCAATGACTGGATCTGCAACAATAATGTGGAATCCACTTTGGAGGGAAGTTTAAATGGAATAGACTAAACATTTTCAAACATTCTTTACATTCTACAAGGTGACACAATGTGAGAATCATTATAAGTGGCCACACTTATATTGAATTATTTTTTCTAAGGCAGTTCAATAGAAAAAAAAACATTTTCGCAATATTTGACGTCCTAACTATGATAGAATATCTGTAGTAATACAGAAACAATTGATAAAACAGGTTAATAAACACATACAAATCGAATACTTACCATACAATAAACCCAAGCTATTCATATTGTAAAAACGCCTATTGGTTTAAACACGCAAAAAAGGTCCTAGAAACTCGAAAATTTTTTTTATATATAAATAATTTCGTTGTGTATTTTTTATAATTTTTTGATATTGTTTGAATTTAAGTGAATGTTCAAATTTTTTTATTTCCTTTTTCAAATGTACATATATGGAAGTCAAAGCACTTTTTAAAAAATATTTACATTAATTAATAACACACTGTTACAGTAAAAAATCACTCTAGAAATGACGTAGTATAATTTATAGGTCTTCTTGAGGATATCATAATTCTGTTCGAAAAAGTTGCAATACGTCTTCAAAATTTGGACTTATTCGCAAAACAAAAAAAAAAAAATGTTTTCGGGTAGATTTTTGTATAAATGTATTTCTGATTCTGTTATTTTTTTTTTTTTGTTTATTTTTCCTTTTTAAACTTCTTTGGAAAGTAGAAGAAACAGGATTTTCAATCATATGAATTTGGTTTCAATTGGTCAAATACTAAAAATACACCTTCTAGAAAAAAGTTAAATTTTTCCACAATTTTTTGAGTTTAATTGCGATTTACTAGAATTGAATTTTCTAACCTTTTTTTAACTTTAATTTTTTCCTACTAAAGTAAAAAACCAAGTTATATATATATATATTGCTTACAATATATGAAGAATTTTTAATAAAGTAAAGAAACTGCTGAATAATTCATTATTTAGTTTGAGTAAATATGGTAATATAGTTAAAAAGCTACTTCATTCTGCTTTCAAAATCAATTTAAAAATCTTCAATTGAATTAAAATTTATAAAATTTATGAAATTTATCCTCGAAATAAAATAAAAAAAGATTTGTAATTTTTATTTAATTGAAATGTGAAACCAAAAAAGAAATTTATTAAAAAATATATTATTTTTTAATAGGTAAAATATATTTTTAAATTTCTTTTTTGTTCAAATAAAAATATTTTTTATGCAAAAATGTTATGTATCAAAACATTTTTATTAATAATTCATAAATTGAATATTATTTATAAAAATTTTCTCAGATACAACGGTCATAGTATTAAATTGCGTATACTTTCCTATGTCATGATTATATAATTAAGTCTGTTCGTACATCCGGCGCAATGACAATGTCTAAAATATTTTGCATATGTATAATTTATACAGGAATTTGAAACCTTTTTGTAATGATTTTGAAGTTTATGACGAAAAATAAAATCTACACAAAATTCTTTATTTAAAATGGTGTAATATATTTTTCTTAAAAATATTTAGATGCGAAAATAATGCTCTTTAAAATGTTATAGTTTTATATTTAGAAATTCTTTTTTACAAATATTCTACATTTGGTCAATATTTTGAGACAGTTGTACTGGTTGAGTTTTTGTAATATTTACACATAACACTTAGCTTTAATACAAAATTAAGATTTTAACAAATTTTAAATATTTTCAAAAATTTTTGTAATTAGCTGTTGTTAAAACATTTTCCACAGTGAGCTTATCTGATCTAACAATAGTGTGCAGAGTTATAGTCAAAAGTTTTGGCAAATTTTAAGTTTTGAAGGCGTATTTAACAGATCCCTCTCTTCTCAAAATAATTTACGACATTCCAATTTTTAACGCTTTCTAATTGTTTATCCTCCGATTTTAAAGATTTTTATATTTTTAATAAGGTATATTAAAATATGATTGCCTGCCTGTTATAGTTATTTATATCTGAAAATTTAATTCAATGTATTTTTTTTTCTGCCGAAAAACACTCATCAGAGTTTCTGTCCCATGTAACATTTTTTAAGAACATATAAATTTATATTTTTTAATAGCTGAGTTCCATTACTCTAAATTAATATACCACGGGATCAAATTTTAACTAAAAAGCTTGTAACATGGTTTTATCTTCGACTGAGTTAGTTCAGTTATGTCCAGGGTCGACTTACGGGATCCACGAACCTTAAGTGAGAACACAGTCAGACTTAATCTAAAGAGACACAGTCAACAGTGTCAAAACAGTCAAGGAAAGCTGCTGTGCCAAAACAATCAATCGATGTCGCTGTGCAAGGTATCCCCCTGACGCTCGGACTTCATTCGAGAACCAGAGGAACAGTGGGTGATTTCACAATATCAGATGTCTTGCGAATAAGGCTGATTATATTGTAAGATTAGCTGTCTCGGTTTTTGGCAAATTCTTCTATCGCTCAAATCGCAAGTACTTCATCCAACTTTTGAATACTTAAGTGAAAAATACCATAAACTGAATGATAATTATTAATATGATGGTTGGTAGCTAAGGTAAATACGTTCATATATTAGTGTAAAATAATGTAGACATAGGTGAATAAAGGAGTGGAATGTTAATGGAATACAGACGTGTAAAAGAATATAATGATTATAAATATTATACTTATATACAAGTTTCACTAGCTATTAAATTTTTTTACATACTACTAAAGCTCTTTATATTATGAGTATGTAAAAAACTTACATTAAATTTCATATTTATTCCATAGGTACTTATTACGGAAGTACATATGCTTCAGTATTATAGAACCTAAAAAGTTATATATCGTGATGAAAAAGAAACAAATTAATAGATCATCCCAATATTTACTATGCTTATCTTTATTTATTTACTTTTACTAAGTCATGTAACGGTGGAAAATATAATTTTTTGTTTTATGATGAAAAACATAATTTTATCTATGGTCACATTTGTTCCAAAGGTATTGTGGAAAACCGTTAAAAGCTGTGTGTAATTTTTGTTCCTTAATCCAAACCAACCAGTTGCATTTGGGTCAAAAGTTGTTAAATGGCTTTTGGCTCTCTGGATGACTACACATTTCCAATATAGGGTTAGAATTTCACTCTCATTCTTCTTTGCCCAGGCATACAAACTGGCATCTCAATAGAATGAATAGACTTGAATTTT
Source organism: Protocalliphora azurea (assembly GCA_932274085.1). Lineage (NCBI taxonomy): Eukaryota > Metazoa > Arthropoda > Insecta > Diptera > Calliphoridae > Protocalliphora > Protocalliphora azurea. Next base: position 108,494,658 of record OW026519.1, on the reverse strand, counting down.
CAACAACACATGCCATAAATACAAACACTTGTGTGAGTGTGTAAATGCATGCTAGTTTGCAAGAGTATGTTGAAATATAAAACCCTATTGTATGTGTCCATTTTAAGCTCTGTTGCAGATACTGTTGCTTACTTATTAAACGTGTTGGCCAAACAGAATGATTTCTCTATATTTTTAGAATTTTGTGCTACTGCAGTTTTAGCAATGGGTCATAAAACAGCTAATAGCAACACCCTGCCGACCGTACAATCATTCACTCAGCCATTCATCTATAGATTCATCTACAGTAGAATAAGACTGTTTGGCAAATTGAGGAGCAGTCAAGTGGCTATTCTAAGCAATAATTTTGAAGTCACGTCTGCCATAAAAAATGAGATTTTTTTTTTATAACGAGTTTGGTCTATGTTTTGGTATTGCTGTAGTCCTTGCATCATGCTGGCTATAGCCAAAACATTTACTAGTTGCTGTGTGACACTATGATTGAATGACTTTTCGATCACATGCATACGTATACAATTTCAGTAGCAAAGCCAGTAATAACGGCAACGACAACAGGAACAGCATAAGGGGGAAAAAAGTACAAATCCACCTCTATTGGTTATATGAAATTACATTGATTAAATTGGCAAACTTGGCTAAATGAATACGTATTGATAAATACTAGTAAATGTCAAACATAATATGGGTGTAATCGTAGTAAAAGGAATTTGTTTGTACTTATATACGACAATCGTGTGAGAAGTGTAAATATCATCACCTAAAGTACAAACTCCCTTATTAATATTTTTCAATAAAAAAAACTTCATCTAAAATCAGCGGATTATTAAACAGTTTGATTTCTTTGTTTTTGCTTTCAATGTGGACACAGTTACAAAAATATTATTTTGCGAGATGTAGTTCCAAAATGCTCATATTATAAACCATTTTTTAATCATAGCCAGTTACTTATCACACAATTCTTTTATATAAACAAACAAATGAGTTCATATAAGCGAATTTTTATAAAGTGTTTTTTTTTTATTTGTACTCATATTGCATTGTTGGCCGGATGTTAATGGGTGTGTTTCAATGGGGTTTAAATCACTCGCATTCTTTTGTTTTAACTCGTCAAATGTATAAGTGTATAAGTACTTATATATACACGTACTTATGTAATATATAAACAATATACACATACAAATAAGTACATGGTCTATTGGTCTTTATTGCCATACCATGTCATTTATATTGTCAAAAAATAGTCATTTGTTCCTTTTGTTGTACTAAACATTTCCAATCGTGTGTTGTTGCCATTTTTTCCTTAGCCATTGCTATGTAAAGTTTCTGACATTTATTTAACCACATTTTGTTATTCGATATTATTAATATTTTTCCTGACAAGAGCAGCAATATTTTTGTAAAAGAATAACTTTTAAAATTTATACATTTCAACAAGCAATGCAGGTCAATTTTTGGTTATATTTTAAATTTCGCAATATAATATTTGTTATCAAAATTTCAAAACCATTGCCGCAGTAGTATTTGACCTACATATTCGTGATGATTTGTTCTAAAAATTAATTTGATGGAATTTTATATGTGCATTGTGAACAAAGTCAACATTTATGAATCGATTTTAATCAATAAGGTTTTATTTATAATCAGAACTGATATTAAAATACACTAAAAACTCGAAAATATGCGCTTATAACCGATACACCAATAACAATCTTGCGGCGATGTGGCGGACTAAGTGTCAGCTGTGGTACTTCCTTGAGGCTTGACTTCTAATAAGTGATCTACTCCAAGTTCCCTTTTCGAAATCAATCTTCAAAGTATCATATTTAAAAGCCGGCACAACAAAGGTTATCCATTCCCATCCCAGTTTCCTTCTTAGACTCTTTCCTTTCCATTGCCCCTTTCCTTTTTCCTCCACTTCTAAGATTAAAGTGTTAGGTAGCAGTGCCAAAAATCTGAATACTATATTGCATCTTGTTCACATTGACCTTCACATAATGGCCATATCGGTCAGTAGTTTAGTGAGGCTCAAAGCATCTGGTTGTTGGATATCAAAAACATACGGCCACGCAGGAATTTTAAGTAGTTTGCCACCGATTCTAAACCAACTTTCTGACTACTTTACTTCCTATATAGATTTTGATAGAGTGTTAAAAGTTCTAGATCCCTTCAGAAGTGAGTGGGGCAATAATATGATGTACTTATGGACTGTGGAGTTGGATACGGCATCCTTTCCGATCATCTCCATATAAATACTTCATGTCGTCTCTCCTATGGATGCAGTATATTTTAAACTGAAATATATGCCGTCTACAAAGAAAGTAATTTACTTTATGATAGAAATATTCGAGGGAATATAAAAATCTTTGTCCGCAACCAGGCAGCACTTCTGTCTCTTAAATCCTTCATGACCACGTCTTTATTGGTCAGACAATGTAGAGAAGAGCTAAGTCGACTTTCTGAAATTATCTTAATTTGAATTCCTGCGAAAAGAGGCCAGTTTGGTAATGAACACACAGAAAAGCTAGCTACATTGGGATCTTCTTTCAATTCCTAGTTGTAATTCCGCTTGATACTTTCAAAAGCAATATATTGATGCACTTCCTGCAAAACGCTGATAACAGATGGCATAATCCCGGCACATGCAGGGCCGCCAGGGTAATGTGGCACACCTACAACACAATGCAATTCGTAAACTACAGTCGTAAGGATGTATCGAAACTGCTGTCAATATTAGCGGGTCACTGGGTGTTAGGATTACATGCAAGTCGACTGGGACGACCCTTTAACGACCACTGCCCTAGCTGCAAAGATATAGAAAAAGAAGAAACCTGCCCTAGCAATAAAAAGATAAAGATTCCTAGGCAGCTATATACTGGAAAATTTCTGCGAAATATCGGGGTCAAGGCTAAATGACCTCCTAAGATACCTCACGGCGACAGGATGGATCTGGTACTCCAAATCATAGGACCAGTACAACAAAGCGGAGTCAGCTACCATGATAACTAACTATCCAACCATATGCTTATAACATGCACCATAAAACAAAAAATGTGCACTAAAAATATAAAAAAATATGCTTTTAAAATTAAGAATATTAAAAACAAAAATATATTTTTTTTAAATAATATTCATTAAAAAAGAAAAACAACCCCATATAATATAATTCAGGTAATGGTTGCAATTCACATATAAATCTTTTTATAGAATTTGTAAGAATTATTCAGTTCAGTGTAAATCGGATTCAAAATACATTCACACAAAAAATTCGTATTATTAATTTCAAAAATTACATTACATAAATCAAAAGGCCCCAACATCAATTTCAGAAACGAGATATACGGTATATTATTTGCATTTAAGAAGAAAACGTGTATTCTACTCGATCTACTTTTTTGGAAATTTTCATTAAATTACTTAATTTAAAACCAAAAACTTAAAAATGTGTTTACGGTCTTTTATATGTGTTATTATATTTTTGTTTCTTCTATAAGAAAACCAAAAGTTGATGATATGATTTTTTTTAAATAAACATTTATATTAAACTTTTACTTGCATAATTACATTTTTTTTTTTAAATTAATATACATATAGTTATATCTTGAAAATGAGACCTAACGATCAAATATTACGCCAAATATGTAATATGAATACGTTTTGGGTAAAGTACTTTCATGGAATCTGCTGACTTAACCATAAAAATAACTGCATCTAAAACCAACATGTTTTATTTTTTTTTTCCTATTTCATTATGTTGAAAACATTTTTTTTGACATTTCCTCATTTTGGTCTAGGACTTCTACAATTAAATTAATAACATATCGTCCTTCGTTAACAGTAGTTTCAAATGGCCAAATGACAATAAAAAATTGTAAGGACTTATGCGCGCACATTTTCTATCAAAACCACCAAAATTTCTTAAATGTTTGATTTCATTTTTTATAACTTTTCACCAGATAGTAAAACGGTTATTATACAACATATGAATTTCCTAAATAATGTTTCTCCACTAGTTAATAGTAAAAGATGTAAATTATTAGTGCAAAACTGAAATAAATCAAAAAACCCTTGAACGTTTAACACAATTTTTTACATTTTTTTTACTTTTAAAAGACAGTATTTCCTTGAGCATTAAAAGTTTTCCTATTTAAAAAAAAAAAAAAAACTTTAAAAATACAAGCCACACAAAGTCGGTTGCAAAGAGTTTAGAAAATTTTTGAAATTCCTCATATGCACGTATTTATATAATAAAAAGATATACTTCTAGAAATTAAAATTTATCGTCAAAACTATTCCCAAAGTATCGTAAGAAAAAACATCTTCTGTCGGGAAGTGTCCTCGTGGAAGTATCTTCCAGACGTCTCAAAAAGACGCTTAAAAAGTGTCATAAAGGAATCTTCTAAACGAAACCCGAACCATCATAGAAGTATCGTCTTAGTTTCTTGTAGAGAATGATTTTGCACTTCTATTGCTTCTGTACTTGAAATTAAAATTTATATTTTTTTATAATATTTTTACTTATTTTTATTTACAGAGTTTTGAATTTTGACCCTAGAGTTGTTCACTGGGATGTAAAGAGATAGTGTGTGAATTAATGAAATCGAATATGGCTAACCAGTGCCGCATCGGACCTGAAGTTTGCATTATATGAGGAAAATATGGCTTTTTTACAGTTTTTGGAAAAATTTAGCTTTTAAATACAAACTGTTAAAAAACTTCATTAACACATAACTATCTATCAAACAAGATATGAAAAGAAAAAATCGGTTAAAACTTTTTCAGGTTATTATGAATTCCCCAGACCATTAATGTTTTTTAGATCACTTGTGTAAGGAGTGTACAAAGAATTTTAAAGTTTTTTGAAAAACAATTAAATAAAATGATATGATGGTTAGGTTAGGTTAGAAAGGGCGGCGCATTCACGCCTACACCCAGAGGCCAAACGGCCCATTGTGATCCCTTTATGAAAAGAAGAAAAAGAAAAAGTGAAAAGTGGAACCTATACCCAATCAATCAGTTATGATTGTTCCTAAGCCATTTTATCCCCATAACAAACCCTATGAGGTTGACAAGTCCTTTGCCATTAACCTCACCTAGTTCATGTAGTGTATGGCTTCCAAACCACTTCAACCTATTACGCTGAAGCCCTACGCAGTGACAGAGTATGTGCTCCACTGTCTCTAGCTCCTCAACATCATCGCACGTTCTACAGAAGTCTGATGTGCCAATGTCCCACTTACTCATCATATTCCCTATCGAGAAATGACCCGTAACCATACCTACTATGACTCTAAGACTACCACGACTCATACCTAGAAGATGCTTATAATCCGCCAGTTTTAAGCTAGGCCATAATGCCCTAGAAACTCTGCAGTCCGATCTGTCATTCCAGGCTCGATTCGTGTTGTCCAGAGTCCACTCCCCTATGGCCCTAAAGAAGGACCCAATTGGAATCTTAACAGATGACTCTATGAAAGACCTATCTAGCTCCGAGCCACTGCGAGCTAGCTCATCGGCTATTTCGTTGCCAAGAATGTCACAATGACCAGGAACCCAACATAGTCTCATCATATAGGAATCCATTAACCTTCTCAATTCCCTTCTGCACTCAAGTACCAATCTGGACCTAACAAAATGACTAGTCAGAGCCAATAACGCCGCCTGACTATCAACATAGATAGTAATCTCAGACCGTTCAACATTCCCTTCAATCAAGCCGAGAGCCTTATAAATGCCAAGAATCTCTGCTTGAAAGACACTACAACTGTCAGACAATTTGTAGGATCGTCTGATATCAGTTCCCATAAAGTATACACCTGCACCAGTGCCAACTTCCATTTTTGAACCGTCTGTGAAGACCGCGCACCCTCCATAGAGCTTTTCTACTCCATCCCAAAGATCCCTGCTAGGTAACACCAAAGCGGGAGTAGCCCCGAAGTCAATCGTGGTCCCGACATAATCCGTAGGCTCAGCCAAGGATAGTGTCCGACCGTTGAATCTGACTTCATCTAGTATGCTGACATGCCCCGCTCTAGAGGAACCTAATAAACCCAGTTCCTTCAATCTAAATAGGCCACGGACAGCCATACCCCTCACGAATTCCTCAATTGGAAGAAGGTGGAGGATTATGTCCAGCGCCGCCTGAGGTGTACTTCTCCTGGCACCTGAGATGCCAATTGAAGCACACCTCTGAACTTTAGAGAGAAGTTTCCTGTACGTTTTCCAGTATACAACTTGCGGCTTAAGACCCCAATTCTTGACTATAGAGTTCCTGCAGGTGTAATAGGCATTGAGTCCCCTCTTGACCCTCTCCTGAGTGTTTCTCCTCCAAGACAATTTACTGTCCAAGTACACACCCAGGTATTTGGCCTCACTTGACAATACAAGCTCAATCCCGTTCAATACTGGCAAGCTAAAATGCTCAACCTTGTATTTCCTAGTAAACAAAACTAGCTCCGTTTTCCCGGGGTTTACCCCTAATCCCTTACTGTTGGCCCAAAGGGACAGATCACGTAAACCTGTCTGCATGACCTCACTGATCGTAGATAAAAACTTACCAGAGACCAGAAAAACAACGTCATCGGCGTAGGCCACAATCTTCCGTCCCTTAGCATCAAACTGTCTTAAAATGACGTTCACGGCCAAGAGCCACAGTAATGGAGAAAGGACCCCCCCTTGCGGTGTGCCCCTAGTCACGAGTTTCCTCATATAAGTGCCTCCCATGTTTGAGTTGATAACTCTGCTGCTAAGCATCAGAATTATCCACTCAACAAGGAGCTTCCTCGATAGCCTCTATCGTGATATTATTAAAGGCCCCCTCTATATCGAGAAAATCCGCCATGGTATATTCCCTCTGCAGCAGACCTCGCTCAATGTAACTCACAACGTCATGCAGAGCACTCTCAACGGACTTACCCTTGAGATAAGCATGTTGAGACTCGCTAATGACCTGAGTTCCTATACTAGTCCTAAGATAAAGATCGATCAGTCTTTCTATTATCTTCAATAGAAAAGACGATAGGCTGATCGGTCTGTAATCCCTGGGCTTCGAGTGAGTCGTCTTACCCGCTTTGGGTATGAAAATGACCCTTACCTCTCTCCACCCCCTGGGAATGTACTTCATTCTAAGACATTCCCTAAAAACCTCCGTCAATAGAGAGATGGCTCTTTCATCGACATTCTGTAGCATGGCCCGAAATATTCCATCCGGGCCAGGAGATTTGTATGGCTCGAATGAATTTACCGCCCATAATACTTTGTCTCTAGTGATCATCTCCCTTATCACATCGGTATCCCCAGCATCTGATTCGGGTTGTAGGTTATCACTGACGCTACCTGTCCCTCCAACAGATTCTATATCCCTACAGCCTGGAAAATGAGTCTCCATAAGTAAACTGAGGGACTCTGAGCTAGACTCTGTCCACGAGTTATCCTCACGTTGTATGTATCCAGGTGCCACTGGGTCCTTGGATAATACTCGTCTAAACCTAGACAACTCGTTAACAGAGTCCACCGATTCACAGAAATTTACCCATGAAGTCCGTTTCGCTCGTCTAATGTCCTTCTTATACTTAGAGAAACTATCCCTATAGCTATTCCAATCCTCATCACTCCTCGTTAGTTTGGCTCTATTAAACAGCTTCCTAACTGTAGACCGCTGGTCCCTAAGTTCCCTAGTCCACCATTTCGGCTGTTTCCTCTTCCCAGGATAAATCACTGGACAATTGAGCGCAAAACTATTCCTAATAACATTCGTGAAATTATTCACCGCCAACTCGATACCCTCAACTGAATCTCTCCAGTCCTCAGTATCCCTAAGGTCCCTACAGACTGACCTCCTGAAGGACTTTCAATCTGTCCTTCTTGAGTTCCTATAGGGCTGCTCCCTCGCCTTCTCAAAGTCGAGACCAAAAGATATCATGCTATGGTCAGAAAAAGAGTAATCCAGAACTACTCTCCAATCCCTAACATAATTTCCCCCACGGTTAGCCAGCGTTACATCTATAACTGTTTCCCTATCTTTCGCTCTGAACGTAGGAGTAGTACCCCTATTACAGATATGCAGATCATAACAAGTTATAAAATCGTATACCAACTCACCTCTTTTGTTGATGTCCCTGCTTCCCCATTGATAGTGGTGAGCATTCGCATCACATCCCAAGACCATGTACGCGCCTTTCCTCCTAGCGTGCTCCGCCAACTGCAGCAGAGCGATACCTGGTGGATCGGCTGCCTCATACGGCATGTACACAGCCGCCATTATAAGCCCGCTGCATCCTGCGGCTTCCTGTTGGACGACTGTAAGGTCCCCACTGCTAAAGGAATGAAGAAAATTAATATTTAGATTATTCCTAGCCAGTATACATGTCCGTACCTTTTCCGTTGTGGATGGTATGAACAGGTTGTACCCCGTGACCCTCAGACCACATACCCTGGTGTTCTTAATCCAGGGTTCCTGTATGAGGGCCACGTCCACGTTGGAGTCAATGAGGAGTCTTGTCAGTTCGGTTGAGGCTGCCTCACAGTGATGCAAGTTAATTTGCACCACTGACAGCCTCTTTGGGTTTATCAGATTTGTTGAACCTAAACCTGATCACCCCAAATCCGAAATTGACAACTCCCCCCAGTGACTCCAGCTTCTTCAGAGACTCCTGATCCACTGCGAATCTGAAGTCTCTGCCTTGGTTCTCCTTACAAGTCATGGTGTTAACCAACTTCCATTGACCTGTAAGAAGACCCTTATTCTGATTTTCCAATACTGTCAGAATGGTTCCAACCTCTAAAATGGGTGGAGGGAACCATGCTGTCACTATTGGACGCAGGGGCAGCTCAGATGCGAGTATCACCTCAAGCTTCGCTCCTGGATAGAGAGTATCGCACCTAGCAACTGCGTTCCTGAGAAATTCAAATGATTTCTCGTTCCCGCAGTTAATAGTCTTGACACCCTTCATCCAGTCTGCGCCTTTGAAGGATAGCTCATCCGGCCTTCCTTTAACAAGAGCGATTTCCTCAATGAGCTTGTGTTCAATTTGTCGCCATTGCTCAACGCTGATCCTCCCATCTGGATCAACCCTGTCAATGACAGCAGCTTGAATACAATTCTGCAACACTGATTCCTTCGCTCTTTTCGATGTTGAGGGTTGTTCACTTCCTGATACAGCTCTCTTAATAACCTCCTTATGGAGGCCCTTACTAGAGCTGTTTGGCGTGTGAACAACCTTCTTGGCCATCGAAGGTTGCTGGTCATCCCCAGACCTGGCCCTCTTAACAACCCCCCTATGAGGGCCTTTAAGAGAGCCGGATGGGTTTTGACCAGCGTTCTTCGATGTAGAGGGCTTCCCAATCGAAGCTCGTACAGCCCCACTACTGGAGCTGGCAGGCTTCGAATGTAAAGTCCTCTTACTAGTTGATGGCTGATCATCTCCAGGCCTAGCATCTCTGACAACTTTTTGTTGTTTGCCAGGTTTGCTGGATGGTGTATGACCAACCATTTCAATGGTAGTTGTTAGCTTACCAGACGTTGCCTGCTGTTTCACTAGGACTGCAGGTTTGCCCGGGTTGCCACTACCAGAATAGTTCACTCCAGTAGGGATTGATGAAGAGGTTGGCTTTTCTCCTGTGCTCTCACGAGACACTTCTGGAGTGTTGCCAGCATCCACATACAATCCTTCAGGATAAGACATTCCCAAAGAGACACAGACAGGGCCGTAGATTCGTTCGAATCTTTTGACGATCCTCCTGTGCTTCCTGATAAGGTACTTATCCTTACCTGTAAGTGGCAAAGGGCCTCTCTTGGCTATTTTGTGCAGATAACCAAGAGAGGCTCTTGCGCCACTACGAGCATGCTCCTCTTTAGTTCGGTTTATATCGCCGGTTGTCGCATCAAGCATTACCGCGTCTTGCCGAACTAAACCACTGCCAGACGAATGACCCTCTGAGTTCGTACAGCCATCCCCCCGCTCAGACCCCGCCTCAACACTCGAGTTCTTCTCCAGACTCTGAGCGCGAACTGAGATTACAGTGATCTCATGTTCATCTTCAGAGCCGAGAGTAAGATTCTCAAGTTTCTCAGTGGCGCTGGTCCCAGTGAAGGATTCCCTCGAGATACCCAGAATCTCATCCGTCTCTGATAGCTGGCCCAACAGTTGACTTTCCTGAAGAAGAATGTCACGTTGGACCCCTATCATCTCATTATCGTCGTCCGTACTCACGTCCATTTCAGTCCTGTCGCCCTGCGACTGTCCGTCATCTTGTGTCCGATTTTTAAGAATCTTTGAATTTTCTATTTTGTCCCACGAGTATGCCAGTAAAGGAAAAGGACCATCTCGCGCAGTGACGGCGTGCGCGGACTAGGCTAGAATTACAACCAACCCGTGCCATGGGCGTTGGAGGGGAACTGTTAGCTGTTAGTTTGTTTAGGCACCAACTAACCATTCAGGTCCTCAGCACTGCTGCCTACCACCTTGACCTTAAAGTGCACTACATTTATTTGGTCCGCGAGAAGCTGTAAAAGCCCTAAGATCGGAGATAATACACATGATATATACCCCCATGCGATGAGCCAGAATGCACCATTCAGTAGAGTGTGTATATCATGTGCCTTACAACCAATCCCCCCGATCCGCCACCTGGGGACGCGTCCGATAGGAGTAAATGTAGCAAAGACTCCAACGGAAAAAAAATGATATGATATTTTTAATTAAATTTTAACCATAATTACTTAAAAATACGATTTTGTTTCTCTTGGATAATTCAAATCTCTTTCCACGTTTCAAAAAAAAAAAATTCAAAAAGTTTAAAAAAACTATGCAGGCAACACTACGGAAAATAAAACTAAAAACGAATTAGGTTAGTACCTTATATGAGTAAACCCTACTGACGATATGAATTTTGCGGATTTCGGCAAAAAGGCATTTTCTGCAGTCTTTTTTTAGTTATAAATTAAATTTTTTTTGAACTGATACACAGTGGGGTCAAACGCAAATTTTTTGGTAATAAATCTGAATCTCCTAAACTACTGGTCGGATCAAATTGAAATGTATGGAAGAGTTGTAGAGGAGGACCTAAGCTTTCAGAAAAATCATCTTGTAGTCACCCTGTGATAACACGAGATAAGCTACAGGGTGTCAAAGTTGACTACCTCGAGTATGTAAAAGTTAAAAAAATCGTAACTTGTACAAATGAAGTCCGATTTTAAAGATTTTTATATTTCTGGAAAGTGCTTGGCAAGATAAAGAAAAACTAAGCTTACTCATCTAAGTTATCTCTTACAGTTAAAAAGATATTTACGCTTGAATTTTGAATTTTTGATTTTTTAGCTCGACTTTCTTTCGTTTTTCGGGAATAAGTCCGGAGATATATAAATATTCTGTAATTTGCTACATATTTCAAAACAATATGCTGAAAGAATTTTTGGATTATCTCAATTCGTCTAGACGTGAAAAATATTCAAAGTCAGCACTCTGAAATTGGCATGAAAAATGGCTATTTTTTTACAAAAATATAGTACAATTCATTCACTTTTTTCTCAAAGTTCCGTTAATAAAACAATTTTTTCCTTATTAATTTCAAAAGATAAGGCTTTATAAATGGTTAATAAAGAAATTTTGAATTGATTTAAGTTTGCACCGTACATCCAGCATTGGCCGAAAGTTGTCAATTTTAAAAAATAGTTTCATTTTTATCGATTAATAAAAAAAATTTCACGCGAGCTTTTTTAAATTTCGTATCCATATTTTCTATAGAAATAGATTTAGAATGATTTAACACTAAACTGCTTCCCGCCCGGCCAAAAACGAATGCAGGAGTGAAGATTTTATGTTAAAAGTCAGTTTTTTTAACGACTATTTTTAAAAGCATATTAAAAGCATATTAGCATAATATTTTTAATATTATTTCTTATGTAATGTATAAAACACAAATCAAGCTTTCATTCCTAAAAAAATAAATAAAATAGCTCCAACAACCTATTTTTGGTAATTTTTCAAAACTAAATTTTTTTTTTTTTTTTAAATAGCTGAAAATCCAAAAAAAATAATTTTTTTAATACAACTCCACTAATTTTGCAAATACTTTAAAAATGTTAAAAGAATATAAAAATAGACTTATTTACCAATTCAACGATATATAAAATGTTGATATAAGTCAATTAATAATAGTAATATAATGGCCTCAAAACTACCAAGTCACGTCAAAAGTTGCAAAATTCACTATTTTGTTCCGTATTTCCATATGTGTGTATACGTAACATTTTAGTTTTCTAATGTATTATGTAGGTATATATTTGTTATTATAAAGTAGTAAATTCTTTATTTGAGTAATGTTTATTTAATTTGTTCTACATATTTACATACTTATTATACATATATCCCGTATATTTATTTTATTAAGAATATATTATCGAAGATATTATTAGAGATTTTCTTGAAAATAATCAGAAACATCAAACGTTAGCAAATTTTTAACTTCCTTAGCTTCGGAATCCTCTTTTTCTATTTCAAGAGTGATTTTTGGTAGCCATCGTGTTCTTATAGAATATATAACTGAATCTGATGATATTAATAAATATTCCATTAAGTCCATATTTTGCGATATTTTCGAACATTTTCGGGTATTGAAGAGTCTATTATTTCTTTACCATGAGCCAATACTTTGTGAATTGTTGGAGTCATTGATTTCCAGGGGTATGTAATGTTAAGTAGTTCTTTAGTTTCGTAGGCAAAATTTTTAAATTTGTCCGCATTAATTTGTTTTTTGCTATTAATGGCTGCCAATATAATCTTAAAACGCTTCAAAATATTTAAGTCAATGCCTGTGATTGAAGATGTGAGTTCCGGATTTTCAAAGAAACGTCTTGCTGTATTTCCATCATTTGAGCTTCCATAGCCATGTAGAGGTTTATCAATTATTAATCCGAGTTGTTCTTTGAATTCTAATTGAATTCTTTTCTTCTCCTCTTTTCGTAATGTTTTTACTGTAGCATTTTCCTGCCCGGGAATATTTCTGTACTTCATATCATATGCAAGATGTAAGCAGAACTCCAAAAATCTTATCCTTGCGTGGAGTGGTGGTATTCCAAATTTTAAAGAATTTTTATTAACAAGGACTTCAGAATTATCCTGAAATTGTGAACTTATTTTTCCACATATATTACATTTCCATGTAGATGTTGTATCTGTTATAGCTTTTGCAACTTTTCCATCAATCATCGTTAATTGTTGTTGAAATGTAACTTTAATAGTTCTGTTTGATACTTTTACATATATTGGGGGCAATGCTTTAATTTCTTCTTCCAATTGGTTGACAATGCTGTTTATTGTAACCGTGGTTTCTTTTGTGTAATCAAAAAGGATTTAACGGCACAAAAATTTGGAACCTGGAGTTAAATTTATCCATATATCATCAAAAAGCGAGTCATTTCTTGTCGATGAGGAAGGCTTATTTAAGCGCATTCGAAGTGGTACCAGAGATGCTATAAACAGCGAGGAATAATTATTTCCAGAATTACTTCCATTCAGTTGTTTGTATTCCGAAAATCCTGATGTTCCATCGCAGCCCCATTTGAATATTAAAATAAGTTCAGAGTCTTTGCATTTTTCAATGTTATCATTGCTGAAGGTAGATATAATTCTAGAGGCAGTATTTTCAAGTAATTGCAATATATTAACTTTAGCACTTTTAACAGAAGCATTAACCGGGTGCTCCATAGGCTGTAAAATATTACTTTTCGCTTCTCTCACTGATTTGCTACTGGGAAAGATATAATATCCTTTTCGCTAACAGATTTCCTCAAAATCTCGTATTGGTTTCTTGATAATCCTAAATTTAATATTAGAGCTAAAGCATCTTCAGAGGTAAAGAACGATGTTGATTTCGGTGTCACTATGCTTTGGATTATCCGATGTAATCGATTGGGAGAAGCTGTTTGTAACACATCTATAACTTTTTCTACTTCCTTTGGTTGCGTACGTGTTACAAAAGCTTTAAAGGTATCTTTTATTTCGGCATTCGTATTGTGAATTTAGAATAGATTCCTGTTTGGTCCTCTTTGTTCTTAGCTGAACTTCATCGTAACTTTTTTTTGGTCGACCCTTTTTCTGCTTTCCGATGAAAATTGGTATTTCTCCCTCCAACCACTCTTCATTTTTCTTCTTGTACTTTGGTATTGACCAATCTGAAGCTTGCATCCTTTTTTCGTATGATTTATAACAATTTTCGAGCTTTAAACTGTCTTCTGCAGTAAAAGTTAAACCAAAAGATACTACTGTATCAATGAGTTTTCTTATTTTATCTGGACGATTTATAATATCAGATAGATTATCCCAGATTACTTTGCAAATAGAAAAGTGTTTTAATGTAATCTCCATAATGGCAAATTCACTAATAAATCTGCATATTTATAAGGATACTTATATATAGAAAAAGAATATTTATATCAGGTAAATGGTGACAGGCAAAAATGAATAAAAAAATTTAAATTTTTGCTCAAAACCCCCAATTTCATTCAGTTTATTTTTATGACATGTAGTGTTAAACAGGTACATCAAAAAATGTACCTATGCGATTGTAAAAAAATCATTTTTGTTATAATACATTAATTAAGTAGCTAGGTAAATTATTTAAAAACTTAAAAAAATGTAATAAAAAACGAAGGAAAATATACTTAGGTAATTTTAAAAACCTTTTCAGTAGAAAAAAAATTATGAACACTTTAAATAAATTCGTTAATAAATATTATTATCTCGTAACAAAAATAAGCAATGCAGTTGAGTGTTACGTATACACACATATGGAAATACGGAACAAAATAGTGAATTTTGTAACTTTTGACGTGACTTGGTAGTTTTGAGGCCATTATATTACTATTATTAAATGACCTATATAAACATTTTATATATCGTTGTATTAAAAAAATTAAATTTTTTTGGATTTTCAGCTATTTTAAAAAAAAAAAGTTTATTTTTGAAAAATTACCAAAAATAGGTTGTTGGAGCTATTTTATTGATTTTTTTAGGAATGAAAGCTTGATTTGTGTTTTATACATTACATAAGAAATAATATTAAAGATATTATGCTAATATGCTTTTAATATGCTTTTAAAAATAGTCGTTAAAAAAACTGACTTTTAACATAAAATCTTCACTCCTGCATTCGTTTTTGGCCGGGCGGGAAGCAGTTTAGTGTTAAATCATTCTAAATCTATTTCTATAAAAAATATGGGTACCAAATTTAAAAAAGTTCGCGTGACATTTTTTTTATTAATCGATAAAAATGAAACTATATTTTAAAATTGACAATTTTCGGCCAATTCTGGATGTACGGTGCAAACTTAAATCAATTCAAAATTTCTTTATTAACCATTTGCGAAGCCTTATCTTTTGAAATTAATAAGGAAAAAATTTTTTTATTAACGGAACTTTGAGAAAAAAGTGAATGAATTGTACTATATTTTTGTAAAAAAATAGCCATTTTTCATGCCAATTTCAGAGTGCTGACTTTGAATATTTTTCACGTGTAGACGAATTGAGATAATCCAAAAATTCTTTCAGCATATTATTTTGAAATATGTAGCAAATTACAGAATATTTTTAAAAAATTTTTACCTCATATATCTCCGGACTTATTCCCGAAAAACGAAAGAAAGTCGAGCTAAAAAATCAAAAATTCAAAATTCAAGCGTAAATATATTTTTAACTGTAAGAGATAACTTAGATGAGTAAGCTTATTTTTTCTTTATATTGCCAAGCACTTTCCAGAAATATAAAAATCTTTAAAATCGGACTTCATTTGTACAAGTTACGATTTTTTTTAACTTTTACATACTCGAGGTAGTCAACTTTGACGCCTTGTAGCTTATCTCGTGTTATCACAGGGTGACTACAAGATGATTTTTCTGAAAACTTAGGTCCTCCTCTACAACTCTTCCATACATTTCAATTTGATCCGACCAGTAGTTTAGGAGATTCAGATTTATTACCAAAAAATTTGCGTTTGACCCCACTGTGTGATATTTATATTAAACAGAATTATTATACAATCTCAAAAAGTATATTGTGAAGTCTTTAAGCAAATTGGACAAGAACTACATTTAAAATAAGGAGGTCAGAAGTCAAAATTCAATGTATTTCAAATTTTTAAGGAAAACATCATGAATAACTATTATCTTTATCTGGATTTAGATTGCAATGATTTCTGTGAGTAATTTTAATGGTTTAATATGACTTTACTTGTCATAATCAGGTAATTCTCATTTTATTTGTTCGTGATATTAATTAATACAATTTACTTTATTTTTACAAATATTTAAGAATAGGTGCGTTTAAAAAGTACTGACTTAAAGTTCTCAATGAGAATTAAAAGTTCTACGCTTTAAGCTTTGATATTTTTTAGTGTAGAACTTTTAATTTTCATTGAGTTTATAAAGTTTACACTCTAATATATCTTTAGTTTTTCTAAAGTAATTGGGAAAGGTTTTCTGATAAGCTTTTTAAAGCAACCAGTGAAATTCTCATAGAACTAGCTTCTCTCTAACAAATAAACTGAATTTATTCAAAGTAACGATCGCGATTATTAGCAGAATATTAAAGTTAAAAATAAAAAGGTTTTCGTTATGTTCTTCTTAAAACCTTCAAACATTCCAAATTTTGACTTTTGAGCTTTGTGTTTTAAAAATTATCCTTATCAAATTTTCCTAAAAACTTCACAACATATTATTTGGGATATATTTTATCTTATTCTCTAATAATTCTGTTCACTTTGAATATCAGTTCTAAAAAAACTAACTTTATAACTTTAAAAACCGCAAAAAATTACTTTTTGCCAAAATTCGCAAAATTCAAATCGTATACATGGTATTGACCTAATTTTTCTATTTAGTGTTATTTCCTGTGGTGTTGTATATAAACCAGCATAACTTTATTTAAACTTTTTTGAAATTTGTTTAACAAAATTATTGAAACAGTTAAAAAAAACCAAGCATAGGTCTTATCCTGCAGAAACAAAAACATACATTTCAGCAATTCTGGATCAAATTTAAATAAAAATAGCATTTTATTTATACATTTCCGAAAAAATTAAAATTTTAGTTGCGCACTACTTATACGAGCGGACTAAATCACATTAATGGTCTGAGAAATTCGTAATAACTTTAAAATTTATATCTTGTTTAATAAATAATTATTTGTATATAACGATTTATTAACATTTTGTTACAAAGCAATGTATTTAATAGCTAAATTTTTCCAAAAACTGTAAAAAAATATATTTGTCCCAAATAAACACACCGTACAAACTTCAGGGCCGATGAGGCACGGGTTAACGATATCTGATTTGACTAATATTACACACAATATCAAAACGTCAATTTTCAAAAGTCGGTAAATTTTGGTGAAGTCTAACGGATATGCATAATTATAGAAGAAACAATTCAAATAAAAATTAATTTCGTATTTAAGGAACTCGATATAAAATCCTCATGAGAAACTTTTAGCAAATTATATTTTTTCTAGAATAATAATTAATGACAAATTTTATAATTAAATTATAAGATAAGTGCACTAATATAAAATACAATTCAGCTTATACAAATAAAAACAATGGGTTAATCTTTTGAAATTTAGGTTTATTAAATACCATTCTAGTTTAAAATTTAAAAGAAAATTTAAGATGTTATTAGTTTTAAATAAAATATTTAATATTTTCTGAAATACCCTAAATAAAAGTTTTATTGCGCTTTCGGTAACTTTTTTTTTTTTTTTTTGTTGGAATTGGTTCACTTCTTTTGAAACTCTAATTTAAGTTTTATTTAGCTTTAAGTATTATTTAAATATATATATATATATATTTTTTTTTTTAATATGACCAAATATATTTCAAATGAACTGAGTAGTACATAGTAACACCATTTGTTTGATAACACTCAGTTTGCCTGATGAGATGCGACATCAGGAAAGAAAAATTAAAATTAGTTGTGTTCCCTAATTATATGTTGTTACGCGCCAGTAAAAATATTGACGATCGCAAAATGAAATAATTCGTCGTTGCTTTCACAAACCAATTCTACGAACTAGAAAATAAATATAATGACCAAGAGGCATGGCTTTAGATGATCCTAGCTGGCTAAAAAAAAATGGTAATTGTGGTTCTCAACCCTTATATTTATTGCGGGTAAACATATAACACACTATCCATGCCAAATCATTCGTGTATACACCTATAGTGTGCACAAATTTCAAGTTCCTAGTATTTGAGCTTTTAATCAATCCCAATACATATATAACGTCATGAAAGATACACTTTTACCCACCCTCTGACTCAATTACAGGAGAAAGTACCAGCGATTTTTATACCTGTCCCTATTTTACACAATCAATACCTACTACCGTTCAAGTTTTGCTTTGGTTATCATTTGCGATTCGTATGATTTACATACATGTGTACGAAAAAAGAAAATTCTCAAATTCCTTTACACAAATTGCCTCTTTATCAAAATTTGTTGTTATTTTCATTATGATTATTTTTTATTATAAAAAACAATATGTAGCAATGCTGAATAAGTTTATTATAAAAAAAAAACTCAGTAAAATTAGAAAAAACAAAAATTATTTACTTTTTTTTTCTAATAATAATCAATGTTATAATTTCAGGTATTTAGACATTAGTTGTGTTATAAATTTATAATTATTTCAGTATATAATTTTTCCTTTAGCTTTTTTATATACATGTAGCGACTTATATTTAATTAAGAATTACGCAGTTTATGAATTAATTAATGCACAAATAAATTTAAAAAAAAACAATAATAATTATAATTTTTTTCAGATTAAATGTAATTTAGTACAAATATGTTTCTAAATATCATAATTTTATGATAAATGATATAATTTTCGTTTATAAGAATTTAAGGAAAGTTTAGACTTGGATAAGGGTGACAAATGACCGCGTGTTTTATACTACTAATTTTATATATATATATATATTTTTGTGGAACTCAGGGGTTTTTGTTTAGGTTGTTTTGTAAATCACACGATCAAGTGTTTTAATATTACATAACGTGTATTTTGACTTGAAGAGGTTAGCGCGTAGTTCTGGAAGAGGTAGGATTCAAAACTTCCAGAATATTCTGAGCCCGGATTACCGCATACGTGATCGAATAAAATTGTTCGTAATTTTTCTCTTTGGGATTACTACATTCGTTATCGAACAAGCACAATCGAAATTTGAGATGATAGCATACGAAAACGAGGGCGCAATCGAGTATCAGCTGTTTAAATTTTACTCGTCATCTCAGTACTGATTGAAATCATAAACTTTTCAATTGTGTGTGCAGAAAATATAAAAAGATGTAAGTTTATTATTATTTTTAAAGTTTTAAAACAAGATAATAAAGTGATTGTTGTTTATAGGACTAATACCAACAAAATAAATGGTAAACAAAAGGAAGTTATGGCGCAGTACATGGTCGATCATCCTAATTTGGCCAAAAACATATTGCCAAATTGTAACCAAGGAAAAGAACAGTCAAGAGATTATGGGATGAACTTGCTCTAAAGCTGAATTCCTATGGACCACCAACTAAGGACGTAAAATTATGAAGAAAGGTATAATAGTTGAAAGACTGGTGTACACATGTAAATTAAATATTTATAAACACTGTCATTTTAGGCTTTTGCAGATCCAAAATTCAATGTCAAGAAAAAAATGTCTTTAACAAAGCATCAAAGCAGAAAACTGTATATGGACCTTACGAAGAAATGATTCTGACTTCTGCTGAAGAACAAATAATCCAAGCCACTGGGGTTGACCTTCATGTGGAAGGACTCTCCGCAGTTAAAACTTATGGGAAAACAAATGTTTCCAATACATGTGATTTAGATGCCGCCATTAGTGAAAGTATGCAGTTAATTTTAGAGGATGATGGCAGTGAAGATATAAATGATTATGTTGAGAAAGAAAAGCCAAGGTCTTATGCAAAAAAGGAAAAAGACTCAAAAATTTCTATTTTGTCTTCACATGTGGTATCAACAGAAGACTACCAACGTGAGTTACTCTCAAAGACTAATCAAATGTTACTTCTTTTAAATTCACACACTCAAAATGTGGAGGAATATAAACAGGAACAAAACCAAATATTAGAACATTTGATAAAAATTAAAGAAAGATTTCTTAATATTAGAGAGGAGGAACACAAAAGCAACATGGAAATCAAACAAGTAGAGCTTGAAATAAAAAAACTACAACTACAGTTGCTTCAATGAAACAAATGCCTATTTGTTATCCTTCTTCAATAAAATTTAATGTTAGTCTGTGTATATCTGCAAAAAAGTACAAATGAATTAAAATGTGATTTATTTTGAATGAATTTTTTTGTTTTCTTTGAAAAATGTTTTATAATACATACGTATAAATGAACTGAAATATAATAATTTTTTTTATTTCTATCTTATATTTATTTATTTGGTCTCTTATTTTTTGTCCAATGCGTGTTAATTGCGTCTCATTTCCGATATTAGGGTTTATAACAGAGATGCTGGGTTGAGGAATATTTTGTGTATATGAAGGAACTTTGAAGTAAATACACAAGTTGTGCAATGCGGCGCACTCATTTCCGAATTTTGCGATTTTTTCTGGGGCATAACGACTTCTTTTATCGTTGCTTAAAATTTTCCAACGAGCTTTAAGTATTCCTATTGTTCTTTCAACAATACAACGGCCTTTTGCATGCACCTCATTAAAATACGATTCAGCAGAACCTACTTCAGGATTTCTATAAGGTGTAATCAACCAGGGTTCAATGGGATATCCTGAGTCGCCTGAAATAAGATATTTATATAAAAGAAATAATGGTAATTAATAGATAAAATAATATAAATAGTAAATTTACCTAGAAGGCAAACGTTTTTAAATTCATTAGTATTGTAGAGTTCCTCTAAGAAACGCCTTTCCTCTGGCTGCTTCCAAACAAAGGAGTCGTGCGATGCCCCTCCATATTAGGAATTAATGGATAAAATTTTGTACTCGTGATCACATATCTGAAAATATGGATGAATATATATATAAATAAAGATATTAATGAGCTCTACATACTATCATTGAGTTAAGGCTATGGTACCCTTTCCTGTTGAAGAACATATGTTCATTTTCTGACGGCTTTTGGAGACCAAAATGTGTACCATCAACACACCCGATTACTGAAAGCATAAAAGTCATATGAAAAAAGGAAAAAAGTATTTACAGATTTTGTCATATATCATACAATTACCTCCAGGGAGTTTAAATTTTTGCATGTATAATTCCATACATGAAGTAGATTCATTTGGGAGAAACGTTATGAACTTTGGACATATTCTGTCTTCAATTTCATTTATGACACGGTTGATTGTTATAGATACGGCACTTTGGCACATACCCATCAAGTAGTTATTTCCAATGGTATGTTGGAAACTTCCACTTGCCAGAAGCGACAAAGTTACAGCCAGCTGCAACTTTGGTGGTAAGCTCAGAAAGAAGAAAATTAAATGCTACTTTTGAAAGTCTGAAGCGCTTAATAAATCTTAAAATTACACAACTTTTATTAAAAATACAATCGAATGATGCAATTTACTTACGCATTAGCCGGCAAGGACATTGGATCGCTTTTATCCCTCATTTATTTTCGGATACGTACTGTGTTATATTCAACTTCAGAATAGGAAGACGATAAGTACAATGATAGGAATGTAGCCATTCCTTCTATAATTTTATTTTTGTTTTTAAAAATATTTAAATTCACTGAATATGTTGAAATAAGCCTCGAAAATTAGGGTTTGTTTTAAATTTTTTATTTAACATTCTTATTTTCAGCTGAAAATAATATGCACTAAACATATGTTTTTATTCTATTCCAACGTAACACAAATTTAGTACATTTTGCAAAAATTTCGTTACGTTAGCTATCGAATGCTATAATCCATCCATTCGAAACGTGACGAAATTTTATTCGATACGAAAGCTATCTCGTTCACGTATGCGGTAATTCGGCCCCTGGAGTTAACGACAGTACCACAGTATTAACGTAGATTACACTTTTCAAAAGTTTATGTTGCTGGTGTTTGTGACACGTTGAAAAATCTTCCCTAAATAAAATTGCTATATATATATTAATTTCCAAATAATTAACTTTAACCAATTCTTACCTAAAAATGTACCGATGTTTAATAAAATTTTAAATTAAATTGCCAAAAAAGAAGTTCGTCCCGTTGTAATTAAAAAATGTAATTTAGTAAATAGGAATAAATTAGAATTGGAACATATAGTTTTTATTTTATCTTTAACCAACAATTATGTGCTCTGGGTGTAAATGTTAAATGCTTAAATGTCAGGGGTGGAAAATGAAAAATACTATATATACATATATTATTTATAAAAAAAAATTAAAATAGTACTTTTTTTCCTTGCATTTAGGATACTACAATTTAAATTAATATAAAATATATAATATGAACATCACTTATATATATCTAGAATGAATGATTACACTATTGAGTCTTAATAATTATCGCTGTCCTAAATAAGAATCACTATCTTCTCAATTTTCTCTTTTGGGAAATAACACAAAATAAAAAACATTTTCTTTTCTTACATTTTTGTAATTATCTTTAAAATACATTTTAATTTTAAAGGTTAAGTTGACTTTTGTATCAAAATTACCATTCTCGATAATTGCAGTAGTAGGAAAGAAAGAAAAAATTAATAGAAACATTACAAATAAGAGCATGTTAATATGTACATTCAGCAAGGAAGAGAATGTATATAACATTTAAAGAGCATGACATACTACATGTTAATGATCATTCAAATTGGACTTACATTGATACATATATATAAAAAAAAAAGAAAATAGAAGCGAAATAAGGAAACAAAGAAGAAAATGTAACCTTGAACTTCAAATAATGGAATTTGTAGGGAAATAACCCCCGGAACAACTGTTATTCAATGACTAAAAAAATAAGAGAAAGAAATCGTAACAATATACTTCATTCATTCATATTTTTGAAAAGACAAATATACAAATTGGACCAGAGTAAATGCTAACTAATCTTGATGTAATTTGGGGCGTTGAACTCACATAGTTCTCGTTCGTTGGCTGCATTGTGAGTTCATTACAACTAGTAGAAGAGCGCGTAGAGAACAATTTCATATTAGAACGAGCAATTTCAGATTAGAACGTTAGAATTTATTCTAAAATGTGAAACCGATCCTCGACTATAAAAACATTGATTTTTACCAATATCTCAAAAACTATAACCAATTTTGAGAAATAGAGTGAAGGTTCGATTTTTCGTGCGCAGTCCTTATTTAGATTACCTTTTATGCAAAAAATGCGACGGGACATATCTGATGGAGTTTTAATTGAGTTTTTCCTATAATAATTTAAAATTGTGCAAATTTGTTGACTACACTGTGCTAGTGGCAAATTTTAACAAACTGAGTACCCCACTAGTAAAGCTATTTCGAGAACGGTAATATCGTATTAGCGATATTTAGGTTTAAACTTAGTTATAGAAGTAGCAATTAGAAATAAGAAGGACATAATTTATGTATATTAAACATTAAATCGATTAAATATATACTCCAATCATAAATTATAACAATTCAGGACGATTTTTGATGTATTTACTCAGCTTACATATAGAAATGTAGTAAGATTTCTTTTTTAGTTTAAAGTTTTGTAAATTAGCGTTTAAAATATATTTTTTATATTATTTAAAATATATTGTTTTATATACTTTAGAAGATGAAAGAACGCTAGTAATGTATTTGGCTTTTTGTAAATTTCGTACGCACTTAATAAGAATTGACGTCTGAAAGATTGGCCACAAATTTATCATTCAAATGTTTGATGGGTGTCTTAGATTGCCGGAAAATTGTTCGAAATTTACAAAAACAAAATACATTGCTATTGCGCATTAATCATCCATACGTCACTTCTTAATGACTTCTAAATGATTGTCAGAAGTGTGTACGAAAAGTATACTTTGTAGTCACTTCTGGAAGATAAAACGGCGGAGATTCGAATTTAACAAAATCAAAATACATTACTATTGCACATTAATCTTCTAGGCGTGTGTTAGGAAGATTGCCAGTTTTTATAAAAAGAAAACAACACAATAGAGAAGTAAACCAAATCATGTCCTTCAGTAAAAAATTAACTTTGGTACAGTTTGGCTGTCGTTTAAAATATGAGGAGAAAAATGTTTCTCTTAATTAAGTGTTTTATAATCAACAAAGTATATTTTAAAAATGTAGGTAAATCTTCTTAAACTTTTATTTAGTAATATCGGATTTTTCTTTCAATTTAAATTTTTCGTCACTTAAAATGCGAAAAAGCTTTAAACACACATTATTAAAAAAATGCAAAAGGCCATAACCACAATTTTTAATTTTTTAAATTTTTTAAATTATTTAAAATTCAACAAATAAGTAAAATTTTTAATCGTGCACTTTAAGCAAAAAAAAAAAAATATTAAACATAAAATACTCTTCAAACCAAATTTTTCTTAAATAGTTGTTCTATTTTTACGACTGTTTCGTTTATGAAGTTGGTATTACGGCATTTGTTAATATTGATGCCATTTTCGAAGATATGAATATGAAATTTTTTGTGCAGATATAATTTGTGTCAGTACATTCTTTTAGATGACGATTTGAATATTTAAAAATGTCCTGTCACATTATTTGCAAAAAAGGAAATCTAAATATAATTTAATTATAAAAATGATTATTAAACTTCTTTTCTTCTTTTAAAGATACCGGAATTCAACGGAAGATTCTTCTGATGATTTTATTTGGAAAAACTAATTTGCTGGGAATAGTTATAAAAATAATTATGGAATATTAAAAAAATAGCTTTAATTTTAAATATAAATACAGAAATAGAAGAAGTGTAAAATCATCTTCTAGAAGAGACAAATACTACACTTCTGTGAGTTTTATCCAGGTGTAGTCCAGAAGAGTATTTTGCAAAACTTCTAGAAGCGTCTATTTCGAGTCGTAATGCTTCCTGATTTTTTTTTTATCTGGAAATTATTTTTTATTTTTTTCAAATGTTACTTTATTTTTGTTATGACATTTTACATGAAATATTAAGTTTATATTAAACTCACATCACATATCATACATATGCATGTTCTGTATTCAGAATTTTTAAAAACATACTGCAGATGTTAACTACTTTTACTTTATTCAGTTTATATAATATATATATATATATATATATATATATATATATATATATATATATATGTATATATTATAACAAAACCAGTTACCAAAACACACTAACATGCAGTCAGTATATACATAACATGGCATAAACATCTCTGTCCGGGAAGTAAAAGTTTTAATGCCTGTGTTTTACACTTTCTCTTGTTGTCCAAAAAAAGCTGATTTAATTGGATGTAATTAAAAAATACGACCAAAATATAAAAAATAAAGGAAATTTAAATGAAAAATAACAAAAGAGTAAACTCTCATCAAATGTTGTCTGCTTTACTTATGTCATAAAATGTATATATATATATATATATATATATATATATATATATATATATATATATATATATATATATATATATATATATATATGTATATATATATATATATATATATTACTTTTGTTCTTGTATTTTTTTCTTTTTTTTTTTATTGTGTCTAAAACATTTCCTTTGGGATCTAATACTATTGTAAGTATATACATATGTATTAGTGTTAGTGCATTTGCGCGGGATATGCTTTTAATGTTGATGACATTAAAAACAAAGTTTTATTTTAGCTGGAGCATTTTATATCTCTTTTTTTGTAAAAAAAAATTTTAAAATTAAATATGTATGTTTATGTTGGTTTATTCCTTGCTGTTCCAAGGGTCATGAATCTTCAAATACGAGCAAAATAATAGTAATTAAATTAAAAAGGTGAAGAGTATAGACTTTTGCCCTAAAGTGCTACCAACGTTATCCGTTATCAACGTTTTTCAATATTTTTGTAAGTTTTCTACTTATTATAATTATTACCAACACTTGTTATGTAAAATATCTGTCATAGATTTCTGTTCTATTTTATTGACCTTCAGTGTTCCTTTTGTTGTTAAATTTCTGGTGCAGAAAATTCATCTAAAAACATTTTTCTAATTAAACTTATGTACATTAATAGAGGTATTTAACGATAAAAATGTTATAAAAATCTGACATAAAAAATAAAGTTTACATTTATTATAATTTCTGTAACATTTTTTTCTGTAAGAATTGTAATATATAATTTTAGTAATAT
Organism: Protocalliphora azurea; assembly: GCA_932274085.1. Classification (NCBI taxonomy): domain Eukaryota; kingdom Metazoa; phylum Arthropoda; class Insecta; order Diptera; family Calliphoridae; genus Protocalliphora; species Protocalliphora azurea. Next base: position 108,468,357 of record OW026519.1, on the reverse strand, counting down.
ATAATTTTTTGCATATTTAGTGCTTCGGATTAAATTCTTTAAATTATGTTAATTTCGTATTAAAATGTTATCATTATTCAATGTATTTTTTATGCGGAATTAATTAAAACTATACTCAATTTGGCGCTTTTTCATTTGCTACCCTTTTTTTAAACAAGCTGTGCCAATAAATTCAACTAAACAGGTTATCGTAACATGATCATTTAGTTACTCGTCTGCAGGCAATATATGGTTTTAATGGAATCGTACTTCTTTGTCTAGAAATACCAAGGAAAAATATAAAAAATATAGAAACTTCGACATGTGTTATCAAGGCGGTAAATTACCTGGCAACATCTCACGATACTGCACAGTGTCACATTTAGCCAAATTCGAATGACAAAAAATACGAAGATAAAGGTTTAGTAATTGAAGTTTTTTTTGTATTTACTGGTAAAGATATCATAATATATTACTCAAAAAATACTTAGAATATTAGAAAGTGTCTGCAGCGCGAACTGTATATTTTCAAAGCTGTTACTTAAAAAAAAATTATTTTTGTTTAGAATTTGTGGAAAGAAGTATGCTAACTTTAACTTCATATATCTCAGCAAATACTGCAGATACTAATATGGTTATATTCCTATGTAATAAATAAGATAAATGTATCCAAATTATTTTAATTTTTAGGTAAAAATTCAATATTGAAACTATTAATTGATTTTAAAATACATTGTAAATATTCAGCCATTATATATATATATATATATATATATATATATATATATATATATATATATATATATATATATATATATAATGTCTAAATATTTAATAGCTGAATATTTACCATCTTTTATTTAACAAAATACAATATTTCCAAAACTGTCGTTCTAAAACTTTTAAATGTGACACTGTGCATTGTACTAAATATTTATTTAAAAACCTAACCAAGAACTTTAAATTCTTTCACTGTTAATGTTATTTATTGTTTTTATTAGTACTTTGCAATTTTCGCAAATATTTTATCAAAGAAAGAATTTTGATGCCCATATTGACTATGTTTATGTAGAATTTTATATCTGATTGATTGCCTGCTAAACCGAGAAATTGCAAGAATACTGAAATAAAAACTAATCAGACACTAGCAAGTTATTGTTTATAAATTTTAATTTACATTAAAAATAACAAACAAACAATATTTCGAAAATAACTTGAAAATAGGATATTTTGAGGAATATATAAATATTGAGGTCAGTGTAGGATATGTTTTATATACCAATAACCGCAGCTTCTAAATACCTATTAGGTGATACCGCATTATGTATGCGTTTCTTTGGGAAAAAATACAAAAATTAAAAAAAAATAATAATAATCCAGCTCACCAACGGTCATCAGTAGAAGCGAAATATTTGGGGAAGTATTCAGGCTTATTTTCAAAAGGCAAAAACAATTTTTTCCCTCCCATAGGCAGTGGATTGCCATAATATATACATATTTATTATACCCTTCACGGAAGGTGTAAAAGTTTTGTCATTCCATTTGTAATTTTATAATATTCACATGAGTTGTTTAATTAAGTTCAAATCTCAACTGGGGCAGATTTTTTTTATATATAAAACCCACAATAAAAGTATGACCGTAAGGCACGGAAAATTGTTTTTTTTATACTTTTTATATCTGCTGGTGCGCGACTCATTTGTTTCAATTTGATATGATTTTATTCATTTTTTTGTGTAAATAAAGTCATACCGAAACGGATGATGTGAAATGCATGTATTTCTATCAAGATAAACCTTTCACTTTTACCAAATAGCTCGCCACTTCAACAATAATAATGTTGGCCACTATATCGGACCAATTTCTAAAGAAAATGGAATAAAGAAGCCATTCCTCATTGAAGCAGTTTGGATAATTTTTGAAAATAAATCTGTAACTTCGAATCGTTGGCTTTACGTAAAATTTTACGCAAGCGTAGCGGAGGAGTTTACAATTTTAAGTGAAGTAAGGGGCCCATACCCCTCAGGAGCGGATCTACTGACATAAAAAATTGTTAACCGTTTGCATATTCTTTCTCAATTTTAAATATTTTTCCATCTTCTTAAAGCCTCTGATAAGACCCATGGAAAATGTGCTTGCATGTGCTATTTACCTCATATAGATTTCAAGTCATTTGCATTTGAAATTTATACTATCTTAATTTAGCAAAATCTTGGTCAAGTTTTTTCAATATATGTATAGCACAATATATTTATATCCGAATTTGTAAAATTTTTACCGAATTAGTTGTAGAACAAAATTAACTATCGAATAAAAAACTTTGAAGCCGATACCACTTCCTAGTCAAAAAGTAAATTAAAATTGAAAATGGCAAAAATTATGGTTTTTTCAGAAAAAATGTCCACTCTTTTTTCTCTTAATAAAATTTTTCTTAAAAATATATAATACGTATACGTATCTTCACGAGAATGATTTCAGAATTTAAAACGAGCTTTAAGTAATTATCCGGCTGAATTTGACCTATTTCGTATCGAAATATTAATTTTACTTTATGTTCTAAAATCGCAAAGCATAAATCTACAAACGTAATATAATTTCAGAATTTCTGATGTATTCTAAAGAGTCTGTCAATGGCTTTTTCCAGACCTGCAACAAATGTGGACTTTATGGGAAAAATTCAAAAAAATCTCTTTGTTTAGGAATTAAGTCGTTTTATTTTTGAGAATTGCGGGTTTTCTTTTACTAAAATTTAAAATTTATTATTTCAAATGGCAAAGTTAACAATCAACGAAAAATTTCATTGGTTATCTTAACTAACAAAGATTTTACTACAGATACAAAACCAATTAAATAAATTCTGTTCCTTAGCTGAGATAATTCTTAATTATATACAAAAAGATTAAAGTCAATATCTTTTATAGAGGCAAAACTTTAATATCTCTTCAAAAATTGCACTTTTATGTAATTTAGCACAAACACACACCTTTGAACATTAGAAAAAATTATTTATCTACTTAAGAATATTTAACATGCACATTGTGTATTACACAATGGTAGAATGTTTTGGAAGATATCGTGACTTATTCAACTTTAAAGTAGCGTAGTTTTGGTCATATAAAAGATATCTATGGCAATATAATTTATTTTAAAAAATTCGAGCCCATAGTAAAAAATTGTTTTTTGGAGAAACTATAAATATTTTATCTATAATAAAATCTTTGCTAGCTAAGATATCGTAATGAAATTTTCGATAATTGTTGAAGTTATCATTTAAAATTATAAACTGTAAAAATATTCAAGATTTATGGAAAAGGACTCCCGCAATTCCCAAAAAACCGGAAAAAAGTCCACATTCGTTGCAGGTCTTGAAAAAGCCATTAGCAAACTCTTTAGAACACATCAGAATTTTTGTTAACTGGATACCGCTTGTATATTCATGCTTTGAGTTTTTAGAACATATAGATAGAAATCGAAATTTCCATACAAAATAGGTCAAATTCTGCAGGATCTGTACTTAGCCCTATTGAGTAATTGTGCTCGTTTTAAATTCCGAAATCATTTCCGTGAAGATACATAATCACTATATATATTATTAAGACAAATTTTATTTTAGAGAAAAAATAGTTTAGACACTTTTTCGGCAAAAAAAATCACAATTTTTTGAATTGGGAGGAAACAAATATTTTCGAACAAGAAAAAAAGAACGCAATCTTTGACCTCACCAACTACGATTTTGATAAGATTTGCTATACACACTCTTTTCATCAATACAAAATACAAAGTTATTTAAAATTTTCAAATTCTATGCAGTTTAGTTTTTATCGCGGCTCAAAATTCACTTTTTTATGAAATTTTATTAAAATGTCCGATTTAAACAATCTTTGGCTCAAACTGATGCTTAGTAAACCTAGTTTATAAGTACTTTTGTAAAAATGTCATTTTGGTATAATGAAATTTATATTCTTCCTGTCATCAAGGATTGGAGTTGGCAACAACATATCAAAAATTTAGAGAGGATGCTAAGAAAATTAACATGTCAGTGGTACCCTAATTTGAGCCATAATATCTACGTTCCTGCGGGAATGTGCGCTCCTCTGCTATGCTCGTGTGAAATTTTATGTAAATTCAATAAGCCGCTTAGAAGATACAGATTTCTTTCCAAAAAAAAATCAATTCTTCAACACGGGAATAGCAAATGCCCGTTAAGGGAAGATCTGAAAATAGTTACAGGTGCAAAAAACCAACCTAATGATCTAAAAAAGTGCAAGTTAAAAATTAATGAAAAAATAACATATTTTTTTTTATTTTTTGTACATTTTTCTTTCATTCTTTACATTTGCTTACGTTTTGTTTTGTTTATTTTATGCAACCATATGATCGTACTGAATTTACAGTAAAATTTATAAATACTCAGTTTATAAATTGTCGTTTTACTCTCTTAATTCTGGCTTTTGGGTACACGAACGCAAATCCAGTAGAAGTTTTTACTGGACACTACAAATTTTTGGGTAAACGAACACAGCTATTATTACAACAAAACAACTAATTGTAATTATTTTATCTACTGTGTCGAACAGTTTTGCCAGGAAGTGAGAAAAAAGTGGCTAAATTGAACTTTAAAAAAGGTCAGAAAAGGCTAAATAAATAAAAAAGTTTAATTTTAGTTTTATTTTATAAACTTATTTTTTTCATTTTTCCATTCTCATTACTTTTTGATAAATTTTAAAGATATTTAAATAAATTTATAAATAAAACATGGAACGGCTGTCAGCAAAATAAACCAATGAAAAATCGCTAAGAAGTGTCCATACAAATTTGAGTTATATTTCATATGAAAAATGATTTGAAGTAATTTTTAAGCTATAATTCCTTTTCGATTAAGAATTTTCAAATTTTTGTGTGATTTTTCGCTTTCATAAAAACATTTTCAAATTTATATTCATAAAAAGCATCCATTGTTCATAAATTAAAAAATATTAAATAATATTCGATTTAGTAAGTCAATAAAATTAGTTGTTATTTTTGATTTGGAGATGAAGCTCCGCAGGCGAAATTTTTTGTTAAATATAACTAATTTCGATTTTTTATGCGAATAAATGGATGATAAGAAATTATTTTCTTCGTTGTTGAAATTACATTTAAACCTTTTTAAGGCAATTTTAAAACTCAAAAAAGGCTACAAAAGAGCAAGAAACAAAAATTTTGAGGCTAAAAGCAAAATAAAAAGGCTAGTATTAGCCTCAAAAAGCTAAACTGGCAACACTGTTGTCGGGATAAACTCAACAAATTCATTGCAGCTATTTTAAAATTGCAGGTAATATTTTTACTAAAATTATTTAATAAAAATATTTTTGTAATCCACTAAAATTCTATGTAAATATTTGTAATTAAAATATATTGACAAAATTGGTACCATTATGGTCGAAAAGGTTCATTTCATTCTTATGGTTGGTATAACATAAAATAAGCCATTTTCCATCTCTACCGAAAAGTTTAGAAAGATTTCGGGATCAAATCCCCAATCTATTTTTTATGTATAAAATTTAGCATACAAAGCAAATGTTTTATTTCTTAAATAAAATTAAAAAAGTAAACTTTTGAATATCGCGAGCAATAATCATCAGTTCTGAGCTGTAGTAAGTTGTTTTCTTATTGTTTTCGGTTCTAAAAACACGTTATTTGGTGGTCGAAGTTTTTTCTAGGACAAGAAATCATTTATTATTGATTACTATTGTAAAAAAAACTCTAATTCTTTATCATCTAAGTAATAAAATTAAATAATTTTTTCGGCTTAAACCAGTAAATTAATTTTGAAATAAGTAGATTACGGCATATAAAATTTAATTGAATTCAACCTCAAATAGTTTTTTTATTGATTCTACAAATACTGAAAACATTTCTGTCTGTGAAAAACATTGATTTTAGTAAAAAGGAAAAAATGTGATGTGGTTTTTGTATGTGTGTCAAATATATATGTATTATGGATATCTTCAAACATATACAACAGTGTGTACATATTTGGATGCCTTTACGTATATGGTGTTACGCTAAAAATAAAAACAACGAAATACAAGTAAATTATTTTGGCACGTAACTTTTTATTATGGAACTGAAATTTTTTGTTTCATCTTAGTCGTATTTGTATTAAAATAACGTGATGTCTTCACTTAATGTTATTCGTTAGTTAACGTATAAATTAGATTGCACTGTGGATTGCCGAATCCATATCGAAAGATATTTTATATAAAAATCTAAAAATCCTTAGAGTAGATCTATGACCTTAGCGTATTTAGGTATACCACATTTACGACATTTAAAAAATTCTTATTTATACCCATTTAAGGAATTCTGTTATACTTTAAAGTGAATGTTATAAGTGTACCATTCCACTATTAAAAATATTTTATATTTCCAAAGAAATATTCAATATATATGAAATTTCCGCATCTTATTTCCATAGTGCACGGTCGTTAATACAATATCCAACATAAACATTAACTTGACACACAGGTACATTTTAGATTGAGTCTGTTAATGGAAAATGCTACACAAAAATTTGAAAATTTTATCACTTTCTCTTTAAGAAGTATTTTCACATGACTTTCTTTTTCTCCAATATGTTTGAGTAGTAGGTATTTGTTTATGAGCGTGTACATGTGTGTATATTTTATAAAGGTGTCATACCTGCTTTTTTTTGACATCTGTGAAATGATAACGACGATGATGTATAAAGGGCCCAAAAAGCTCATAAGCAGCTGCTACTGGATGATGTTGTCAATTACATGTGAATTTGTTATCTACAATGCGAATGACAACATTAGCTTTAAGTTGAGTTTAGACGAGATGAATTGAAGATATTGTAATAACAATCCAAACCCTCACGACCATATAAGTTAGAAAGAAATGAAATGACATCCCTTTTAACAGTTTGAGGATGTACATAAACATGTAGGTGTACTTATGTTTGTGTTGTTCAATACACCTAATAAACTTGTGAATTTAATAACAGACACACTCACAAAAAAAAAAAAAAAAAATTGACAACCGATTCAAAAAGGTAAAACGGTAACGATAATGGTATTTTCGATTATCTCGGTAAAGGTATTTTATCGGTAACGGTAGCTAAACTAAAGTTAGGTCATCGTTGCAATGAATTCTGAAATTAAAATTGTTTAGGTTCAAATGGTTAAGCTATAAAGAAATATGGTGGTTTCTCGTTAAAGAGTTTTTATCAAGGTAGTTACTAATTAAGACTTACTTGATTTATTTTATCGATTTTCTTGTTGTATATAAAAAATTTAACGCAAATTCCCAATGGACTGGAAATTTATCTCAATTTTTCTCTAATAGCTTGATTTTGTAAAACGAAATGAAAATTCTTTTCGACAATTTGTATTGAAAACAACAAATAAAACTGAAATCATCTCTATTTTACTGAAAATTTTATTTATTTAAATTAATGGAAAATCCAAAATTTACAATAAATAGAAAGTCAATTGAAAATTTTCACAAATCGATAAATACAGAAAATAACAAAAATTCTCATAACAATGGATGGCAGAAAAATCTTCCACTAAACAAAAATATTAAATTTATTTCTATCAGGACTCGATTTTTTTCTGCTTAATAATTTGAGAGTTATTTGGAAATACGTGGTGACAAAAATTCAATTTTCATGTAAAATTGGAAAAAAAGGTATTAAAAGTAAAAAATTAAAATTTTTAATCTTTTGTCATAAAGCTAGAAATTGTAATGTTTTCGTTTTTCGAAAACGTTAGTTTATCTCCTTTAAATAAAGCAGAGTCCTTTTCTTGCAAATAATAACACGTCAGTAATATTTTGCTTTTATCACCTATCCAAAATGATTATTAAACTTACAACTTTTCTAATTAATTCTCAAACTACATCCGTTTATATATTAGGGACTAGGCAAACAATTATATTCTACAATATTTTAGTAATCTAAAGAACTTTATAACAGCTTATTTATAATACCTTACATTCTAAAAATTTAGTTTATTATTAACACATAAGCAATAATTTATATTGCTTATCCCTTCAAACATTTGGAAGGTAAATTTGTTGTCAATCTTCCAGATGTCACTTATCAGTGACTTCTAATTGATTGTCGGAAGATTATTAGAAATTTACAAAAGCAAAATACATTGCTGTTGCACATTAATTATCCAGACGACAGTTCTTAGCGGATTCAAGATAATTTTCAGAAGTGTACACGAAATACTTTGCCGTCACTTCTGGAAGATAATGTGACAATAATGCGAGGTACACAAAACAAAATACATTACTATTGCGCTTTGATGAACTTGGCGTTTGATAGGCAGATTATCAGTTTTTATAAAAAAGGAAACAACACAATAGAGAAGCAAGCAAAACCATGAAATCAGAAATAATTTAATTTACACTTTGGCTGTAATATTAAATATAAGATGAAAAATGTTCCTGATAATTAAGCGTTTTATAATCAACAAAGGATATTTTAAAAAAGTAAGTAAATCTTATTCAACTTTTATTTAGCAATATCGGACTTTTCCCACTAATTTAATTTGTTTTGGGAAAAACTATGTCCAAAACTTTACTTGTAAAAAGATCTTGTCGCATTTTTTGCATAAAATGTAATTTAAATATAACATAATTTTGAAAATTTTTATTAATTTACTTTTCCTCTTGAAAAGGTACTGGAATGCACCAGTTGTCCATGAGGATTTTATTTGGATTTCCCTGTATACAAAATTAATTAAGCTATTTTATTTATTTTTTTTTTTATTATTTATTTTTATTTCTTTATTTTAATTATTTCTTTGTAATGTACATATACACTGCCTGCTACTTGAATAAGGAATCACATTTTTTTAAATTTAATTAAGTATATCTCCTAAACTAAAGTTCAGAAAAAAATTATTTTTTGCGCAACCAAATTTCAAAGTGTTGGCTTTAGTTTCCTGAAGAAATAAAAAATATACATATACAATAATATTCAAGACATGTATTTCTGTGGTACTATTTCGTGTGTCACTTTAATAAGGAATTCTTTTAATATTAATTAAGAAGGCTATGATTTGAATTTCTTTCAATATAAACGGCTAGAGAATTTTTAATTTGATAGTTTTTAAATAGTTTTTATTATTAAGAACTCTGAAAAAGAAAAAATTCTTATTTTGAAATTTCAGGGTCAGAATTCGGTCCAAATAGCCAAAAGCATTAATAGAGGAAAGACACTTGTGTACAATTATTTAAATAACGTGGAAAGATATGGAAAAAAACATGAAAGGGCGGCAGAAAATGGCAACAACTCCAAAAGAAAGACGAAAAATTCTTAGAATTGCATCAAATTCTGCCATTTGGGTATCAAAAATACGTGAAAAAAGTGGAGTCATTGCCAGTCTAAGAACAGTGCACTCTATTTTAAAGTCGTGCCCATACAAACTGCGATGAAAACTGTAAAAAAAACACCACTTAATGAAAAATGCAAATCACAACGTCTACAGTTTGCCAAAAATTCAATGACGTGGTCCGACAAATGGTTTAAAGTTGTATTTTCCGATGGAAAAAAGTTTAATATTGATGGTCCCGATGGGTATAACTATTACTTCCATGACATAAATAAGGAGGAATTATTTTTGATCCGCAAACACAGTCGAGAGGGCGGAATAATGGTATGGGGTGCCATTTCGTATTATGGTACCATAGAATTGGTTTTTGTATCCAACAAAATGACTCCAACGACTTACAAAAACATTCTGGAGGAAGCATTTCCAAAATTTAATGATTTCTTTGGACCCATACCTTAGACGTACCAACACAACAACGCTCCGATTCATACCGATAGAGCAGTAAAACAATGGATTAATCAGCATGGTGTTCAACTTTTGGATTGGCCCCCATATTCACCAGAACTGAATCCAATTGAAAATATCTAGGGTTGGCTTGCAAGAAAAGTTTATGAAGGATACAATATCGGAAGCATGGAGTTCAATTTCGCTAAATTACTTAGAGTCATTATACAAGTCGATGCAAAATCACATTTTTGAGGTTATTTCTAAAAATGGTGGCAGTACTCATTACTAAATGAATACCAGAAGATAAAAACTTTCATTTTTATAACCTAAAATTTAAAAATAAATTACAGTTTGCTTAGTTTTAAAATATTCCTTATTCAAGTGACACACGAAAAGGTACCACTGAAAAACATGTCTTTAAATAAATGCATAATTTTAGTATAACAAAATATGTATATTTTTTATTTCTTCAGGAAACTAAAGCCAACACTTTGAAATTTGGTTGCGCAAAATATTATTTTTTTCTGAACTTTAGTTTAGAAGATATACTTAATTAAATTTAAAATAATGTGATGCCTTATTCAAGTGGCAGGCAGTGTATGTATTGTGGGAAATGAAAATAATGAAAAAAATAGTTAAAGTGCAAAATCTTCTTCTAGAAGATACTAAGACGACACTTCTGTGAGCGTTCTTGCAATGAATTTAAACTTCTTAAATACTCTTCTTAGCGTCTTCCGCAATATAGAATGTTTGCAGGGATATAATACAAGTTTCTCACTAACACATACTTAAGACATTTAACAAAAGGCTTTCATTATCATTATGTTGGACAGCACTCTCTTAGATAATTAAGATAAATCACAGTTAAGGGATTTCATTTAAATTTAAATAAATGGACTTTATAAACTAGAAACTTCTAATAAATTACAAACTGGAAGCTTCTACATTACAAACTAGAAAATTCGAATACGTTATAAAACAGAAAATTCTAAAATAGTTAATTTGAATTTATAAAATTAATTTTCGTAACAATATATCATGAAAATTGATGAACAAATAATGATCTACGTTATTTTTTCTACTCTCGAAAATTCTCTTAAATTGAATTGTCACATTTTGTAAAAGTGCATTATTGCTGTACTGGAAGTGACATCTGTAAAGTTTCTTTTAACCTAAAGACTTTAATACTAAAGATCTATATGTACAATGAGAAATCTACATCAAAAAAATTACTTTCTAGGAGACTGAGACATTACTGGAGGATATGATTTGTCCAACCCACCAGGATTTGACGTAAGGCAAATTTTTTATCTTCAATTAATTTATTGAAACGCTGTTGCCAATTCTTTTTTATTACTTTCCAGTTTATAACAATGAACATATCAAAACATTTTCCGATTTGACATCTCCGATTTCAGTGGACTTCACTACGGACTTACAAACCCAGTGGTCTTTCTGGTCCAAAAAGATGTATGGCGAACATTGGAGTAAAAATGACGATTAAATTAGGGAAAGGTGATATCAATATTTTAATGTTTATATTTTGTTTTTATATTGATCAATAAGTAAAACAAATTCGTTTTTAGAATTTTAAGAATTTTTTTTGAGAGAATTGTGATGTTCGTCCATCCGTTCGTCTGTTTCTTCATTTTAATTATATAAATGAATAGATAGTTTTTCGGAACAAAAACACAAAAATTCAAGATCGTGTATTCTTGGACTCAGTAAAGCTATAGACTGAACCAAAATCTTGTAAAATTGACAAGGTTAAAATTTCAAATGCAAATAACTCGAAAACAGTGAGATAAATTGTACTTGCATGTTTTTCTTAAAAATCTGGTAAGGAACAAATATTTTGGCTAGTAGTCTATTTAACCCTAATTTGAACCTCCTTCAAAAATTTAAAATTACCTTTTTGATATAGAAAATTGAATGTAAATCCAACCAGCCGATTAAAAGTTACAGATTTATTTCCCAAAAATTTTCGATTTTGTCCCACTGTTTGATAAAGTAACTAAGAAAAACGTGCACTTAGGTGCTTTCTATTTGAAAGCAACTGGATTTTTTCACAAAAATTTTAATTTCGAAAATCGAGCTAATACGCACGCATTCTTTCAGAATATTAAAAAGGAAAATATATACTATTATTCAGAAAAATATCAGAACAAATAATCTGCAACACTTTAAGTTCCATTCCATCAAAGTTCATAATTAGTGTATTTAATAAAAATGTTTGGAAACAACAAAATTTTCAAATACTTGAGGAAACTTTTTTAAACTTTTTATTAAAAAAAAGTACACCTAAAATCGATGAAATTTTGTTCTTTTTATTTTTTCCAATATATACAAAAATTTTTAACTTTTTCCTCAGTACAAAGAAAGAAAAAAACTCAATCCAGACCATCGATATTTATTGCTATGGATACAAAATTCTGACTATTTTTATTCTGTATCCAATTTTAACACGAAAAGTTCAAAAATTCAATTAGTAGCCACATTTGACCCCATCGTGTGATGTCTTGAAAACGAAAAAAGCAAAAAATTAACAAAGGTGTACTTGTTTAATTGCTTATAACTTCTAAACTTCATAACATATAAAGTTCAATGGATATATATAATTTTTTAGGCATGCTTTCTCTTTCCAGAGTTTTCCCAATCGTGAAATGTTACAATCTGGCATACTTATAAAACTATTCGTCTTACAAATTCTAAACGGAGCCAGCTTTTGCAATTTCTATTATTATTTTAGATGATATTTTTTAGTAGGTTTTGGTTTTAAAAAGTTTAAATTTGCTATACTCATTGTTTTCTTCTATCGAAAACTGATTTTGTATCTCGATCAGGGAGTGTTTACGCCGATAATTTTTTTTTTTTTTTAACTTTACTAATCAAAAACTTCAAGTATTATTATCTCTTAACTTCGATTAGGGAGAGGAAAAGCTTCAAAATGTCGTTCATATATTTCTTTAAAAGGTTTTCGAATCTGTTTGTGTATACTTTTATTATTATATTTTTCCTGAAATTGCAGGCTTATACGCTAGTTAGATTATATTTTGCTATATAACTTCTAAACTAAAGGAGTGTGCAACATGAAATTTTGTACGAGTATGGAGTATTTTTTTACAATAATAATTCGGAAGTTATTAGTAATTAAATACATTATACTTTGGTCCCTACTAAACTAAACTAAATTAGTATATATCTTATAATTTTTCACAGATAGGAAAAGGAGTTATGTTAACATTGTATAATATTTTAAGAATTTTAAAATATAATTTTTCTTGAGATATAATGGATTGATTTTTATACGTCCATCTTTGACCTTTAAACTTTCGAAATAAATTAACTTACTACATATCATTTCAAAGACAATTTCTTAATTCTTTAAATAAAACTAAAACCGTAATTTGTGTAGTTCAGAAGTTATTAATAGTTGAATTTTAGCTTTGTTTTCGTTTTTCAAACCATCATATTTTTGGACCGGAAAAAGAATTGAATCCAAAAGTTTATGATTTGAGAAACACTTTCAATAGCCAATATCTGCATTTCATTAAAATTAGAAATGCCAAATTCGACTGACGTCCATTTTGACATGATATCACCCTATAGTAAAATATTTTCACGGGCTTCGAAAAACAATTAAACAGCTTCCAGATTGAGCTAACATGGACATAAAGTGTACCATAAGTACTTTGAAAGATATTTGTAATTTAGTTTTGAAAACTTTGTACATTTCTTTTTTAGGTATTTTACACATTCAGCTCGCGAACTACTTGATAAAGTTATTTAAAATTATGTATGAGTCATACTTTTGATTGGTATTATTATGTACCAAATATAATTAATTTTGGAGAGGTAAGTTCCAAATTTGTAATTTTTCGTGTTGGTTTTTATTGTATTGTAAGTAACGATAAAATTTTATAAATTCATTATCGTACCGGAATTTTTCGTACATTTCAAACCAATTTTTTTTAATTATATATATTTTGTACTCATTTACTCTTCCAGTTGATACATATATTTTCGCATAATTTTTAAAAATATGACATTTCATCCACCTCAAAACTAACTGTAATGGAGATTTATATTTAAATAATTTAAAAAACTTTATTAAAACGATATTAAATTAATTCAAAATATTAGAAACATAACTGATATCAACGCTTTTTTCAGCAATTGTATTTAGTATTTGGTCTTTTTTTGTAATTTCATTACCACTAGTTACAAAATTATAATTACAAAAATAGCTATCCCTAAATAATAACTAAATTTTATACATTACATTTATTATATAAATTTCCATGTATGCTTGTGATTATGCAGTTCCGGCCCTATAAATACTTATTTTAATTGACCCTAGTTCTTGAGGTAAACAGTTATATAGAGTTTGCAGTACATATTGTAACAGATCTAGAGAACGAATTGTCTGATTAAAACTGCTGGTTAAAACATCAACAATTTTATGATACACGTACAAACATATATTGTAGAAATTATTATTTCTTTCGGCTTGAACCTAGCTTTGATGTGCATTATTTTTTTAAAAGTATATAGATATGTACGCCAAAACCCTTTAACAATTTCATGGTAAATCATTTCGTTCAGTGTAAATTATTGTCTTAAATAAACTTACGAACAATTATATATACTTATATACCCTGCAAACATTTTTTATGGAGAAAGTCACTAAGAAGAGTCTTCCAGAAGTTGAAATTCATCGCCAAAACTATTTCCAAATTATTAAAATAATCATTTTCCACCGGGAAGAACTCGTGGAAGTGTTTCCCAGACGACTCGAAGAAGATATTTCTAGAAGTGTCGAAAAAAGCTCTATTAAGCGACCCACGGACGATGCTCAAGAGAAGTGTCGTTTTAGTCTCTTCTAGATATTGCACTTTTACTATTTGTATATTTATAATTAAAAATAACGTTTTTTTCAATATTTCATAATTATTTTTATTTCACATATATCTACATTACAAAAGAAACAATTCACATAATAATTAATTTTATATTTAAAGAATTCCAAATAAAATCATCATGAGAAACTTCTGGTGAACTCCGGTACCTTTAAATGAAAAAAAGAAGATTAATAATTGCTATAATTAGGTAAATTATATTCAGATTACCTTTTGTGCAAAGAATGCGACAAGACAAGAAAGGTTTAGACTTTTTTCAATATGAAAATACTTGCCAGTTTGATGGAGTTTTTTTCTAAAATAAACTAAATTTGTAAGAAAAATTCGATATTACTAAATAAAAGTTTAATAAGATTTATTTACTTTTTTAAATTATCCTTTGTAGATTATAAAACACTTAATTATCAGGAAAATTTTTCTTTTCATATTTAATATTACATCCCAACCATACCTAAGTTAAGTTATTACTGAAGTTATTGATAGTCGTCATATTATCTTCCATAAGGGACTACTAAGCACAATTGCAATGTGTGTTTTTTTTTTTTGTAAATTTCGAACAATATTTCGACAATCATCTAGATTTAATGATCTAGAAGATTGGCAACGGATTTATCTTCAAAATGTTTGAAGGGTATAATTGAGGCATACATACGTATTTATGTTTGTAGGTATATGTGATTATTTGTTATTACATTAAATGGTATAGTAAGCATGAAGATATGAGTAGTTTAGGCGCCTCTAATACACAAGACATAATGTACTTGAGTTGATATTACAAACGTAAGCCATTTTACGGTCGTACTATAATCCTCTTTATACACTAAAGTCTGACAAGGGAAATTTTAATATGTTCAGTGAATACTCAAACTAAACGAACTACTTACAAGTGTTCCAATTAAAAAATAACTTTTATGTTAAGGTGGTAAAATCGAACAAAATGAACGGAAAAAAGTAAAAAAAAAACAAATAAAATGTAACGGAAATTTCACGTGTCAAAATATCATCTAATGTGTTGCCAACCATTTACTTTTAATCATACACAAAACACATACATATATCATATAAGCATGCAGATATATAGTCCTTTATTTCATTGTAAATTTAACGTCCTATAGCATTTTTTCAAATGTTTAGAAATTAATTTTTTAGCAGAATGTAATTTTGTTACTTATTTAGTTAACATATAACTACTACCAAATACGTTTAAACCTTCGAATTAATGTTTGTATGTGTGTATGTATGTATGTATGTATGTATGTATGTATGTGATTTTTATAACTCTGTGTGTCTGTATGTATTTGACAATAACTTTAGTAATTTCTTAAAATGTCTTCATTTAAACACGGTTTGAGTACAAGTCTGTAAATCTTGAAACAGTCACAATATAATTTAGTTTATTGACAATAAACTTTTATATGTACGAGTACATGTGTGTTTAAAAAAATACTACTTACATATGTATGCGTGAATAAAAATATATTTCCTCTCTTAAGTAACTAAACAATTTAATCTTCATTTACCTTGATCACGATTTATACGGATTTTATTTTTACATTTTACTAAATCACACAATTGTCGTTTTCTTTGGGGAGGCTTAATAAACGACCATTTAATTGTTAGGTAAAAGAACATTTGGTTTGTAGAGAATTTGTATAAGTTATATTTAATTGTTTATTTTTGTATTGGTGAAGGTTTTATTGACAAAGAAATATTTACAGTTTTTGACAAGAATTAACATAGAATTTCTTTAAATTGTTCAATTAAATTAAGGTTTGTTGAAATATCAACATGTTTAAGATATAATTCCACATAAAGTAACCTTCATGAGGGGGACAAACGTTCTTAAGAATTTTAGGCATCTTTCACAAATGTCAGTTTTAAATACTAACAATTAAAAATTATTTATTGTATCGATTTTAGTGGTTTTTCTTGTCACACTTCGATTTCATTTTGATTTTATTCTTATTTAAACTGGGTAACCTCTATCCTCCCTGCAAGAGTATATAAGCTAATTAAATTTTTTTAATAAGAACCGCTATTTTAACATTAAACTTAGATAAGAACTCTGAAAGCATAAATGTAATTTTAATAATATTCGATTTCAAATTAATGCCATTCCTTTGGAAATTGATTTGGAATCGGTGTTGAAAATTTTATTTTATTTAAAAAAAATTGATATTTTACTGCATTATTTGCTTTTATTTTTTGAATTACAAACAAAAATATGAAATTGTGGACCTTTGAATTTAAACATTTCAGGCAATAGGGAATGGATTTTAATTATTTAAGGTGTGTTTTTACTTAAGTGTTATCTTCTAAAGAATTTAAAATAAAAGGAATTTCATTAAAAGGCGTCATCTTAAAAACAAGTCGTCGTAGAAGCAAAAAATAAATAAAATTGTATTTTTATTTAATTTATTTTTTATTTATTTAATAGCCAATAAAATTACAATTTCTTAAAAACAAGTCGTCGTAGAAGCAAAAAATAAATAAAATTGTATTTTTAATTAATTTATTTTTTATTTATTTAATAGCCAATAAAATTACAATTTCTTTTCATAATCGTTCAAAAATAAAGTCTTATTATTTAATTAAGTCAATGCGGATTAAATATACAGAGAAATAAATACATGAATAAAAACTGGTGAATCGATTGCATATACGTCTCATGGGATCAAAGTTGATATAATTGGTGTATAATTTCTAGCTGGATGACTTGGGATTACGAATTCGATCTTACGAAACAGGAAATCAGAATTAATTGAACCGTTTACTAAATTAATTACAAATGAAATATTCATATATTTTATCCTACTTTCAGAAGTAGGGAGATCAATAAGATGTAATCGACTTTTATATGATGGTATATTAATATTAGAATTCCATGGAAGATTACGAAGACAAAATAAGAGAAATCGCTTCTGGACCAATGCAATTTCCTTTATATGAACTTCGTATTGAGGATTCCAGACCACATAAGCATATTCCAGGATTGGTCTTTCGATTTGCGAAACGTGGGAACTAAAGAATAGTTTACACACATCCAGGTCAGGAAATTCTTCGACTAATTGATATTCATTTATTGTGTATATGCAGAGTACTGGACTTCTTCTGCAGAATATCATGTGTTTACACTTTATTAAATTCAGATCCATTAGATTTATCATACTCCAACCATAAAGACCAAGATCTGATTGGTGTAAAGAACATTGATAGGAATAGTTAAAGATATAGAATAGCTTTAGATTATAAGCATATATTAATATTCCAGAATTATTGATTCAAGCTGGTAAATCATTTATAAATATTAGGAATAAGGGATCGAGATGACTACCTTGCGAAACAGCGAATAAAAGAGGAATGATTTTCGATGTACATTATCTAAATCACATTACATTCTCACATTGGTATCTATTTTAGAGATATGTAGAAATCCATTTAAGGAAAAACAAGAGAAAATCCAAAGTTTATCCAATTTGAAAAATAGGAAATCGTGATTTATTTTATCGAAAACTTTACTGAAATCTGTACATATTTGTGTCTTTCTGTAAACCAGAATCAAATGCAGTCATAACCGAGGTTGTGAACTCCAAAAGGTTAGTAGTAGTAGAACATCGTTTTATAAATCCATGCTGGAATATGGAAAGATAACAAACAACTTCAGTAACTATCTTTTCGAAAAGTTTTGAAATAACACTTAATTAAGCAATACCTCTATAATTGGAAATGTTGAATCTGTTTCCGGATTTAAACAAAGGTATAATATAAGATTTCCTCCAAACTTCAGAAATATAACCACTAAATAATGATATGTTGAATAAGTAGATTATTGGAGATATAAGAGAATGTAGACATTTTATAAGAACACAGCTTGGAGCACCGTCAGGTCCATATTTATCAGAATATTTTAGATTCTGTACAGATGTCAATACCATCTATTAATCTAACGTCAGGCACTTTATTATTGTTGCAGCAGGAATTGGATATGGATAATTGAAAAGTTGATGTAATTCTTTATCATAATTGGCGGATGAGAAGAAAGCAGCAAACATATCGCAAATATCTGTATTGTTTGAGGACTCTTTATCTCCAAACTTCATCATGGACGGATATCCAAAGACTCGACGTTTAGAATTTACAAACTGATAAAAATATTTTGGATTGTTGTTAAAATTTCTTTTCACCTTAAAAAGATAATTATTGTATCATTGAATATTTTCTAAATTGTAAACTGATCTTGATATGGAGTATCTCATATAATCAATAGATAAAGTGGACTTTTTGTATTTTCTAGAATGTTTGTTTATCGAATTTTTCAAGCCATTGAGCTACTTTGTATTTCAAGGCGGTTCATGCTCAATTCTTTTTCTCGCTATTGGAATTGATTTCTTAAAACATTTAAATAAGCCATCATAGAATTTATACAAAATGATGTCAATATTACGAGGGCATACTTTATTGTAAGGAATATATTCAAACCAATTTTCAGAACAAAGTAGGTGATTTAATTTGGAATAATCAGCTTTGCTAAAATCAAAAACCAGTTCATTATTTACATTGGGTTGTAATGATATCTTTGTTTCAACGTATTTCAAGAGGGGCGTGATAAGCATTTTCAGGTATTAACACCTGATTAATGCGAATAATATTAAATTCTTCAGGTTGATCAACAAATACAAGATCAAGAAATTTGCCAAGCTTGTTTACTGTGTTATTTATTTGGAAGAGTCCTAAATCAGCAATAGCATCCCGTAATTCAATGGATCAGGAATTTCGTATCATGTGGAAACACTAAAATCACCAAGAACAATTATGGAGTCACCAGGTTTGGATTGATTAGCTAAAAATTTTATCGCGTTTTCATAAATTTGAATGTTTGACGCAGGAGGAATATAAGAGCAAGTTATAAAAATTGTCCCAAATTTGGCTTTAAAACATAGGGCGATAAATTCAATATTTTGATCATTGTTAAAAATTATTTCTTTCGAAGGAAAAAGAGTTGAGACAGAAATCACTCCCCCACCTTCTTTACCTAGTCTATCACGTCAATAAATTTGAAATTTACTGCACATTATTTCAAAATTATGAATTTCTTTATCAGAGTTTTTTTTTTGGTGGCACGTTTCAGAGTGCACAATGGCATTATGCTCTATATTAAAGCTCTCTAAATAAAGGGATTTTAACTGTGTATTCATACCTCTAACAATGTTTAAAACTTATTGTAATTCATTTGCTCAAACTACTTCTACCTTCACTTTTTTGTAGCAATATTTTATTTTTAAAGTATGGTAGATTTATAGTTTTATTAATACTGCTACTTTCACATATAAGTAATAATACTTTTGCCTATATTCATAGAAGAAAACTGCTAACTTTCTTGCTTAGATTTAAATGTAATAAATGGAGTAGCAATTAAAAGCAAAGGTAGCAGTAAAAGTAGTTTAATAAAAAATTATGTAGTTTAAAAATATCAATACAATGTATATAATTCAAAGTAATGATAAATAATATTTATTTTTCATAATATTTATTTTTACATATTAGCGTTAATATTTATCAATATCGTATAAGTTTAAAATTTTAAATGAAATTTCATAATATTAGTTTTGAAATGTATGTTAAAATTAAAAAATTATTCGCTTTTTTATTATATAAGTTAGTAAATAAAATGTTACTACACGGTTTGAGTACTTGACTGCAACTAACAAGTTGTCAGTCATAATTCTTTATTGACACTTTCAATTAACTTAATTATTAACTTAATTTTACTTAGCTAAATACTGCAGACATAGCGTCAGCAGTTTATTACAAAAAATATAGATTTCCAAAGAAAACGAGTCGCAGCCAGGTTGCAGTATTTTAGAAAACTACAACATGAGAGCGACGCGTGGTTAAAAGAACTTACGTAGACAAAAAATACGAATAAAGTAAAAATAAAAGAATAATAATTTTTTTTGTGTTAACTCTTCCCCTCTTAGATTCCAGCGTCCGCGTTGGGATGGTAGAGATGATCGGTAGTTGGAGTTTCGACTGGATGTTCTAATCTCTCCTGAACCTTCACCTCAAAGCTCCTTGCTTTTTTCACAAAATGCAGAATCAGCGCCAACACCGTTACGATCACCAGTGCTCCTGGTATTCCGATACTGGTACCAAGGGTGATTTTATAGTTGTTTGCTAACTTTTCAATTTCAGCAGCATTATCAATGTGTAGCTCCTTTAGCATCTCCAAGGATAACATTCCTCATAATTGGCCGCTATGTTAGGCGCATTGATCATTGCTGGCAATGGTTTCATCATAGTCATTTCTGTGTTAGAATACGATTTCTTCCCTATGATGATTGCGGTATTATGATATCTTATCACGTAGGTGTCACATAAGGTTAGATCTTTATTTTCTATTTGTACTGTTCCGTTATATCCGTTCAAGAGAATTACGCCTGGTGATATTTCATTCACTACGGGTAAATGGTGATTGTTGGAGGTCGGACACTCGGATGGCATACCATTCAGTAAACTCGGTAAGCAACTTAAGTGGGTGATATTTTCAAGATTTTCCCTTTTGCAAACAGATACGTCGTTGAATGTTCTGCATGATGATTTCACCTCGAGGACAGTTTTTACAAATTATAAAATTTTCATTATCGATTCTAATTGATACGTTCTCTTTTTTTACAGGTTTATCAAAAATACTTTTACAAGTTTCCTTTTCGGTTTGTGGCAAGTTGATAATATAAAGGATCGTTGATCGGTTTACGCCTATTTTCACCTCACCGAACTCTAAATCTTCTATTAAGTTTACGTAAGGCATATTCAGTCCGTTGAAATATTCTCTAGTAATGTTCAGTTCGTATGTCGAAAGTATAAAAGAGTTTATGACCCCCGATTTTGCCCACTGGACTGAGTAACCTATATTTGTCAATTCTTCCCTTACTATTGATAACTTTCTCTCGACACCCTTGATAATCTTTTCCTTAGAAGCATCTTTCGAACCTAAATTGTTCAGTAAAATATTCGTCATGTTCGTTATCTCTTATATCTTTAGTTCCACTGCTCTATTAATGACGATCTGTTTGTCGTTGTTTCCCAAAAGCCTATTAATCCTGTCCGCTATAACCTGTAAATCTTCATGATCGGACGAGCCTGCCACCCATTTCCACATAGTTCCTAAAGCGTCTATAGCCCTAGTCTCGCATCTGGGTCTCAATTCGCCAAGCATTTCATAAAATGCCTGTACCTGATGTATTAGGTAAGGGTAATTGTTGTTCTTCCTACCTATGTCACGTCTAATTTCAGTATCTAATTGGTCAATCATACTTTCATATTGATCGAGGTCTATTACGTGGATTATTTTGAAATTACTGGTCACCAGTTTCGCCATTCCTGTCTCGATTGTCACGATCTGGGCGTTCGAGTAGTCAAGTACCTGTACTTCAGCTCGAGTCAGTACGGAAAATATGCTACAACCAAAAAGCAAAAAAAAAAAAAAATTATTCTCCATTGGTTTTTGTGGTCTATGTTATTAAAGCAGTTCCTGTCGACGACAGATCGTAGGAATGAAAAAAAATTAAATAAATAAATAAAAGGTGGGTAGAAAGAAGTAGAGTTTCCTCTCATTCCCTAATGTTGTTTTTATGGACTACCGTTCCTCCCTCTGTTAGCACTGTAGTGTGTCTATTTTCCTTTACGATCTCTTGTTTATAATTCTTCGACAATTTCGTCCCTAATCTTTTATTCTGCTTTACGAAAATCTTTTCTCCTACATTGAAATCCTTAGGTTCTTTCCTACCCCTGTTATGATAGTCGAGATCAGATAACTGTTTCTTTCTAAGGTCGTCAATCATCTGTGCCCTGTCCTTTGCCAATTCTGTAGCGTTACCACAGAATTTTTTCCCAAAAAATGCTTCGAATGGTTTCCGTCTTAATGTTGAGTGGATAGTGTTGTTATACTCATAAATGGATTTATCCAGAATTTCGGCGAGATCATTTTGAGCCCCTTCTGATTTCAAACATCTCATAATTTCCGATAGGGTTGAGTGGAACCTTTCAATTTGGCCGTTGACTGTACTAGCGTATGGTGGTACGCGGAAAATTTTTACATTAAATTGGTTTTCCATCATAAACGTAATGGCTTTGGAGTTAAAAGACTTCTCGTTGTCCATTACAACTATCTCAGGCATATCAAAGTTCAGGAGTATTTCTCGTAAAGGTTGCTTTATGTCCTCTGTAGCCCGTGATTTAAGTATCCTTGCTTAAGCATATTTGGTCAGTTTGTCGATTGCCGTTAAGATAGATGTGCCCGATGTAATATAAATGTCGATATAAACTATTTGTCCAGGGAACTGTGGTATTGGGGTTTTCTGTATGGATATATTGTTCGGATGTCGGTCGTACTTGTTCTCTTTACATATTCTGCACGATTTAGTTATTTTCTTAATCTTTGCCATCATTTGTGGAAAATAGTATTTTTCTAGAAGTTGTGCTTTGTTCTCCTCGGCGCTCCTATGAGCTCTGTTGTGTTCGCTTATTATCTCCACTTCTTGTTCAGATTCGTTAAGAACATCGAAGACCATTTTCTTCGTATAGAGCACTTTGTATTTATGAAACCGATTAGAGAATATTTCCTGAGCCTTTCCTAAGATCGCGTCTGTAGTTTTCACGCAATTTGTCACTGATGGGTTGAGGTATCTTTCGAAAATCTTCACCAATTTCTCTTCAGAAAAATCCGGTTCCAACACTATATGTCTGTGATAGGTTGGAAAAACTATTTGGAACTCATATGATGATGTGTTATGGGTTTATATAACAATCTGGTTCTTAAACGCATTTATTGGTGTTTCTGTATACTGGATTGAATTTCCGGGAGAGCTTTGGTTACTATGTTGAGTAGCTGCTGTTGAGTCCATCGCACATATTTTTTGTGGGAGTCTGGATAGTGCATCCGCTACTGCGTTCGTACTTCCATTGTTTATATTGTAGCTCGTAATTATATTCTTCCAATATGGCTTTCCATCGCCTGAGCTTACTGTTAGTGTTACTACTTGTCAAGGAGTGCGTCAGTGGTTGATGGTCCGTGAGTATTTTTATTCTTGCCGCTCCATAGAGGTAGTTCCTCAAGCTCTTGAGGTCCCACACGATTGCCAACATTTCTTTCTCATTCGTGGCATAGTGTTCCTTGGCTTTGTTCAGCGTTCTCGAGATGAATGTAATTGGTCTACCTTCCTGTTCGAGCACGGCGCCAATTGCGTAATTTGAAGCATCCTTAGTTAGTTGGAATTCTTTGCGAAAGTCGGGATATGCCAGCATGACATCTTCCGATATTAACGTCCTTTTGATTTTATTAAATGCTTCCACTGCCTTGTCGTCCAAGTTGATTGTTATCTTACTAGACTTAAATTTAGACATTTGTCCCTCCTCCCCTCTCAAAAGAGCCGTTAAAGGCTTTGCCAATTTGGCATAGTCTTTAACGAACCGGCGATAAAATCCTGACATGCCTAAGAAGGATCTTAAGTCCTTTAAGGTTCTTGATATCGGGAGATTATTTATTGCCTCTACCTTCTTTGAATTAGCTCGTATTCTCGATGTGGATATTAAAAATCCTAAAAATTCTACTTCTGGTTTTAGGCAATCACATTTGTCAAGTTGCACTTTCATATTTGCTGATTCTAGGGTATCAAATATTTTCCTGATATTCTCGCAATGTGCTTTTCCGTCTTTTCCGAATATGATGATATCATCGATATAGACGTAACATATTTTACCAATATGTTCTCTCAAGATGTCGTCCAGGG
Source organism: Protocalliphora azurea (assembly GCA_932274085.1). Lineage (NCBI taxonomy): Eukaryota > Metazoa > Arthropoda > Insecta > Diptera > Calliphoridae > Protocalliphora > Protocalliphora azurea. The sequence continues at coordinate 108,443,874 of OW026519.1, read as the reverse complement.
TTCTTTGAAAAATTGAGGGCGCATTCCTTAATCCGAATGGTAGCCTGGTAAACTCGTACTTTCCATTGTTGATGGAAAGTGCTGTTTTCTCAATGTCCCTTTCTCTTAAAGGTATTTGGTGAAATCCGCTCTTCAAATCCAACACAGAGAAAAAATTATTTTACCCTAATTGGGAAAGAACTTCATTAATTTCCGGTATTGGATACCGATCCGGGATTGTTATCGTATTAAGTTTCCTGTAATCGATTACTACTCGATATTTCTTTATACCTGAGGCATCCATTTTCTTGGGTACAACCCAAACTGGTGAGTTGTATGGAGATTTGGAAGGTCGTATGATACCATGGTCTAGCAATTCTTTGATTTGTTGTTCTACTATCTCTTTCAAATGTGTTGGATAGGGGTGGCATCTGGAGTAGACATCGTTATCGGTCGTTGTTCTTATTTCTGCTTCTAAAATTTAAAATTTTTTGAATGTTTAATTTTAATTCATAAAAAATTCAAAACGGTAAAAAAGTGTCAAGTCCTATTACTTTCACGTAAAGTCATAGCCTTTAAACAAAATGAGACATAGATCATGAAAATCGATGGACGCGTTTCGCTTTTATTCACAATTAAGTGAAGGTATCTCATTTTGACAAGAATATTGCTTTTATGTTTCAATGAATTTGGATAATATTTATTATATATTATTTATTATAATTATTAACACGTAAAATTAAAAATTATTACAGGTGATTATTAGGTTATTACATAGATACATAGGTTATAAAAATCGATGAACGCAAAACTTATTTTCGTTTGTTTGCGCCCTTTACTTTCTTGCGTGGTGGAATAGCAATTGTCGTCTTCGATATCTGGTGACTTTTCCATTAGGCTCCAAATTGTTGCCTTCTTTCAAAAGCTGGGCAAGTTTTTCTGCTTCACGTTGAGAAAGGTTTAATTCTGCAACAATCTTGTCCATTCTTGCTTGTGATATTAGAATTATTTTGTTCGATGGGCCGGCTTCTGATGTTGGTTTATAGGTGAAATCCCACTGATTCATTGTTTCAATAAAAAAAGAAGTTTCTCTGTCAGGACTTGGAAGCGGTGGAATTGGTATTTCATCCGAATGCGGTAGAGGTATTTGTGCACTTTTAACAGATATGTAAACTCTTCGTTTAAGGCCTTTACGATTTACTCCACATATTTTGTTTGCGCAAGCGTAACAGTTGTCGGAATTGTGCTCTCCTGGATCAGTCCAAATCGTTGGTATACCAAAACGAAGTGAACTGTGTTTCCCTTGGATCCACATGTTAAGACCATTGTAGCACGTTTTACAAATTTTGTCTAGGACCCACGAAACGCCGCGAATATAAAGTTTAAAAGCGCGCTCCACTTGCTCAGTGAGTAATGCAGCATTTGTTGAAAAAGCTCTTTTGCCACAAACGTAACAAAATAAATTTATATTTTCTAGACAATTTGTACTCATTTCGGTTTTATGGTTGGTTGGTTGGTTTCCGTGGTAGCCCGTAATCTACGGGCAATCAATTAGAGTCGTTAGAATCCGTTTTGATGGAACCACACTACTCGCCAGGTGAATTAGTTGTATTGAGTCTGTAATGAGATAGAAATGTAGGGAAGAAACAATGAGAACATAAATTAATTAGATCCAGCCTGTAGCATTGAGATATTTAATGATGTCACTGAGTCTAGTGTCCGATATCTCAGAGAGGTTGTCTAATTGGTGCCCTCCCAGAAATTTATGTCTGTTTGCGTTCAAGACTGGGCATTCACATAGAAGATGAAAAACCGTCTCCTCCTTCTCGCTGTTGCCACAACTACGACAATATTCATTGTAAGGGAGACCAAGTCTACTTGCATGTCTACCGATCGTCCAGTGACCTGTAAACACTGCTATTAGTCTCGAGATGTCCTTGCGTTTGTAGCCAATGAGTTGCAATGAGCGTTTCTCGTTGTAGGTAGGCCACGTTTCTTTCGCGACTCTACATTTGTCCAGATTTCGCCATCTATTTTCCGCCTTTTCTAGAAAGTGTTTTCGGATTCTGCTTTTGACTGTTCCTAACGGGATTGCGACAGAAACCGCTAAGGAGGCATTCATAGCAGAGCCTGCCCGGGCTAATTCGTCTGCCTGTTCATTAGCATAGTAGTCCCTATGCGCAGGAACCCAGATTATAGTAATGTCATACAGTCGACTTAGCCCAAGCAGTTTCTCTTTACACTGTCTGACTAGAATAGAGGTAGTTTTCGGTGATTTAAGCGATAGTATTGCCGCTTGACTGTCGACAAATAAACCAATATTCCCTTGAATATTCCTATCGCAAATTAGTTCACACGCTTCCCTGACCGCTAGTATCTCCGCTTGGAATACGCTTGCCTCGTCAGGGAGTCTACATGAGTGTCTAATTCCAAGATCATCAGAGAAGACACCAGAGCCGACACCGCAGTTCATCTTTGAGCCGTCAGTGTATATCCTAGTTCTAAATTGTTCAAGAAGATTGCCCCTTCTCCATTCACTCCTGGTGGGGAATAGGACTTTAATAGTACTTCCGAAGTCCAAGTGGGGAATCATATAGTCGGTAACTTTATTGTATTGCGGGGGTAATAAATTTAATATCCTCGCGTGCCCATACGTTCTTGATCTCCAGCTTTTCGTTGCAGATAATCTTATCGCACTATTAACTGATGATTCCATTATGTATAGGTCTATAGGTGTTAGGTGCAATATAGTGTTCAGAGCTGCTGATGGACTAGTACGTAATGCACCTGCAATGCCAATCGAAGCGGATCTTTGTATCCTGTAAAGCTGATCCACCACATACCTCTTACTAGTAGCGGTCCACCATACAAGAGATCCATATACAAGAATGGGCCGTACTATTGCAGTGTATAGCCATTTTGTCAATTTTGGACTCAGGCCCCATTTCACACTGAACATCTTTCTACAGGTGTAGTATGCTACCGTAGCCTTACTAACCCTATGTCGAATGTTCAGTTTCCATGAAAGCTTAGAGTCCAAAATAATGCCCAAGTATTTTGCATTGTCCGACAAGGTGAGTTCACAGTTTCCTAACCGTGGTAGTCTGAAGCTCGGAATCTTGGTCTTTGTGGTGAAAAGTACCAGCTCTGTTTTGCCCGGATTCACTCCTAGTCCACATTCTTTGGCCCAGTCCCTGAGTGTAGCCAGAGCAGTTGACATGATATCACTTATCACGTTCAGAAACAGTCCTGATACTAGTATCACCACATCGTCCGCGTAAGCCACGACTTTCACTCCCTTGTCTTCCAATTTACACAGGATGGTATTAATGACAATAAGCCACAACAGCGGAGAAATCACGCCCCCTTGTGGAGTTCCACGCATAACCCGTTTGGTCTTAACACTGTTACCTAAATTCGCAATGACGATTCTTGTCACTAGCATTGACACCAGCCAGTTGGTGATATAATCATCAACTCCTAGTTCGTACAGAGCTCTCTGTACCAAAGTCGTGACATTGTTAAAGGCGCCTTCTATATCCCGAAAGGTAGCCATAGCGTATTGTTTAAATTCAATGGATCGCTCGATGACCCCTACGACCTCATGAAGAGCCGTCTCCGTGGAGCGACCCTTAATGTAGGCATGTTGACCTCCTGAGAGTCGAGTTGTACCCTCTAGACGCTGCCTTATATGTAAATCAATGAGTCTCTGCAGAGTTTTCAGCTGAAAAGATGAGAGACTAATCGGACGGAAGTCCTTTGCATTCTCATGACTTCTCTTTCCGATTTTTGGAATGAACACTACCTTTACTCTCCTGCAGTTCCTGGGAACATAGTTGAGGGTTAGGCAGAGTTTAAAGATCCTATGTAGCCAGGGTATGATGTATACCTTTGCACTTTGCAGCATCTTTGGTATAATACCATCAGGCCCTGCAGATTTGTATGGAGAGAAGCTATCAATCGCCCATGAAATTTTCTCAACGGATATTATGTCAACCTCGATTCCTTGCGAGGATTTAATATGCCCCATCTCCTAGTCCGTAATATCAGTGCAGCCAGGAAAATGAGTGTTAAGTAAAATGTCCAAAGATTCCGCCGACGATTCTGACCATGATCCATCCATCCTTTTAATATAGGATGGATTATTATGACCATTTGCCAAAACCCTACTGTGTCTAGCAGATTCCTTGGTATTGTCAATAGATTCGCAGAAGCCTTTCCATGAGTCTCTTTTTGCGATCTTTATTGCTTTCTTATATTCCGTACGCTTATCGTGGTATAACTGCCACGATTTTGTCCTGTAGCCAATATTGAAAGCATTGCGTGCCTCCTTGCGTAGCTTCGAGAGTTCCCTATTCCACCAGGGAGGGAAGCTCTTTCTAGCCTTCGTCATTGGACATGATATATTAAAAGCCTTAACAATTTCCCTGCCTAATGTATCCTCAATTTGATCAAGACCCTCAGTCGTTGCTTCGACTGGAGGTATTTTTCTCAGTCTGTGCATGAGAATCCCATTGAACTTAGTCCAGTTCGTTCGTCTTGGGTTTCTGAAAGTTGTCGCTGTTTCTTTGCAGACGAGCCCAATGTCGAAAAGTATCCAGCAATGATCCGAAAAGGATTTCTCTTTGGATACTCTCCACCTATCAACTGATAAATTGGATCTGTCCTTCATGAGTGTAATGTCTAGCACCTCTTCCCATCCATTATAGTTCACCGAGCTCGGAAAAACGAAGGTGGGGTCGTTGCCAGAGTTGCATATGGTCAAATTGTTCGTATTAATGAAATCAAATAGACACTCACCTCTGTCGTTGATTTCCGTGCTGCCCCATATTGTATGCCTTGAGTTAGCATCACAGCCAAGGATAATGTCCTCTTGAGCCTTTATAGAGGCCAGAAACGCCCTCACTTCGTCTGGCGGGGCTGGCTTGTCGTGTGCCATATAGCTGGAGGCGATCAGGAAACTTCTGTTTCGCATTAACTCGACCCTTGCGACTGTCAGGTCTGCTGAGCTATACTGTAGGCAAAGAAATATATTTATGTGTTTTCTAGCAATAAGACAAGATCTTGGCTTACCTTTATCTTTTACGTATAGTATCTTATATGTCGTAGTCGGGAACCCTTTGACTTGGGAGTTGGAAACCCAGGGTTCCTGGACTATAGCGATGTCGAGGTCCTTTTCCGCTAAAAGAAGCCTCAGATTGTCTGTAGCACATTTTGAATGCTGCAGATTAATTTGCACGATTTTCATCGTCGGTTGTAGGGTTTTTTGCAGGTTCACTTAGCTGCATGCTTGTCAGCAGATTGTTGGCTACTTCCAACTCATCTGCTTCGCCAGCAACTGGACCTGTGGGACGGAACACCTTAACCTTGGCGTCCCTAACCCCAAAGTACAATTTTAGCCCCGCCTTCTCTAGCTCAATTGCGCTATCCTCTGAGATGGCGAAGATAATTCACTTGTTATTGTCCCCATGATCTTCTGAACGGATGACTGTCCAGTCACTCATGGGGATATTGGGGTTCTGCAGCTTCAGACACTCCAGTATTTTCTGGTTATCGCAGCTCATCTTCGGTAACCAAACCTTTGCCCGTGTCTCATAGGGATTTCCCCCGCTGGGATAAGCTTAAGGCTTAAGCCTTCCCATGCATCGCTAATCTTTACGATACATTTGCTGAGGAATTCTTTAGAGAACACGTCCAAGCATTTGATTATCCTGTAGCCCCGGTGTATCTCACCAGAGTCAAAACGAGGAACTGTAGAGTCTTTGTTGGTGAGTACGTGTTCCATCACGAGTTCAGCCAATTTAGACTCTATAGCACCCCATTCTGTTACTACAGGAGTTAGGTTGCCGCTTTTTTCGTTGGCCAGCGCCATCAGCAAGTGATCTTTAACCACCTCGTTAAACGGCCTTCTTGTTGACGTTATTGTGGAAGGAGCCGGAGCGGTCGATTTACTTTGGACCTTTCTCCTCTTGGGCGAATTGCTACCCTCAGCTTGGGAGCGGTTTCGCTTCGCTCTTTCCTGCACTGCTTGAGATGTGGATGGTTGAGAGTCCTTAAACTTAAGATACTCATCAACCACCGATTGGTATCTGACACGATCTTCCTTATCGCGCTCATGAGGAGTGCCATTTGCCTTATTCTTGGCAATTTTCTCCAGTATAAAGAGAGCTTTGACATATCGTTGTCTCAGAATCTCTTTCTGGCTCTTCTTTTTCTTCCGTTTCTCCTTCGACTGGTCGTCAGACTTGACATCCTGTCGTGGAGCCATTGTGTTTTGTGACAGTGGGGTGCTATGTCTTTCTCCCCTGCTGCCCGGTTGTTCGACCAAGGTCTCTTGACTAGAGGCCAAAAGGTCGTCTTCCGAGGAGATACCCATCTCCTCGTTTTTGTTGTTGTTGTTTTTTTTTGTTTCTAATTTTTTTGTTCTCCATTTGATTCCCACGATTAGGCACGTAAGGGGATGGACCATCCATGCAGGGACGGCGTACATGGACTGGACAAAAATTTACAACTGGCCCGTGTCCTGGCGCCAGAGGGGAGCTGTTAGCGACTAGTCTTCTTTAACCACTGACTAGCCATCCAGGTTCTCGGCACTGCTTCCAACCACCTTAACCTTACAAGTGGGGAAACAGGATATGGAATAAGAGGGGAGAAAAGAGGGTAGTTGGGGAAAGGGGCCTTGGGGGGGGTTTGGTCATGAAGGCCTTTAGAGTCTATACCTTTATTTCTCAGTATCCTCCAAGAGGACAACTGAGACTTCAAGAAAGAAACCACAGCCTACATTTAAGCCGCCACATCTCGTCAAGATTGTTATCCAGGTGGGGCATTTCGGTTTTATACTTTTATTACTTTTTCGTCACTTTAAAAAAACGTACTTTACGCGTTCGGAGATACTTGTTGAATGACAAAAATCGATCAGTGAACACCTATAAATCCTACGTAAGTTTCAATATTTTACTGAGAGGTACTTATGAATTCTCGCATCTTTTAAGGGTGGCTATAAACCTGATTCGTGTGCGTTTTAAATTTTTCGTAACGTTCTAAAACATGACCACTCATAAATGTGGGTGCAATTTGTGTAAAAAAATCATGCAGGTAGCCAACGGAAAAAACCCAAATAATTAAAAAAGTGCACTTTCCTTTTAATTGTCCACGCACATTTATGACCGTTTTTTAGTTTGTTACCGCTACCATAAAAATCAAATAACCTTTTGTTTATAACTTTTTTTTTTAATTCTGACAATCATAAAAAAAGTCATCAATGTTTTTTCTAAGGAATTTTGAGCATATCTCGAGCAAATTTTTGAAATTCATACCTTCACTTAATTGTGAATAAAACCGAAACGCGTCCATCGATTTTCATGATCTATGTCTCATTTTGTTTAAAGGTTATGTGACTTTACGTGAAAGTAATAGGACTTGACACTATTTTTACCGTTTTGGATTTTTTTATGATTTAAAAATAAAAAAATTCAATTTTTTAGGCAAGAAATAGTTTTTTTTTTCATACATTTATTTATACCACCAAAGGTCACAATTTCCCCTATATGAAAGTTACTAACTTCAAATCGATATATCTCGATTCCTAGACGTGACCCAGCGAAACGCCGGGACACGTATAATTTCTTTTTTACCGATGTAACTTTCCCCGGTAGTTTGAACCCTTCCCGATCACTGACCCCTACCATTTGTCGCACAGTGTTATATGTAAAACGAGCGTCATAACACGAAAAAATGAAATCATAATAATTATTACTTATAATTATCACTATTTTTCGCTGTGATCATATGTTCCAATCATAATATGCTGCTCTTAGATTTTGTTCACTACAATTATATGTTTTCTCTGCGTGTAAAATTTGGAACTATACTGAAAAATGGAAAATCGTCAAAAAATTGTGTAAAAATATCACTTTTCTAAATTTTTCCAAAATTCTGATTATTTAAATTTAATTTTATGGATTTTTTTTTACATATATAAGATAAGTTGTTTGTTTTCATTTAATATCTAGACGAGCACGTAAAGTATTAATATTTTTCAAAAATAAAATATTACGTATTTTATTAGTATATCAAAAAATCCGATAAGAAAATACTTAAATAGTTTCGACGGTAAAACTACTATATTTTTCTTCTTGATGTGATTGCCGTAAACATTTTTATTGTCATTACTAACAATAAATATGATAAGTATAATCATAGAATGATTTAACTTTATCATATTATGATCTGATTTTTTAAATATTGTATTTAAAAGTTTTATCATTCTATGATTTGGTTTTATCACATATAATCTCATTTTCTGATATTATGATCTGATTTTATTATATTTTGGTTTGATTTTATCATATGCATTATATAAAAAAAACTCAGATTTTCTCATAACATGCTTCAAATTTATGTTTAATTACGCTGTGCTAGTTGCAAACTTTAACAAGCTGGGCACCACACTGGTAAAGCTAATTCGAGTACGAGTAATATTTTTGTTAGTTTAAAGTTTTGTTATTTATCATTTAAAATATATTCGGGGATAAGAATTCATTCATTAGAGGTTTATTTTGTTGAAATTTAACAACTAGATCATTAAGTTCAAGAAAAAAAATAATTTATGTGGAGGAACTTTAGAGCAACCTTTTATTTTTTATTATTTGGAAGGCGGGCACATTACTAGACAAGAACTGGCCGGCCGTATCGAAAATAACATTAAACGGCGGGAACATAACCTGTTATGCATTGTACGGCCGTTAATGTAAATAGTAATACATCAACGGGAACATAATCTGATATGCACTGTCCGGCCGATTTATAAATAAAACTGATTATGAAATTGCGATGGGGCTGAGAATGCGGGAAGAGCCATTGTATTATTTTTAACCCACCCCATTCCGTGGCTCTTAAGTTGGATGTAATGGAAAGAAATATTAATATTTTTATCAAAATGTTATGCTTTTTAATTAATATAAGACTTACCTCCTTCAGATTATTCACAGTCATCTGAAAATTTAATGAAAATGACATATTAAACAAACACATGCAGCGAATTTGCCGTAATTAGAAAATAAGGTTGCCAGATGTAAGAGGTATGAATAGTAATAGAGACAGATGAGAGGAAATTAATAGTAAATAAAATTATGAATGAATTTACAAGTTTAACGTTAATTTAAAAAAATTGTAGAAGTATAGGAAATATAGAATACATTATGGAAAGTATTTTTATGAAAAATTCAGAGTATATATAGGGTGCATAGACCAGCCATTTTTAATTTCACAAACGGCTTTTAAAGTGATAAGTAAATACATGTACAAAGAAAGTTTTAAATTATATACAAAAAAATTTTTTTTAAAGTTCTGGAAAGAATTATATATGGAAACAATAAAAAAAGGAATAATTGTTTCAAAGCTTAAAATAACATTAACTAAGGAATATAACAGCAGCAGTACTTGTTCAATAAAAAAAGGATCAAGCCAGAAAAATGCTAGAAAAATATATTGGTCTCCCAACCAAGGCTATCGGGAAAGATTGCGTGGTGATCACAAAATTTTTATTTTGGAATTGAAAGTGGGAAAAGCACCTGTAGATTGTGGTTGTGGTAAAACAAGTTAATAACCATTGCCAGGTAACCAAAATATAAAGTGGGTCAATTTGTAAAAATCAACGGCCGGTATCTTATACCATAATTAAAAGACGGATAATTAAGAAAAACAATGATTTAGGGTTAATTTAAGTATAGGTTATTTAGATCAGATTTTTTTTTTATATTTTGTATGTTAAATGTAGGCAGCGTCTATAAATACACAACGTATTAATAAATTAAACATTATTTAAATAACGTACTTTTTTATATGATTTGCTCATCGTAACGGCGGGAAAAGATCAAATGGCAGGCATTCCTTGAGTGATAGAACATTCGTTTAAAAGAGCTCTTTTAGGGTAATAAATAATAGTTAGTACTAATCGTAAAACAGAGTGGTTTTGATTTTGATTAAAATACATATTGGAAGTATTATGAATGTTAGTATATATATATATTTTTTTTTTTTTTTTTTTGTTTGGTATTTAGGCAAAATTATACGTTGTTTTTTTTTATGTATTTGGCGTTTCTTATTTGTTAGAATTTTGTTATTTTTAAGTTTTATAATAATATTAGTTTTTTAGTTCGAATGAAATAAATTTTTGTATTAGATTATCAACAAGAAAAAAAAACATGATGGAGTAAATTTGTTGAAGATAAGGGAGTTAAGTTTGTGGTAAGTAAGGAAGTGTGTGTGCGGATAACGGGAAGGGACGGGCAACTGGAGTCTAACATCGTTGATATGAGATGTTATTGTTTTGTGTTATTTTTCATATTTTTATTAATACGGTTCTAGCTCGAGGCAAAGGAAGATGCTCACACCCTTGAGAAAGAACTTATGACTAGAGCTAGTTCCCCAAATTTTGCCGTGACGCGCATCAAGGACCCGTAATATTTTTTCCTTTATTTGTTCGGAAATCTTAATAAGCTTTAATACAAAAGAAAAAATTAAATAAGAATCAAATAATTACGCAAAAATTAAATATTTTCATACCTAACTTCATAATCTTTATGGATGGACTTAGGCCACTTTCAAAATAAACGGCTTATATATTGAATAAGGTAATACAAAAATATTTTTTTTATTTATTAAATTATTTGATAGTTAATTAATATCTCAAACTTTATACTTATATTAGTATAAAGTAAATGAGCCCTACAAGCAAAACAATACGAAAGTTATTCGAATTAGTATTGCTTAGAAGAAAAATTTTATTGCCACAATAATCATAAATAATCTAAAATAAATAAATCTAAAAATAATATAATAAAGAAAACTTTTACAAAACTTTTAGAGCATGTATATAAATCTTAACATCATAAAGCACGAAAACTACAACGCTCACATACAATATCCCTTATTTTGATAAAAGAAAAACAAAGTTCTTCATTATTTTTTAATTTTCGTACAATTTTTGACAACTGAAAAAATTGCTACTGAAAAATGAAAGTATTCTCTTAATTTCTTCCATTAAGGTCTCCATGGGATATCATCAATTTATTGTGGAGGTGATAATCACTTTACAGAATAAAAGGCGAAGGATAAAAATAGTAAAAAAAAAAAAAAATAAATTTTGTATATTTTTTCTAATTTATTGCCTAATTTTATTTAAACTAATAAATATTAGTACAATATTAGGAAAATATTACGCTCCATGTACTAAAAGTCCCAAAGCAGTTCGCAGGCGGTGAGACACAGTATCCAGATATTTTTCAGATATATCTACCGCAACATCGTTCGCGTAAGCGAAAGTCTTAAACTTCAGTGAATCAAGTTCCCTGAGTAATGAGTTAACGGTGATATTCCAGAGGATTGGAGATGAAACTCCTCCTTGCGGAGTACCCCTAATTGCTACCCTATAAATGGTAGACGCACCCTTGCTGGATATTATAACCCTGTTGGTTAGAAGTCTTCATATGAGGCTGATGATCGATTGATGAATGTCAAGTCTTTCCAGGGACAATTTGATTACCTCCAGAGTCATATTATTAAAGGCCCCTTCTATATCAAGGAAAGCCACTAATGCATATTCCTTATACTCCAGAGCTTTTTCAATATACCCTACTAGCGAATGTAATGCAGTATCAACAGATTTGCCCTTCATATAGGCATGTTGAGACGCTGATAATAGGCAAGCGTTAATCGTTCTACGTAGATGTAGGTCACATATAAAGACCACTATACATCTAGTCCATGCCTCAGGAATATAAGCACATGAAAAGAATGGTGAGTATATTCGAGTTAGCCAGGGAACTATTAAATCCGCATTGTACTGCAGGTCAGCAGGTATAACGCATTTCGCATTTCTTATCTGGTTTTTAAAACCGGTTAATTGAGGACTTGTAAGTAGACCAGTCCCCTAGTATCTTGGCCTCATTAAGCAGACGGCGATACTCTTTACGAATCTTGCCTATCTCGGAGTTTATCAATGTGGTTTACTCCTACCCCTGCAGATTTTGGGTCTGCATGCAACAGAAGTCACTGTATCAAAAGCGTTCGTTAATATTTTGACACAGGATTCGATATCGCGACAATCGATGATGGTCGGCGAATCTGGGAGATGTAGGGACAGAATATCATGTTGTACTATCCAGTTTATCTTCCTCCTATTTTAAAAGGGTTTAATCCTGGAAAAAAAACTTCTGAGTTGAAGTCAATGTACAAGTGATTAGAAAATGAGCAATCATTGGAGATCCTCCAATCCCTAATCATATTAGAGTTCCTAGTGATAATCAGCGTAATATCGAGAACCTGCGTTCTGTTGGCTACTACAAAGATTGGTTCCCTACCTTGAATTTATATCGCAGCTTACCCAAACGACATGATGGGCATTAGCGTCAGCTTCAATTATGAGTGATATGTTGCTTGCTCTAGCCGCCTCTGTTATCTGGCGAACCTTAGTTGGTGTTAGTTCGCAGTGTTCATGGGCCATGTAGCTGAAAACAATGTAGATGGTACCTGAGCTTGTCACCCAGGCCGCTGCCACAATGTCCCCATCACTGAAATCAGAGAGAATGAAGATACTGAGGTTTTTGCTTGCTACTATACAAGATCGTATTCTACCTTCCTCACCATGTGTGTCCCTTGCGATGACTGTGACGTTGACGTCATCTTGGTCGGAGTCCAAGAGGACGTCCTCGTAAACTACTTCGTCCACTCACTCAAAAAATTCACCCACAAACTCAGAGTTTGTGTGAGTGTCCTCTTGAGAAAAAGAACTACCAGTCTCCTCACAAGACATTGCTTCCGGAGTTTGATCATCATCGATCTGAACCGGTAGGAAGATCTTCCCACTTTTCTCACGAAGGGGTGGAAGTGATTCCTTGTTCATCATGATCACAATATTCTTGGATGCTCCGTCGGATTCGGGAACTCTCGTCACTTTCCTGTAGGGATCTCAGGGTTTCCGACCAGAATGAATTCCATAATCTTCTCTTGTTTGGATGGTACGTTTGGTACTTGTGCCATGACTCTAGGCCGACGTGGAATCTCTTAAATGGGAACCACATGTAGTCTAGCGCCTTCCCATAGGCCACCCAAAAGAGCGATCGCATGCTACAGTAGCTGTGCTGATCGCTCGTTTGTGCAGGCCATTAGCTTCTCTTAGTTACGGTAACTTAGCGCATCATCACACTGGGAGAGGGTCCGGGGTTAGCTTCTTGAGCACTATATCCCACCTCCTGCTGTTTTCCGCCTTCCTCGTAATTTTTCATTTTTATTTTGTTTATTTTTTCTTTGCAATTAATCAATTTTCATCGCACGAGTGTGCTCGTAACGGGTTGGAACATCCATGCATTGACGGCGTATATGGACTAGGCTACTCATTATTTACAACCAACCCGTGCCCTGCCGTCGGAGCTGCTAGCAACTAGTCTTCTTTAACCACTAACTACCCATTCAGGTTCTCGGTACAGCTATCAACCATTCCTTAATCTTACAAGTGGTGACAGTTTTGGTCCGTGGGCAGTGACTGGACTCGGCTTGAGCTTATGCCATTACTTAGGTCCGACAGTGTATTATGTCAAATATCAATAATTACAAAGCTTCCCCTATCCACAACCTGGGGACGAGATCGATGGGAGATCTGTCAACTCCACACTTAATTTAAAGCAAAGTATTATATTTTCTGCTTTTAGCATACCTTCAGAAGCTGTGAGCATACTTTCAGAAGCAAAAATTAAAAAAACTTCTACAGCTTTCGTCTAATTTTAAGAAACAAAATATTGTTATGTTTACAACAAAAGTGTCTTTAGAAATTATTGCATCGTTGTATAGACTTTTGTAGACAAATTTGTAATGAATTGGATTGTATATCAAAAGATTAAATCTTTTTAAATGTTATTTACAAAATTGCTTTTAATATTTGATCAAAAAATAAACATCATCATGTTTGATTCTTACTTTCCAAAAAAGCTTAAGCAAAAAACAACAAAAGAATAACAATAGAATTGGAGATACATTTTTGTACAGGTTTATACAGGAACCTACCAAAAGAGAACATAACACAAAATTTTGAAGGTATATTGAACATTTTGAAAACTGATTTATGATGTCTTCAAGGAAGGCTATTATGTATGCTATGTTATTTCTCAATTGATATTTCACTATAGCTGAGTGTATTTAAAAATTATTTCCTTAATATCTAGGAAATAATTTGTTAATATTTTTTTTCAAATAAAGTAAAATTAAAAGGTCCGAATTTAATTTTTTTCTTATATTTCGAGGTATGTAAGCAAAAAGTCCTGTGTTTTTCAGCGACTTTTCAGGAAAGCGAAAAAACAATTTATTTTTCGGTTAATGTTAATCCTTTTTATAACGGGAACTACAGATATATGAAAACGGATTAAAATTGAAATTTGGCCTTTAATAAAACTTTCAGACGGTCTAATAAAATATTTCAGGAAAACTACACGAAAAGTCTTATTTCTGTGTATGTCCGTCAAAATTCATGGAGGGGTCCTATATTAGACATGTGGATCTATACTTTTACTAAGTATAATATAAAATATATATTAATATTACGTTAATACTAACATTTATATGAATTTATGCACTTTATGACTGCCGAAAGTGGGCTTATATGGGAGCTATAATAAATTTTGAAGCGATCCCCATAAAATTTGTCACTGTAATTTCTACTTATACAAAATTTATTTGTGTCGAATATAAACTTGATACTAACATGTGTATGTTATGTATGCACGTTAAAGTAATTTTCGAAAAATGGTTTTATATGGGAGCTATGGCCAATTATGATCCGATCTGGCAGAAATATTGATGCTTATATAAAACTTCCTCACACCGAATTTCATTAAAATATTGCTATATTTATTTATATGATTGTTAAACCCCTTTTCCTGGAGGATATTTGTATGGGGGCTAGGTGAAATAATGGACCGATCATAACGAATTTCAATAGGCTTCGTCCTTGCATCAAGAAAGTCTTACGTGCAAAATTTCATTGAATTATCATCAAAATTGCGACCTGTACTGCGAAGGTTTACATGGACAGCCAGCCAGCCAGGTGGATGGACGGACATCGTTGAATTGACTCGATTGGTATATTTTAAGATGGGTGGTGGATGTTTTTTTTTTCTGTGAGTTACAAACATCAGAACAAACGCATAATACTCCAAACACCTATGTTGGTGTATCAAACTGCTTCTTTATACAAAAAACAACAACACTAATAGTATTTGCAATGCTTTTTTAAATTTTGTGTGTATACACGAGTACAAACAAAAACGAAATCTGTAGCTTAAAAAGGGGCTTCAAAAAGTCTAAAATACATTTTGCCCGATATCTTGGCTATTATTGAACCGATTTAGTTAATTTCCTCAGCATAAAAATTCAGGAAAAAAATTCTTCATTACAAAAACGAAATACCTAGCATATTTAGAGGCTTCAGAAAATCGAAAACTTTTTCAAAAACCTCTTTTTTGACATATCTCCGCCATTTATGAAGCGATCTTATTGATTTTCAATAGAAAAATTCTCGAAAGAATTTCCGGTCGTTTGATATATATATATATATAATAAAACCTTTTTTGCCCTCCGATGAAAATTGTGGAAATTACAAACAGATTGACATACTTGCACCTGTGGTGAAGGACATAAACACGAGGTGTAATTTTGTTTGTTAAACGGCTGAATTGATTTTCAAGAAATTTGACACACACATAGAACCAGTACAAGAGATTGTTATAGGCTTTGTTAGATCTCAATTGAAAGTCACACCCACATGTTACGCCTACTTTAAAAAGAAAACTATTTTTTTACTATTTTTTTTACACGTTATTAATGAAGCTATTTACATAAAATTTAACGCACAAATAGTAGTTGGGCTGTATAATGTTACAGGTATGTTTCCGATGCCACGCCCATTTTTTTAAAAACTCTCAAACGGATGAACCAATTATCTCAAAATTGGAGCAGGTGGTGTAGTACCCCTCATATAAAGCAAATAATCATTATAATATCTAATGAACTATTACAGTGAGAGCCCTCAAATTTCATGGGAACCTTTGCCCTGTCATATGGCACTGATGAAACGAAAGTATGACGGATAAGTCCAGGGAGAGAGGTAGCCCCCATACAAAGCAAATATAAATTTTCTAATCTAAAGGGCTATTACAATGAAAGTCTTAAATTAAATCTTAAATTTTAAAAGAAATTTTTATATCAAATTTTGAATAGGGTGAATAGGTCATATAATGTAAATATTAGTTATCGAATCAAAAAGAGTAGCGAAGCGTACCAGTAAAAGTCAGTAAATAACAAATTTAAATTCGCACATATTTAAGGAAGATATAAGAATGAACTCCGTAGCTTATTTAAGACTGGATATCAGTAAAAAATTCGTTTTGGCATATCTATTTTAACTAATGAACCTTCATTTCTTCAGCGAAAAAATTTAGAAAAAATTTTCCAGTTTTGTGTTGCAAAAACGAAGTCTCTAGATTTTATAAGTTCTTCAGAAAATCGAAAAGCGGTTTGAAAACCCGTTTTTTTAAATATCTCCACTATTTTTGAACCGGTTTTTTCCGAGTTTCAATAGAAGAGTTCTGGAAAATTTTCGGATCTTTTGATATATATCATATATCTATGTTGTCGGGAGGCCTCGCAAACGCCATTTAATCATTTATATATGTATGAAAAAAATATAAAAAAATACGAAATTAGTTGTTACAAAAGCAGTTGTATCATCTTGTTATATAACACTTGTCGGTAAAGAAAAAAATCCTCCTCCTTCAAAAAAAAAAAAAAAAAAAAAAAAATACATATATTGGAACACGATTTTTTTATTTACTCATTATTTTCGCAGTTATTCGGAAATTAGTGCGAAAAAATATTAATAATGGGGAAAATTTTGCTCTTGAGTTATAGTCTAAATTGGACAAACAGTTCTCAAGTTTCACTAGTGTGGTCGCTGAATAAGTTGATGATATTAATCATGTCCATAAAAAAATCAGTACGTAAAAGAAAAAAGGTGAAACAGATCATTGCTTATCTCGTCAAATTCCATCTAGTCCACCTATTTTGTTTAAAGAAGAAAAAAAGCATGTTCTTTTTAGACCACCAGTGTATCTCTACTTAGTTGCAGGTATACATGGGTATTTTCATTCAACGGTGAATAAAATCCTGATTTCTGCATCAAATCTTCTAGGTTTTAGATAAAAAAGAGAAACATTTTGGCGTCTTCACTTTTTAAAAGAAGATTTAAGAAAAAAATCTTCAATTTTGAAAGATATTGATGTTGGTGTTCACTGAAAATTGCTTATTAATGATTTTTGTCAATAATTTTAAATATAAGAATAGATTAATTAATAAAGAATTTAGCATTTGAAGTTTTAAGTTCACGTAAAACTCGTAAAACTATATAGTCCAACGATTTGTCTTTCGTGGAGAACTTTTTTTTTTGCTGACCAGTGTAATTAAATTAGAATTATATATTGTATAAAAAAAAATTCAATGCAAAAAGGTGAACAATATTAAAAAGCCTATTAACATTTATCACTACATGTATTTACTCCTCAAACTAACACTCACTTTCTAATTGCTTTAACAAATATATACATACACATACCCTTTTGTATATACATTATTCTATAAATGCGTTTGACCGTATTTTAGCTTTAAGCCTCTTAATAATTTGTAAGACTTGGCTGACAAAGTGACTAATTGTCTCAAAGTCTTAAATTTTTGTTTAACCTGAGCTCCTTGTTCACACAAATGTTTGTATGGATTCAAACATACAAGTGATGCATAAACTAGGTAGTCTCTATTTAATTCATTCTGTCATCATGTTTTGTTAATGAAATTTTAAAAATTTAGCTAAAACATAGAGGCACAATAATATGATATTTAATATTGTGATATACATCATGCAGCACATATATATATCTATATATCTATATGTATACCCGGATTTATATATAATTTTCTAGGCATTTTTTCCCCTTTCCAGAACTTTCTGAAACTCCCAAATTAGGCTTACTTATATAACAGTTCGCCCTACAAATTATAGTGGAGCCAGATTTTTAAATTTCTATCAGGGAACGGAGACATGCGATTTTTTATACATTTACGCCGATTAATTTTTTTATTTTAATTTTTTTAAAAAGTTTGCTAATTTAATACTTTAAGCATTATCATCTCATAAAATTCTAACGGCATCAAATCTTTTAACTTCGATTAGGGAGAGGAAAAGCGTCAACATTTTTTCATATATATATATATATATATATATATATATATATATATATATATATATATATATTTTTTTTTTTAAAGATTTTCGGATTTGTTTGTGCATATTTTTATTTTTAATATTTTATTTTTATTTTTAATATTTTACTTTTATTTTTAATATTTTTCTTAGCATTGGCAGGCTTGCATGCTAGTTGTGTATATTTGCACAATAGTGGGCAAATAAGGCGTGAAAGTGGTGTGACAGTCAAAGTAAATGACAAATGCGTTTAGCCAAACATATCGACTTGTTTACTAATCCAAAAATTAAAAAAAAAAAGAAAATACACAAATATACTATTAAGTCTTTTTGATTCCTTAAAAAACCATTGTGATTGTTTGTTATTCTTATTGATTTTTGCGAGTTTGTGTGTGAGGCAAATGTATTATTTTCGTTATGATGGTTTTTCTAGTAAAATACTAAGAAAAATTTTTATTATTGTCAGATAACATGGCTAAGTACTACGGAAGCTTTGCAACACAAAAACAGCATACCGTGGGCCTAATATATTTCTTTTTGTAGAAAAATATTTTTCAAAGTTGAGTTTAAAAATGAATGTGTAATTAAAGGAATACTATTTAATAAAAAAAAGGGAATTGGAATTGATCATTTTAATTTAATTGTACTTCAATTATTTACTTTAAATTATAATAAAAATTAGAATATTCTTTTATTTTTTATGCTTTCTTCAAAATCTACACAGAAAAAAGTCACCAATAACCAAAATAATTCATTCAATTCATTTTGTGAAAATTTACCTCTCACCAAAATTATTATATCAATAATATCAAATCAATCAAAAATACTAATAACTTA
The DNA here is from genome assembly GCA_932274085.1 of Protocalliphora azurea. NCBI lineage: Eukaryota > Metazoa > Arthropoda > Insecta > Diptera > Calliphoridae > Protocalliphora > Protocalliphora azurea. The sequence goes on along the minus strand of OW026519.1, from coordinate 108,424,757 downwards.
AAAACCGAAAACTTTTTCAATTAAAAAATTTATTAAATTAATCAAGTAGATGATTGAATGAATTAAAATTTTAAATGAGAAAAAAATTTACTTGAATTGCTGGAATATATTGATTAAAATTTGATATAAAATTAAGCAACTGGGTTAATTGCAACATAAAATGTAGTAAATTTAACTCCACTGTATGGGTATCAAGCTAAAGGCTCATATTTCATTGACTTTAATAATTATATTGAGCTTGCAGAATATATCTAATTGTACAAGTGTGATGTCGTTTAACTCACACATCGTCACTTATTCTAGAATTAGCCACAAAATTAGTTATGTTTTCGATTTCTTTCATACAGTTTACGACTGATGATTTGGTTCATTTAACAATGTGGTTTTTTGATTTATTGATTAAAACACGAGCAAAGTTTGCCATACACATACATGCAAAAAATGTATGTACATTAGTGTGGCCCCGAAGTAAAAAGTATCGATGTTCCCGGCTCAAATGAAAATTTACTTCATTCTGAGATATCGTTTTTAAAAATTTTCGTCCTAACATTATTTTTTGTGAGCTGGATCAAAATGGAAAAAGGAACAATATAAAAATTGAGTATTATAAGAAAGGCCCTTAGGACGCGCATTTAATGACATTTTGGATCAGGTCGAAAGCTCCGAAATTTTTTCAGGGTTTCACTACAAAAAAAAAAGAATGGATATTTGAATTTTTTACCCATAAATATTTAAAAAAGTAGGACCAAAATAATACAATATAATTGCATAGCAGTTATACCGTTTTCGTTTTTTTAAATTCGACTTTGTTTGAATTTTATTCGATTTTTTCCTTCATATACAATTTCTATTGACAGAGAGTAATTTTTTGCCGTGAGTTACAAGAAAAAATTGCTCTCTCTCTCTGTGTTACGAGTACTTCAGTTAATATCCTTACTAGTATAAATTTTCTGGGTATTTCACTTAAACTTAATTTATTTCGTTGTATAGTATAAAGTGCTATATATCATTAAATTTATTTAATTTCATATAGAAACATTTGTATATGAAACAGGTATAACTACTAGAGGATTTCACTGTATTATTGTTGGTATAATTTTTTGCGAAAATTCGTGTCCCAAAGGTCTTTCTTGCGATACCAAATTTTCATATTGTTCCTTTGGCAGAAATATGAAAAAAAAAATCCGAAAAATCCGAAAAAAGGACATTTTTATTTTAATCCAGCTCTCTAAGGAATAATGTCATTATGAACATTTTTAGAAATGGTATCTTGGAATGAAGTAAATTTATCATTGAACTGGGAACATCGATATCTTATTTTCTCTCCATACACATGGGATTACCCTAATGTACATGCAAATATGGAATATCACGGAAACTGCTCGTCGTGTGCATCATATTTTTTTCAAATGATTGCTGTTTCTGAAAAGAAAAACCATGGACGACGATTTGCATGAGTATTAATGAGAAAACCAAGTTGAATTTAATGTGAGATTGTCGTTACCAAAACCATAATCCATCTATCAAAAAATCCTTTAATAAAACGTATAATGAATATTGAGGTTTTAGTCAGAATCATTTACACTTATTCCTTTTTTATGTATTTGGGAAGGCAGGCTGATAAATATTTTACACAAAAAGAAAGCGCCATGAAATTTCTTTTTGGATATCTGCAGCAATTCATAATTATAATCTGTAGCGAATTCACACAATAGAAGTTGGTTTTTAACAAAAAAAGAAATATCAAATTTTGTTCAGAATTATGAATATGAAAAGTCCGTAGAATTATTTACACATTTTATAAAATTGTATGTTCATGAAGACAAACTTTATTTTGCACTTAATAACTGTTTTAAGAATTTTGAAATTACTTTCCTCATAGCTCTCATACGTCTTTAAATACACATACACACTTTAACTTCCTGTTATCCATCCCTTCAAACATTTGGAAGGTAAATCTGTTGCCAATCTTCCAGACGTCACTTCTAAGTGACTTCTAGACGATTGTCGGAAAATTTTTTGAAATTTACAAAAACAAGTGCATTGCTGTTGCTTATTAATCATCCATATGTAACTTCTTAGTGACTTCTATATGATTGTCAGAAGTATGTACGAAGTTTACAAAAACAAAAATTACTATCGTCCTTTCATCTACTAAAAGTATACTTAGTACTCACTTCTGGAAGATAATATGACGACGATTCGAATTTAATAAAAACATTCGCATTAATCTTTTTTGGCGTGTGTTAGGAAGATTGTCATATTTTTTTTTTATAAAAAAAAACAACACAATAGAGAAGCCGATAAAATCATAAACTTCGGTAATAATTGAGCTTAGGTATAGTTGGGACGTAATATTAAATATGGGAAGAAAGATGTTCTTAATAATTGAGTGTTTTATAATAAACAAAGGATATTTAAAAAAATAATAAATAAATCTTATTAAACTTTTATTTAGTGATATCGAATTTTTCTCACAAATTTAATTTATTTTAGGAAAAGCTCCATCAAACTTGGAAGTACTTGCATATTTAAAAAAAATCCAAAACTTTTCGTGTATAAGTGTCTTGTCGCATTCCTTGTAAAAAAGGTAATCTGAATATAATTCAGTTAATTAAAAAACTATTATTAATCTTCTTTTCTTCTTTTAAATTCACCAGAAGTTTCTCATGATGACTTTATTTGGAGTTCTCCAAATATGAAATTAATTGTTATGTGAAATGTTTATTTAGCAATGTAGATATGTGTGAAATGAAAATAAATAGAAAAAAAGTAGAAATGCAAAATCAGCTTCTATATATGTAAATTATATATGTTTATATACATATATATATATATATATATATATATATATATATAATCAAAAACATAAACATTTTAAAATTCGACTAACATTTTTTCGACCTTTTTTTTGGTACATTGAAACCGCTTTGAACGAATAAAAATCAAAATTTCAGCATTTAAATTACCTTATCGTGAACCACTTTCGCAAGGGGTCCTAAAGTTATCGCGGTTTAAATTTGAAAATTTAAAATAACTCAAAATTTTAAATTTAAAAAACTAAATTAATAACTTTAATGGCTTAAAAGTTACAGGGGTTTAAATCATACAATCTCTAATTTCTACTGAATATTTTCTCAAATGTTTTTTTAATAATTAAAATACAATTACTTCTTTTCTTTAATTGTTTAAGACATGGATTTTTATCTTTTCTGGCATTTGGTCGAGGTTTTTTGGACTTCTAAATTTAATTTGGGGAGTTAACTTGCCAAACAAAAACTTCCTGTTATAATTTTTACTCTAAGATATTTTTAGGATTTTATTATTGAGTTGTATTTTGAGAGTTTTCGTCAAAATATTTTTTGACAAAAACTGATACTATTATCTAAATGCATTTTTTGGACATATAACCAGTTTTTAAACGTTTTCATAGTTGACAGTTTGACAGTTAAAAAAATAATCATTTTAATAAACTACATCAATATACTAATATGCCATATATATGTTATATAATTCTAAGACATTTTAGGCATTAAAAATGCTGAAGTAAAATCTGAATGTTGTGCTATATTTTTAAATAGTCCATAAAATGTTTGCAATTAAATATTTTGATGAGCTCCTCCGACCGTTCCATGTTAAATCTAAAAAAAGTCCCGAGAGAGTGCTCGGCGAAAAACTGTATTTTTAAGATTAATTAAAATGGGACATTAATGGGATACATTAGAAACGAAGCAGAATTACCTTGAAAATAAATACATATATAACATTAAATTGAATCTTTATGGAGAGGTGCTCATACAGTGAATAAAATGTAGAAAAATGTTAAAAAAGCTAAAATTTAGGTGTCCGAGTTTACCCTCACTCAACTTTTGACCAACTACCGATAGAGCCATAACATATTGTTCCTCTATGTCAGTTCTCTTATACAACTTTAAAACCAAAAATTTTAACTTGTAGGAAAAAAATTAAAAATATAAAAAACTCTGATTCGGTTCAATTACATTTTTCTGATTTTTTAACTTTGAAGAACTGTAAGTAATAACGATAAAAACCATGGACCTAAAAACTTTGTAATTTGACTGCTACTATTACAATCTCATTAGCCGTTTTGCCAAAAACAAAACCATGTTCGAAATTACCCTGCAAACACTAAGAACTAGAGACTAAGAAGATTCTTCCAGAAGTTGAATTTCACCGCCAAAACTATCATAATAACCGTTTTCCGTCGGGAAGAACTGTTCCTCGCGGAAGTACCTTCTAGACGACTAGAAGAAAACCCTTCTAGATGTGCCGTCAAAGAGTCTTCTAGAAGATGATTTTGAATTTTTACTGTTTTTGTATTTGTAATTAAAATTAAAGTGTTTTTAATTATTTCGTACTTATTTTTATCTCACATACACATATAGTACACATTACAAATGAAACAATTTAAATAAATAATAAAAGTAAATAAAATAAATAAAATAAATTTTAAATTAATTTCGTATATAGGGAGATCCAAAAAAAAAAAAAACACATTTCATGAAAAAATTAATTAATTCCGGTATTTTTAAAACAAGAATTTAAACAATTATTAAAAGTTTGTATAATCAAATTATATTTAGATTACCTTTTATGTAAAAGACATTTTTACAAGCAAGGCTTTTGATTTTTTTGTTTTGGTTTGATTGATGGAATTTTTTCTAAAATAAATTAAAATTACGAGAAAAGTCCGATTTACTAAGTAAAAGTTTAATAATATTTACTTGCTTTATAAAGTATTCTTACACTTATCAGGAACACTTTTCTTCTCATATTTTATATAACAGCAAAACTGTGATTCATGATTTGACCTGCTTTTATATTGTGTTATTTTATTTTCATAAAAACTGATAATCTTCGTAACATACGCCAAGAAGTTTAGGGTGCAAGAGTAATGTATTTTGTTTTTGTAAGACGCTAAAAAGTGATGTCTGTACGATTGACAACAAATTTATCTTCCAAATATTTGAAGGGTATTGTAACATTAACTCGGATTCATTGATTTTAAAATTTGTGTATTTTTGCCCATATATGTATGGGTGAGTACGTGCATGTATTGTTGTAAGTGGTTAAGTATAACATAATGTGATAATTTATCATCATGTGTTTTTGACAGTGAACCTGTTGTTAAGCAATTTAAATTTTTGCCACAAAATATATTATTGTAAATCTTCATATTTCCTTGTTTTCTAACCAAGGAATTTCAAAAAATTTTAAACAATTACCAGCTTTTTCAAGTAATTTGTAAAAGTGCTATAAAAATATGATGTTAAATGTGATTAAGATTTAATTGTGATTCAATTATTAGATAGATATTTTTTTATGCCTTAGGTTAGGTACCATTAGCAGTTTCTATCCGAGGTGTGAACAAAAGAACTTTAAAAAAGATCAAAAAAAGGCTGAAAACGCAAAAAAAAAACAAAATAGTTAAAGTTTCTTTCTTAATTTCGAAACACATATTTTTTCTCGTTCTCATTATTTTTTATGTTTTTTTCATTTTAAAGATATTGTAATAAATTTATAAATAAAACATAAAACGGCAGCTAGAAAAATTACTCAGTAAACAATTGTCCAAAAATTCCTATAAAACTTTGGGTTATATTTCGTACGAAAAATTACCCAATGTGTTTAAGCATTTCCAAATTTTTAAGTAATTTGTTTTTTATATTATTATAATAATCGTATAAGTCTATAAAATTGGTTAAGTTTTTATTGATTTGGAGAATGAAGCGTAAAAATTACACAAAAATGCTTAAATGGGTGATCCTGTAGAAATAAAATTAGTATTAGGGAATAAGAAATTATTTTCTTCGTTATTGAACATTTTTGCCTTTTTAAAACAATTTTTAGGAATCAAAAAGCTAGAAGCTAAAAAGAAAAGCTAAATGAAGGCTTGATTTAGCCTCAAAAAGGCGAAACTAGCAACATTGCTGGGGTCCATCCTATTATGATCCCATTGTGTTACCCCGCTACAGCAATGCAGCATTTAATCCTACTGTGTTATCGTTGATCCAAAAAAAAAAAAATACCTGAAAGGAGAGTATAGTGACCTAGGATCAATAACAAATAGGTCACCTGAATTTAGAGCATAATAACCATAACAATCTACAGAGAAAGTGTAGAACCGTCTCCCCTTCTGACTCATTATCGTAACTTCTATAGTAGTCGTTGAAAGGTAGACCCAGTCTCCTTGCAAAATATAAGGTACAGTAATTATGGGTACTACAAATCTCATTTGAGGCCGAGATATCGCAAATGAAGAGTTTTATGTCTTAGATTTATTATTATTATTATTATTATTATTATTATTTTGAGAATTTCTGTATAAAAGGTTTCTCTAATTTGAAGTTTTTCAGAACTTTAAAATCCTTTCTTGTGTGGATTTTTTTTTTTTTTAAATAATTAAAGCTTTTGTCTAACAAATATAACAAATGTAATCCTAAAATATTTAATAATTAGCAATATTTAATTATTATTATTTAATTATTATTATTTAATTAATTATTTACGTATAATAAACATTAAATGGATAATATATACTCCAAGTATATAAACTAAATCAATTTCAGCCCGATTTTAATGCATTTATATATTTATTTGAAAAATTTTTTTATTGGTAACACAAGTAGTTACATTGCATATGAAATTATAGTAATATTTTTTTGTTAGTTTAAAGTTTTGTTATTTAGCATATACTTCAATAGAAACTTAATTGTTTATTTTGTTATTGTTATTTAATATTAACAACTAAATCATTAAATTTAAGCAAAAAAAAAAATAAAAAATAAAATAAGTTAATTGTCCTAACTTGTTTTCAACCTTTCAAAGTGAAATATCTCAAAAATCAAAGTGAAATATCAAAAATGGTTAATGTCATTAAATTCGGCATCATAGATTTAGTTTTACCCAAAATAAGACTCATTTTCGAGTGCTATTGTAAGTATATCCGTGGCAAAAAGGAAAAACTACATAATTGATTTTTACTACGTTTCAGAAAACAGTTTTTTTTGTATTAAATTTAAATTAAAGGTCGTAGGAATACAATTTTAAATTATCTACCGTATAAATATATACGCGATTTATACGAAAATTATTTGGTATATTTTTCAAACTATCGAAAATTATAGCAAAAAAGTAATGGTGTTTTTTTCCTTTATAAAATTAATATTTTGTTTAAATAATATCTCAAGTTATACATTTTTTCCAAAAAGGAATCTTAAAATATATCTTGAACATATTGAATTATGTACTTATTCCATAAGTATATTAAATTCAATCATGAGTTTTAATATAGGGTGTATGAATAAAAGCTTATGTTAATTTATAAAATTTTTAAATTTCGAAAAAAAGTAAAATCAAAGGAATTATGTTGTTCTGCAGACCACTATCCCCTAAATCGATGGATAGATTTTTATAAAAAATTACGCAATATGTACTGAAATACAACTCTAAAAGTTAAAAAAATCGAAAACATCGTTACTTAAGTTATGTAGTTTTTCTTTGTTTGCCACAGATATGATACTTTATTTCTTTTTTTTTTTAATTTAAATAAATTAATTAAGTATCGTAAATAAGTATGTATATTGAAATATCGTATGAGCTAAATAAAGTTAACCCCTAAATAATTATAACAATTTTAAACGAAAAGAATCTGAAATTTTGTATTCATTATTAAAGAAATAATTTCATGTAGAATTTTTTTTTTTTTTTTTTGACTTGCTAGGAAATGTGTTTTATTATGCTAGTTTCTAAAGTTATCTTTTTTATATTTTTCTTCATATATATTGAATACTAATACTAGTATTTATATACTAAATATCGTAACTCAATAATCGAGTATTGGTTTTTTTTATTGAATTATGATGTCCTTATCCATAATACATTTACACAAAAATTACATCTTCAAAAATGACATCGGTTTTAACAAACGTCAAAAGGCAACTTCGCAAACGACAGCCGTCCTTATCCTTATGACGATTAAAAAATTTTACTTAATTGCACAATTGTAAAGTAAAACTTGAAAAATTTAGCTAATGGCATTTTTTTTTTTTTGCTTCTGCTGTAAAAAATTAAAGCGTACTTACGGTCTTTTATATTTTAGGTGACAATATGTATATTAGGAGTATAACTTTTTAAAATTTTTGCGAATAAAAATATTTACATGTAAGAAATGCGACATTATATTTTCGCGATCCCAAAAAAAGTTTACTCACTGAACGCTTTGAAGTTTTCAAATTACACATTTTTGAAATCTTATAGTATTTTGTATGGCAAATGCGTAGCAAGTTTGACTTGATAATTAAATTTTAGAACCATTTTATAGTTTTAGTATTACAAAAAATAATACAAATATTATTTCAATATTTATAAAAATTAAACACTTTCAAGCAAACAATCCTTACAGGGTTTAGAAATTTCTTTCGGTGCGAAAAGTTTTTGTCCCAAAATTACTAATATAAATGATTATTAATATAAATTTTCCATAATATTGTACCCTGAAATTTGTTTTCAAAAAAAAAAAAAAAAAAATGCCCCTAATGTATATATGTATGTAGTTCGAATAACATTTAATAATACAGATTGATTTTTTTCTCTTAAAAATAATTTTACATTCATTGAAACTAATTAAAATTTAGTTATAATAAGTATAGTATTTTGCATTAGGCCTTCACGTGCTCTTTATCGAATCAAAATCATCAAAATTAATTTTTTTTTTTTTTGAAGTCATTGATATTTTCAAAAGAAATTAATTAATTAATTTCTAATTGTCATAACGAGTAATATTATAAATTAATTTTAATACATAGATGTGTATAAAAACGTTTTAATTAAACAATTAATATGTTCAATTGTTATTTAAAATTTATCTTATTTCCAAAAAGAGACATAAAATCTTTTATTTGAATATTTGTCCCACATAATCGGATACGTATAGAAGAAATTTAAGAATGAGCTGGAGAAAGGTAGATATGTTCACCCCATAGAAAATAAGTGTATTTCTTAACTTTAATGTCGTACATAAAAATGTTGTTTCAGTGAAAAAGTTTAAAAAAAATAAAATAAATTTTAAGTTGAATTAAATATGTATTTAAAAGCACCAACCTTATATATGTACTAGCTTATCCCGGTGAGCTTTGTTATCCATTTTGATACGATAAATAATATTTACTTTATATGGGAGCTAATACTGCCCTTCGACGTACATATATGCCCTTTTAAAAATTTTATCATCACTCCTTCAGATATCCGTAGATATTTTTTTTTTCTTTATATGGGGACAACGGAAAAAATCTATAGACTTTCCGTGATCCCGCATTAAAAACTAGAATTAGCAATACTCTCATCAGGATTGTAAATGTACCGAGAGAATGAAATTTCATCAGTTGCTTAATCTACTGATTAATCAACTCGAATGAATACTGGCATAATATATGTCGTGAAAATGGTCCTATGATCCTTTTAGAATATGAAGGAAACAATAATAATGATAATAATAATAATAATAATAATAATAATAATAATAATATCTCGTGAAAGAGTTTTGTAGATATATTTAGAAATATTGTTATTTGTATTTAAAAGATATGTGCAATAAACCAAGTATTACGTGAGAAAAATAGAGAAATCATATATTAAATAACAAATTATATATTAATGTATTGATAATATTCAAAAAATTTTTAACCAATGCTACTAAAGCTACTTTAAAATTGAAATAACCAAAAGGTATCGGACATTTAACCGTGTCCAAAATTATAAAATAATAGCTAAATAAAAATACATAAACCCGTATTTCGTATTTTTTTTTAATTTATGTGGACTAAAAAAAAATTGAATTTTTATAAGAACGCCGCAGACGAAAATTTTTGTTAAATATAAATAATCTCTATTTTTGTGTGAATTAATATACAAATTACAAAAATGCTTAAATAGATAATTATGTAAAAATAAAATTAGTAAAAGCAAATAAGAAATTATTTTATTCGCAGTTGAAATACTAAAATTTTAGCCTTTTTAAGACAATTTTAAAACTCAAAAAAAGCTACAAAAAAGCTAAAAGCTAAAACGAAAATTTTGAAGCTAAAAGCAAAATAAAAAGGCTACATTTAGCCTTTTTATTAAAAAGTATGTTGGTTTATATAGAAATTAAAACTAATTTCATTGCGCCGGTAAAAAAAAAAAATCAATTTTCATAGTAATTTTTTATGAAATGGTGAACATGACATTAAAAACACTAATTTACTAAATAACGATGAATGGGAGAATATTTTATGGTATTAGGTCGAAAAAAACAATTTTTTTATACAAATGGAAGAAGTGATAGGATGAACCCTTTGTGAAATAATATGATCTATATTATATATCTTAATATATATTTCAATAGATTAAATACTATAATTAGTGCTATTTATAGGTTATTATAGGTATTATTAGGACTATTCCGTTAATCCAATAATTTTCCATAAATGACTTATTAACCCATCAACCTATAACCCCAATTAATTTTTTGTCGAATAAACCGATTAACGTGAAAACCGAAATAATTGGATACCCTAGTATGTATAGAAGTATGATCATTTGTTCAAATATTTTTCGTACATATGTATGTACATTAGACTTCACCAAAATTTACCGACTTTTGAAAGATATTATGTGAAATATTAGTGAAATCGGATATAAATTTGCATGGAGAGAAAACACCACATGTTATTTTCTTATATGTACGTTATAAACCTTATTTCTCACGAGCCTATCATCATACTTCAGTACAGTTCCCAGCCGGAGTAACACCAGTAACGAGAACTCTACAGCCGAAACTATACCCTCAAACTAGATTGCTGGGTTGTTGAGAATTTCTTAACTCTATAACAACCACAACTCAATCTACTGAATAGGGTATTCTCAAGCAAGAAGACTCAACTGTCCTTACCACTAAATCCACTTGTTTATAATAGCTCTACATTAATAAGAAACATTAATTACTTTTTGACAAATCTTTAATATTAAGTTTACCATTTAAAAATGCCTTTAGTAAGTAGTGTGTGTACAATAATATAAATTTTTCATTTAGGCGTTAAAAACAGTAATATTTTCGCTATAGGATTTTAAAACTACATATCAAATTAATATTAAATTTCCAGTTTTCCCGAGAAAACTAAAAAAATCTCGGGAATTCCCGACGACATTTTGTCGGAATTCCCGGACCCCAAACCCTAAATTTGATACATTATTACTTGAAAGTATGTCTTTGTTTCTGCAGGATAATCCAAACCTTTTTCATGCTCGGTTAAAAAATTTTGAAATTTTTTAAGACTGTTTCAAAATTCCAATTTCAAACTTTTAAAAATTTTGTTAAACAAATGTCTCCGTCTTTTAAATTTTTTCAGAACTGATAATCAAATTAAACAGAATTATTACTGAATAGGATATAACTGAAAGACCTTTGTTGATGCTATTAGTAAAGAGACAAATTTAACCTTCAACAGAGCTTGGGATCAGAATATTTTTAAACGCTCCTATTCTTAAATATTTGTAAAGTAAATTTCATTAATTAATATCATGGAATGATAATTACCTCATTTTGACAAGTAAAGTCATCCTAATCCTTCAAAATTCTTTACAGAAATCATTGCACCGAACTTCAGATAAAAAAATAATTTTTGAACTTTTGACTCTTAACCTTCATATTTTAAAAGTGATCATTGTTCAATTTTCTTAAAAACTTCAAAATGTATTTTTTGAGATATGATTTATCTTATTTTGTAATAATTTAGTATAGTCTAAATATCAGTTCAAAAAAAAAAAAAAAAAAACTTTATAACTAAAAAAACTGCAAAAAATGCCTTTTTGCGAAATTTCCGAAATTCAAATTGCAGGTATGGCTTAGTCATACAAATTCTTCTTTAATTTTATTTTCTGTTGTGTGGCCTATAAATCTGCATAGTTTGTTTAACAAAATTTTTCAAATGTCTAAAATTGGAGTAGTAAAAAATTTAAGCATTTTTTAACCGAGTATGGAATGGGTTTGGATTATTCTGCGAAACACAAACGTAGTTTTCAGCAATTGTGGTTAAAATTTAATTAAAAAAAATATTCTTCAAAAATGTAAAATTTGTCCTTACACAAGTGCTGTAAAACATATTAATGGTCTGGGGAATTCGTAATAACTTAAATATTTATTAACCGACTTTTCTTTTTATATCTTGTTCGATATATAATTAAGTGTAGATTACGATTTTTCATATTTTATTACAAATTAAAGTAAAGGGTGGTTAAATTTCAAGGGCCGATGTTGATTTTGAATAAAACACAAACTATTTAGGAAATTATTGTAATTTTATTTTATTATGATATATTGGTATTACTCAATTATGTATGAAACAAAACATCGGCCAAATGGGCGCCGCGACCACGGAGGCACACCTCCATCCGATGGTCCAAATTTTCGATGACACTGAGGCATAATGGAGGTTCTATGTCGTTAATGTACCGAATTATCTCATCCTTTAGCTCTTGAATTGTTGCTGGCTTATCGACGTACACCTTTTCTTTCAAATAACCCCAAAGAAAAAAGTCCAACGGTGTCAAATCACATGATCTTGGTGGCCAATTGACATCGCCATTACGTGAGATAACACGGCCATTGAATTTGTTGCGCAAAAGAGCCATTGTTTCGTTAGCTGTGTGGCAAGTGGCACCGTCCTGCTGAAACCACATATCGTCCACATCCATATCTTCCAATTCGGGCCATTAAAAGTTCGTTATCATCTCACGATAGCGAACACCATTCACAGTAACTGCCTGACCGGCCTCATTTTGGAAAAAATACGGCCCGATGATGCCGCCAGCCCATAAACCGCACCAAACAGTCACTCTTTGTGGGTGCATTGGTTTTTCGACAATCACTCTTGGATTCTCATTCGCCCAAATGCGGCAATTCTGTTTATAGACGAATCCACTGAGGTGAAAATGTGCCTCATCACTGAAGATGATTTTCTTCGAAAATTGATCATCCACTGTTGCCATTTCTTGCCACCATTCTACCCATTCACGACGTTTGGAATGGTCAAGAGGCTTTAGTTCTTGAGCCAATTGCACCTTGTAAGCGTGTAAATGCAAGTCTTTATGTATAATGTTCATCAACGACGAGCGTGAGAGGTGCAATTGTTGGGCACGACGACGAGTTGAGGTGGACGGCTCTTCAGCCACACTATCGCGAACAGCAGCAATATTTTCTGCAGTACGAGCTGTACGAGCATGCACTGGTGTTCTCACATCTTCTACAGACCCGGTTTGCTCGAATTTTTCCACGATTTTTGCGATTGTACGCACATTTGGACGATCAAATTGACCAAAAAAATCACGAAGTGCACGATATGCATTTTGATTTGAACGCCCATTTTCATAATAAGTCTGGATAACTTTAACACGTTGTTGGATTGTGTATCTCTCCATGGTTCAAATTGAGTAAGTCTATTTAATAGCAAAAATTTTCTCAAAACAGTTGTAATGATAAAAGTCATCCCTCGTTTTTATTTTACAAAACAATCTATAATTTGTTTATTTTAATTTCTTATTGTATACATTTATTATTTCGCTTTATATAAAAAATGGATTGAATTATCTTAATTTTACCTGTAAATACTTTTGTTTATTTTTAAATTAAACATAATTCTGATAAGAACTGCCACCTTGGTGTCATTAAGATAATAATGTAAGATCATTTATAACAATTAATACAACTCTAGTGTATTTATTTTTTTTTTTTTAGCAACTAAGAATATGTCAAAAGAATTTTGTATAAAAGGAGCCAATGTAATCTGGAGGGTCTGTGCCCAGCTTCGGCGGAAGTAAGACAAACCAATAATGTGTGCTGGTAATTAATGTTTCTTATTAATGTAGAGCTATTATAAACAAGTGGATTTAGTGGTAAGGACAGTTGAGTCTTCTTGCTTGAAAATACCCTATTCAGTAGATTGAAACTGTAAAGAAATATAAATATATAAATGTTAAAGCCTCAAAACTGAGGATTTCAAAACGATTAATAGAACCAATCTTAAATATTTTCCAAAATTGTGCTTTACATGTAAGATGGAGATAAAATGCAAATAAAGCGATAAGAAAAACTATTTATATTGAAGCTTAAAAATAGTACCATAGATTAGGTGCTTTTTTTTATTTTTATGAAATATTTAAAATTGTTTAAATCTTGAAAGATGCATCATACTTTAATATTATTTTAATTTTTGTTAAATAATTATGATATTAATGTTGTTTAATATTCTTTATAAGAAATCAGTGATTTTTGCTTATAATTTAAGTTTTTAAACATTCCCGTTTCCCAGGAAAAGAAATATTACGGGAAACCCCACAACCTAATGAAATTCAATTAAAAGTAGTATTTTATTTAACCATTTCTCTCAAAAAATTTAAAATTTATTTCTACACTCCTTACACAAGTGGTCTAAAAAACATGAATGGTCTGGGAAATTCGTAACAACTTAACCGATTTTTTCTTTTTATATCTTGTTTGATAGATAATTATGTGCAGATTACGATTTTTAAACATTTTGTTACAAAGAAAAGTACTGAATTTTTTAAAACACTATAAAAAAGCCATATTTTCCCCATATAAATGCATCATACAAACTTCAATTCCGATGCGGCACAGGTTAACGAAATCCGATTTTTACATCCCAATGAACGATTATAGAGGGTGTTACGATCAAATTTCAAAAGTCGGTAAATTTTGGTGAAGTCTAATGAACAAGTGTATGTATATGTATGTAAATGTAAAAAAATATTGATGTTAAAATATATTTAGTAGTTTTATGGTACAAATATTCGTTGAAAATTTTCGTGTGCTGTAAAAATGGTCTCAATATATTTTGCAACGCATAATTTTTTTTTGTAGTTTTTATTTTATATACAAGCACCACGAAATGAAATAAATAAATAAGTTTAATTTTTAACCGAAGTTAAACGTTAATTGTAAAAAAATTAATTGTTTGTATGAAAAAAAAAAAGATTTTATCAAAAGTTTAATCATTAAAATATGATTTTTGCACAGTAAAACATCATATAGTGTATAAAAAATTCGACCTATTTCAATAGCTCGTACTCATTAATATTTAATTGCCAGAATGAACGCATTGATACAAAGAAGCAATAGTGATATAATTTTTACTTATGTATTGGTATGTTTAAAAAAGAACAAAAAATTTCATAAATATTCAAATAAATATTTATTGTACAAGTAGTTGCACTTACGCACACAAACTAGGTATGAATAAATTCATGTAAATGAGTGATATTCCTTAGGGTATCCTCAAAACAGATTGGCTATTGTGAGCATTAATATTGAGCGGCTTAGCCGCAAATAACATTAAATATAACTAACTTTATAGGAGAAAAAAAAAGTAGTAATAAAAAATTAAAAACAATATAAAAACAAGTTTTTTACGCAGTTCTTATTCAAAACTATGAATAATTTTAACGCAGTTTATAATTTAGATTTTCTCTGCTTTTTAGGTAGTTATTTTAGATAGGGGTTTTCATTGCTAACTTTCTTGAAAGAAATTTAAAGTCAAGGCTTTTTCATAAATTTTTGACAACAAAGGAACAAAATTTTTGGTGAATTCTTAGCTATTTTTAAGAAAGAAAGAAAAAGAAATAGTTTTATCGGGGCTACATATCTTCTCTTGCTAACCACTACTATTGATATAATTCATTTTCATGTTTTCCTTTATTCTCAGTGGCAATAAAATATCGATGCAAACTTTCCAACAATGTGCATATTGAAATTTCTTGTAACACCAGGATTATTTCCAGTTTTCCTCCTAGAACGCTAAACTCCAAACAATTGTAATTCCATACAAAGAAATTTTTATAAACTAATTTTCTAATGCCATTATAAACAAAATCATATTTCATAATTTTCTTTCAGAATATAAAATTTAAATGTGTTAGAGCTTTTTTAAACAACTATTAATCCGTAATGTGCAATAATAATTGTTTAAATTTGTTATGAGACGTGTATTTGAGGTTTTTCTAGAATATAATATTAAAAACACGATTTCGAAAAAAAATCTAGATACTTCTTTTCTATATTAAGCCAGAGATTTGATCTTTATTAAATATGAAAAATATATAAACATTTTGAATTAAATTTAAAGTGGAACATTTTGACAATGACAGTTAAACGATTGATTGAATTTGTGCTAACACTGAGGAGTAGCCAGCGTTGTCTACTATTTGTAACCAAAACGCGCAGGAAAAACAATCGCTAAATTGAACCAAATCCTTTAGTTTTGGTTCAATTAAACGCTTTTTATCTCATTTTTTAATTAAAATCTGATTTTTACTAAGAGTAACAACTTAAACATTACAAGGTCCACATTTATTATTTTTTTAAATATTTTAACTTCAGTAGAAATAGTGAATTATATTTCAAATAAAATTTTATTTTGTGTTTTTACTTTATTGTAGAATTTTATGTACATTTAGAATTCCACAAATTGTACAGACTTTTTCCAAGAATTTAAATTCATAAAAATGTTATTTTAGTGCAAAACCTCTGATTTAATCAGTTCAATTTTTTCTCAAAAAAAGGCAATTTTTTAAAATAAATAGGAACATGTTTGGAAGAATCTGAAAAATTACTATTAAATCCTTTATCTTCCATTCTGAAGTTATATTTTTCATTTCGAAATGAAATGTAAAAATCGTTTTAGTTTGTGGTGAAAACGAAAATTAGTGATGAGAAAAATTTGTATTTCTGTTGTTTGTAATGAAAACGATATAAAATATTGACAAATTAAAATTTTATCATTAAAAAAATTTAAAAGTGTGTAAACAAGAGATATGAATGAACAAATTTTAAATGTTTTTATTGCATTTTAAATTCATTCTGAAAGCCACACTTTATTATGGGAATAGACATTCAATAATGAATTTCAAGTATTTTAAATAATCTATGATGAAATCATAAGACGTATAAAATTTAATTCTCCGAATATTCATATTTGTTAACAAACTTGTGTATTTTACGTTGAATTACTTACAAATTAGTTTATTTGTATAGAAAATATTTAATGGAATTTACAAAAAATTTAAAAAATTTTTAATTTGTATTTTAACTTACATATTAGTGTATAAAATTATAATTAATGTATTTTGTTAAGAAAACATAAATAGATACTTCACGATTTGCAAGTATTTTATAAAAGAAGTACATACTTTGTCGCAAAACAAGTGTATCGATTGTGTGTCATTTTGGGGCGTCCATAGCCTGCGTAATGTAAACTAGGTTGTCTATATATTTTGATGAAATTGTGAATACTAAGTAAGCTACACATAACAATTACTTTACAATAACGAAAAACATTCGAATCAAAATCTACTACGGTTGTGGTCACATTGACAATTTACGTTATAGTCTTTTTGATACCGGTTGTTTACAAATTTCAAATAAACAAAATAGAAAACATAATAATGTAATTTAATAATTCGATACTGATGCAGTGTCAACTTGATGCCAATTAGTATTAATTTTCGTTAATGATTTGAACAAGCAGTGTTGGTATAGTTTTCAACACTTATGTGGTAGATTTTTCTTTAGGTGTAGTAGTCGTAAGTACTTCTAAATATACACACAGTATAGCTTACTTTACACAGGGTATAGCCGCCTTCTTTATTTCTTTTATAAAATACTGTATCGTGAAATATCTATCTGTACTTTCCCAACAAAATACAGCAATTATAATTTCATACACTACAAGTTAAATGGATATTTAAATTTTTTTTAATTTTTTGGGAATTCGATTCCGAAAATTTATAGATGTACATTAGGGTGTCCAAAATTGTTTTCTGCGAGCTACATTTAAACGCACCTAAAATGAAATGAAAGGAGCTTCATTTGAAACATTTTGACCAAATTTCAACTTTCTACGTTGATTGGAACAGGATGCTACATAGTCATTTATATTCAAGATACAAGAACAAATATTAAAAAATAATTTTCACCAATTTTAATGTAATATACATGAAACGATAGCTATAGATAAATATATTATTTTTTTTAAGAAGCTAATAGGAAAGAAAAAAATGTAATTTAAATAAAAAGAACTCATATAAAAAATTACCTAGTAATGAAATAAGACTTTACTAACAATTTTTAATAAAATGTCCTTTTTTTGGTCACGGTAACTTTTTTGGAAAAATTACAAAATATGGGTGTAATAATTTTTTATTACCTATCGTTTGATATAAATCATATTTTGATAAAAATAAATTTTTGACGATTTGTTCAGTAATCGTTAATTTAAATGCACATGTAGCATCCTGTTACCATCATCGCATGAAATTTAAATTTGGCAGATATGTTCTTAAAGATATCCCCTTTCATAATTTGAGGTACGTTTAAATGTGCGATACACTTCATACGATATTGGTCCATATACTTTTGTAAAAATTCTACTAGTCTTATGAGCTAGTAACATTTTGTTCAGCTCACAGCTGTCCAAAAATTTATTAGTTAATAGGGACATAATAATATGTTCCTAATCGACATATCATCATATGATTACTTATATGCCACAGAACAAAACATAGAACAAAACATGTTCTTGGTTGAAACAATAAAGAAAGTTTGCTTTATTTTTTTTTTTATAAAAACTACATGTCGAAATTTTTTCTTAAATACTAATATTGATTGCTATCAGTGCTGCCAGTTTAGCGTTCTTATTTTGCTTTTAGCCTCAAATTTTCGTTTTAGCTTCTAGCTTTTTTTGATTTTCAAATTTGCCTTAAAAAGGCTAACATCTCAGCATTTGAACAACAAAGAAAATAATTTCTTATTTGATATTATAAATTATTTTTACAGAATCATCCATTTAAGCATTTTTGTATATTTATTTGCACAAAAAATCGAGACTGTTTATATTTAACAAAAAATTTCGTCTGGGGTGCTTCATTCTCATTTTCAAAGATAAATTAATTTATTTTATGGACTTACTAAATCGATTACTATAATTATTTTTTAATATACTTCATTAACAACAGAACTGCCAGATTCGGCGTTTTGACTCCAAATTTGGAGAATTTTTGTTGAAGATAATGATGAAAATTTTGGAAATTATGTAATAAATAAATTTTGGTTATTAAATAAAATTGGAATTGGAACATCCTCCATTTATATAACATTCAAAAGTAATGTAAAACTGATACAGGAAAAAATTTAAGATTATATGCAAATTCGCAAGAATTTGAAAGGATAAACATTTAAAATACATTTAAGATTTTATAGAATATTGTTTTAAACTATCATATTAAAATATTATTATTATTATTATTATTATTATTATTATTATTATTCATTTAACAAGAAAAAAGGTCAGAAAATTAAAAAACATGTACTCAGCTTTGGTGTGTTTTGACTTGATGCCACATGTTAAAACAAAAAAGTAAAAAAAAAAATAGAAAAAGATATAATTTTTTGTAAGAAAACGTAAATATTTTGTAAGAAAACTTAAATATTTTTTGATAAGATTAGAAACTGATTTTCCATAGTATCCTATTATATGAACCATTTATCTGAATTCAGCTGAATTCACAACTAAATATCAAAATATTTTTAGAAATTAATATAATTTTAGAGTCTTATTAAATTCCAATTCTTTAATATTTTCAAACACTTTTCTTAATATATTTTTATATAATATATTAACAAATACCCAAAGTTGAAAATTCAATAATAATATTAACAAGATTACAAGATATAAGATCTTGAAATATTACTAAATATTTATAAAATATTTAAGTTAAAAATTTTAATTAAGCGCCAATTTTACCACATTTAAACCCACTTATTAACAACGATATCAGAACGTTGATTGTAAATTTTGTAATGTGGTTTTGTCGTCGGTTGAGGTAGTTCAGTCGTGTCCAGGGTCGACTTACGGGATCCACGAACCTTAAGTGAAAACACAATTATATTACTCTTTCTGGGGTTAAAATATACAGTGTAGTTTTATTTAATAATTCAATTTTTTAGTTATCGATAATAATAAATATTAATAAATATTTTGTGTTAGATAATTACTAGCAGCACGATGATTCATTGGGATTCAGTCGGGTACTTCTCAGGCAATTCGGATTTTATTACTGGTAAACGCCGGGTTCCCTCGGGTACTATGCAGCAGCCGGATCATTTATGATGCTTAGGGACATCTTACGAATACTGACTTAAATAATACAATTCCTTAAAACTAGGTTACAAAATTCAGACTTAATCTAAAGAAAAACAGTCAACCGAAGTTGCTGTGCCAAAACAGTCAACCGAAGTTGCTGTGCCAAAACAGACGTTCGAAGTTGCTGTGCCAAAACAGACGACCGAAGTCGCTGTGCCAAAAAAGTCAACCGAAGTTTCTGTGCCAAATGTCAACCGAAGTTGCTGTGCTAAAACAGACGACCGAAGTCGCTGTGCCAATAACGTCAACCGAAGTTGCTGTGCCAAAACAATCAACCGAAGTTGCTGTACCAAAACAGTCACCCGAAGTTGCTATGCCAAAACTGTCAACCGAAGTTGCCGTACCAAAGCAGTCAACCGAAGTTGCTGTGCTAAAACAGACGACTGAAGTCGCTGTGCCAAAACAGTCAATCGAAGTTGATGTGCCAAAACAGTCAACCGAAGTTGCTGTGCCAAAACAGTCAACCGAAGTTGATGTGCCAAAACAGTCAACCGAAGTTGCTGTGCCAAAACAGTCAACCGAAGTTGATGTGCCAAAACAGTCAACCGAAGTTGCTGTGCCAAAACAGTCAACCGAAGTTGATGTGCCGAAACAGACAACCGAAGTTGCTGTGCCAAAACAGTCAACCGAAGTTGCTGTGCCAAAACAGACGACCGAAGTTGCTGTGCTAAAATAGACGACCGAAGCCGCTGTGCCAAAAAAGTCAACCGAAGTTTCTGTGCCAAATGTCAACCGAAGTTGCTGTGCTAAAACAGACGACCGAAGTCGCTGCGCCAATAATGTCAACCGAAGTTGCTGTGCCAAAACAATCAACCGAAGTTGCTGTACCAAAACAGTCACCCGAAGTTGCTATGCCAAAAATGTCAACCGAAGTTGCCGTACCAAAGCAGTCAACAGAAGTTGCTGTGCTAAAACAGACGACTGAAGTCGCTGTGCCAAAACAGTCAACCGAAGTTGATGTGCCAAAACAGTCAACCGAAGTTGCTGTGCCAAAACAGTCAACCGAAGTTGATGTGCCAAAACAGTCAACCGAAGTTGCTGTGCCAAAACAGTCAACCGAAGTTGATGTGCCAAAACAGTCAACCGAAGTTGCTGTGCCAAAACAGTCAACCGAAGTTGATGTGCTAAAACAGTCAACCGAAGTTGATGTGCCAAAACAGTCAACCGAAGTCGCTGTGCCAAAACAGTCAACCGAAGTTGATGTGCCAAAACAGTCAACCGAAGTTGATGTGCCAAAACAGTCAACCGAAGTTGCTGTGCTAAAACAGTCAACCGAAGTTGATGTGCCAAAATAGTCAACCGAAGTTGCTGTGCCAAAACATTCAACCGAAGTTGATGTGCCGAAACAGACAACCGAAGTTGCTGTGCCAAAACAGTCAACAGAAGTTGCTGTGCCAAAACAGACGACCGTAGTTGCTGTGCCAAAACAAACAACCGAAGTTGCTGTGCCAAAACAGTCAGCACAAAGCTACTGTGTCCGAAACAGTCAACCAAAGTCGCTGTGCAAGGTATCCCTCTGACGCTCGGACTTGATCCGAGTACCAGAGGAACAGTGGCTGCTTTCACAATATCAGATGTCTTGGGAATAAGGCAGATTATATTGTGAGATCCGCTGTCTTAGTTTTTGACAGTTTCATATCGCCGTGTTCTAGTTTTACACGGAAGAGCGGTTGAAGAATTTTCTCCCGATTTTTAATGTTTATAACATTTTTAGTCTAAAAGCCTTTGTCTTCCAGACTTTGATTTCAACAGGTTCAACACTAGAGCCAATACCCTTTATAACAATCTGTAGATCTTTGCTACCTTTCAGTTGATAAGTATAGAAACTTATTATGGGTTTCGAAATCTGTCAAAACCTTACGATAATCGTTTTCACTATTTCACTTAATCTCACTATTCATTAATCTCACTATTTCATTTAATCTCATGAATTGTACCTCTTTTAATGGGGATCACATAAAAGGAGTTTTCACTAATCAATAAGATCAAATTTCGAACCAAAGTGTTCGAGTTAATTTCTCTTAAATAAATAGGTGGTGGTTTGGCTGGCCTAATTGTACTAGCGGGTTCATTTTCCTCACATTGTAAAATAGAAAAACGATTTTCAGTGTTCGGTCTATCAAAGTTACTATCCTTAGATAATTTTGCCAAAGGTGCTATTTTCGAGGACTTACGGCTTCGTCTTCGTTTTAAAACTGTAATGTATCGATACATTCCAACTTGAATTTGAGATTTATTGTCATTACTTAAAGGGTGCCCAATCTTGGGTATAGCACCAGTTGAAGGATTAATTGTATCTGTACTTACTGTAAGTGATTTCTTTTCTGAAGTTGACTTATCTAGCATAACTTCAGGCGCAAATAAAAAATTTTTGTTTTCTGGTAACTCTCTATCAACAGCTGTTTTGCTTTCTTTTGTTGAAAAGTCATTAATTGTTAGCAAAGCGGGTGAGCATTAGCGAGCTCGATTGACTGGCTTGGCGGTTAAATAAAAAATGTCACAATTCTTTTATTTATTTTATTTGTTAATTTATCATCAGCATTCACAATCACATATGCATCTCTGCCATTAACACTAAACCATCGCTCATTAGTATTTGCTTTGAAGGGACTCATAAAGAGTGTAAGCAAATGTTTTTATTAACACTTGTTCTCTTTATTTTAATTGAGATTATACAAAATATAAAATAAATGGAACAGATTATAATATTATATAAATATTATATAAATAATATATAAATATTATATAAATATTATATAAATATTATATAAATATTATATAAATATAGTTTATTTTATTTTATTTTTTATTAAAAATATTTTATAAAAATAATCGCGTCCATTCGCGTATTATGTATTGAACGGGTGAAATTTATATTTTTGACCGAGATTATCATTAAAATAACGATTTAACTCGGAGTAAAAATAAAACACGTCTGCTTAGCTCAAATGTTTCTTTATTGCAGGTATTGATATTATTATTGTTATAATTTGTTAGATTAAAAGTTTGAAACTATTTTTTTTTTAAGAAATTCTAATATTATAAAATATTTATTTTTTGGAAAATTTATTTTTAATGGACTAGAACCTAAAAGTTCTAATGACTTCCAATTTGAAAATACGGTTGGTATATTAAAGAATATCCATAAAAATATATTTGAGATTATTGTCTGCGACTTTTTGCGATCTTTTAAAATATTATAGATAATAAAAAATGTACCGCACCTCATAATATCAATTTGTTAAGAATTACTTCAAACTTTTAAGGTATTGGCTAAAAATTTTGTATGCAAATATTATACTACCTATCTTTAAAGTAGTCTTTATGGTAATAAAATTTATAAATACATGTCCGAAATCCATGCAAAGAATATTTTTCTTTTCGGTATGGGAGTGGCAGTGGGAATGTTTACGGCCTTGTCTACTAATAGAATTTACAACTGGATCTTTGTCGTTCTAAAACTGCCAAATATGACACTGTGTAACGATAGAATTTACAACTAGTAAAATGTTTTGCCAATGGTTTTTTATTAGAAAATATTTATTTTCTTATTTTGATTTATTTTTATACATAATATATATACATT
Source organism: Protocalliphora azurea (assembly GCA_932274085.1). Classification (NCBI taxonomy): domain Eukaryota; kingdom Metazoa; phylum Arthropoda; class Insecta; order Diptera; family Calliphoridae; genus Protocalliphora; species Protocalliphora azurea. Next base: position 108,400,901 of record OW026519.1, on the reverse strand, counting down.
TATATAATATATGTAACATATCGTAGTATTCATCTAAGACCCCATAAAGTATATATAATCTGGGTGAAATTATAAGACGATCTAGCTATATCGGTCCGTCTGTCCATTTGTCTGTCTGTTAAAAGCAGAACAGGGCTGGGGCGGATCACCTAGGGGATGAAATTTGACTCAAATATTTCTCTCGATCGGATAATAAACCAAAAAGTTATGGCCTAAAAACAAAAAAAAAAAAAGAAAACTTTGTGCTCCAGTTCATACCTTTCTTCCAACATCTCTTAAACAAAAGAATGTACGACAACAAAATTTTGTACAAATAGTTCAAGGGTAATGTCAAATTTTAAATTAGGGTGGCACAAAAATTTGCAGATAGTGCATATCACAGATTCGGCCAAGCAGCATCTCACTTGCTTTGCTTTAATTTTACTTGCATATTTAGAGTTATTAATGAAAAGTGTAATAGCGATTTTTTTCATTTCGAAATTTAATAAGAATACCCTTAACATCTATCATGTTTATGTTTATTTAAATTTCTTAAATTATGTATAATCCCATTTCTACTATTTTATTATAAATACATCATTTTATTAATACATAATTACATTTTAATGTACAAAGCTTACCAGCAAAAAATTACATATTAAAGGTGATTCATGCATGATTTGAACATTAACTGGAATCATATTTTAATCCGAAAATTCAATGAAACGACTTTTCATTTTAATTATTTTCAATAATATATGTATGTTTCATAATTGGAAAACTATTTTTGATTTGTTAAACAAACAATGAATGATTCCCAGTTATAAATGAAAATTTGTATTAAGAATGTTTATGTTTTATCTTCCGAAAGCAGAATTTTCATCGAATTAAAAAATAATTTATTATTGAAATTTAAATATAAAAATTATATATTTTATTTATTTGATGAAAATTGTGAAAAAAATGATATCTAACTACTCTTTAATTATAATTAAATGATCACGAATAATTTTGAATTTAAAAAGGCATTGTGCTATTGATTTTGAAGTCTTGAAAATGGAAACTACTTTGAAACACCTTAATTTTTTTTTTGCTGGGTTATTATTGAAAATTTCTGATATTACCATAACATTTCCATCGTTTAGTAAATATATATTATCGGTGGTAGAATGTGTAATTTTGTAGCCATAAATTTTATTTTCGATTCAATTGTTTTTATAATTTTTCTACGCTCACTCTTTAAAAGTTTGGAAAATGATAAATAACAGTTATGTTGTCAGACAGATATTAAGCTTTAAGACAGATACAAGCTTAATACCTGTCTGTCAGACAGATATTAAGCTTGTAATTATTTTGATGATCCATCTGCCCTTAAAATTGGATTGATTTGGATATATCCCATTGACTTCTAATGCTAAAATTATTAAGTTTACTTTAAACCTTTTCAGAACGATATTGGTCCATTAAAATGTTTGATTTCCTGTCACAAACTTATTGCTTTATAGTTATCCTTGAATTTGGAACTCAACTTTTTAAGTGGTTTATATTTTTATGTGTTTTTTACAACTAGTACAAAATAAATATTACCAAGAGAAATCCAATTTTGTATAATTCAGTACGTTGAATATTTAGAGACAGAATTATATTTTTTTCAGATTCATTAATGAGATTAATTCATTAATAATAATAATTTTTATTTATTACATAAAAAATTTATATTATTTATAAAAACACATATTTTTTTCATTTTGAAGTGTTAAAATTAGTTGTCCCTTTTTCTAAAAAAACCCTTTTTGTCCCACTTTTTTCTGAAAAATTTCCTTTTTCTACGATTTTTTGAAAACTTCCAACGATAATTAAATTATTATATAAATTAAAAATATTCCAATATAAATAAGCCATATAAACAGAAAGTTAATATTTTATTTAAAAAAGTAACTTGAAAATAAATTGTGATTAGGGAAACTAACTGCAAATAAAGCGTTGCCACTTCCTTTTCATAGAAATTTCGATAATCATATTTGTATTTTTCCCATCTGGCACAACATATATGAAATATGTGTATTTCTATTGCCGTATAAACAGTGAATAAATTGTTTGTATATTATTTTTATTTGCAATAACTACACAGAGAAAAAAATTGATATATTTGAAAAAAATTTTTATAGATATTATGAATCGAACATGACTTTTTTCCCAAACTTTTTTCATAAAAAATAAATCATAGTATTATTAAATTGTATTTAATGATAATTTTGCGAATTTTGCAAAAATGCTGCTAAAATTTTAGTTTAGTTTAGTTTAGTTTATTAGATTTGATTTAAATTCTAACTAAAAATATTTATGCATGAAAATATTAATAAGAAATCCCTTTAAATGGCAATTTTCCAATAAAAAGCTGTTAAAAATTAAGGATTAGAAATTTGCTTAAATTTTCTGCCATTCTATAGCACATGCATCATTGTAATAAAAAAACGCATCTATTGTGTTCTTCTGCACCCAACATGTGCTTAAAAATAATTAAAAACCAAAAATTCTGTAAAGAAAATTTGTTTAAGTCTTCTTGACTTTTGATTCATTTCAAAAAATATAAAAAATGTTAATATTTAAGACATTATTCTTAAATATTATGAACTTAAATCAATGAAAGTAAATTCTTGTATTTATCTACAAACATTTTTCTGTGTAGGCGTATAAACGTAATATGTATTTTTTTCAACTAAAATCAAAATTAATTTTACTATAAGACACTAATCCTTAAATTTACTTTCCCGTCATTAGACTGGTGAAATGGATGAAAGGATAATATAATGAAAATGCTAATAATAAAATTTCCGAAGAATTCTGAATATATCCAATTAGCTTATGGAATATAAATAAATCAAAAAACATTAAATAAAAGATTAAAAAAACAACAGGGACAGCCTAATACATATACTATACTTTCATATTCATGTATAAAATATCTATTGAATTTACATACCACGTGCTGGTATGTGGGATAAAAATATTAACCAGCGGGAATTAATAAGAGTAATTTGCTATATAGGCCTATTAAAAGGACTTTACTTTGTTTTCTAAATAAATTAATTTAAAATCGAATACAATTTTCAGATTTAAAAAAAAATATTACACAGAGAAAAAAATTCAAACATTTTTTTTCCCAAACTTTTTTTTTATAAAAAATGGCAAAATTCCAAGAAAAATCTGTTAAAAAATAATGTTTAGAAATTTGCACAATTTTGCTCGCATTCTGCAGCTTATCATCTTGATAAAAAGCGTTTCTGTTCTGTCCCAAAATGTAGCTAAAATCATTGAAAACTTAAAATTTTCCGAAGAGAATTTCATACATTTTTTTTTTACAAATTGAAAATATAAATGAATATTTAAACAATTTTTCCGCCTTCTTGGCTTTTGATTCATTTGAAAAAATATAAAAAAGTTTTAATGCTTTAAAAATTATGCTTATATATTATGAACTGAAATCAATGAAAGTAAATTTTTGTATTTATGTACAAACTTTTTTCTGTGTATCAATTTATATATAGAAAATTTTAAATTTCTTCGAGTGGGGCAGAGTAGTTATTATTTTTTTAATAAATGAAATTTTATAAGTAAAAGTAGATTTTTATTTATATATATATATATTTTTTTTATAAAATTAAGCAATTACGTAAAAATTCTCAATCGTTCGTTTAACACAAAAACAATACAGTCTCAAAACCAACTTATTTATTATACGCGATTAATTTTTGAATTAAAGGAGACAATACACAGTGGGGCAGAATCGTAATTTTTTGGAAATAAATCTGTAACTTCTGGTTGACTAGTTGGATTTTCAAGAAATTTGGTATAGGCGTAGCAGAGGAGTGTACAATGTTAATCACTTGCAAAATTTTTGTTTCTCGTCCGATTTCATTTATTATAAAAGACTTGCTTACATGTCCTATTTATCTCTTTTTTTAGCCGAAAAAGTATCTACACTCTTTTTTATCTAAAATAAAATTTTCTTTAGCAACATATAATAATTTTGAATCTTTCTGAAAGGTAACTTCACAGAGATAACTTCAAGGTAAAAAACAAGCCCAATAACTCAATTGGTCACTGGTACACACACTCCCGAATGCGACCCATTTTATATGAAAGTTTTGATTTTAAACCATATTTTCTCAAATCCCGAAGCACGAATCGACAAGCGAAATATACTTTAAGAATCTTCAATATGTTGTTAAAAGTTTTAAATCAAAATCTACGGTACTTCGGAAAAATGTGGATTCTATAGTCAAAAATGTAAAAAATCCCATTTTTGGGAATTTTGATTAGTTTATTTAGGAATTCAGGAAACCCCTACCCCTGATTGAAATTTGGTTAACGCGCTTTTATTTATATTGATAAGATCCACATTTCCTGCAAATTTCATTAAGATATCCTTATAAACAAATATGCTATTATAATTAAAAAATTTGTATTTTCTCCAAAAACCCTAAATTAGGCCTTTTGTTTGGTTTATTTCTAAATAGCGAAAGAAATTTTTAAAATATGTATTCCAAATTAAGCTTATCTTTTAGCATATATAATTTCTGATCTTTTGCAAAAAGATTCAAGTCAATATCATGCCTCATTTCAGAAATATGCGCATATTTCCAATTTATTGTATATATGACTATATTTTTACAAACTTGCAACTTTTGCCCTTAGCTTTGCGTGAATAATTACTTAGAAAATTATGAATATTTCTGTATACTTTTAATAATATCTATACACAAAATATTTTTATAAAAATAATTAATAAATATTTTTTATTTTTAATAGGGTTGCCGCATTTCCCAAATTTAAGTAAATCTTTATCCTTTTCTAAGCATTCATATATTTCTGTTAATGAATTTAAAATAACAAAACAAACAAAAAAATGTCTATTTTAACTTAATCAATAAGCATTTTATTAGTTTACATTTATGGTGTTTACCTGAATTTAATTGGTGATGGTTAATGCAGGAAATGTGGATCTTATTAATATAAATAAATGCGCGTTAACCAAATTTCAATCAGGGGTAGGGTTTTCGTGAATTCCCAAAAAATTGTGAGATTCTTTTTACAAAAATGTTAAAGTTTTTTGCACCTTCTCATTTTATACGATAAAGTTTACAAATAAAATATATGTAGTTTCTCCAAAAACCAATTTTTTACAAATATTTTACTTTAATTGTAAAAATCAGAAAAATTATGATCTCAATTTTTTCAGCTAAATTACGTTACGTAACCGGCATAATTGTTCATCATGCACAAAAAGATTGAAGTCAATACCTTTTACAGAGTCGAAGATACGCTACTTTAAAATTTAATATATCACGAAAATTTTCAAAAACAATGTTCGAAGTGTTTGAGCTGAATTTTTTTTTTTGCAATATATTGAAATTTAAAATAGCGTAATTTCGGTTCTGTAAAAGATATTGATTTCAATATTTCTCTATAGAGTGAAGAATTATGCCAACTTGGCAACGTAATTTAGTTGAAAAAATTCAGTTCATACTTTTTCTGATTTTGGCAATTGAAGTAAAATGTTTGTAAAAAATTGCTCCACATTTTACAGATCTCCAGGAGATTATGTTTGAAAACTCTTAAAAACATGTCATAAAAAACATAAAAAATCGTAAATTTTACAATTTTAAAACTCATAATCGTTCAAATTTTCCTTATTCAATAGATAATTTTGTTCTTTAATTAGCTAAAAAATGATAATAATAAATTCGTCCGGAAATACTGGGATATATATGGAAAAAATGGACCAATAACTTGCTAATTTGAGGTAATAAAAATTTCAAATGTAAATAACTCGAAGACTATAACAGTTAAATATGTATTTAAAAATTTGCAACTTTAACAATTTGCCTTAGATTTTAATAAAAGGAGTATTATTTTATTTGTAACTAAACGAACTTTCTAACCAAATTGATATAGTTTCTAACAAAATAATATAAAAAGGTGTTGCCAAATGTAAACAAAAAGTCAACAAAAAATATACATTTTCGGATAGTTTCGGAAATAGTTTCGAAAAACTTGAATTAATATAATAACAAGCATCTATAGATATTTTGAAAGCTTAAATACTCGTCTTTCCAATCCTATTTTAAAATTTGGGATCTAGATAATAATATTGTTTTAACAAATTTTTGAGTTTTTGTAAGCGGTGTTGCCTAGAGGTGAAAAAAGGGTCTAAATTGGACTTTAAACAAGGTCAGAAAAGGCTAAATGTAACAAACAATAAATCCAAAACAGAGCTAATATATTTTTTATTTAGAAACTCTATTTTTTCTCTCTCATTGGTTGTTGATATTTTTTTAATGATTTATAAATAAAACATAGAACGGTTTTCAATGAAATGATCCAATCGCCCACAAATTCATGTGAAAAATGACTTAATGTTTTGAATTCATTTTTTTTTTCCTTTTTATTAATTAATTCCAAATTTTTGGATGAATTTGCGCTTTCATAGAAAATTTTTTAATTATATTTATAAAGATTATTAATAATTATAATAATTGATTAAGTTAGTCCATAAAAAGAGTTAACTTATATTTGATTTAGAGAATAAAGCGTCACAGGCGAAAATTTTTGTTAAATATAAATATTTTTAAAACTGAAATTTTGCATGCTTAAATGATAGATTGATATATTTTTTACATTAGCTGAAAAGGAAATCCTGCATTCATCATTTTAATCATATTGTTCATCATATTTTATGGACCATTGTAGTTGTTTTTGTCCATTTTATTGCGTCCAAGTAGCGTAAAAATATTTTCTTTAATAAAATGTAAGTATGTATGTATGTATGTATAATATTTTATTTTTTGAATAAACATGGCTAAACTTTTAAGCTTATTAAATATGAAAGCTTATTTAAATATGAAAACATTTAAACATTGTCTTAAAAGCAATAGAAAAAATATAAAATAAACTGAATATAAGAAAACTTAACTTTATTTTTTTATAAACATTTGTTATTAAAACCTAACATTTAAATTTTAGAAGAAATTTTTTTAATTTTCTTGTTTATTGCATAACATATATGCTATTTATTAAGGGAAATTTTCCAAAAATTTTCTTAGGCTTGAATTGGTGCTTATTGGTAGTGATCTAGTAAATTATGCCTAGTTTTCAATCTTAACAAAATTGTGACTTTTTTGAAACCTTGTTAGGTTAGTATCATGAAAATTATGTACCACTTACCTGAAGTTTATGCATTTTTCGCTGAAATCAATTTTCTTTATTACAATCGAATAATTGTATAAGAAATAAGTTTTAATTAAAATATCAATACTTTCATAACGAATAATAAATTGTTCCAGTTCCGGAACTTTATATGGTATGAACCTGTCATTTTTACACTCTCAAATGATATTTACTGAGTGTAGTTGCATCAACTGGTTTTCAAACGGAACTTTTGTGAGCGGTTAGATGACAATTGGTACTCAACTAGCACAGAGAAACCGGTATTATTACTGCAATTGTCACCAATTTCCCGCAGGGGTATTATTTTATGTCTTGATTTTATGTTAATTAAATTATGCAATTAATTGCGATTTTTATTACGACCATAATCGGCTTGCAAACGCTTGTCATAGGAAAAATAAAAAATTATGTTTCAAATTATTTCAAAGCAGAAAAAGTAGCATTATTGGTCGTTTTAATTTTTTTTTTTTTTTTTGATTATCTTTTAGCGTTTGAAAGTTAAATTATTATTGTTAGGAACATGTGCAATAATACACTTTCTTACTTGGCTTAAAAAAAATCTTTAGAAAAAAGCCAAGGTCTATTCAAAAAAGTATGTTGAAATATAAATTGAAAGGAAATGTATTTAAAACAGGCCGCTTCAGTGAAGGGCCCTTCATTATTTCCTCACTTTGTGTATAACCATATTTATGTATATTTGTGTAAATTGTTCATAATTCTATTTTCAAATGCCAACAGAAAAATACGATCTCTTAATGTGTTTTTTGTACACAACACGTTGCATTATAATTTGTAATTTATGCACGCACCGAAATCTTCCGGGTTTACTTATTTCTTTTATACGAGGAATATTTCGACTAAAATATTCCAAAAAAAAAAAAAAAAAAAAAAACGATGAAATATAAGTAAACCTTAATGCAATACATCTGTATTTATGTGTTTACATGAATATGTTTGTAAACACAGTACAAATATATACATATTTTTGCAAAAACATAAAATTTATGATAAAATTTTTACACTGTGACAAATAATATTTGACATGGGCTAAACTATAAGGAATTTTTCAAGATAAGAATGACAACATTATCTTTTTATGGTAATAGTAGTTCTAGTGACACTAATTTTAATGTATGATAACATAAAATATAGCAGTTCTAAATTTTATCTACGTAAATAAATATGTTAATATGTTTTTACAATATATAGATTAAACCCAGCATTCAATACTTGTCACAATTAAATCGCATCTATATAAATATTTGTATGTACGTGTACGAGTAAGTACTACAAGTATCATAACGTACACATACATTTCATAGAAGGATATAATACAAGGACCTACGTGCATACATTTGTTTACAAATGTAAACACATATGTAAAGTTGATATTACATGTGTACAAGTAAATATGTGCATGTATCAGAGCTGTAAATGAATCATTCTTTTTTGATTTTAATTCGTTACGAATTAGCTAAATTTTGAATTAATTCTTTTCGCAACAAAAAAGAATTGAAAGAAATTTGAATCAATTCAAATGAATTAGTCAGAAATGAATTTCAATTCGTTTCCAATTCAAATGCATTTGTAGAATGAGTTGCAATTCGTTTTCAATTCAAATGAATCTGTAAAATCAATTGCAATTCGTTTACAATTCAAATGAATTAGTTGAAGTGAATTGCAAGTCATTTCCAATTTGTTTGAATTGAATTGATTTTGAATACATTCAAATGAATTAGAACAATGAATTTCAATTCAAATGAATGACATCGAAAATGAGTTGCAATCAATAAAATTCAAGAGCAGAATCTAGGGGGAATGAAAAATGGAATCTTAAAAATTCGATTGAAAATTATAAAAAAGGAATTTTCCGCAATATACAAATATGAGATTATTTAAGCAAAAAATGATTGTTAAACACACCTTTAATAATATTTTCACACTATTTAAAAAAAAAAATAAAAAATTAACTTTCTTTTAGCAAATACAATAAATTTTCCCATTTTGATAGGATTTTCGCTGATACCTAATAATTCAATTGCTATTCTACCGCTACCTGATAATTCTAGTATATCATTGGAATTTAAAATCTAAGAATTTTTTGTTTTTTGACTATACTTGGTGAATAATGCTTGTTGTCTTTTACATAAAAAATTAGTTGAATAACATAACGACAGTGATGTTTACTGTAGATTTACTTACAAAATCAATTCAAATTTCAATGAATTCAATTCAAATGAGGTGGAAATGAATTGCTAAATCTTTTTTCTAATTCATTTGAATTAATTCAAAATCAATTCAATACATATGAATTGGAATTTAATGACTACTCACTTTGACAAAATCATTTGAATTAGAAACGAAATGCAATTCATTCTAAAAATTCATTTTAATTGGAAATGAATTGTAGTTCATTTTTACCAAATTTATTTGAATTGACTCAAATTTCATTCAATTAATTTTTTTTGTGTGAAAAGAATTAATTCAAAATTTGCTAATTCAGTGCATGAATGATTCGCGAATTAATTCAAAAATTAATGATTTATTTACAGCTCTGGTATGTATAAATAAGCTTAATATGAAAATTTGATTTGTCATATTTCGTTTTTATGTCTGCTTTTTACGATTTACTCACACTCAATTCTTTTCTTCTTTTTTATTATCTAAATTTTTTCTTTCTGTTATGCTTAAATATATTTTTAATATATGTACAAAAATGGATGATATAAAGCATTTTAAAGACATTCACTTGCATATTTTATGACCATAATAATAAAAAGAATAAAATATTCAAGTTAAATAAAACTTAAATTTAAGTGTTTCTAATTTTTGTTTTGGCTTTTTTCAAGTAACATTATTTATCGGATATGTTGTTTTTTTTTTCTTTTTTTGTTTTGAAATAAAAATTTTAGTTAAGATGAACTTTGAACTTCTGGTAGAAAAATGATTACATTTACTGCATTTGTTTAAATCATTTCGTGGAATAATCAAAAACTAAATCAAATTTATTTATTACTTTGGTACAAATCCTTTTTAAAAACTGATAGAGGTTTTGCATAATTGTCATACCACCCGCTGTATTCTTTAATAAATATTAAGAATTATAAATGAAAGTGCATATTTATAAATGAGTTGTTTGAAAAAAAAAAAAAAAAAAAAAATAGGAAAATTATAATATTACAAACTTGAAATAGGAAATCTTTAAAAAAATGTTTATTGTTTTAATAAGCGGTAAGGATCCTATAAAAATGCTGAAGTTTATAAAGTTAAGGAAGCTATAAAGTATGAACTGCAGTACACTAGATGACGCAATACAACGGTTATTGTGCCTGGCGAGTAAAGAGTATCAACGGCAATGCTACGGAGGTGTAAGCATGCAGAAAGTACTTATGGATCAACTATATATTTTTGTGATTACACACGACTCCTCAACTGAACCTAAGTCCCCTTGTGAATTCTAACTCAAAAATATGCAAATAATATATCAGTAGACTTACTTATTTGGTACCATGAGTGGGAAAAAGCTAACCATTAAGCCTTTATCATAGATATGACTCAAACGATGCAAACCTGCTTTCAATACTTAAGAAGATTTATGGTTTGAAAAATTATCAAACTGTTTACCGGAATTTCATCCGATTTACTTCTTGTTACCTGAGTTCCAAACAACGTTCCGTTAACTTTATTTATGTGACAAACTAATCATTTCAAATTTTATCAAAATTGTCTCAATGAGTTTGAATAAAATGTAATTCCCCTCTTTCCCCTTTTCTAGTACCGTTTTTACCATCATGAAATTGTAGTGGGATACCATAATAAAATACTCATATGTGTATGTCAATAAATATAAAAAAATAATTTAAAAAAGTACCAAAAGTAGATACAAATTTTACCCCTCAAAACTTCGAATTTCCAAAAAGTACCAAACCTATAATTTGTCATTTTTCGATTAGTTTTCTTCCTAAAAGGGCCAGTCAGCTTATTTTTCAAACGAATAATGTTTGACACTAAATTTATCTTGAACCTATAATATGCACAGAAAAAAATCGGTTGGAAAACGGTTAAAATTATTAAATTTCAATTGAATAAAATATCACTTTACTGTAATTATTAAAATTCCATAACTAAATATATTTTCAACAATTACATCAGTAGTAAAATTTTATTTGAGTTTATAAAATTAATTAAATTATGTGGTTTAATTAAAAAAATCAATTGAACTAAATAATAAAATGCCTAATTATGAAAGAATAATTGAATTACATTGAAATTTCTTTTACGTATTTATTTACAAAAATAATAAAGAACAAATTAATTATTTTACAAAGAAAAAAATATATTAAATTTATAATATATTGTTAACACATAAAATATTTTTTGATTTTTAATTACATAAGTATATAATTTTTAAAAATCAAAAATGACAAATTATTTCAATTTGAAGCAAAAGTACTTAACGTTAAAAATTAATATTAAATGTTTTTTTAATTATATTTTTTGAGGCAGCAAATGCGATACAGAATAACATATTCTAAAGCTAATAACAAATCTTAAATAAATATAATATTTATGATAAATTTTAACATATATATTAATATATAAAAATATATGCTTTTAATGGTTAAATTTTATTCAATATATTTTACAAAATAACATACTCTTCCTAAAGCTTATAATATTTATCAACATTAAAAATACTAATACCTATATATACATATACTTTTTGGTTTACTTAAAAAATACTTTAGAAAAGTAATAAAGTGCAAATTATGCATATAATTATTCTACTCATCAAAATCCCAATAGTCTTTATATATTATAAAAATGAGGTGTAAGGTTTTTTTGTGTATCCATCACTTCTTCTAGACATTTGATTCACAGATAGTACTAGTGGTGTAGGAGGTTATAAGCTGTCTTAAATATATATTCGATTTCATGCTCACATTTTACCGCTACTTAAAAAAGTATTTTTTAATTTATTTTTTTAATAAATATGGTTTGTTTGCAGAAAACTAGCATTTTTTATACTTATACTGCATTCACATATGGTACTTCATGTGCTGAATGTTTTTAGAAGTATAGATAATCTTGTTATTTTGCTTGCAAAATGTTTGTATACACACACAAATAAATGCATTAACGAATAAAATACAGAAAATTGTTTTAAAAACTCGACTTTTGAGATAATAAAAAGCTGGTCTAATTTTAATAAATTTTTTAATTTTTTTAATTTTTTTTTTAGTTTTTTTTTATTTTTCAAATAAGAATTTTTTAATTTCGCAAAATTGAATCACCACACAAAAAAAAAGCGAAATCACAGAACACAATTAAAAAAAAAAAAAAGCAGACAAGGCAAATATTAACACTAACATCATGTTAATAGTAAATATAGACAATTTAACTTGATGCTAAGTCTTTGATTGTTTAAAAACACATGAATGCATGTTTACCATTGTAAAAACATTGAAGTTCGAATAGAAAATTTTAACATAATTTATTGTGTGCCGTCAGTGTCGCTTCGATACTTTTACATGTACAGCACTGCATTTTGAAATTGAAATAGCATAGTTTCATGAATATTTTCACATCCGATTTCTTCATTGATATCCTTAAGTATGTGCCTTTTATATCTATCGCTACAGTTGTCGAGTGATTTTGGTGGTCTCCCAAGATTGTTTTGGTTTGTACTTTCTAAATATACCTGAACAGTAAGTTCAAAGCTGGTATAAAATCTTTATTTGCTTCATCCAACTTTTTTTGTAGTGATTTGTTAAGTTTTTTCGAAATCAGTTATTTTGTTTTACAAGTTTAATTATATTTCGGTGCTACATGAATATAAGTTTACTTTTCTTTGAACGTAACTTAGCACATCTTCCCGCTTTTTGTTATAAAACACCCTTCGCGCGTAATTTTTTATATTTGAAGCTTTTCATGTTTTATAAAGATTTTAAAATTTGATTCTTGTTGCTTGATATATTATAGCAACCGTGTTTATATTCGAATACCGCTTTTATACTTTTCTTACATTACGTTATACTATGTTCGTAGGTAGCATAAATAAGTACAATAAAAAAGTGCTGAAAAACTAAAAAAGCTAAAATAGATAAAATACGCTAAAAAACTTTAGTAATAAAATAATAATTATGTAATATACTTCATAAACCTATCACAACTTATAGGGCTTGGTAAATTTATATTTGAGTCAATATGAACAGGAAAAAAATATAAATAGAAAAAAATTTTTTGGGAGTAATTTCATTCAAATAGAAAAAGTCTTCTACAGACAGGTCCTGGCAGGTACAATAGTATATGTGGGTTTAAAGAGAACACTTTCGGCTTTCTTCTGGTAGTAAAATTTTTTTAACCCCTTTTAATAATCAAAAATTCTATTCCACTAAAATTCAAATTTGACTAAAATATAGTACCTGAGAAAACATTTAATAACACAGTAGGTATAAATGGTACAGTAACACATCATACCATTACTACCAACACAACAAAAAAAAAAATGTAGCCAATTATCGATAATAGTTTGCATGCGAGTAATGATAATTTACTTCCGATCAAATGTACAAAAATCATTTTTTTTTTATAAAATAACATAAAATGTTTGCCACTCCCACAATTATCAATATTTTTATCTAATGTTTTGGTCACCTTAATTTCAATATGTTTACTATTGAATGGTATTAAAATTTTGGCCAATGAAATTAATTTCTGAACCGCCGTGCGCCGTTCGCTAAAAGTTATTCATGCAAGTAGATGTTGCATTGAAGCCAGCTAATATCGGTACTAAATAGCGTCGATGTGCCTTTAAAAAAAAATAAAAAATTTTTTTAACCGCAAAAGTAAACGACTTTGAAGAAATCCCCATATAGAGTATTTTGTGGGGAAAACAATGGGCTAAGTATAAGTTGGATGCAACAAAAATAAACTTTATTACATTCATGATGCTACTAAGACAATTTACATAAAATTTGGCATACACAAGGAATAGAAAATATTTTTTATCATGAAATTTAATTTTTACGTGTGCCATGCCTCTTTTTCGGAAACCGTAATATTTCTTTACACTTTCATTAAAATTTTTATTAATTTTTAAATTTGCTTACTAAGAAGCAAAGCAATTTTTTTTTAAAATAGTGGGCATGACACTTGGTTAATACTTCCTCCAACGACATACATATGTGGCAAGTTTCATTTTGAAAAAAGGCCTTTGAAAAAATCGAATTTCAAAAGGCTACTGAAAAATCATAGGCTACTGATGTGCTTTTATTTCGCGTTGGAATTATTGAGACAATTTTTTCTTGTTGCACTGTGTAATAGACCGACATTTAAAAAAAATTATTTGAGTTAAAAGTTTTATAAAAATAAACATACAGAATGTAGGTTTATATTAATTACTTAAATTACTTAGAAACCTTAAAACCTTACCTTAAAACCTTTAAAAAAATATATATTTTTTATGGTAGATTAAAATCCATTAGCGCTGCTCTTTTCGTGCATTATTACATACAAGGTTTTACAAACTTGAAGTTTATGTATAATTCAAGTAAAATTTATGATATTTTCAATACTTGATGGTATAAAAAAATTTTCTTTATAATAAAAATAGCGGTTTCTCCATATATTATACGAAAATATAATTATTGCTATTTAATATTGCGATCCTTTTTTAACTCAAGTAAATTTTTTTTATTCATAAATTATTTATCTTTCGAAAGTTTTTGACGTGCCTCTACATTTCCGTTAAGTATTAGAAACACCACCTAATTATGCCAATTGTGGTCAATTTTGTGCTGTTTATGCGATGTACCTTAGCAAAATCTGTTGAAATCTGCCGTTTTCAACTATCAACGACATTTATGGTTCCGATGAATTATATTTATCGCCGTTCTTATGTCTATATATCCAAGATTTGTACAAATTGCAATTTATTATATGAAACTGCAAAATCAAAATGGGCAATTTTCGCGAATTTTTAAAAATTCCATAAACGTTTTTATTAAATTTATTTTGATTTTGTTGTGCGTTGACTGTTTAGGGCACATTAATGAGGTATATCGCAAAATACGCATAATTACATTAAATATTCAAAACACCAAAATGATGTTAAAAATGTCATAAAAATTCAACTACCCTCTATTTAACTGTTGAAAGCCTCCTAAAAAACCATGACGGTACTAGAATTTGTATTTTATAATAGTCTATATTAGTTTCAGGTCTTGTAAATTAAGATCTGTAACCTGTTTTAAAATGGTATTACCACAAAACTTGTTAAGGATTAAAATCAATTTCAGTCATGATAAACATTTTTGGTAATGGCCCATATAAATTTAATTTTTCATAACATTTTAACAATTTATATGTCGGATTTTATTGATTTAAAGACCATTATAAATATTGCGAACGATATTGTATAATTGAAAAATAATGTAATAATCTTAATTATTTACATTTGAGAAACGAGTAAAAATTATTATTTATTTTTTTAATTTAAAAGCAATATTAACTTTTTTCTGGCCTTATTTCTTGCAGCGTTTAGCCTTTTTCATATTTTTTAAAGTTCATTTCTGCTTCTTTTTTTCACCTCCTGGCAGCACTGGTTATTTTCTTTTAGTTTTTGGTATTTAAAAGAGATATTTTTATGTATTATAATCATGATAGTGGTGAAAAATAATTTACAACAGATGATTCAATAAATTAATTTTTCGGCGAATGTGTCCCATGTGTGGGGCAGTATTACCATTTCTTTGTAATTGATTTTGGTGAGAGGTGGAAATTTAAAAATATTTAATTGAATGAATTATTCTGGTAATTGGTGACTTTTTTTGTAAATTCAACATAGATAACATCCATATGCAATAAAAAATCATAATACAGCTTTATCAACTCTAGTTAAGCAAAATTCCTTAAATTCAAATTCCTTATTCAAAAACTCTTATCAGCATTAATACAACAATAGTGTTTTAAATATTTTAAAATTGGGATGTACCTACATTAGACTATAAGCAACATTCTGATATGTTTTCATCTTTTGCTTATGTTTTGCAAATAAACCTATCTTGATTCTGCTTATTCGAATTGCCTCTTTATTTCCTTCTGCATTGATTCGTCATTTTCATTCATTATAGAAAAACTAAAAAAATCACATAAAAGCACATAAAAATAATAAAGATATAACAAATGTTTTAGTGATGTACATTCATTAAAAACAAATAAAATAAACTTTTTATCCATAAAAGAAAATTTGTCGTATTTATTCTTTTTAACTTCAATAATTTCTTTTATTTCTGTATTTATTTACTAAGCAATAAAAATAATAGAAACAATATTTCAATCATTGGCTATAAAGAGAGAAATAAAATATAAGTATTGCCGTTATCAGAATAAAAAACCTTTGTATATTATAACATTTCTTACGGGTCTCGAATAATTTTCCGCTACAAAGTCCAATTTTAAAAGTGCGATTTTAAAAATATTGCATTCTATAGCTGACAACATGCTGACCTTTGTCCCAAATTAATTTTTTTGGTATGCGATTTATTGAATTACTTAAGTAATTTTTCAAACATTATTTTATTTTTTTAAACTACTGAAATATAGCATCAACATTAAATATAGAAAATATATACTTATATGAAGACATTTTTAGTGCATTTGCCCTTATATCAAAAATTATTCATATCTTAAAATACGGAATCATATGTTTTTAATCTCCGTTTATTAAATAGACATTGACTAATGTTCATTTTAAAATTAATAACTTCTTAACTAAAAAAACAAAAAAAAAAAAAATATGCAAATACTGAGTTTCGAAGTGTATAAGTTGTTTAACGCATAGATTGGAGAACGTAGATTTATATTATTGTTATTATATATAATAAAATTTTTAATTTTCTAACTTGGCTTCACTAAAAATATAGGTATAGTTTTTAATGAAATTTGTATACAGATTTCTTTACAAAATTATCTATAAAGTTAATTGTTCGACATTATATTTTAATTTTAGACTATTTAGTAATGTTAAAAATAGATAAAACACTAATATCCTGTAAATGATCTATTTAATTTTTTATAATTAGCACTGTTGAAAGTTATAACTCAAGGTTTTATTTGATTTTGAAATAATTTAATGCAAGTTTTAGTCTCAGTACTATCCATAAATTATTTGCGATAGGGAACCTTATGCGGAAGATAATTTTGGGCCGATATTCCCAAAATTAGGCGTCATAATTTTCACTTAAACAGAAACTGTGTGAAAAACATATTACGGGAAAAGATTTTTATGACGAATTCAACCAAATTCAGTTGAGTTCTCCTTAGAAAGAAAGTTATATGTCAAAATTCATGAAGGATCTTGAAAATTGTAACATATAGTTTCATCTGAATGTTTAAATTTATAATGGTTATGCGGACAGGCTGAAGGAGAGTGAATTTAGTGCCAAACCAAACCATGCCAAAAGCATTATAAAAAACGTAATCAAATTGCGCAAATTACAATGATGCAAGTTATAATTAAAAAAAATCTTAGTATATTTGTACTTTTTATTTCGGGTTTTCAAATGTGATATAACAACGACACCAGCATCTTGTTAAAACAATTTACGGTTTAGTTAAAACCAAATATTTTGCCACAGTGTGCAAAGTTTTTGCATACGTTTTCTTAACAAAAGTTTGTTAGCCTTAAATTGTAAATTAACTAATGTGAACTTGAAAGTGAAAGACTATTTTTTTTTTATATCTCTGTTAGTCTTAAGACAGAAGAAAGTTTACAAATATCGTTTTTGGTTATGGGGGGATAATCTTAATGCCTATGTATAGGATTGTCATCTTATTGCTAATATCCAGAGCACCAGCACCAGAGAAAGCAAGGAAAACATAGCTCTCCTCATCTATGAGCAAAAATCCCACAACCATATACTTGGAGCATGACTTATCTTCCGACATTACATCATAAACTCTAGTTCAACCAATAGACGGCGATCGTTATTTCGACTGTCCAACGGGAGATTAAAGGGATTAAAGTTATTAAAACCGACACGCGGACGTACATCGTTATTTAGATGCACCTTCTTTTAAGGAAGCAGAATATATATATATATATATATATATATATATATAGATTGATGGTTGGTACATATTATAATTTAAAAAAGTATTAAGTATAATTTTAAGGCTTAAATACCTTATAGCCTTTAAAGTATAATTTAAATAAAAGACCAATCAACCAGTTCAAGAATCTTTACAAGTACCAAATACAACAAAAATCTATAACAATGTGTTTTCAAACGAATAAGAATTTCATGTCGCTTATTTGATTGTCCTTTTCATATTCATAGTTACACGTTTTTGTATTTATAAAAAAATACTTAAGCGATAACGAAAACAAAAATAATAAAAATCCACAATAATCAGAGAATTCCTTCGTTAATTTTTATTTTAATGACACGACCTTAGGTTATACAAAGAAAAACAACAAGAGCAACAACCACTGCCACTAATACCACCATTATCATACTTGACCAAGTCTATAGCGACTACACAGCATGATTTAAGCCAAATATTAAATAATCAAAACACACAATAATGAGCAGCTGAAAACAGCCTGTTGCTTAAAATGGAGGTTAAGACGCATGACAAAAAGACGAAAAAATAAAATTTAGGAAAAAGAAAAACAAGAAACAAAAAATAAAAATAATATTAAAGGAGCGTAAAATAAATCCAACAATAGGAGCAACAAGGAGAAATACTTTAGTTAAAATATAAATAATTCCAGTGAGAGTATTTAGCCTATTAAGGGAAGCGAGAACATAAATTTCAGAGAATAAAAACTCTGTATAAATCCCATAAAAGGAGCAATAAATCTGCAAAAAATTGTTGCTTTCAAAGTGATTGGAAACATGAAAAGAAACAATAATAAAATAATTGTGTCATATCAAACAAAGGCAACAGGCAACAACAATCAATGATGCGTACTAAAAATATTGTATAAATACAAAAATTTTTCTGCTCTTTTGTATCTAAAAGTACCAAGACTTGTTATTATAGTATTAATTTTACTCGACATTTTAATTACTTGATAAATCAGATAAATCGAAAATACTACTTTAAATTAATAAATAATAAATAAAGTTTTTATATTACTCGAGTTATTAGAGTAAATTATACCTTGAAATTTTGTTTGTAACATTAAAAAATAAAACAAGTATTATGTGTTGTTTTAGTGTTTTAACAAGAAGAAAATAACAACAATGCTGACAACTAATTATTTTAATAAAACAAACTGTGCAATGTGTGCAATGTTTCGCAAATGAACTGCCAGAAATTATATGGAAAAATGGCGAAATGAAACAGGTGGCGAAATCGTTAATTTTTTTATGCATGGTGTTTGAAACTTCAGCAGGTTAGCAAAAATTGTGTTTATATGGAGATTGACAGGTCTAAGTACTAGAAAAGTAATCAGCTGAATTAGTAAGGTCACCTGTTAAAATTCGCCTTGACTTGTAGGTTTGCGCTAATATTTAGTCTCGCAAACTTGCGCTGTTTAATTGTGTATTTATAAGTTAGCTGTCTTTTGTTTATATTTAAATATTATTAAAAACTGCGATGTAAAAAACTATAGTTACGTTAATTAAAATAAAATCATTGCATCATATCTTTGTTTTAAAAAAAATTTTTTTAACCATTTACAACGACTTCTTATTTTCTTAACGTTAATATTGTAAAATATTTGAAAAGGTGGTTCATGAAACATGTCGCGTAAATTTGCACAATTGCACAAATGAGAAACTTAGGCGTTTAAATGAGTACCCTTAATATATAAATAAATAACAAATAAAATTTGAGTATATTTTTCTCATTTGCTTTTATAAAGCCATTGATTCGGTTCATCTACTTAATTCTTTGGAAGTTAAATCAAGAGGCCTAAGAGTATCACCTAAATTGTTTAATGTTCGAACATCATTCTCCGTAAAACGGATAAATTAAAATGTAATTAGGTACAATTCTTAATTATTTTGAATAAAAAAATTCAGCGATTATTAGTAAAAACGTATAAATTTACTGATTAGTCCAATTTTAAGTTCAAATCCCTTCTATATCATAAGTTTCGTACAAATCATCAATATCATGTCCTCTGTACCAGGCTGAGACTCCATTGGTATATCAAATCCATACTTAGATACATCGGCAGCACTGTCATTTGTAGTACTAACATATGTTTTTCCAAGTCAAGATCAAAATTATACGGAAAATTTAATAAGAGGAATTGAATCTTCTTTCTTAATCATATCACACATTCTTCATTATAAATTTGTAAGAGAGATTTTTAAAGTGTATTTGATTAAATTTTTGTGACTGAAAAACGACCTTTAACTTCAATTATGCTTTGTATTTCAGACACATGTAAATTCATTTCTTTCTACTGAATAAATTTATTTGAATATATTTTTTAAATTGTGGTGTCTGTAGATTTTAAATATTCCATTGTGTTTAACAATTGTTTCAGGAAAAATTTAAAAAAAAACTAAAACACCTTTAAAACTAGTTAAAAAAAAATTATTTAAATATTTTTTTACTCGAATTATACGATTAATAGGCATAATTTACTCGAATAAATTTTTACTTGAAATTATTGTTTTTAATTTAATCAAATGGTTATTTGATTTTAATTGGTCGATTAATAGAACAAACATTATTCTAGAAATAGAAAGGATCCCATACAAGTTCACTTCTGGAAATCACATTAATTTTAAGGAAATCGAAAGCCCATTGACAAATTTATAGGTTATCGGTTTTTACTTAACCATCCCCTCCATATAATATTCCTATCTGAGAGTCACAATAGCATGCATAAAATCCATATAAATAATACTATCATATTAATATTATTCACACAAATTATAAAAATTCATAAAGAGTAATAAAAAAATGTCATATTGCTAAATAGAGTGTCAGAAAATGTCAGTGCATCAAATGCATATAGTCGCTGAGATGCCAATAGACGCCAAAATAAACTTTTTCTTTTTAAAAGTGGAATAAATTATTCCAAATTTATTAAAAAATCCAATAGTAGGATTTTGCTATTTTTTAAAATGTTGTAATAATCGCGACCAGATATAATATCGTTGTATTTAAAACATACATAAATTTGATATTAAAATTAAAAATGTTCAGGAAAATGACACGCTATGATACAATATACTTTTTAACTTTACAAATAAAGATGTTAGATAAAAAAGAAAAAACTGACCTTTAAAAAAAAAAAAAAAAAAAAAAAATAGATAATTTTGCAGTTAAGTGTTCAATTTTAAATTATAAAAAGAAACTTGGAATGGATCATCCTATATTTCTGAAGATCAACTGTTTAAAACTAACGATAACAAAAACCTAATTCTGGAATAAAAATATATTTTTTTCGGGATCTCTATTTAAGAAGTTGTATAATCGAACTTTCTAGACAGGTTATCGATAAATATTTTGTTCTACTAAAATGTTATCAATAACTATATGTTTCTGCAGATAAATAAAAAACGAACGTATAACTAACATTACCATTTTATTTGTAGGTTTAGTTGTTGCCGAAATGTACTAATTGTACTCAACTTTGCACATTTGTGAAAACATATTCTGTCATTTTATATAAGTATGTTTGAGTCTGTATGTTATTTAGTGATAGGACATAATAAAAACAAGGGTAGCGGCATTGAAAATACAATACAAAAACAAATTGAAGCAACAAATGGATTTTTTGAAAGCTTAAGGAGAAAGCTTTCTTCAAAGGGGGAATTTACTATATTTACAGAACTTCCAGCGAAAATTTGTCACAAACTGGAAAGAGAGTAAAGAGAGCGAAAAAAGTAAATCATAAATGACTGGGTGTTTTAGCTAGAGGACGAAAGTGTTATAGAATATTACGGATAACATCTGTTCCGTATACGAGTTACAGATACGCATACACAGACCATTTGATACTCAAGTGGGTGTTGTGTGTGAGTGTGTGTAGGGGTTTGTTAACACAATTTAATTTAAACATTTAAGTACCACGCACCAATACTAACACACTGTGCAACATTTACTCACTCACTAAGCTCTTATTCGTTTGTGAGTGATATTTAGCTTGTGTCAGCTTTCCAAAAACAGGTTTTATACCCGTCAGTCTAGGATAAACGCTTAAGACGGCACAACAAGTGCACGCGTGTAAATATAAAGAAGTAAAAAAAAACTAGAATCTACTACAACCAAAACATTTTACAAACGAGGTCCACACATACCCGCTCACCACCAATCATCATTTGAAAATATATAAAACAAAAACATACTTTCACTCCTTCGGTCGCTTATGATTTGAAAAAAAAAAAAAATTATAAAACTCAGTGCAGTAAAATAAACGTTGGAATAAAATCATTAATTTCTTTTATATTAAACGCAGCGCATAAATATTTTATATTAATTTTGTCAATTGTTTTTAAGGCTTGAAAAAAAAAATATTTTAATAGTTTAAAATTGTGTTTGTTAAAAAAAAACGATCCAAAGGAATACGGTACGCGTTTCCATTTAACATTAAATGAAATGAAATGAAATTTAATAACTTGTGACAGTGTTGAGTTTTTATAGCGCAATAAATTGACTGCGTTTTTAGGAAGTGTAAGAAAAGGAAACGGAAACAGTTAGCAGATCTATTTCGTATTAAGAAAACAAGTGATTGAAAATTATGCTTTTTGTATTTGGTGTTGAATTAAAAGCAAAATTGTTTGAAATTTTAAAAGAAAAATGAATTAATATATATATATATATTACAATTAAAAATATAAAGTAACAGTTTCAAGTTCAGAAAAAAATCTCTAAAAAATAAAATGTTTTTTTAAAACAAAAAGGAAACAAATAAAAATTGGCACACAATTTATTTTAATGAAATAAGTATAAAATAAATCTTATGTGCCAAAAAATCAAGATAAATTTAAACATGTAAAATATTTGCTAGAACAAAATTAATTATAATCATAAACAACCCCTCCAACTAAATAAAAATTGTGTTTCTTAAGCTAAAAAAGTAATATTTAATAAAACCCTAAAGAAGTATAAAAATTAATTTCTTTATAAAAATCCTTAAAAAGTTTCATAAGCAACCACCGATTTTCTGGAAAAAAACATCAACCCAACAAAAATATAAATCATTCAAACTCAAAACTGTTGTTGTGAATTATATAAATCTATATATTTAGAGTGTATATGAATTCCTCTAAAATAAATTCTTAAGAAAGCTCTATTTTTTTTTAATTCCCACTTAAGTGAGGTGGAAATAGTCTTAAAAAGTTTTAAATATTTTTAATATAGTTAGTGAATTTGTGTTAAATTTGTGTGATTAAAAAAAAAAAAAAAAATAATAATCCATTTTCACTTTGATATAAAAATTTTAAATTTGTGTTACTAAATATAATTAAATTTAGAACAAAATGCCTCAATATTGGATAATCATTTTATGGTTAGGATTATTTGCTTTTAAACCAATAGGTAAGTGAAGAAATTAAAATATATAAATAAATAAATGTATAAAAGAAATTTAAAAAGTGAAGTAAAATTTTAAAAAGTTTTAAGTGAAGTATTCTTTTATGGTTGAAAATATTAATTGAAAATGACCTAGTGTAGATCGTAGTCCTAGATGAGTAGATCACTTTGTCATTTTAAGAAATTTCAATATACCCTAATCTGAAGCCATAAAAAACGATATTTTTTACACATTTTTATGGTAATATTATAGTAAATATTTGAAGGTTTTATTTTTAGATTTATTTATAAAAACGTTCTTTTTTTCTTGAAAAAAAATTTTATATTAAAAATTTCATACAAAATATAAATCCAGAACTTCTAAACCATTGGTACGATCTATTTCAACCTTAGAATATCAATGAATTAAATATTACATTTTCAGCAATTTTGTTATACATTTCTTTTAAAGCAAAGCGATTTTGAAAAAAAAAAAATAACAATAAAGAAAATTTAGAATCCATATATTATACGAAAATATATTTTATTCAAGTTTATTACACAAAGAAATGCTATTTAATATTGTTATGATTTTTTGACACAAGTAAATATTTTTTGGTTCATTTGGTTTTTTGGTTCATTTAAATTTGTAGTCCTGATCAAATACATTTATAGCCGTTTTTATATCTATATATGCAAGATTTGTACAAATCCCAATTTTCTATATAAAATATAAAGATGAGAACTTAAATTTTTGCTTAATTTTAAAAAAGTTCATAAAATGTTTTCAACAAATTCATTTTAGGTGTGTCTTTGATTTTATAGTGTTAAATAACAAAAAACTGAGCTCATATAGTAACATTTGCAACAAATATCAAATTTAGTTTCAAAAAATTTTAAAATTTAAAAAATTTTGATATCAAAATTTGATAACCCTATACATAATTGTTGAAAGTCTGCACAACAACAAAGAAGGTATAGCATTTGTTCACAAAGTCCAATTAGTTTATATAAGAAGTCATAAAAACAAAAAGTATAAACGCGCAAACAAAAGTGTTTTAAAATGAAACCTATGGTATTATAATTTTTCATTCTATTAGTTTAAAGACCTGGGAGTTCAGATCTATAACCCGTTTCTTAAAGATAGTATTACTACAAAACTTATAGAGGATTAAAGTCAATATCAGACAGGTTAAAAAGTTTTGTTAATGACCCATATGTTTTTTAGAATATTTTCTGTCTAACACCGCTTAAAAAATTTAAATTGAATAATAGGTATTCGAAAAAATTCCGGGATTTCCCGCCAAAATTCTCCCAGGAAAACTGGAAATTAAATATTCTCATACTTTTAAATTCTGTAGTAAAAATTTTGCTATTTTTAACACCTTATATCAATGAAAGATTGACGTTAATCCAAAAATGGTACTTGTAAACGCTTAAAGCATATAACACAACTAGTACGTTATTTGATAGGAACGTTAATATTACATATTTCTCAGGTTTCTATGCATTTGCTTATCTATGGATTAACGAATTTACTTAGAAGTTGTTTCACATGAAATTTTAACTCAACTCTATTTTTTTCATGTTAAAATCTTAGGTACTTTAGTTTTATAATAGATTTCATAGCTGTTCTTTGTGAATATTTTAATTCAAAATATTTGTTAAAAATAAATTATTTTTATATTCAATTTTTTTATCATTACTTTATTAAACATAAATAGTATAAATTCATTTTAATTATGGCCTCAGCGCCCATAGGCATAGGAGCTAGCTGGCAA
Source organism: Protocalliphora azurea (assembly GCA_932274085.1). NCBI lineage: Eukaryota > Metazoa > Arthropoda > Insecta > Diptera > Calliphoridae > Protocalliphora > Protocalliphora azurea. The sequence continues at coordinate 108,375,423 of OW026519.1, read as the reverse complement.
GATATGTTATTTGTTAAATACTCGTATATATATATAAAAATAATTAAATATAAAGTTAACTAAAAAAGAAAAAAAAAATTTCATTATAGTTTTACAACTGAATTTAAATTACAACAGAAGCGTTTGAATTTAATTAAACAAAAAATTTTTACAAGATGATTTAAATGTTGGTATACTACTAATTGACTTTAAATCTGAAGGCAAACTATTGTATTTTATACTGCCAATGTAATCTACACGTTTTTTAATCTTTTCTAATTTACACATTGGAATTTTTAAATTTGTCTCATTCCGTGTGTAAAAATGAGATTGATATTGCAAATATGATATATATTAAAACTCATATAATCCATAAATTGTTAAAATCGTTTTAAAGATATCTCTGTACAATCAAAAAGTCGAATAAGTTATTAGTAAATTATATATCATTTTCAATGCCTTATTTTGTATACATTGGAGCAATTTTAAATTATTTTTGCTTTTGTTATAAGCATAGATGATTCCCATATAACTCAAATTCGACTGTACTAACGACTGAATATGATCAGTTTAGATTTTTCACTCAATTTGTTTTTCAGCTTGTTCAAAATTCCAATAGCTTGAGCTATTTTATTCTTTACAACATTTATATGTAGATCACAGGACAAATTGCTTTGTAATGTGATTCCTAGATATTTCACTGAGTGTGTTTCATAATTAATAATTTTCCATCAATATACACCTTAAAGTCATTACTAAGACTAGATGCATTGGGTATAAAGCGAATAATTTTTGTTTTGTCAGGATTAATTATTAAACGAAATTAAGCGTGCAAATTCAAATACTAAAGCTGCATCTCTCTCAACGTAGGATTTCATAACCAGATCATATTTAAAAGGATACAATAAACATACGTCATCCGCAAACATAAAAAGTTGGCCAGTTAAATTTAGATTTTTTAAATCATTTAAGAAAATTGAAAATAATAATTATCCCAATCCACTTCCTTGAGGAACTCCATAATTCACAGAACCAATTGTTTCCTGTTCAAAAAACCAACTGTTTCCTGTTCAAGAAATAACTTTTAAATAGCAAAAATTTCAATTCCTTTGACACCGTATAATGGCAACTTTTGCAACAATATTTGATGATCAACTAGATCAAACGCTTTTGTAAAATCAAAAATACACCAGCAACTATACTGGAACCTTCATCTAAGCCGTACTACATCCTCTTCTTAAACCGAACTGAAATTTATAAAAAAGATTATTTTCTTCCATATGAATCCAAAGTTTATCATAAATTTTGTCTATTATAGACAGAACAGCCGATACTTTTCAATATTTTAAGCATTTGCTTTGGTATTGGAACTATTTTATGAACCTTGATAACATCAGGATACACTGAAGAACTTATCATATTGTTAAATAAATTTACTTATATTGGTGCAATAATTTCTCCACATTCTATAACAAATTTCAATATATCTTCACTTATGTCACCAATACTAACATTTCTAAGACAAAAACTATAAGGATATTGGAAACTAGTTCATAAATTATTAAATGTATCTCCAGGTTGAATTTCTATTTGTTGTTTAAGGTTTGCTACAAACGAAAGAAAATAATTATTAAGACAATCAACTTTAGCTTTATCCGTATTTATTATCTGTCCCAGTGAGTCATTAAGACATATATCATTGCTTTTAGTATGACATTTCTTCGGATCATTTCCAGCTTTATTTAACCTTTCAACATAATAAATATCTCTAAACTCCTTAACAGCAATTCGAATTACTTTGCTTATTCTTTTTAAAGCTTCCTACATATTGTGCTTATTATTTCTTCAACAATATAAATCCTCTCAGAAAAGTTACTAAAAGCATATTCGATAGATGTTTTACTTCTAGGCCTAGTTACCATGTATGAGCACTTGTACAATCATAATTATAAAACATTGCTGACAATTCACTGTAATTTGGATTGTGAAATGTATCAATATTGGTATCACAAACAATAATTACTAGTTTTTGAGCAAAATTATATAAAGTGCGTATTTCTGTGATCGATAAAACGAAATCAGTTTTATCTTTTTATAGTCAATTTTAAAATTTGTAAACTTGACTGTTATCAGTTCCACAAAATTTTGACTCTTATAAATTTCCATCGAGTAATGTAAATTTTTATTTATATATAATGACGCTCCACCATAACCATCCTCCCTGCAACAGTGAACAATATTAAAGCCTGGTATTGTATAAATTTGTAACACATTTTCACTGAACCATGTTTCTTGCACTGCGATTACATCTGGCATTTTTGGAAAACTAGCAATTAAGGACTTGAACTAAATTAAATGATATTTATGCTTATTATATTCAGAAAATTATAATTCAATTCACAAATATAGTTTTTAAATTTTGAAAATTAATTGAAATATTGGTTTTTTATCATTTAGTTAGAAAAAACAAAAAGTTCAAGCAAAACAAAAAATAAGAAAAAGCAAAATAAAAAAAAAAATAAATAAATTATTAAAACAAATAATAATATCTAATTAATATTTATAATACAATTCCCTATGAAAGAGAAACATAGGCAGTACCATTTTCACCATTATCAGAGAAATCGTTAGCGATCTGTGTTCCTAATGCTTATTAGTTGTTGCATTTAATAAAATTTTATCAACATCATCTCCTCACATTTTATAATTTTTTATAAAATTTAAAAGAAATTCCAAAGTCTTCAATTAATATGAAAATAAATTTTATTTCTTTAACTTGAATACAATTATTCTTTATCTTATTTCCTATTTTAAAAAAGAAATAAAATCTGATTTGAAATATTTAATTTTTTTATTCATAGAAAATTATTTTATATTTATTCAAAATAAATTTGTTTGAATAATTTTAAATTTGTTTGGAAAATGAAAAATAAGTAATATTTTTTTACTACTGCAATTATTTAATACGTTTAAATAAGTTTATTTCGATGACTATTGGTCTCGTTATTTACTAGACTCTAGCCATTAGATTCTCCTGTATAAATTTTTTTAAACAGTCGAAGAAATCACAAGGAATATTATTTGCTGAAAAAAACTTCTAAAACAATCGGTACGGTATTCTTTTTAACTGAAATAATTGAAAAAAATTATATGATTAATTTTTCTTCAAAACTTTTGCGGCAGAAAAATTTTATTTCCTTGATTTTTTAATGAAAACATCAAAATATTTATATATTTTTCTATTAAAAAAAAAAAAAAAATCCTAAAAACTTATTGAAGTCATTTGTATATATATATATTTTAACTTTGGCTCAACGCAGTGCCTCGGAGGAAAGTCTTTTTTCTAAATTGTCTCCAATGAAAAATAAACTGGCCAACAGACTTAAGGTCAACACTTGTGAATCCATGCTTTCAGTCCTAAGTTTTTTAGACGGGGATTTTTAAGACTGGAGTCCGAGTGCATTTTGTTATTAATAAAATTATGTTTAGAAGTTTTTCGTAAAATACATAAATTATTGTTTTTGTTTTTATAAAATGAACAAATTTTGAGAATTTTTTAAATACTAAATCAGTTGCCCCCTTTTTTCAAAAATAAATAAAAAAATCGCCTTTTTGGACACTTTTTAAAAATTTTCATCGATAATGCTGAATAATACATATTAAATACAAAGTAGAAATATTTGTTTGTGTAATAAATTTTAATCGAAAATATTAATTAAATTAATTTAAGTAGTTGAATTAAGTGATACACTTTTGTATCAAACTAATGCTTTCTGTATAAAATGCAAACAAAAAGTTTATGAATTTGATATAGTCTTCATGCATTTTAAGAAAATACTTATGGATATAATTTCAATGAACAAGTTTCACCTTGTTGAATTATTAATTATTAATAACTATTAATCGAGTTTTTAATTAATAGGGAACTTTTTTACTCCATTGATTTTACGTTCTTCCTAATATATTAATTAGCGTATTGATATCATGAAGCTTTAGCTGTAAATATGAATAAGGTTGCAGAAATTTTATTACTAAAAAAGTTTTTCTTCAAAATAAAGATAATTATTATTTATGTTATTTTTTTTTTTTTTGATTTAATTAACATTTTTAATCAATTTTTGGAAATAAAAAATATCCTAAGTAAAACATAATAAAATTCTCGGTTTTGATAAGAAATCCTTGATAAATCTTAAATAAATACTTAAATATTTACAAATGAATTTGACAATATTTTTGTAAAAATTTCTTAGCTTGTTATAATTTTTCTTTTATTATTTTTATGGCGAAAAACAAAAACGTTTTACAACATCACAAATTCATTTTTGTGGTAATAAAGTTTTTGTTTCATCGTTAAAAGCGATAGAAAAGAAAAACTTTAAATATACTAACAAAGAAATAAAATAAAAAGAGGAAAACTTAATTTGTTGTAAGTACCAGAATGTGACGAGGGGAGAAAAAAAAAAAATAAATACAGAAAATTCTTTTACACTTGCTCTTATTAGGTTTTTTTGCTATTTATCAAGCAAATAATCGAAATGAATTATTCATAAAGTAAATGAAAAGTTGGTCTGCTTCAATTGAATTGTAGATGTAAAATACAGTGTATTAAATTGATATATAATAAAACAACATATTACAAATATATGTATGTATGTATGCATGTATGTATATACTTCACACCATCACATTTATTTTTCTCTTACAGCTAAGGGTGTTAAATAATATCTAAGAGGGAAAGCAAAAATTGTTGTTTAGTACAATTTCAATACTAAAATTATAGTGCTGTAATATTGGCTTTATCGATTGAGGAAATGTTTTAAATAATTCTTTAACCCATTTCCGACCACTACCCGATTCTCTTGAGATAAAGTTGGTCTTTGTACATTTGATGACAAATGCAGAAGATATGGACGGCTAGATATTTTTGATTTTGGAATACAGAGCTTGAAAAATTTTAGAAATCGTACCATTTTTGGTGCCGGAAGTTTTTTCCGAATAATATTTTGACAATTTTTAAATCTAAAGGTAATTATCTTTAGAATTCGTCCATAGCATAAAAACACTTTTTCCCATAGCAGATGTAAAAATAACGCTAAAATGGCCATAGATGCGTTTTCGCAACACCAACTTTTTAAGTGATGGCTTCGACACCCAATTTAAGACAGACTATTTGTAAAAAACTGTATTTTTTCTCCATGTTAATCTAATAATAACTGTGAAGAAAAAAATAAAAATAATTATTAATTAAGCGATGTTGAAGTTACTAATGTGAAAACGCAGCAGCGGTCAAAAATAGGTTACGAATTTTTTATTACGTAATAAAAGGTTTCATCCAAGTTTGACTTCGAAGTAGATTTAATTTTTTTTTTTAAAGTAAAACAGGGTCACAAAATAGTCTTTTTATTGCTCAGTCAATTTACATAAACGTAAATAAACCTTTATATAGAGATTTAATGAGGTTCCACCACATATTGCAACATATGTATCTCAAGTACGAATTATCTGATTTGGTGTAATAAAATACCGAAAAATTCTAATTGAAATTACCAATTTTCAGTCTGCTCAATTGCTTCGGAGTTATTAAAAACCTGTGCAGGAAACAATATAAAAAATTATATAAAAAAAAAAAAAAAATTAAAACAAACAAAATTTCCCTTTTTGTCCATTATCAGAAATAAGGGAAGTTATCTATCTCATTTAAATATTATAAGAATAACAAAGAATAAAATGATTTACAAAAAATTAAAAAAATAAAAACATTTCAATAGGATTTCGGATTTTATAAGATACCATCGCATAACTGTGAGTAAATTCGACATTTATATATTGATTTTAATTAAATGTGGATCGCTTATTTTTAGCATATTATGAAAAATGAGAAAAAGTTGAAATTTTGGTAATTTTTAATTTTTTAAGATTTTTTGAAAAAGAAAATTTTTAAAATTTTGTAAGAAATCAATTTTTTTGCACGACTTTGAAAATATTTTCGAAAATATTGAGTAAAACTGAAAGAGAAATTTTATGCCACGGAAACGATGTTACCATATGTCACAATTCTGGGTTAAATACTATAACATAACTGTAAATACTTACATAGTATAAAAATTTTCCATTAATGAAATCAGCTATTATTGCTAGCTTTATATACACAAGTACGTAACGTCGCCTTAAATACAAAAGGCTCTAAGTAACATTAAAAAAATTTTTTTGAGTTATGAGATTTATTATTTATAAATTACATTATATATCCAAATAAAGTTCAAAATATTTTTGGTTTAAAATTTGTATTTTTATTTGTGTAAACAAATTGAAAGCATAATTAAATTTTAGTTAAGGCTGCTTGTATTTCATGAAACGATATAAATTCTGCTTCTGTTCACAGACGAATGTATGTATGAAATATATGAGCATTTTACTACTGTTACATTTGGTATTTGATGATGATGGTGATTTTCTCTATATGTATATATTTATGTAAATGTACCTTGTACATATAAATATATATATATATATATATATATATATATATATATTTATACATATGTATTTAGGTATATGATCAGTTTCCTTTTCCATAGTTTCAAATAGAGTTTATTTGTCCCTATGTATGCATATGTACAGCTGAGACGTTATCATTTAAACGAAACTAAATGTAGTCTATATACCCAGCGATTCTAAAGGTGCTAATTTGCCCTTTACCACTAGATATAAAACTACTTAGACGATACACTAGTTACTTTTCGCAAGTGGTTGCTAAATGATCTACTTGTAATACATGTCTACATGTAATACATAGAATTGCCGTTCAGAATTTTAAAAGTATCAATTCAAAAATCTGCACTCATGTTATATATGAATTTATTACTACCATTCCATTTAGTGATTTCACTACTGAAATGTAATGCAATTGGTGGCTCTTCGCCTACAGAAATTCACATTAATGTAAGCGAATTCGTTACAGCTATTAATTTAGTGAATGCATTGTTGAAATGTACTCAAATAAATGACAAATAGACTTCAGAAATTTACTTGAATTTATGCGAAATCGTTAGGAATGTTAATTTAATGAATTCACTATTGAAATATAATATAGTTACTGGCCTATAGACAAAAAATTATTAAATTTTCCTCTAGAAATTCCCTTGATTAATATGAATTTGTTACAACTATTTCATTAGTGAATACACTATTGAAGTGTAGTGCAATTGATGGCTCTTCATTTTCAGAAATTTACACTAATATATGCGAATTTATTATAACTATTAATTTACTTAAATCGCTATTGAAATGTAATTCAGTAATTGGCCAAATGGAAAAAAAGTATTAATTTTGCTTCCACAAATTCGCTTCATTATGTACGAATTCACTACAACTAATATTTTATTGAATTCACTATTGAACTGTAATGTAATTAGTGGCCAATCGACTTCAGAAATTTACATAAATATGTATGTATTTACGTATGTACGTATGTATATGCGAATTCGTTACAACTGTTAATTTAGTGATTTTGCTCTTAAAATGTATTGCAATAAGTGGCCTGTCATAGGCTACAAAAGTACTCTGTAAATATATTTAAAACATTTGTGTTATTATATTTTTATTATTTTATTATATTTTTATTATTTTATTATATTATATTATATTATATTATATTATATTATATTATATTATATTATATTATATTATATTATTTTACATTATATTATATTATATTATATTATATTATATTATATTATATTATATTATATTATATTATATTATATTATATTATTTTACATTATATTATATTATATTATATTATATTATATTATATTATATTATATTATATTATATTATATTATATTATATTATATTATATTATATTATATTATATTATATTACATTATATTATATTATATTATATTATATTATTTTATATTATATTATATTATATTATATTATATTATATTATATTATATTATATTATATTATATTATAATATATTATATTATATTATATTATATTATATTATATTATATTATATTATATTATATTATATTATTTTACATTATATTATATTATATTATATTATATTATATTATATTATATTATATTATATTATATTATATTATATTATATTATATTATATTATATTATATTATATTATATTATGTTATATTATATTATATTATATTATATTATATTATATTATATTATATTATATTATATTATATTATATTATATTATATTATATTATATTACATTATATTATATTATATTATATTATATTATATTATATTATATTATATTATATTATATTATATTATATTACATTATATTATATTATATTATATTATATTATATTATATTATATTATATTATATTATATTATATTATATTATATTATATTATATTATATTATATTATATTACATTATATTATATTATATTATATTATGTTATATTATATTATATTATATTATATTATATTATATTATATTATATTATATTATATTATATTATATTATATTATATTATATTATGTTATATTATATTATATTATATTATATTATATTATATTATATTATATTATATTATTTTATATTATATTATATTATGTTATATTATATTATATTATATTATATTATATTATATTATATTATATTATATTATATTATTTTACATTATATTATATTATATTATATTATATTATATTATATTATATTATATTATATTATATTATATTATATTATATTATATTATATTATATTATATTATATTATATTATATTATATTATATTATATTATATTATATTATATTACATTATATTATATTATATTATATTATATTATATTATATTATATTATATTATATTATATTATATTATATTATATTATTTTATATTATATTATATTATATTATATTATATTATATTATATTATATTATATTATATTATATTATATTATTTTACATTATATTATATTATATTATATTATATTATATTATATTATATTATATTATATTATATTATTTTACATTATATTATATTATATTATATTATATTATATTATATTATATTATATTATATTATATTATATTATATTATATTATATTATATTATATTATATTCGTGTGGAGATATTTAAGAAGATATCCTATTTTTCTTATATATTAATTAGGTTCCTTAAATACATTGGTCGGTATATGTACGTACATATATATACATCGATTCTGAATCGATATACAAATCGATAAACAATATTTTTGCACATTGCAAACATCAGCACAAATGCCTAATGTCCCAATATACTAAAGACCACTAAAATGATTTTTGATAATATTGAATATTTTTTATAAATTAATATTATGATTATTTCGCTATGTATTTTAGTCTTATTTAATGCCTAATCATTAGCTTTTAAAAATACTTTTTACAAATTTTGTAAAACCTTAAATATACATATATACCAACCACTATAAATGGAATATATATATATATTTTTTTTTGTTTCTTAAAAAAATGTATACTTTTCTTAGTTAAAAAAAAGATATCTACTATGCTCAGGACAACTTCAAACTTAACACATTATGATATAATGATTTACATTAGTTACTTTTGATAATTCAACTGGTTGTTAAATGATAACATTTTGCCTGAATAATTAATATAAGAATATTTTTTTGGCACAGATGGTACATAATTTACAATAAACATTCACATGAAATTGAAAGCAGCATATAGCATAATGTTAAATAAAGATAATAACAGACCAGTGGTTAATGCCCATGCCTACAAACCAGAAAATTAGAAGTTCAAAACCAGCTGAAAACATTGATGGAAAAAAATTAAAATAAAACATCAGAAATAAAAATATTTGTAAATTGAATTGATGAATTAAATTGAATTGATGAGTTAAATAAATATTAAATAATAAATAGAAAAAAAATAGTTTTCATAAATTTTTTTTTAATTTTTCGTCCCAAATACTAGAGTTTTTATACTACTCAAAATTCTAGTGACTTTTTATGCTGGCAGTGCTAGTTTCTCACGAACAGTTCAATGTGTAGCATCATCTTACATTCGAAGTTACTAGTGAATTGTTATGCAGATTGCGCCAGTTGATTATTTATAATGACAAATTTAGCATGACAGTACCTTCCAAACTACTAGTGAATAGTAATATAAATGGTTGCGAATTGGCTACCTGCAAAGACTGACATCCCCATGTTAAATTCAACAGTTAAAAACCTTTCGAGTGGGTTGTGGAATAACTAGTTGTAGTTCTTAGTGACTAACGAATACGACGTTACGGAACAAGTTCGGCGAACCACTTGGTAAATATGTTACCTATACATAAAACCACTACCTACGATGACCACAAATAGATGACTCAAGTAGATGGTCACAAATACAAACATCTTCAATTTAAAAGTAAAAATAACAACATCAACTGCAGCAGTAGTGGCAGTGGTATTGTTGCTTTTAAAATATATCTCCTTTTCTCACAGGAAAACCACATATCCCCTGTATCTCATGGTAAATGTAATCGCAATTCTAAGTATAGATATTTTCCATGGTTAACAACCATGGTATTGTCTATTTTGGTTCCAAGCTTCCAAATACTAATAACATTAGGTTTTATTGATTTTTGTTCCGCCCAAATGCAAAGTGTTTTCGTTGTTAGTCAATTAATTGAATTAAAATGGTTGAGGATTTCATATAAGAAATTCACTTTAAAAAATCGACGAAGTAGGGAAATTAAAAATTAAACTTGTTTTATTAGTTATTTTTAGAATTAAAGTTAAGTGATATTTTTAAAATAAAATATAATTCTATCTAAGTGCATTTTAATTTTATAAAATTGGCCTAAATTATTTAGCCAATAAGTAGTATTTTGTAGATTAGAAAAAAAATATTAGTGTTAAAATTTTCTTTTGTGTTTTAAGTTTCTCTTATAAAAATAGGAATAACAACAAGTCTTTTTTACTCCAATACTTATACGCCACCTGTTACTTAAACAGAATATTATAATAAAGTCATTAAAAGTATGTATTTATAAATATAATCTAAGCGCAATTACTCTTTAGTATTTAATTGTATGCATAAAAACCAAAATAAAACTAATATAATGTTGGTAATTGAAACTTAAAGAAAAAAGTTTTTATGGCATAAATTTATATACTGTTATAAAGAAGTACTTAACTTTCCTTATTTAACATGCACTAATATTAAGTGCATGCAACATGCTGTATATACATGATACTTTATGCAACAAATAGCAACAGAACAACATCTAACTTTTTAAAAAAGAAATAAGTGTAATTCAGGCAACTAAAATGAAGCAATTTTGTTGTTTTTATGATGTTAAACATTTTATGTTTAAATCATTTTACTTATTTAAAAAAAAAATCAAGAAATCATACACAATTTTCTATAAAGTTTACAATTTAGTTGAATATTGTTTTTTTTTTTTATTATTTAGCTAAACGCTTTTCTTTTGTATAAGTCTGCTTATAAATAAAAATGAATTCAACATGTTTTTATACAGAAACGTCAATTGCATGTAAAATATTTTACATCTTAAAAAGAAAAAACATATTACTACTGCTAGGTTCTTTGGTAAAGTGGTAGAAGGAAACTAAACTAAAATTTCAATTGAAAAGAAGTAGTCAAATAAAAAGCATTGAGCAAAATGAACACAGTTACTTGCCACATGTTACACATCACGTTGTATTCATTAGGAATTCCTACTACAACTCAATTCTTTTTTGCTTTTTTTGTGGGTTAGATTTTTGTGCACTATGGGTATACTTATTACAAATACTTATAATACATAAAAACATTATATCGAATTAATTGTTATTTTGTTATATAAATATGTGTATTATATCTTCTTATAAATGTTTTTATAATATTAATTTATAATAACAATTAATAATTTTAATTTATAATTGGAAATATAAATACTCTAATCTTTGAAAATAATAAATAATAATAAACTACTCGTATATGGTGAAAGGATTTTTTATATTTAACACATTTTACCGCTTTTTTGGCGACCTCTAGCCAAAATGAGATGAAATTTAGTGTGAAAGTAAATGGAATAAATGGAGAAATGTTTTCATTATAGATTTTCGAAAAAATATGTTAAAAATACTGAATTGAACGAAATTTAACCGTTTCTTCAGTATTTGATAGCTAAGTACAAAAAACGTAGAAGAAAAATATATTTTTTTAAAATGAGTGTATAATAAATGTAGTTAAAGAAACACTTAAAAATGATTTATTTTTTTATGACGCCCAAAACAATATAAAATTTTAGAGGAATAGAAAAAAAATATGTTCATTAATTTGTATTCTTTCTTTTCTTATAATAGACCAAAAGACTATTTTTGATAATGGAGAGTAAAGTACACCACATTTTTATTTCATATACATTTGTATACCCTTTTTAAATTACTTAAATGCCAAGAGATAAAATCTTTAATTTAATGCTTTACATAATTGGCAGTTCATTTTTGGATTTTAATATTTTGATCCTATTTTTTTTAAACATACATAATTTTATAATATTAAATGGGTTAACGTTTCAATTATTTAGTACTCGATTTATAGACTAAGAAAAATATCTTATTGATAGATCATTACAATTTAAAAAGTTTAACTAAATATAACTAAAAATATTCCGCGACATAGAGTACGATATAGGACTTCTTGAGGGATTTATACATTTCTTTTAAAAAATTCAAAATGTTGAGTTGTGCTCAAGAAATTATTTTTGGGAAAGCACCTGTACAAATGTATCCCCAATTCTCTTATTCTTTTCCTATTTATTTCTTTTTACTTTTTTCGCAAAGTAGAAGAATAACGTAGGCACCTTTACAAATGTATACCCAATTCTCTTATTCTTTTCCCATTTATTTCTTTTTACTTTTTTCGCAAAGTAGAAGAATAACGTTTTCCAAACATAAACATACATTTTGGTCAACATTAAAAGCAAATTTTTAAACAATATTTTAACAAATTTTCACAATTTTTCGATTTTAATTACAATTTATTCTAGATTTTTATAAAAAAGCCTATAAAGCAATGCAATACTCTATACAAATACTTTTGTTGTAATTATAATGAAACTTTTTCAAATTAGACAAAAATTGTAGAACTTATCCGATATTATCTGGCATAACTTCTTTAAATTTTTCATACATTTTTCATTTTTGCTCCAAAAAGTATACAATAACAATATTAATAATAATAATAATAATAATAATAATAATAATATTAATGAGAAACAAAATAATTTGTTAAAAAAAAAAACATACAGCAGCATTTTTCACACATATACATACGAAAAGTGCGACATTATATGATAGGACCGTGTGCTCAGTTTTTCCTTTGAAAAGTACTGAAATTTCAAAATTAGCATTTTTTCTAAAATATTTTAAAAACTGTTATGTGGATATGGGTATCAAATGATAGAATATTATTTTGAAATTCCAGTAAAATTTTTTTGTTTTCTTCAAATATTTTATGCTTAAATATCCTTGTAATTTTCTAACAAATTAATGTGAAATTATATTATTTTAAAAACATCATAATGGAATTTCTAAAACCCACATTTTGTCCTTTTAGTTTTAAAAGTTCAAGTTTTATAAAATTTTAAAAATGTCCTGTTATTGTTTATGTATTTTTTTTTTGTTTCGAAATATATGGTGTAATTTTGGGTATTATTTAATATTATTTTCTGAAAACAACTAAACAGGTTGTATCATAAATACACAATTCAGTAGTTTTTATTTGGTTAAAAAAAAAACTATATAAAAATGGATTTTGATTTGTATGGAAAACTAAAGAAATTTATGTAGTTTTTGAATCAAAAATCAAATGAAGCCAAAAACTACTAGTTTTTATTTGGTGTAAACGAAAAATGTTGTTATACTATACTTAAGGTAAGAATTTTAAATTACATATAATAAATTACATACAATGCAATAGCTTAAAAAGTGCATATATTGGTTTTGCATGCGCGAAGTCTTGATAAACTGAAATTTATTTATTTTGTTCTTAGGAATAATTTTCTAATTGTTGTGTAGATTAAAGTAATAAAACTAAAACTTTAAACTTTTGGTACTTGAAACTAGATATCAGCATATTTGACATACATTATTTGAAAATTTTTGTTTTGGAACTTTTAAGGATAATAAAGGATTTAATATTTGTTGAAAATTTTATGCAACTTTTATTTGGACTATTTTAACAAAATATAATCCAATATAATGTCAAAATTTTCTCTTTCATTTGATACCCATATCGCCCTATTATAGCAATTAGAAAGTAGCAAAACAAATTAACTTCGCGTATCCCTGGAAACTTTAAAGTCCTTTGAAAAATAAAGACGAGCCCGAAATACAGAACTCAAAATATATGTATATCAAGTTTATATTTTCAAATGTATATTGAATTTCTCATGCATAAGACAAATTTTTGATTTTTGTTGTACGGTGAAATACAAGAACAATTTATTGATATAAGTACTTTAGAAAATGTTTAACAATTTTTTATGGTTTTAAGCGATTATAAAAGAAGATATATTGTTTTATTGTAAACAAAATAGAATTTACAAAATTTATATACAAAAATGTTTAATCTTAAAGAAAAAGTGAAAAATGTGCTTTAGTGTGCTTTATAAAAAGAATTACTTATTTTCCAAGTGACTTCATAGAACTATTTAAAATATTAACAAAAACTTGTATGTGCCGTAAATTTTCTCGAAAACGGGAGCATATCATAATGTCCGTGGACATTTTGAGTGTGACTTAATGTTCATGGATTTTGACACTCTCTGGTATGAAAATTAACACTTATATTACAAAATTTCTGGATAAATTCGGTCATATTAAGGATAAAAATGGTTCTAACTTTAGCTTGGGTCGGATTGTGATCTGGATTAAAAAGCTTTACTAGATAACAGGAATTGTTAACTCTGGTGTATTTAAAATACCGTTATTAATTATTTTTTTCTAAAAATGATAACTAATTGCATCCAATGGACTTTATGTCGTGGACACTATGACACGTGTGTCATAATGTTCTTACTCCCTCGAAAACATATTACATATATTCGGAGGGAGACGTGATTAATTTAATTGAAACCCACGAACATAATTTGCAGCAAATATTTTCTGTGATAACTTTATTAGTTTTTGGTATTTAGAAAATATATTGTTAATTGTTGTAAACATGATAGGAATGTTAAAGTATTGACAACAGCTAATTTAATAAATTTTATAACACTCCCCCTAGGGATAATTTACTAGACTCCTATTAGGCCATAATTATCCTTACAATTTAATTTTTTGATGTAGATTTATCACTGTACAATTAGACTCTCTAATGTTCATATTAATTAAGTTAATAATCTTCGAAATGCATCAACTTTGGTTCTGTTTTAATATAGTCAGGACCAAAAGGACTTAAATGAAAGGCAACATACATATCTAAGGCTTTATGAATAAAGACAGTTTACAGATATCGTTTAGAATTATAAGAAGGAGTGGTTCCACTCTACCCTATAAAGAAATACCTACTTGGAATGTTGTGCCCTCTTTATGGAAAATTTCTTCACAGAACCCAATATCTTTAACGTAGTGCCATAGCAATTTATATTTGATATTATATATGCGATTGGCAATTTATCACAGGACTTTGTTACCTGAGATGTTCAATTATCTGGTCTCCTTTCTCATACGTCAAGTTATTTATTGGAGAGTTCCATGAGAACTAGATTAGCTCTAAACTCTGTATACCCAGTATACTGTTTAAATTTTTCCTCAAAGTAAGCCATATAAAATTTGTAATTTTTATTTAGGTCCACGAGACAACACAATAGGAAAATAACAATTCAGTATAATTTATTGCCATTGTATCCCATTGTGTTATGGTAAGAAAGACTTTATTTACAAGACTTCATCTCATACAAGGCCAAAAAAAAAGGAAAAAATTAAAATTCTTATGGCAAATATTGCATTACATGAGCAATGCCAAGTTTCTAACACAAATATCAACTCAAATAAATGTTAAACTTAAATTCGAAATCTTTTTGGAACATTATGTTCCGTGTATGTATTTGGACCAATGCAACATGTTAGTTGTAAGACACTCTATGGTAAAATAAAGCATTTGTGGGCATCTATATTAAATAAGTAAAAAGAAATAAAAATAAAGAAATTCAATATAACGTTTTTAAAATAAAATAAAATAAAAATAAAACAAAAAAGCTTTATCATAGTTTAGATCTCTTAAAATATTGAATTTCTAAAAGAAATTTTTAAGAAAGTGTGTGTAAGATGTCGTTAAAACCTGTTACAATTTGTCTACTGGGTATTTTCCTATACTTGTATTTTAAACATGCCACAATATGCACGAACAATGGTTGTAATTCTTTTTTGTTTGAGATTATAATTTAATGAACAACATTTGGAAGCTGGAATGTTTGAAAAAAAAGAACAGAAAAACAAGAGCAGATAGATAAATTCAAGAACATCTAATAACTATTACAAAGTAGTGCTTGGTACTAAACCTATACTGACAATTCATTCAAATGATAATCTATTTTAGCATGCGATTTAATATAGTGATTCTTTCATTATTTTCAAAGAATTTAAATTTTAATTTTTTACATTACGTTACATTACTTGGTTTTTGTTTTTGCCAAGAAAATATAAATTAACTCTTTGATATTATTTTTTCGTTATTTTTATTGTTGTTATGGTTGTAGCCGTTCTAAGTATTTAACTATTTGGGTAAATATTTAATAATTGTTTTGTATTATTAACAATTTGTTTAACTTAAAAGTCCATTTATCTTGTTCATCTTGCAACACAACAGAGTCATTGTGTACTTAAAAACTTTAAGTAAAACAAATTGTTTTCTTAACACTTGGTTTTACTTACTACATACATATACTTTCTTTTTATTTTATATGTTGTTATTTTTTCTCTTTTTTTTCTTTTTTGTCTTCAACAAGTTTCTTTGACATCCCAAATGAATTTTATTTTCTTGAAAAATAATTTATCTTTTTTTGAGTTTTCCCTTTTTGGTTAAGAAATGTATATATATGTACCAGGGTGGACGACGTATAGCAAAAACATAATCTTCAAAGAATTCTAAGAAAACTTTCCCAGGAAACCGTGTGTCTAAAATCAAAACCTAGGTCCCGCTCAGCGACATAAATATTCGCAAACATACATTAAATTGTAATCTGAAATACTTAAGATTTTTCCATCGCTGGTAGGGAACTAATTTAAATTGGGAAGTAATTTTATTTAGCTAGGTTTTAATTTTAGACCCCTGGTTTCTTAGGGTAATATTCTTAGAATTTTCCTTTTTCGCATTTTTTTCACCGAAACAATTTGACCTATATAATGGTAACCCTCGATTTACGCAATACTTCATTTACGCGATTTCATTATGAGGCGATTCAATAATAATGCGTGATTTTATTTTATGCGAACTTATTAAAACGTGTTAAACCAGGGCAAGTTTAAATGTACAGAAAAAAAGTGAAAATATGCGTTTGAAAAAGCACGATAAAATCAGAAAATTTACCAAGAAATATGCATACATAAATATTAGTTATAAAGTATAAATATGTAAATTTCTCAACTTAAACTTTAAATAGTTTTCAATATTTTATTAAAAACTTCAAATAAATTAAAAATATACGTTTCCAAACTTTCAAAATCAAAGTTTCAGGGCTGTTGCTAAGTCTAAATTTTTAAATTTAAAATTATAAACGAAGTATTCAGAAAATGTTTAAAATAATATCAAAATCAGTTAATCAAATACCGAAAAGT
Source organism: Protocalliphora azurea (assembly GCA_932274085.1). Taxonomy (NCBI): domain Eukaryota; kingdom Metazoa; phylum Arthropoda; class Insecta; order Diptera; family Calliphoridae; genus Protocalliphora; species Protocalliphora azurea. The sequence goes on along the minus strand of OW026519.1, from coordinate 108,357,605 downwards.
TACTAAAAAAATATTATTTTTGTTAAGAAAACTAATTTGTATATTCATTATATGCAAATTTATGGAAAGATTTAAAAAATTAATCTTTTATAAAATACTAGAAAAATATGCAAAAGCTTACTTTCAAGTGGAAAGCTTGAAAAACTTTCCCTGACAATGACAAAACCTTAAATTGCGCGATATACTGTACTGTGTTAAAAAAAATGTATTAAAAATTTTATTATTTTAGGAAAGTGTTATAAAAATTGGTTCGATTGGAAAGGGGTAATATCTAACATAGGTAACAAAATCTTAAAATTTAAATGAATCTTCAATAAGAACAATCCAAAAAAATATCCGCTACTAACAAGCCAAAATGTGCTCTCAATACGATACAATTTATTAGAACAACATTTAAAATAAATAGAACTGGATAAGCAAACTTTACAAACGAAACAAAAATATGATTAAATAATATGATGAAAGCGAAACCTGTAATATAAATTATGGGCTAACAATGGCATTTTCATGCATTTTATTGATTTAAAGAGAAACTTCATCAAGCGATTTAAATGTCGCTGAATAATTTCCATATTATTTTAATCTAATTTAGTTACTAAAGAACGGTTGATGTCACCATCAAAAAGTATTTAAGGTCGACGAAACTGGTTTGGTATGGAAACTGATGCCAAAAGTTTTTAAGTGTTAGAAAAATTTTTCATACACAGAATATTTGGCACCATATAATTAATATTTTAATCAGCAAGAAATATAAATATAAAACAATAATTTAATATGTTTTAATTTATCACGATTTCAGATCCCAAACTAACATTTTTCATTTTATTAGCGTAAATAAAAGGTAACCTTTATGACGAATTTCAAAAATTTTCGAAATTCTTTGAAGCCGCATGTTTGTTCAAAATATCACATAAACAGAATTTTTGAATAAATGACACTTCCGAGTCAAAGAGGTGTTAATTAATTTAAAAATGCATAAATTTTATGCTCTTTCTAAAATTTTTACCAAATTTTCAAATTTTGTCCCCCTTTTTTGGACCTAGATATGACTTTATATCATCGAAAAGTATCTGTAAAACATCTGAAATTTTAGGAAACATCATTTATACCGGCTACAGCGGCAATCCTCTCCACATTTCAATTTTCTGAAAACTACCGCGAAGTATAAATTACGTTAATAATGATGTTAAATGAAAGTATTTTATTTGCTTAATATTAAAATTCAGATGGCGTCAAAATATAAGAACTTATTATTAACCTCAAAAATCAGCTCCACATATTTCGTAATATAGTTCCAATTTTAAAATAATAAGAACTATTTGCGATATAAGCTTATCGTTATAAGATACATGTTTAAAATTTTACGAAAATTCACAAAAAAAAAAAAAAAATAATAATAATAAATAAAATCGCGGTTTTTGTATGGACTATATTTTTCAAACCGGTATTGATATTCATTTGATTTTTTCAGCAAAATATCCCAAAATATGTCTATTGTTACCCACAATTTTTAGATATTTTTGACCAGTAAACATTTTTTACGAAATTGTGCAAAAAATAAAATAAAGTTTTCTTTCTTTCCAGTCTACTTATTAAATAATATAGATGCAGTAATAGTTTTGAAATGTACATTAGAAGTTCTCTGAATTTGGGTTATTTTGGATGCGATAAATCAATTATTTTTTAAGATTTTTTATTAAGTTATATATATATATATTAGACCTTTCACGCAGTAGGGTACCCAAATTATTAGATTTTTTCATTGTTCGAATAAAACGAATAATTCGAATAAAGCATTTTGGTTTACTCAAATTATTCTATCACATATTAAAGATTATTTGAATTGTTTCAATAATTCCAAATATAAAATAAAGAAGTTAAAATTTTGTAAATTTTATTGTAAAAGGAAAACAAAAACAATTTAAAAGTTAATAATTCTTTGTAAATATAATTTGTTTGTGCCAAACAGTATTTCCAGTTTAGACTTTTTAACGCTAAATCTATCCCTTTTATTTTGCTCTTAGCCTCAAACTTTTCGTTTTAGCTTCTAGCCTTTTTTTAGCCTGTTTTATTATTAAAATTGCTTAAAAATGCTAAAATATTAGTATTTCAACAACGAAGAAAATAATTTCTTATTATCTATTACTAATTTTATTTTTACAGGATCATTCACTTAAGCATTTTTGCGTATTTATTCACGCAAAAAATCTGTATTATTTATATTTAACAAAAATTTTCCTCTGCGGCACTTGATTATCCAAATCAAAAACAACTAATGTTAATATCATTAACTATAGAAATTATTTATATATTTATATATAATATTAGGTATCTTTTTTTTTTTTGTCGATTTTTCGTTTGGAGCACTTTACTATTTTATTTATAAATTTGTTACAAAATCTTTAAGAAATATTAAAAAAAACATAAGAAAAAATATAAGTTTTTAAATCAAAGAAAAACTTTTTACTTTCTTTGGCTTTATTTTTTGGGACATTTAACCGTTTTTTGACCTTTTTTAAAGTTGAATATAGCCTTTTTTTCTCAGCTCCTGTCAACACTGGTGCCAAACACAAAAATAAAAAAGAAAATTAAATTAACAATTATTAATACAATGAATAGAGATCGACTTGTGTTAATACATAATATATAAATATATATAAAATATATTTAATGACTTAAAATAATTCTAAAAAAAAGAATAGCATTTTAATGACTTGATTAATCCGATTTCACTCTTTAGTTTTTATAAAATTTAATTTTGAAAAGGCTCTTTCACTGATTGGTGAAATTTTAAAATTGCATTGAGGAGCATTCCAACTTGTCCGTTATCTTCTTCATTTTGCTTATATATAAAAAATCGTATTATAGTTTTTTTTTGAACTTTTTAAATTTAGTATACTTTCAGTTGTTGCATTCTACTCCAAAAGCAAATCACCATTATATGGTTCAAAAGATTCCTTCATTTACATAGTTCCACGCGATTTATTTCTCTTCCGAATAATCCTTCAAATATCTCATTTCTAAACTCTTTAGTTTCTGTTTTGGAGGTCTACTTTAAATAGTTGGAGCTGGTTAGGCATGTTCCGAAATTTAAATGTATTTAAAACTTTTAAACGTTCTTCATGAACACGATGTTTTAAATGTGCGACTAATTCTTTAGACAAAGAATTGCTAATCTTTTATAATTTCTTTTATTAAAAATAATATAATACCTTCAAATTCAATTATATTACCGAATCTTTACTCAGTTCATTGATGCCCACAACAGATGATTTCAAGGTATTATATTAGTTGCTTAAATGATGTATAAATCACTATCTGAGAGGTGTGGGTAATTTTTAATCAGATAATAAATACATTATTGAAGTATTTATGAATTCTGAGAAAATTTGACACCATGCTAAATAAAGATGAGCATCAATGTATAACATCTTGTGTTAGTCTTTCTTGATGCGAAACATAAAATTTATTGAAAATTTGCAACCTCATTTCTTGAAAAATTTAAGTTTATATGTTGATTCTAAAATTATTGAGTCTTTATTTTCTTTTATTTTTAATTGTTCAAGTCCGAAACTAAATTATCTAAATGATTTGTTTTTAGAATTATAACTTCTTGATGTAAAGTTTATGCAATTATAAAAAGAGACCACTTAGTTTCTGTTATTGAATGGCGACATTTATTTTCAATAACTTGGCGGATTTTCGAATCAATAGATCTTACTTTCTTTTCAGAATAAAAATTGTCAAAATAACTCCATATTTTAGTTGTGTAAATAACAAGCAAATATTTAAATTGAAAAATTTAAATTCAAATAGTTTTAAAATATTATATATTTACACAAATAGTTAAAAAATGAAGTATAATTTCAAAAATGAAAAATATTCGCTTTGTTCAATATTCAACATTAAAATATTCGAATTATTCGTTATTCGAAAAGTTGCACTTTTAAATTCTTCGAACAATTATTCATATCAAATTGTTCGAATTATTCGAAAGAACATTATTCGAATGAATACCCTAACACAAGAGTTCCCATCTCTTCATACTTCACGGACCCTTTTAATTTTTAGTATAGTAGAAATAAAAAATATTAAAAAATCAAAAGGTATTTATTTTACACAAAATTGCTTTACCATAGTTTTTTTATTTATTAAATATAAAACCTTTTACAACTCATAAACAACTAAAAAATATTATACGTATGTAATAAAATATCTATATTTTTAGTAATTTTTTAGTATGAAGAGAAAATTCAAATGTTTTTCCATTTTTCATATTCAAAAGTGATCTAAATTTGGATTTTAGGAACTATAGGGCAGAAAAACTTGTTTTACATAAATATGTAGATACAAATAGTACAAACGGTAAAAGCGTGTCAACTTTGTAATATTTTAAACAAAAATATTCAACCAACATGGATTTAAAGTCAGCTTTGGCACACGAATTATTTTTTAGTTCAATTGCTTATTCTTAAAAAAATATCGGGTGTGTCATCAATAGCAATGTTGAGTGGCAAGAATTGGTCTTAAACTCCGGATAGTATCGGGAAAATTTATTGTGAAGTGTATCCAAGTATATTATTATACTTTTCATATGGTCATTTTGAACTTCAGATGAATCCAAGATATCTTTCAGTAGTGGAAATAAGGAATATTTTAGTAGAGGGGATTAAAGATGTATTTTCCATAAAGAAATTTTGCATATAAAAGCACTTATTGAATCTAAATTAATTAATGTATGTACTTGTCTGCTTTGTACTTTAATATTAAGATTGTTTAATATTTCGAAAAATTTAGAGATAGAAGCAAAATAATATATAAAAAAGTTTCCTGTAAATTAAAAAAAAATCTTCACTTTTGTATGAAAGGAAAATATTTATTTCTGTCTTCAATTCGCCTTATCTAACAAAATCTTTAATACCTCAAGACATGAGTTTATAAACTCAAATGATAAATATTAATTTTCACTAAATTTTATGCATAAAATAAAAATAGCATATTATTTCAAATAAACGCTTAAAGAAATTTTCTCAAAGAGAAAAAATTAACCATTTTTCATTTTCATAAAAGCAGACTATAAAACAAAATATAACGAAAAGGAAATAAAATAAAAGAAAAGAAAAAATAACATTTTATTAAAAAAGCATAGGTAGAATATATTAAAACTTTCCATAAACAAATGAATTTGGCTGGAACTTTACAATAATATTTTTAATATAGGTAATAAAAACCTGGTAGAGAAAAAGGTAACGAAATAAAAATAATAATAAAAAACTTACGAAATAAACCACAATAGCTTAACAGTACAAATAAATACAAACAACCAGGTAAAAACTAACAAAATCAAATTATCAGCTTAAGCCAGTTCCCACCCTCTAGGAATATTAATCAGCCTGTATTACATTTTAGTTCGAGTCAATGTATGTTAATATTTCATAGAAGGACAGATTGATATATAATTGCTTATATCTGTAATCAATAATACTTTAATTATGAGTTTAATTTATAGGGAGAAAAGGAAAAACTAAAAAGAAAAAAATACTCGTAATAAAATCACCACAAAATGTTTCAAATTTCATTACACCTTAATGAAGAAAAATTTTAAATTACATGCAAATTCATTTACCTAATTTTGTTGCTAAGTTTGAGCTGCCATGTAACTAGATGACTGATTGAACGTTTTGGCAAATGTGTGAAAGTCTTTATAGGAGGAAATTTATTATCTCGTTACTGGCAGCCAATAAAATACATGCTTATGGAAAAATAAATTTTATTAAAAATAAATATTAATATTCTTAGTTGGCACAGTGGATTGAATTTATAAATACAGCGATAAATATACAGAGTGTATTACAAAATTATACTTGAAAAATAGCCTTATTTTATTGGTAGATCTTCATAAAGACACCACAGAACTATTTGAAAAAAAATTTATTTAGATAAACAAAACTAAAATGGATGCCGAATAAAATAATCTTCGTGTTATCTTAACATTAAACAAAAAGTCGATTTTGACTTCTCGTTTTGTTTCAAAAAAAAAAAAATTCTATATTTCTTTCCTAACCGTTTCTGAATACTTGTCTTTTGAAATACATTAAAAATATATTTTTTTATTTGTAAAATTTTGAAAAACACAGTCTAATTATGTTTTTGTAAAAGACATAGCCATATTTTATATTCATTAATTGTTCTGAACTAGACTAATGGAGATAATCAGAATGAATTTTCATTATATTACCTTAAAATGTATTAGAAATTACAAGGTATTAGAAAATGTTTCTCTTATACTACTAAAAATTAATTCAAGCTTAAATATCTTTCACCTTTTTATTTCTCTCGTCAAACTCTATATAAAAATATTCGAAATCGGCCTCAATTTGTAAAAGTTACGAGTTCTTAAAACTTGTTCATGCTCGAGGTGCTTAACTTGTAGCTCATCCCGAATTATAGTAATGTGACTACAATATCCTCCTCTACAACTTTCTTATACATTTCAATTCGACCATATTAGCAGTTTAAGAGATACGGATTTATTATTCATTTATTTACGATCGGCCCCATTGTGCATCATTTAAAATGCTACGTTCTTATTTCAGAGTATGGTTTCAGGGACGTATACGAAAAATATATAGACAATTAAAGTAAGTCGTAAGAAGTGAAATAAGTTCAAAAATTCTTGACAGATTTCAAAAACTAAATCTTGTTGTACTTTAAAGTAATATCGTTAAACGGGAAGAATAATAAAATGATAAGAAATAGAAGCTTAATTGGGAAAAAAACCTGGACAAAAAAAAAAACACTTTTAATTTTTGATCACATTGGACCAATTTTGAACTACACATATTTATATCATCTGCTAAACACAGTAACTAGTTTAAACGACAAAAAGTAAAAAAATAGCTAAAATTTTAACAAGAATTAAATATACATATGTAAGTACATATACATATATATATATATATATATATATATATATATATATATATATATATATATATATATATACGTATGTGCTATAAAACACTTGTAAGCAACTATATAAATTGATAATGTAGAAAAATAAGCACGTTTAAGTAATTTTGACAGACTGACTTACTTCTCCTACTGCAACTACTTCTGGTGTCAGATAGAATCCGTATAGTCATGTAGACGTATTCTAAGGCTTGCATGTACGATGTATATATATTTCACTACAGGCTTTTGAATTTATTGCTTTTGTTGTTATTTATTTTTTTTTTTGATTTTCCATCAAAAAAATGTTCTTCTTATTTTCTTAGTCCTCTCTATACAACTGCTTCCTCTTTAGTTTCTCCTGCTGGCTTCCGTGACATCTTCATTGACGTCGTCAACATCATTGTGATATGAAGTATGAGTATTAACAACATTTACAAAATCAATACAAATCCAAGTCATTAAATGAAATATGGAACTTGTTTTTCGTCTTACGAATATAAAATAAAATAAGTAAGAAAGATATAGTCGGTCAAACCCGGCCATACTAAATCCTACACCATTGTGCAAATGCATCAAAATTCATGGAGGGGTCATGTATTAAACCTGTGGCCAATTGCCGACTTATACTTTTACTAAATGTAAAATAATACTAACATTTATATGACTTTATGCACCTTAAGGTAGTTCCCGAAAGTGGGCTTGTATACTATATATATATAAAACTTATTTGTGTCGAATATTAACTAGATACTAACATTTGTATGCGATTTATATACGTTGAAATGATTTTCGAAAGGAGGGTTTATATGGGTGCAATGATCAATCCGATCTTCATGGATTTGGCAAAAAGATTGATATTTCCTTACACCGAACTGTATGGTATGCATGTTATACTTTGAAGTGGGAGCCGGAAGATTTTTTCTGTGCGTTGCAAATATGAACACAAACGCATAATATCTCAACCACTTATAGTGGTGTAGGGTATAAACAGAACAAGTATAACAATACATCAGTATTCCTTACAAATAGGAATTGTAGTAAGAGAAAACAAGAAATATTAAGTTCCCCAAATTGACAACAGTTTTATGAATAATTTTCCACTATGATAAAGAAGAAAAAGTAATTTTTTAAGGACTGAATTCAATTTTCTTTCCCTTGTTTTTCTGTTTATAAATGCTGATTGATTACTTTTTGTTTATAACTCATTTAGTTTTTGAAGAAATCGGTTTTCAACTATTTCGAATAGTTGGAATTTTGAAAAAAACCGGTTGCCGTTTTTGAATGCCGAAAAAACGTTTAATTTGTTTTTTTTTTTTTCATAAGTAAATATTTCCATCAAAAGACTATATTTCTCTAAAAAACTAAACAAATCTTACAATATTCAAGTTAAAATTTATTAAATATAATTATTTTAAGAAACAAATTCTATGTTTAATATAATATGTACAGAAATTAATTTCTTCGAAATCTATTTTGTAGGTACACCTCTTTCAAATACTGTTCCCTTAAAAAAAAAAAAAAAAAAAAAATGAAGTAAACTATTTTTAAAAATCGTCAACAAAAATTCAAAGCAATGGAACATGAAAATTTCCAAATTAGGGTTTTTGATGGAATATACTGTGATCACCAATTTTCAGAATTATATATTCAAAAATAATGATTATATTTATTTACGAAATTCGAGACAAGGTAACAACAAGTGCACGATTTTGATAAATCAAAAGAATATTACATTTTTTTAAACGAGTTTAGGTTTAATGTAAATTACCAAAGATGTGAAAGCTATTCAAAATTTTAAAAAAGAAACATTTTCTTCTTGTTAGACAGAAAAAAAATTACCAATCACCAAATATACTCGTATTAGTAAATAATTAGTAAATGCTTAAAAACTTCTCACAAAAATTATTATATCAATATTGAAATAAAATTTGAGGTGGGTCAAATCGATCAAAATCTTGAAAATGATGACTTTTACTACGCTTATATCTTGTTAAGTTCGACAGTTCAATATCCTTTCCAAAAATATAATAGTTATTAAAATAAAATTACCATAAAGCACTTAGTTTTCAATCAAATATAACCCGGTCAAATAAAGCCACAATCAAAATTTGAGGGAGAAAGACGAAAGTTAGCATATATTTTATCTTAACGATTTATAGATTCTGTAAATAATTTTATGATCTATTGATGTTGTAATAGTATCAAAGTATGTAAGTTGTATGCAAAACAACATATTTTTGTGACCGTGAATATCTCACATATATCACACGTGATTATCGCAAAATTTTAACAAGGTGACCGCTGAGTTTCATTTCTCTCCACAAAGAAATACAAAGTATTAGTATTTCTTAGTTTTTTGCTATTTAAAAATTTATAGGGGGTGATACCAGAATTTGAAAACCACGTTTTTCCCCATACAAAGGAGGGATACCCAAATACATATGTATTACCTTAACATGCAAAAAAGTCAAATAAGTACATAATTACATATCGCTGGCTTAATATAGAAAAGACGTATCTTGATTTCTTTTATTATTTTTATTTATTTTTTTTTTTTTTTGAAATAGCATTTTTAATGTTTTCTGATATACCAAAATCTAATACACGTCTCTTAAATATTGAGTGCACTATTACTGTAAATGACGGAATTATAGGCATTTAGAATAAAAACTTCTACCTATTTCAATTATATTTTGAAAGAAAGAGCCCTAACTCATTTGAAGTTTAATTTATTATTTTCACGTCCTTTAAGAAATTTCCTAAAATTTATAATGAAAATAAGTTTTCGAAACTTTCACATATCAGAATATTATTTGTTCTTGTATTGGAAAGTTCTTATATTAAAGTTTTTAATAAAGAAAATTGTACAAAAGACTCAAATAATGTTCGAAAGGGCATCTTTTCTTTCAAAAAAAAAAAAAAGCCGAATGGAAGGTGAGCAATATGTGAGTGTTTGTAAAAGTGCTCTTTTAAATAAGCCGTCTATGGAAGCCATATTCATCATTCATCAAAAACATTATCTCAAATTTCAAGAAGTACTGGAGAAGCCATAATAAATATGCTTCGAGCATTTGGATATGAGTCATCGGGAATAATTTGTTTCAAAATTAATATAATTGATGAATACGAGTTACACACTAAAGATAGAAATCTGCTATTGATTATATTTTCCCCGATTATATTTTTAAAGTAAAAATAGCTTTATTTAAAAAAATGGGATGATGGAAAAATTAAAAATTTTTTTTTTTTAATTTGTGAAACATCAATTTTTGTTAATTACAAATTCAATTCTAGCATTATTTTATTCCAATTTTAAATTACTGAAAAAGCCCTAGCTTTACATTTATCTTCAAAAAAAAAACTTCAGTAACAAAAAGCCCTGTCTAAGATAACTTCGTAAAGAGTAGAAAAACCAAAACTAAAAGTCAGCCCTCATTTCACTCCATGTTTAGAATTGAAACTGCATACAATTTTTTTTTGTATCAGAAATTTTTTAAGTTTTATTAAATTTTTTCCTTCTCCTGTGAAATTGCGAATAGTCGAGATAAGCTGCAAGCGACACCATTTCAATCAGCGAATTTATCATATTAGAATAGAACACTTATAACTCTTTTTAAGAACTAGTATAATATTATTCAAATTATTGAAATATTTCAACCCTCTTGGAAATCTGTCTATTAAGTAATATACAGTTGCGAATATAAAAAACACAACGGTAGGCTACGTAACTTTTAACGTTTTGATTAGAGTTATTAAATTGGCAAATTCTATTATGATTTTATTCTTAGCGGTCTTATCCATTTTGTTAAAAAAAAAAATGCAACTCTAAAAACTCAAAGGAATTTTTTTTTTAATTTTGATCAAAATAATTACTGAAAAAAGGTGAAAGTTTTAATTTAATTGCATTACTATCAATTAGTACCAGTACATATATATTTAAGGTCATTTTAACTTCAAAAGATATTAAAAATTTTAATAAACACAATTTTCTCCATTATTTGTAAGAATTTTGGAATATTTTAGAATAATATGGGCGATTCATAAAAATTATCTTAGAAACACAATATTGAATTTATCCCCTAATAGTTTTGGAAGTTGAAAAGAAAAAATATCCTTTTATTGCCACATTGAAGCCGCCACGGCGGCTTGTCTTTTTGGAAAAATATTTCCTTGATGTATAGCTCATACGTAGTAGAGAAAATCCCGTCATGTTACACTCTAGGATAGCTTCGGTTCTAGAGAGCGTAACAGTTTGGCAGGTATATATAGGTGCACCATTGCCTGGACTTGTCTGGGGTCTATAATGGGAGAAAAGGACCTTCGGGGCCTGACCAGAGACTTAACACAATCTGGTACCACGGGAGCCAGTAGCCCCTGGTGCGGCAACACTGATTTGTCGGTGTTGTCGCACTGGACTGGCTGTTGGAGAGGCCCTTCGGGGAGTCGCGTGGTGGTTGTTGGTTTGGACCTAAACCGCAGGAAGAGTCCCGATGTGGTGTTGCATATATATATATATATATATATATATATATATATATATATCTAGATATATATTTATTATATAAAAGATGGTTAACTATGAGCCCTAGGATGGAAAATTTTTTTGGAATTACTGTCATATGGTAGCAAAATCCAAAAATAATAATAATTTTAAAATCGATTAAAAGCTCTAATTAAGCATGGTTCAGTGTGTAACTCTCCGATTGAAATTTTTCGTTCTCTTATAGAAGCCATATTAAGGAGATAATATTCTAGGGTATTCAAATTAAAGCAAACAACCGTTCGATTAAATTAAAGTCAATAATTTCGAGTAAAAGTTTATTTGAGAAAATTATCTCGAGTAAAAAAATATTATAAAAATTTCCTTCCTTTACCAGTTTTAAAGATGTTTTAGTTTAAGTTTTTTGAAAAGTTATAGAAAGTTTAAAAACCTAAGGATTTAGTATGCCGCCAAATGACAAGATGTTGGACTTGATTTGAAAAAATCAAGTTGATAGTTCTACGAATGACAATGCAGCTGATATGTCAAAGTATGGAGCTGATATACCAATAGAGACTCAACCTAGTATAGGGGATATGATAATGATGACTTGGATAAAACTTGTGATATAGAAGCAATTTTGACTTAAATTTTGGTAAAGCAGTAAAGTTATACTTTTTATTAATAATAACTGAACTTCTTTATCTAAAATAATTCAGAGTTTTTTTCGAATTCATAAATGTGCTTTATTGAATTTTAATTTATCCATTAAAAATGATATTCGAAATAATTTAGGTGATACTCTTAAATTAATTGATTTAACTACCAAAGAATTATGTAAATATATAGAAACAATGGCTTTATAAAGACAAAAATATACTCAAATTTTAATTACATATTGTTTTTCAAAGACTATTTCAGAAGTCATTTAAGCCATTATTGTAAATTAAGTTATCTCAATTAATGAAGACATTTTTTTTGGCGTTTTAAAAGATTTTTATGTTTTATTAAAATGAACTGTTAACATTTTTATTTTCTTGTTTTATTTTTTAATACACACCAGAAAACAACCAAAAATTTAGGGTAATTTACTCGAATAACTCGAGAAATTTAAAAACTTTATTCGATTGTTCGATAAATTTAAAAATAGCATTTTCGAGTTATTTGATTATAATATAATAACAAAGAACGTAACATTATTTCAACATTAGGCGATGCCCTGAAAACGTTCATCGCAGTCACAGAAAACTTTTAAGGAAACCATAAGTTTCTGCAATATGTTACATTATTTAAAGCTTATTATAAGATATGATACAAGTCTTTTATAATAAATTTTTTTGTGTCCGTACTAAGACTTTTTATCCAAAAAACATAGTATCAATGACCATTCAGGTCGAAGCACGATTCTTTCAATACATCACAGTTTTTGAGGAACGATATTAAACTCAGTTTATAAATAAATTGTTCATATGTTTTAAGACAAAGTATTTTATTTTATGTTTATTTGGAACATACTTTCTGGGGCAAAAGTGAAAAATGTACGTAAAGTTTAAGTAAGTAATTAGGGGTATGCAGTAATTCCCATCGCTTTACATCAGAATGCGTTAATAGTATTCTTTTCAATAGGTTTTCTCATTCAGAATGTGTCGTTCTGTTGGAAAGTAAACAAAACAATTTTTTGATGCGCAAGGCTCAATACTAGGACCTTTATTGTTCTCCCTTTAAGCTAATGATCTACCTCAACAATTATCACACAGTATGATACATGTATGTATGCTGACAATGTGTATATTAGTAGTATATATTAGTAGTTCTGTAAGGAATGTTGAAAAGTTGAACGGGGATTTGAATAAGATTCATCGCTGAATCTTACATTTGGCGTAATCCTCAAAAATCGAAGTGCTTCATTATACATAAAAAAACTCAACCTAATCCAAGCTATAACATATTGATAAATAATCAGACTATTGAAATTGTTCACAAAGTATATTGTTCAATCTTGGTATATTGTTCAATAATAACTTAACTTGGTTAAGCCACATAGACTTAGTGACTCAATATTTTACACTACCTAGAATAAGAAAACTTCTTGCAAAAGCATATTTAATTCCAGATTTGATATACATACAACATACATATATACATATTTGATATACATACATTCTGTATGTTTATTTTTGTAAAAATTTTAACTCAAACGATTTTTTGAAATGTCAGTCGTATTACACAGTGCAACAAGAAAAAATTGCTTCAATAATTCCAACGCGAAATAAAATCACATGATTTGCCTAGGGTTTTTCAAAGTTGGTTCCAATTTCATTTTTATGGCCTTTTGAAGTCCAAATATTTCAGAGGCCTTTTTTTCAAAATGAAACTTGGCACATATGTATGTCATTGGAGGAAGTATTGATCAAGTGCCAAATTTTCTTTTCCTTGTGTATCCCAAATTTTATGTAAATTGTGTTAGTAGCATCATGAAAGTCATAAAATTTATTTTTGCTACATCCAACTTATACTTAACCAATTGTTTTCACCACAAAATACTCTATATGGGGATTTCTTCAAAGTCGTTTACTTTTGCGGTTAAAAAAATGTTTATTTTTTTTTTAATGGCATATCAACGCTATTTAGTATCGATATTAGCTGGCTTCAATGCAACATAAATCTATTTGCATGAATAACTTTTAGCGAACGGAGCACGGCGGCTCAGAAATTAATTTCATTGGCCAAAATTTTAATACCATTCAATAGTAAATAGGTGGCAAAAAAAAATTAGATAAAAATATTGATAATTGTGGACGTGGCATGCTGTTGAAAGCAAATATTTTATGTTATTTTATAAAAAAAATTATCATTACTCGCAAACTATTATCGATAATTGGCTGCATTTTTTTGCTATGTTGGTAGTAATGGTATGATGTGTTACTGTACCATTTACACCTACTGTGTTATTAAATGTTTTCTCAGGTACTATATTTTAGTCAAATTTTAATTTTAGTGGAATAGAACTTTTGAGGGTCAAAAGGAATTAAACAAATTTTACTACCAGGAAAAGGGCGAAAGTGCCCTCTTTGGCACCAAATATACTTTTTTGTCTACCTGAATCCATTTGTAGAACACCTTTTCCATTTGAATGAAATTACTCCCAAAATTTTTTTGTGGAACACATGCTAAAAATCAGTTATGATTTGGATTTTAAACCTACAGGATCAGTAAGAAATAACGATATCAATATGGAGTTAAGAATTTTAAAAAAGAAACATGTTCAGGAGAAATTTCCCAAATATGGGTTGATTATAGATCAACCAAAACAAGGATCAGGCAATACGAATGATAGAAACATAGCAAGAAGGCTCTTTTCAGATCCCGAATAACATCTGAAATAACACGTGTTGATATAAATCTTATTTCAAGATTTAAAACAATTATCGATGTACATGTGCACAATGAACAAATTGATGCTAGAAAATTTGGTGATTATATGAAGGAAACCGCACGAATATATAAAACCAAATACCCATAAAGAAATTTGTCTGCAACAGTTCACAAAGTCCTTTATCATGGAGAAAGTGTCATTAAGGATAATTTAGTAACACTTGGAGATCTAACAGAGGAAGTTAATAAAAAAGGAATAATTACAGATTTTATAGAGAGAAAAATACCAGGAAAATGTCATGAAATTTTACAAATGAAGATCTATTTAATATATTACTGGCAACGTCAGATCCGCTCATCTCTAGCATTCGAAGTCAATGGAAAGTAGAACATCGGGACTTAAATGAAGAAGCAAAAGGGCTGCTAGAGGAGAGAAATAACATAAAACTAAATATGGAATATTTGCAGGCTATTTGCCAACCGAATGAATAATAATTATAATTTTCTTTTATTGTTATTTAAGTAAAAAATAAAATAGACATTAAAAAATTTTTAGTTCTTATAAAAAATAAAAATTTTTGTCCTTAATATTATTTAAATAAAAAGCAAAATAAACATTAAAAAATGCATCCTAAAAACCAGTCCTAGTGGAACCTATTCCAGAATTGATAAACTGGGAACTTGTTCATAAAATTAAGTATTATTATTAAAAAAACATAAGTATTATTAAAATGTGTTTTTTCCTTTATCTGCTTATAACTTTTTTTTATAAGTAAAGCTGATTCAAAAAAGAAGAAATCAGCATTTTCATAGTAGATGCTATAAAGATATTAAAAGTCTCAGCAACTGTTGAACCGAATTCAATGAAATTATAACTGGAGAAGAATTCAAGAAAATATCTCTCCATAAAAAAATTTAAAATATTTAAATCGATTCAAAAGTTACAGAATTTTGGCCGATGAAAAACGATTCTGATCCACTGTGTGGCGTTAGTGTTATGGATGTTTAAGATAAAAAGTAATAAAAAAAAACTTTTTATTATTGAAATATGTTTAAATATCCCTTTGTGTTTAAAACTCCCTTTAGAACATGAAACAAAAATATAGCGTACATAGATCTTTGATATTTTTGTAATTGCATTCAATTCGCTGATCTATTTTTCACATATAAGCACAAAAAAAGATCTTTAAATGATATTATTAAATAAAAAGTTGCATGTATTTATTATATAACTGTAAAATAAAATTTTCAATGACAAAAATACAGTCCAAAAAATGTTAAAAAATTGCATCAAATTAAACGCAACTATTTTTGTGTGTAAATTGATTCCTGTTCCACCTCTTTTTAGAGCAGTTGAACTCCTTTGTTTTGAGATTTGACTATCGTTGATTTAAACTCCAAGAAAGCACCTTGACAAAATCAGTACCAAGATGCTTTTGGAGCTACTCCGGATAGTAATAAGAATAATACTTTTTATTTTTAATGCTATATTACGCCTTGAATAATATCCACCAGAATGGAAGGTCTTGTTAGTTACAATTATACCTAAGCCCGTAAATGATCACACTAAAGTAGAATCCTATAGGCCTATTAGCCTAATGTCTAATATATCAAAGCTGTTTGAGAAGCTATTAATGAAAAAGTTGAAATCAATAGTGAATCGTTTCCATTGTATTCCAACACATCAATTTGGTTTTAGAGAGAAACATAGCACCATAGAACAAACTCACAGACTTTTAAATGTTATATCTAAGACGTTTGAAGAAAAGAAATATTGTTCTGCTCTCTTCATTCACGTTTCTCAAGCCTTCGATAAGGTATGAGCGAAGGATTATTATTTAAAATTAAACAATATTTACCCAAAAATACGTGCAAGCTGCTGGAAAGCTATTTAACTCATCCAAAGTTTATTCTTCAAGTAGGAGACTTTATAAGCTCACCACAGTCCACTGAAGCTGGTGTACCCCAAGGCAGTACACTGGGTCTCCTTTTATATTTAATATACATTTCTGATATCCAAACTAATAGTCGAACCCATATATCAATATTTGCAGATGACACAGCTATTCTCGGCGTTCATGAAAACCTCCAAGAAGCATCTAAACTCTTGCAAGATCATATACTCCCTTTAAAAAAATGGTTGAAGCAAAGGAGTATAAAAGTGAATGAACAGAAATGTATACATATTAGCTTCGCGTTGCGGAGAGATTCGTGCCCCCCAATCCTGATAAATAATCAGATTATACCCCAAAAAACGGAAGTAAAATATCTTGGTATGCATCTAGATCGACGGCTTACGTGGAAATCACATATAGATACAAAATTAACCCAAATGAAGTTTAAACTTCTTCAAATTAACTGGCTTATTGGTAGAAATTCAAAATTAAGTCTATTTATCTATTACTCAATTATAAAGCCAATATGGTGCTATGGTATGTTGAAAAAATTCAAAGACTCCAAAATAAAATACTACGAATGATAACTACAGCTCCCTGGTATGTGAAAAATGAAAACATTCACAAGGGCCTTAATGTTTCTTTTGTCAAAGATGAAATAAGAAAACACGCGGAATCGTATTCGACGAAGCTTGCTCGAAACATAATGAGAAGCGATGGCTACAGCCGTTTGAGAAGAAGGAACACAACAGACCTCCGCCTAAGCTAAACCCGTTGATTACATATAGTTTTTCGTGCGGCGGTGGTTGGACTTAATATAAATTAAGATTTGGAGTTAACATTTGGATACTTATTATTAGTTCATTTAACTTTGTGAAGATTTAATAAATAAATTTAGATGAAAAAAGTTATCCCTGTATAAGTTATTCTAACAGCTGCAAATTGGTATACATTTTTACGAATTTCAATTAGCGCCTTAGGTGAGCCTCGACGATTTATGAAATATTAAAGACATCACGACTCAGATCACTAAAACATTTACGTATGTATTTTTTTTTTTTTTTTTTTTGTTGAAACCTATTTTTCGTTTAATAAAACACGCAAAATTTTAGATAGATTTTAAAGAGTTAAAATAAAAAAGGCACTTCTCAGAGCCACTCACTTCTCCCCAAGTTTGGGATTCTCTTATAGTGCTGCTATAGCGGCCACAATAACAAGATGTATCCTAAACGATTTATAATTAAAAAAGTAATAAACCTTCATTTTTTTATTTTGAAATACTCGAAACGTCCCAAATTTTCCAATTGAAAACTTGAAAAAAATTAAAATTTTGGTTTCACCACTTGTCGGCAATATAATTTAACACTGGTTTACCGGTAGAGAAGTTGGACTGAAATGCTAAAATCCGCATTAACAGAAATGAAAAGAAGATTGAAAAAAAACTTGTTATTTTCAAACACTTTTTTTGGATTTTTTAACTTTGAATGCTTGCTTGTATCACTTGGAACTATTTTAGATCTTGAATTTTTGTAGTTTTACTTCACGAGGTGTTGTTAACATAATTATATAAAAAGTTAATTTAAAATAAATAAATATATATATCGAGTAGTATCGGGTAAACAAATGAAAAGTATTGGGTATTATCGAGTATTCAAAAGTACTAGCATTTGCCAGCACTAGTATATTCCAATCAATCTTTTCATGAAAAGTGGGCATCAAAAGGTAGAGGCATTTAATAATAATTTTACATAATACTTAAGAGAATCTTTGTATCCTAGAAAACAATAAATACCCATAAATACATTATACTAATACTGATTCAAATATTTTTTATTTACTCGTATAATGAAAAAAGTGCTCCAAAATATTGGAAGTTTAAGAGTTCATAATATCGAAATTCGAACTGACTTTACTCAAACCCTTTGGATTTTATTAACTCAGGCAAAATTTGATGATCCAAAATTTGTCGCATAGTGTTATTTCCACTCCATTTGTACGGAATGTTGTACACTCTCATATTCATAAAATATATAAAAAATATACAAAGTACACAGAAGGAGACACGGAAAAACAAATATACAAAGAAGAGCACTTGCTGCCTTCTAATGAAAGACAAGTGTCCTTTAACAATAAAGGAAATATACAGATAAGCAAATGAAAGTGTAGAGGTAAATCAGTCAAAAAACAAAAATATATTCATTACATCAGTGGGTTAATTGTAAATTTTTTGAAATAGTTTATATCAGATAGTCAC
This sequence comes from Protocalliphora azurea, assembly GCA_932274085.1. Taxonomy (NCBI): domain Eukaryota; kingdom Metazoa; phylum Arthropoda; class Insecta; order Diptera; family Calliphoridae; genus Protocalliphora; species Protocalliphora azurea. The sequence goes on along the minus strand of OW026519.1, from coordinate 108,338,647 downwards.
TCGAATCAATCTGGCGTTTTAAAGAGTAATTTTATTTGACTATATCCTACACAATATTTACTGTGTTAGTAAATTGAAATATTTTTAATTTAAGGTCCATTAAAATAAAACCTACGTTTTGTTAATCAATTATACAAATATTTGCATACTATCAACTATTCTAAATTTATATGCAAAAGGCCTAAAAATAAATTCAATTCCTTTTCTTTGCTTAAAACGTTAGAATATTTGGAATTCTCCTGCAATTATTGCGTTACATTCTACAATTTTAAATCCACCTACTATTGTTTCTTATGTAAAAGAAAAAAGAAATGAAATACTTGTGCAACATTTGCATAGAAAACATAAAAGAAATAAACACAGAATTTGTTTTCTTAAATATCATTCCACTTGTATTTTAATATAAATTCAGCAGATTGTAATGGCATTTCATTTCATTCCATTATTTCAGACTTTTGTTTCCTAGATGCACATGGCAGCATTCGGCATTAAGCCAACATTGAGTAAACAAAGAAAAGTGCTTTTACAGGAAAAAAAAATGCAATAAAATCAAGCATAAATTCTTGCCACATTAGAAAAGAAATAAGGGTGAATTTTTGCTTCGTCCTTGCAACAAAAGAAAAAAAAATGTAATGTCACCTGTATTTTGTTGTAAAAGACCAGCTCATAGTGAATACATATATATAGGCTCCTAAGATATATTAATTGCTTTTTACAGTAGTGTGTGTCTTTTTATGTTTTGTAAATACCCTCGTAACATAGTTTTTAAATACTTGAAGAGGTTAGGTTTATGTGAGAGGTCGTCAAAGCCAACAAGTTGCTTAGAGCAGTGTCTGACTGACTGCGTTTTTGTAGAGAAGAAGAAAATAGACTTTGCCATAGAAAACCTAAACACTTCCGTAATAAAGAAAAAACAAAAACAACAAGAGTTTACACATGTTTACATAACTAATGCATAAAGAAATGCTCGTGAGTATTTTTGACGTTTTCAATGTGTATGTAAAAGTGTAATGATATGGGAAACTCTTACAGACGTCAGCAAAAAGAAAAATAAAGTATTTATTTCAATGTTTTCAGATATTGTTTTTTTTTTTCTTTCTTTTTACTTATTTATTAATTTATTTTATTTTTTTCTAGCCAAGAATTCTTTGCATATGTACAGGTCACTGAAATGTGACTTTCCTATTTATAAACATGTATAAGTTTACATGAACTTATGTAAGTAAAGTACATACGGATATATAAAACTTAACAATAAATTTACATTTACTTATGTTTATCCGAGTGAATATGTATGAATGTATATTTGTGTATATAATTTTATCATTTCCATTCATCTCTGGATGAATAAAAAAATAATAAGTAGATTTTATCAACCTCTTGAAAAACATGGAAAAGTACATTAAAACAAAAACTTAATATTTATATTTCATTTCGTTCTTAATCTATTTTAAATAAATAGCTTTATTGCTAGAAAGATAATCATGATGACGTCTGTGTTTTAATAGTGAATAAATACTGTTCATATGTCACAGGAATAGAATAGGCGTGGTAGTTAATTTTCCTTGATAAATTGTTATTTTATTGAATTTGCTTGTCATGACATTTTGACGCGGTTCGTTCATTCATTTATATAAATAAATATTAATATAAACAATTTCTAGGAACTGATCTCCATACCTAAAAGTTGCAAAAGCTTCCTGATAGGAATTCTAAACAAATTTTGGAGACAAAAGAGAAGTCGAAAATTCTTTAGAATTTCTTTTAAAACTACTAAAGCTGTATAATGGACTATGAAATGTTCATATTGGCGGACTTTTTGCAACTTCATTGTTAGTAATTCTATGTGGCAGATGCTAAGAGAAATGTAGGGGATAAGGCATTTTCACATGAGGAGAGAGAATTATTTCAATCATATGAATAAGTGCGTTTGTAAGAGACTTTTTCTCTTCGTTAGAAAACATGATGTGCCAATATTTCACCAATTTACCAATTGGTTTTATTTTTATAACCTTAATTGTAAGCAATAATTTTTCGTGTGCACTCCTTATACTAAAAAAAAAAAAAAATTTATAAAATAGAACAATACAAAAAGCCCTCGCTTTTTCTGATGTACACATTTTGTATCACTTCTTTATGTTACTTGGTTAATTCTTTTATAAAAAGCAATCAATAGATATATAGTAATCTCAAAAGTACATTTAAAATGAAGAAGTAATGTCATGCTGTCATTCTTCGATGTTTTCAACATCAGTCAGGATTAATTGTGAAGAATGTCGGCTTCTCTGATTAATATAAAAGATTAGTACAGAAATTTAAGTTTTGAAGGTGAATACCACAACACGTCTTACAACAAGGTACCTCTGTTATGTAAATTTTTAAACGCGTTCCAGTAATTTGTTTCTCATCCAGACTTAAGACCCATAAAAGGAATGCTCGTTTGTTCTATTTATCTTTCATAGTCAGTATTATTTTTTTGCTTCTGAAAATTCAAATTTCAAAAGAATTCTATTTTGGAGTCGCTTTTTTAGGAATTGTGAGGATAGTATTCAAAAAGTACAAATAGATATATTGCTTACATATCCCTGCTTATCTGTTGTATAATAATAAAAAAGATAATAAAAAAAGTAAAAAAAAAAATTTAAATAAAATATTATTTAAAAAAAGGCACCATTATAATTTGCAAAGGAATACCCATTTAAATAATAAGTAAAATTTGTTAAACTAATTATATCATGTATTTTTTCCGCTGAAATAAGCATAAAGTTTCCCTTTTCAAATTAACAAAAAATAAAAAAAGATCTTTAATATAACACTATGCGACACATTTTCAGTCATCGAATACTACCTCAATAATTCCACCGTGAAATAAAAGTACACCATTGCATAAATAGAATCTCTAAAAAGTTTTACAAAGTTAGTTCGAATTTCGATTTTATGGACTCTTAAATCCTAATATTTTGGAGCACTTTTTTCATTATAAGTAAAAATAAAAAACCTTTAAATCAGTAAATTTAAATGTATTTATGGGTATATTCACTGTTTTATAGAATGCAGAGCTTCTTATCTTACGGAAGATTTTTATTAAATTTCCCTCCCTTTTTATGCCCAGTTTTCATAATGACATTGTGTGCACTATATGGGTAGTCATGATATTCAACCGATATAATTGATTTTTTATACAAATATATATCGCGCATTCTCCGTAAGGAAATATAGAATATAATATTAATAAAAATGCCACGCCCACTTTTTGTGAACAATTCTTTTTTTTTTTTAATTCTAATTTTTTTGCTACTTCCTTGACATTTCAGATAAAATTTTATCTGTGTTGTCTCAACGCCTCTTTTTAACCAACTTTTATTATACTGTGATAACTGTTTTCCACTGTCAAGTTTCATTTTAATCGGACCAGTAGTTTAAACATAAGGTGAAGTTAAATAAAGTAAACAATAGTATGCCAAAAATGAGTGTAAATAGGGTGTGACATCCAATAAAAATTTAGTATAATAATGATAATTGTATATAATACAACAATAATGTACAATAATATTCGGCTTAGATAATTTAAATGTTTTTCTATTTCCAATCGTATGAAAAAAGGGCTTGAAAACTAAAATTCGAACTAATTTTGAAAAATCCTTCAGGCGTTTTGCTAGACAACTGGTACGCTTTTAATTTGCGCTGGAATTGTTGAGGCAATTTTTTCTTGTTGCACTGTGTAATTTGTTTCACCAACAGCATCCTTAGTTTAAACAAAGAAATAAAAATAAATAAATGTTTTTTTATTGTATCTGGAATTATTTCCTATACATAAGTATCTGTATTTTTTTTTTTTTTTATTCATATTTGCTAAAAAAAACACGTGTTTTTTAGTATTCTATAGAAGATATACTGTTCTCTGCTCCTTGATTTTGAATAAAGTTGGTCTAAAGTTTTAAAATTTTTATAAATTTTTGTTGGTAAACTTCATATTTTTTATCTGTTTAAAATTTCTTCTTTTTATTTTAATACTTATAGAATTTTATTCTTACTTTTTATTGTTGGTTAAAAATAAAAAAATAAAAAAAACTGAGGAGAAAAAAAAAACACTTTAATCAGCTTAACGCTTTTAGTGTCAAGTTGAAATTTTTTTATTGTCCATTATTTCGCATCATGGTTTTTTTTTCATTTTTTGTTGAAAATTTTTTTTATTCCAGTTTTTCTCTTTTCTTCGTCAATCATCTTTTCAGTAAATTCACAAGTCACTGTAATGACAGACTTAAACAACTCTAATACTTTAATAATGGGAAAAACGCTGTTTAGGATATTAAAACAAAAAGAGAATATTTAATAAGTCAATGAAGAATGCACAAAATATAATAAGATGATTTTGGTAAAAAAAAATGTAACTAAGAGTTGGATTAAAACTTAATTAAACATTTTAAAATTTTACTTAATTTTTGGAGTATAATAATTTTAAAATTTAATATTTTTTTACTGTTGTAACCTCTCTGTTATTACCGCGATCTTATGATCTCTAACGTTATTTAATAATTTTATGAAACATTATTGATCGATATTTCTTTGAAAATGATCGGAGAGCAATACCGATTGATTATAACTATTTTTTTTTTTTTTTTAAATTGCATCATGCAGAGAATACATTGTTTTGAGCGTAGTCACCACAAACATATTAACATATTTCAAAATTATTTTGTAATATTATAGTCTCTAAAATAATTCATTGTCATAATCAACGAAAATTTGACTACCAATCTATTAAATATATCTAAGGGCTTTATTCAAAAACCGCGATCTCAGGTTTTCTTGAAATTACATTTTTGTTGCCATAATATTCCCTGTAGTAAATTTGCAAATGAAAATTCCTAGTTTTTCAAATTTTATCAACGTTTCTTTATTTCTCTATCTTACAAAATAAGTACTTTATTTTTATATTTGAGTGCAAAACGTTCTATCTCTTTATGCAAATATTTTAGTTTTTGATAATATAAACATAATATATATCATTTCTGATTATTTTATACACGGTGAATATGAATCTAGTCAAAAAATTAAATGGGTTGAATAGTTTTTTAGATATACAATAACAAATATTCACTTTGTGTGGTAGCTACTATCTCTCGTGGAACTTGAAGTAAATTGTTTCCATAAAATCCCGAGACTTTCACTGTACAGTTCCTTAGATACGCGATAATTAAGAATTATCTTGTATGAAGGCTAACAATTTTACTATGGTAAATTGTTGCGAATGGTATGGGAGCTCCCTACCATTCCCAATTGTCGAAGTTGATAAGAAAGTTATTACCAAAAAATGTTAAGACTTTTGTTGTAATAGTTGTTAAGATATGCCATAATTATTATTTTGTTTGTTTGGGTTCCATTATAAAAATAAAGTAGCTGATTTGAATTATATTGCTTTTCAATTTACTTAGTAGTTTAAAAACTTTAAAAATCATACGTTAAGTGGTAATTAATTTCTATATGGTTGTTTTATTTATACATATTGAATATTTTAAAAGCGCAAAACCCTCAAACTCTCACTAAAATTAAAAATATTTCAAAATATTAAAAATATATTATATTTAAGATTTAGTCGACATTTGAAATAAATATTGCAAAAGATTTTTTTTTTTTTTTTGAAATACTTGAAAAATAAGAGAAATTGCTTCCCTGTAAGGCTGTGTTTTTTGAGATAGTATACAGCGGAATGATGCCATGAATAATACGTGATGCACAGTGGGATAGAATCACCAAAAGTGGAGCTTAATTCAGGAAAGATGTATAGTTGCTTTATTTATAATTTTGTTGCTATAACTAGCTCATTAATATATCGAAAAAATACCTTTTGAATTTGTAAATTTTTTTCTTTGCGTAAACTTTTATCCGTACGGCTGTCCTTATATCAAAAACTATAATTTCTGCTAATTTGTAGGTCGAAGTTTTAAAGGTAAATTTATGAAACTTGGTATTTTAGCATATTTTGAGCCAATATTTTAACACAATAAAATCTTAAAAATCATTATTTCACTAACATTTCATATTATAATTTTCCCTATTTAAATAAAATTCATCACAGAGGAGTTTTTTTCTAAGCAGAAATCATACCACAAAATTTCATGAGGAAATGTCCATAGCTTCCCTGTCATGTTAAAGTAAATTCGCAATTACGCTTGCGCATTAAAGTGACTTAATATGACAAAACTTTTCCTACTGTTACTTTTCTACTTGTTTAAAGTATTTTCCGAAAATTAAATAAGTAAGTGAGTAAATAAAATTTTTATTAATTTTTGGAAATTATTCCTTTTTCTTCCGAATTGTAAAAAATCCGCCGAATATTTTTTTTAGATTTTTATACTACACGTATTAAGTAAAAATATAAAATTTTTATTCTCACCCAAGTTCATTTAAAAACTTTTTGATTTTCTATATAAAAGTAAAAATTTAAAAAAATATATATTGAAAAAATTTCTAGAACATTAAATTCAACAAAAAATATTTAACAATTCCATTTTTATAAAATAAAACAGAATGTTTCCCCTTGTCAAAATGTTTCCCCTTGTCAAAAATATCGATTATTTTTTGGGTTCTGGTTATAAGGTTCTTTACTATTTAGACATTCCCCCTTTGGCGTTAATCCAACGCAATATTCTTAATAGCTCAATAGCTTTTATCAATAAGGTTCTTATTGCATCACAAATCTCAGTGTATACTCTTGTATAGTTATTGTGTCATCTTCAGGCTTGTACCCTATCTCGAACCTATTACTCTTTTGCAAAATACCCACATTCATTGAGCTTTCTCTATTCTACACGAAAACAGAAACTATGCAAATCATTAATTTCTATGTATTTACAATCTTTTCTAATAACACTGATGGGAAAAAATTCTCCGTTAAAGACGAATAGTTGAACTTTATGGATTTTGATGTGCTCAACACGAATTTGCTTTCCAACAGTGTATTTTTACTCATTTGTGAATAAAATCAAGATTTGTGCATCAATTTTGAATACGTAGGCGTATTACCAGATTTATGATAAAGGATTAAAAACTGCACGTTTTTTCCGGTTTCATTTTTTAAAAGAAATTTTTGGGAAAAAAAATTCTTCAATTTTGCATGAAAAATGTTCTTGTGACAGTAATTTCTGAATAACCCGAAAATATTCTTCAAACACGAAAAAAATAATGCACGTTTTTTCCGGTTTCATTTTTTAAAAGAAATTTTTGGGAAAAAAAATTCTTCAATTTTGCATGAAAAATGTTCTTGTGACAGTAATTTCTGAATAACCCGAAAATATTCTTCAAACACGAAAAAGATAATTTTTATGGGAATGTTTTGGTGTTTCAACTTTCTAAATCGGACAATCCGTTCTCTAGTTATGGTAGAATATACTCATCCTTTAAGCCTTTTTAAGGGGGAGATATTACACACGCTCATAAAAAATATCACGATCTACTGGAAAAAATCTGAAAGCAGATTCGCGTTTAATAAGTCAAATGCCATCTAGTCCGCATATTTTTTTTAGAGGATAACGAACAATTTTTTTTTGCCAACCATTGTAATTGTTTCCAGAAAAAAAATTTTTTTGAACAGAGATGAAGTTAATCATTAATAAAAGGGTAGTATTTTGTACAGTGAACTGAAACTGAAATACTTATATACAGCATGTTTATGAAACCTCCGTAGAGATTTGGATTGGAATTGAACTACCAATCCAATTTCAACTTGAAATCTGTTTATGAAAACGTAACGGAAAGAATTTTCGCTCTGAATTATATTTCTGTGTTCTTAAATAAATAATGAACTATTTTAAGCGTTGTTCTGAAATTCTCGTTATAAACTGCGTACGAAAATATTTAAATTCTCAAATCCAATTATTGGATTTCATACAAACAAATCGAATACATAAATCCAGTTTATTAGAATCCATTTTGGATTCTATAAAATTTCTGATAATTCTATTTTGATTATCAGACTAAAAACAAAATATTTAACAAATTTTTTTCATTAAAATTTTCTTCAAAACCTTTACACCTGTTATTAACAATTACGAAATTCCCCATAACATGGATTTTAATTAAGTTACGAGTACATTAACTTCTATAGAAAATGTATGCTGTAATAGCGACGCAAAAGGAAATCAAACCGATGCAAACCGAAATCATAATGACGCAAATCGAAACGACTCAAATCAAAGAATGAGTATATTCCCTCAATGTGGTAATTTCAGGATTCTACCTAGGTTTTAGGTAGGGTTGTCAAATTTTTTTGAGCATCTTTCGCTAAATTGCTAATCAGAAATCGCCAAAAATCGACAAATTTAAATTTTGTTTGTTTTTTTTTTTAAGAAAAATAATAACTTAACAAAAAGTTTTAGTGTCGTATAATTTTTAGTGATTCAAATTTCGTAAAATTTATACATGTAAATTCAGCTTCAACAAAGCCAATGATAATTGCAGTTGTTAATAGTAATTGAATATAAAATTAAATTATAATTTAAATGCATTTTTCTGACATACATACATATATATAACCATTTTAGGGTAACAACTTTAAAAATGTATTGACATTTATCTAAAAAAAATAATAATAATAATAATAATTATAATTCTTCAGTTTTGAAAAAAATACCTAAAAGCATTTCCAATGTATTGACTTGTGGAAACGATTTTAATTAAAGTTGAACTTACAAATTAAGACCCTTCGTTTTGTTAGATAGGCATATAGTGAAAATAGTCGATTGCTAGCAAGAATACGTAATCGTATTTCTCCACAAATACTTGTTTTATAAAATTTTTAAAATTAATCAAATAAATCGTCAAATGGTTCGTCATGTTGCCAAATGAAAAATTTAGTCGCCAAAAGCATTTAAAAAGCGGCACTTTTGGCGAAAAATCACCACATCTGACAACCCTGGTTTCAAGTGGTTTTAGGTTTTCGACTTTTTGGTTAATTGATGTAGTTAAATATAAAACTATTTATTAATATAGAACGTAACTACTGCAACAACATTTCGATTAAATTTTTAATAATTATTTAAGAATTAGTTTATAAATGCTATAGCGTTGCATCCATTGAAACTGATATTTACGGTTACTGTGTATAATGCGGGTGAATGTCATGTTAATTTGTATACTTCAATATGTTTCCCTTTTTTTTCAAATTACATCCACTGCGATATTATACTCAGAACAATACTGAAATATAATTAAATTGCAACATGTTTCATATTCATACAAATTTCAATTAATTGAGACAAAAGAAAAATCAATTTAATATTAATCGAAATAATGAAACGAAAGTTGTATGGCCAATATAATTACAACAATTCTGCAAAAAGGAAAGTGAAGAGAAAAAAAAAACAATAAATAAATGTTTGAATTAAATTTTAAAATTAACATCAGTTGAGAAAAGTTTTGCATCTCCTTGACGTCATTTCTGAGTCGGGCAAATGGGTTTATACAGAAATGAGCGGCAAATGTTAATTGCAGCAGAATGATTTATTAATTTGTAATATTGTTTTCTGCTTTTTTTTTCTTTTATGTTCTCGTTTTTATTTGAAATATAAAAATTGAATTTGTTTTAATTTGAAATTCTTTGTTATTATATTAATAACAATTGCTTTGAGAGGCAAAAGTTGTTGAAGTTAATAAACGTTAATTAATTCTGTATGTTACAAGTCTTTTATTATAAGTTTTATTGAATATTTAAGTATAATATTTTCTATAGTACGTAAAACTAATTTGCATTTACGATTTATTTTAAATACAAACTAAATATGAAATGTATTATGTGGAAATATTTATTAACTTCTGCCTTTTAACCCATTAACGCCCACTGTTACATATATGTAACGTGACGAAGTCTAAAGCTAGAATTAGTTTCAAAATATCGTAAAGTTTTGTGTCGGCTGTAATTTTTTAATTTATGAAAAAATATAAAATTTATTTGTTTTTCTGTAAGGTGTCGTTGCATTTCAATTTTTGTATTAAATCTAAAACATTAAAAAAGCAAATAAAGATGTAGAAAGCCAATTGAAAATGTTTAAAAATGACAAAATTTTCACGTGCTGTCATAAGAGGTAAGTGGATTAATGTATACGTATTTACGTTTTGAATAACTATGATATATTTACAAGGAACTTTAAGTTATAACTATGATACCTTATATAAAGACTGTTGAGGTCTTAAGTTTTAAATTAAATTAAATTTGTTATTGTTATTGTTAAATTTGTTATAAATTTGGTAATTCAATATTCGTTCTGCATCCTCAAATGGTTTTTTGTTCACTTTTACTCTTATTGTTGCTGCAAAACCTAATGCTGTAAAGTTAATTATTCGACAGCTTTCAAAAATTCAATTTTAATGGCAAGAAGATTACAAAAAAAGGTTTATTATTTCCATTCAACATATTTTAACGAAAAAATTATATTGTATAATAAATTATTTAGTTGTTTAAAATGTATGATGTGTCCGATGAAAATTAGAAAGTGGACAAAGTGTTACATAATTGTAACACTGGGTCATCCTCTATTTTTAAATACAAAAAGGCCTTTTTTTAAATTAAATATTTTATTTGAGCAGTAAACGTGATAATTTACTTAAGCAAGTGGTTATAGAGCCGTCTTTGTTAATTATTTACAATCTAATGAAGATCGTGACCATGAATAAGTAGGGGGCTTATGAGAAATTTGCTCCAGGCAGCTTGGTTCTTTTTATATTCTTATGCCATTTATTAGTATGAAAACAAATATTATAAAGAAGATGCGACAGAAATTTAGAAGAGTTTTTAACGAAGAGTTAGTACAAGTTTTATGAGATTTATGAAATATATCAATTTAATTGTGAATTTTATTAAAAAAAAATCAGACTTTTTTAGGTGTTACTTATAAAATGCTTGAGATTTACATAGAAAATACAAGGACCAAAAATGCGTGCATAACGCCCACTGTTACATAAATGTAATGACTTATAACTTCTTTACTAAACTCGATCTAAACAATTTTTCAAGTCAATATACGCCTACGTTGTTCAAAATTTCAAGTCTCTACTTAGGCTATATCACAATGGATATTAATGGGTTAATGTAGTTTTATTTATTTCTAGTACTTTTATGTAAACACGCATATCACATTTTTTTAACATTTTCCCATATAAAAGAAAATAAATTGCGAATAATAAAAAATATACGTTTATTTAGCTGAGTTGCAAATGAAGTACTTTAATTTCATAATAATACCCTACAATTCAGTTAAAAAAAAAAGAAAAAAAACAAATCGAATATCTAATAGCAAAATTGTCTGAATAATTTTATTGCTAAAAGTGCCAATTATTACCTGTGTATAATTCGGTTATCAAAAAACAATAGTTGAGGTTAATTAAGTTCATAATAGGAACAGAAACACTTGAATATTTTATAATAAATTAAAAAACATTTTTAAAAATTCCCATATTCAACACTTAAAGTGCAACACAATAATGGATTTATATATAGTTATGAATATGCATTATTTCATTTATAGTCTGGAATCTAGATAAGATCAAAACAAAAACAATTCCTTGTACTGAACTCAATTAAAATACATTTTCAATAAATTTCACGTAAAACCATTGCAATTTTACCAAATTAACTTCAAAAGTAATCATGCTGTTCTATTCATATATTTCATTGCAGCAGAAGGTCTACAAAAACATTCCATACCTACACAAACCTACACACACAGAGAGAAATAGAATCATTGCATAAGTGTATGTAGTTAAGTAACCCAATATGCAATTAAAATTAAACAAAAGAAATACCAACTCAGATTCACTTTCGTAAAAATGGAAATCCCATTCAATTCTATATATTGAGTGAAATGTTAAATAAATATCTAAAACTTATAATTTAATACTAAATGATTTCCAGTTACGTATATTCACCAATATCATTTGTTCACCAGGTTACTAGATGATGCTGCAAAAATGTGGGACAAGAGAAGAAATTTTTTTTCTAGGAAAGTAAATACAGGTTTTGTTTTCAGTAATTATTGTACTTTTTTCCTATTGATTTTGCCATTATAATAGGAATTTTGCTTACCTTTGGTCGATATAAACTTAAAATACAAGAAATTTTTTTTTGGAAATTTCACTCATTTATTCAATTACTAGAAATTAGGTCTGAATGTAGTTAAAACAAGAAAAAGTGTAAAGAAAACTGAGAGATTCCTATTTCTTCTTTTCTCTGTACCAAACATTTATTTATATTTGATTTTACTTTTATTTCAATTCAATTAGATTTCAGTTTCAGCATGAACACTCTTTGGTTTACATTAAAAAATACAGAAAGGAGTTTACTTTTAGAATAAAACAAACAAGTAATAAAAAAGGATAAATTAATGAAACAAAAGTTTAATTACATTTCAAGTAAAGAAGTGAAAATAAATATTTGATTTTAAAAATTGTGAAAAAATTACAATTGAAAATTATATAAAATAATCAGATCCAAGAAGACCAGATAAGAAAATAAAAAGTTATTTATCCACATAAAAAAGGTAGTAATTCTCTAATATTGAACTTATATCTTCACAAACGAAATTTAATTTTGGATAAAATTTGTTCTTTTTTTATTTCCAAACCAGCACCTACAAGTTTACGACTACTGGAAAAATTTACCTTGGAAAATGAAATAGAAGAAGAGTATTTGTACATATTTGATAAATACTTTCTCTCTCTCCTGCGAAAAATATACTATAACATAAAATATATTATAAAACACCAAATATAGTACTGGACATTCTGTTGGAGAGAACCTTCGGGGAGTCACGTGGTAGCTGCGGTTTGCACCGCAGGAAGGGGTTTATAGTCCCGTCGCCAATAGTACGGCAGAAAGTTAGATAGCTCCAACTCCTAAGCAAGGGGAAGTGGACTTATCCAGACAATGAGTCTCTCTAATTGCCACCAGTGTATTCTTAACAAGCACATGAGGGCGTTGGTAGACGCATTGAACCTCACCCGGTGCTAAGACCACCGTGGGGTTAGGCCTTCATAGCAGGTACCCAAGGTAATCTTGAGCACATCTGTTTCTTATTGATTAGACAGCTACTCTCAGAACCTAACCTTATATTGATGAAGTCATGCATGTAATATATTCATTATTTCTATACTAAATTCCTCCCAAAATATAAGTATATGGGTAAATGTTAGGCTTTTCAGACGCCCTGAATAAGCTTGATTGTTAATATATTTTCAGAGTTGTCAAGTTACAAGTTCGAACTTTATTTGTCAAGCTGAAAACAATTTGGAATTAAATAAAATTGTTTAATGAAATCAGAAGCGGTGACAAAGAATATTTCGATGACGATAAACCCGAAGCATATTTATATATTCTACAGAACAAAATGCCTTCTGCTTTCCCAGCAAAAATTTACTGCATACCCATTAGCGGGTTTGAAATGAAGAGAACAATTACCTTTGCCTTACCAATCTACTTCAAAAAGGCATGATTTTTGTTTTCAATGTCTCACTTGGTAAGTTTCTTCGCTGCGCTAAGCATTAGCATACATGAATGTATCTTTTATGCCCATTATTAAAGCATTGTAGAAGTGATCACTAGTTTAGTCTTTTTAAGGCTAAATCTAGCCTTATTATTTTGCTTTTAGGCTCAAAATTTTCATTTTAGCTTCTAGCTTTTTTCTAGACATTTTTAATTTTTAAAATTCCCTTTATAACGCTAAAATACTAGTATTTCATTAACGAAGAATATAATTTCTTATTTGCTATTACTAATTTTATTTTTACAAAATTATTCATTTAAATATTTTTATGAATTTATTCGCACAAAAAAAATCGTGACTATTTATATTTAAGCAAAATTTTCGCCAGCAGCATTTCCCTTCCCAAATCCAAAGTAACTTAAATATTTTATGCACTTACTAAATCCATTATTATAATTATTTTTTAATATACTTCATTAACCATAGACACTATTTATGAATATACTTTAAAAAAAATATTTACTAAAAAGGAAAAATCAAGCAGATATTTGGAAATGCTTAATCAAAAAGGAATTAAAGTTCAGTAATGACGAAAAATCACTAAAACATTGAATCATTTTTCATACGAAACATAATCCAAATTTGTATGGGAATTTGTTGGGCGATTTTTCATTAGTTCATTCTGGTAGCTGTTGTATGTTTTATTTATAAATTTATTATATTTTTTAAAAAATATCAAGAAATAAAGAAAATGTGACCAAATAAGTTTTTTAATTTAAAAAATTTTAAATTTTTTCTGGCCTCTTTTTTTGGAGCATATAGCCTTTTCTGACCTTTTTTAAAGTTCAATTTAGCCTCGTTTTTTTTCATCTGCAACCACTGCTGATGACATCATGTCTCTTATGTTTCCTAGAAATCCTAAAAGGTTTGAAATCATGTCTTTTTGAATTTAAATAATTAATTTAAAAAAAATTTATATATATATATATTTGTTTTAACATTTTATAATAATCAATAATCAAAAGAGAGAACATCTTTCCATGACAAGCCTATGTTAAATTCATTGGAAATGTTCCGAATTTGCACTACTTCTGGATCACAAGTTCAGGATCTTTTTGACTTCTTTGGCTGTTCTTTTTTTTGCTGGTAATCATCGAATATTTCCTCGAGACTAGTTTGCAAACTTCCAAAACAAACAATTTTGTTTTGGAAGTTTGCAAACGATATAAATATTAATTTTTTAAATGCTGTGAATAAATGTTCAAAAACTGTATTAATGGATATTGAAATATTTGTAATGAGTCAATGTTCAAGCTGTGTAATATGTCTTATTTATTATTTCACTGTAGAATATTGTTTTAGTATTTTACAAGCCATCTACCTTTGATATAATATGTAAGATTTTTCTACCAGAGAGTGTGAAATTCGCTCTCTGAGAAAATTATTTCATGAGTACACTAAAATGTTAATAAAATGTTAAGAGCAGTGTTGCCAACACTTGCGAACATAAACGCGCAGAAATGTTTGAAAAAGCGCTCAAAAGGACTAATTTTTTGGTACAAGCAAGGCTTATTTATGTCACTATTTCAACAAAAAATCGGTATAAATAATTTCTATATAAGAGCGAAACGATACGCCAAACTTCACGAAGATCGGTCCATAACTAGCCATAGTTCCCACGTAAGGCTCACTTTCGAAAATCCATTTAACTTGCATAAATCCAACATTAATGACAGTATCAAAATAGTGTTTGACACAAATAAGGTTAATATGCAAAAATAAATGACTATAGGTCCCAGATTAGGCCCATTACCGAAAATCTCGAAAATCACATTGAAGTAAAAATGCAATGGTTTAGGGTATCACATTATCGGGCTTGACCGACTGTATCTTTCCCACTTGTTTTTAATCGATTTTTGAGTTTTTCTTATTTCTGATTGATAATTATACCCCACACCACCTTATGTGGTTGTTGCATTACACGTTTGCGCTGATGTTTGTAACGCACAAAAAAAAATATTTCAATACCCACCTTAAAGTATATAAAGACTCAGAATCACTTTCTGAGTTGATTTAATGATGTCCGTCTGTTTGTAAACTTTTTGCACACAGCACAGTTCGCAATTTTAAAACTAATTCGATGAAATATGTCACATATGATTATTTTGACACAAAGACCATACTAATATTGAAATTGGTTATAATCGGTCCATTATTTCATCTAGCCACCATACAAATATCCTCCCGGAATATGATTTTAAAACTTAAAATGCCGTAAATATATCAGGACTTTAGAGAAATTCAGCACAAATAAGTTTTATAAGTATTTTAGAAGAAAATTTAGAGAAAGCTAAATTTCTCCATATCAGTAAATGCATTTTAAAATTTCAGTCAGTTAGGAATGGGTTTGTGCTAAACAGTCTCTTTGATGATATGTAGAATGTAAAATAATTAAGAAAGGTGTAAACAGATCCGAAGCTTTTAATTTTTTAAATACAAGATAAGAATGCTAAGAATCTAAATATCTTAGCTCAATACAGCCCAACACAATAAATATGGTCCATAGAATATGAAAGATATCCTAAATTAGGATATATAAAAATTTAATATTTATGTACGTATTTACGTTTAGAAGTAGCAAACTACTTTTATTCATAAAAAATACCTGAAGCTAAAGTAATTTGTCTTAAAAAAAATTTAGATTTTTCCACTAAACAAGAAAACTGCGATATTTTGTCAACATAACAGTTCACTAAAAAAAATAGTACACAACATATATGATTGATTTTGAAAAATAGTAATATACAATTGTATTCTAGTTTCCATATATTATTACAAAAAATTGATTTTATCATTACAATTAATCGGCACTTTTTTGGGCCATGTGAACGTGCACCGGCCGGTTAAATATAAACTGCTTTAAAGATCAAGTAACTTTTTGTTTTTTCGATAAGTAAAAACATATTTAGTTCAGTGGACATCTAATGCATCATCATAATATATCTCACGAGTCATGTGAACATTAAAAACGACCCTATTCATAGAGTGCCATCCAGAGCTTGTAATCAAGATCTTTATTAAGCTGAAAGGCCATTATAGCCAGTTCTAATGTATGAGTAATGCATAAATACAAATGACTAATATTGTGCTGATATCTGCAATATTATAAATAAAATAAAAGAACGGTAAAAATAAAATTAAAGTAAGTTTTTTTCTCATTTAAATTGCTAATTCATTCAATCATTTACTTGATTGATTTAATAACATTTTAGTTGGAAAAACTTTTCTGTTTTTAATTTTTTACAGTTACTAGTAATTCATGTAATAATTTTGGTGAGAGGTGCAAATTTAAACAATTTTTAAATGAATGAATTATTTAATTATTGGTGACTTTTTTCTGAGTTGCAAAAATTTTAATTGTATTTATATGATTTTTTGAGTAAAACAAATTCTATTTATTGATTAATTATACAATGTAACAGTATTTTGTGGGCGAAATGATTCCAACTACAGTTAAGCGCATTTGATGAGTGTACAAAAGGATTTGTCACTGGTAGGTTCAATTTTTTATATAATTAAAATTTTCAACTTATTATAAGGGATGTTTTTTTTATTTATTTATTAATAATTCCAATGTTACAAGATATAAAATATTATGGATATAACATTAGTCATTATAAATGAAACTACGGTTTAATAATAGTTATATAAAATAAACAGAAATATTCATACAATTAACAAACAAATAGTAGCATAATTAACAATTTTCAAATGTAAATAAGACTTAAAAAAAAAAATAAATAAATAAAATTAAAATTTTTGTGACAGTAAGTACAATACAACTATGTTTTGAAATAATTAAAACGTTTATTCTTAAAAGATGTTGCTTTAGAAATAAAATGATAATAATAAGGGAAGGGGTTCCAAAGTCTAATTGCATTGATGAGAAATTGTTTATCAGATAATAATCTAGAATAGGGCAAAAGTACAATTAAGTTATTACGTGCTGATCTGGTAAATTTTATCTTTTTAATGATATAATCAGGCTCTTTAGCAAAAATAATTTTATTAATGAATAATAAACAAGATTCCATAGATTTGATTAGTATACATGAATAAAGAATTATATTTCCTTAAGATAAACACATATCTTACACTAACATTAAATGCTCTTAATAGTTTAGTTTTAGAAACATTATCATAACTGCTTAACATTTCACATCCATAAAGGAGTATTGGTAATATAAAAGATTTGGCAAGCAAGAGTCTAATATTCTGTGGAGTATAGTAATCAGAATGCCAAAACGAACGATCCCATACACTTTACCACATGCCTTATTAATTGGGTTGCTAAATGATAAAGTATCGTTAAATATTATGCCAAAATTTTTCGCATTTTTAACATACTCCATATTAGTGTTATTAATATGAATCACTGGGAACATGCTTGTATCAAATTTTTTATGATTGATAACTAAGCATTGCGATTTTTTAGGGTTCAAAATTAGATTATCCCGGCATGCCCATTCATAGACATGTACTAAATTTGAATTTATATTTGAAATATATCTGAGAATGTCTTCCTTTTTACAAAAGGCGTGTAGTATATAGTTACATTTGGTAGATCATTTATGTATAACGAGAATAACAAAGGAACTAGAATATACCCTTGTGGAACACCACGACTCAATCCAGCGGCGGTTGATGAATTTCTATTTGAAACAACTTTTTGTGTTCTAAAGGAGTATGCAGAGAAACCAAACATGTTAACAAGTTTCTTGATTAAAATGGCGTGATTCACGGAATCAAACGCTTTAGAATGATCTAAAAGCGTTAAAGCTTTCTTTATCGACATGGACTGGAATGTCCTCTGAAACGTCGATTAATGTTGTAATGCAACATGTTCTTTTTCTAAAGCTTGATTGCATATTATACAATAACTTATTTGTGTTAAGGTAATTTGTCATTTGTGCATACATTAGTTTTTTAAAGACTCTAGATAGATAAGGAAGAATGGCTATTGGTCTTAATTCTTTATCACTTTTAGGCAATGGAACAATTCTTGCGATTTTCCATAATTTTGGATAAGTTGATATCATAAATATTGTATTAAATATATGTGTGATATAAAGCAACATTTTTGGCAACAAAGCCTTTAAAAAGATAGGGTTTATGCCATTCAGACCTCCGAGTTAGATTTTACGTAAATAAAAGCCTCCAGGACATCTTGCTGATTAATGCCGTGAAAGTTAAATGAAGTGCCCAGGTTATGTGTTGGTAAGTAATCATAGTAAGAAATTGAAATATTTGATGAATGGTGTGTTGTAAAAGTTTTATTCAGCTCATTCAGTTCCATGTTAGAGAGATTTGCGATCTTTATATCGTCCTCGAAGCCTAGATTTCTAATCTCCTTCCATAATTTATTTCCGTTTAGCTTTGAGTGAAATTTTCTACCAAAGTATTGTTACTTGGCAGATTTTATGGCACGATTAACTATTTTTTTTAAAGATTTGAAAGTATCGTATGATTGTGGAGTTTCATACCTTTTCCATTTTTCGTATGCTAAGTTTCCTTCTTTACATATATTGATGTTAAATCAATAATTTGAGCAATTTTTAACTATTTTCATTTTTACCGGTACATATTTTTCAAAAAGATGGGAGACCATATCATTAAAGAATTTGATTTGTTCATCAACATCAGTCATACTAAGAATATTGTGCCAACTTAAATTATCATTTCGTATCCAAGACCATGATAGTTAATATGTTTATAGTCTCGATAAGATACAATTTTAGTATTCGAGGGTTTAACTATGGCAAAATCATAGATTAAATAGATGAGGTCGTATTTGGAAAAACTGGGTTCCGATATTTGATCATATAACCGAATTTTGGACGTATTACTAACAAAGAACCCATCCAGAATAGTGATATTTGTTGACGAGAAATGAGTGGGTATCGTAGTATTTACTATATGTATACCAATAGTTTGAAAGGTGTGTATAATTGAAGTGTCCTCCACTAAATTACAATTAAAATCGCCAGTTAAGATAATGTTATTATATTCCACTGAGTGTTCCTCTAACCATGTTGTTATTATTGAAAGATTTGTATTCTTATTCGATCTATACATTGATCCAATTAGGTATTAAATTTCACCACCACAAATTTTTAACAATAGAAAATCGCAGTCTTTATTACCAGATGATCCATGTTGATATATGGTCCTACAATGAAGATGACTTTTAACAAAAATAACGATACCGCCTCCACGTTGTCTATCATTTCTGTTTGCACGAAATACATTATATTCAGTAAGTTTAATCTGAGAGTTGTTAGTGTTCGAGTTTAACCAAGTTTCCGATATACATAAGATGTCTACTCCAGAATTTTCAAAAATGTATCTAAATTCATCGATTTTGTTACATAAAGTTTGTGCATTAATATGACGTATATTTATACCTTTCTTCTGTTTACCAGGAATGCGCACCATTGAGTGTGACAAAACTTTGGAACTCATACTACTACTATCAGAAACGAACGAATAGATCAATATTGTTTATTATGAAAATTTCTAGGCCGATTTTAAGAGATGACATGAAACTCGATTAAAACTTGGGTTTAAAATATTCCACAAATATTTTCATCGTCGAATTTTACTACACGCAGAGAAAAAAATATGGTTGGAGGAACCATAATATTATGTTTGCTTGTAGCAATAAAATATTGTGAAGTAAATAAACATAAATACTTTCAATATGTACGTAGAATAACCGGTATATGGTTGCAACAGAGTAAAAATATAGTTGCGATGCAACCACATTACTGTTGTGCATAAATTGTTTTATTTATGTAACCATATTATTTCCATGCTTAGTTGGTATTTTGTATGAGATATTATCAAGATCACATTTTATTTAAAAATTACTTCACTTTCACACCGGGGAGTAGTCTTTCGTTGTACTTTGGCGGAACGTTCTCGCCACTTAGCCATAATTTCGGACAAGGAAACCTCAACAAAAGCACGTTGGAACTTTTGTGTTCTGCAGGTACGCTTCTTGGTGGCCTTTTACACGATATACTTATGGTGGTTGCGATATTATAAGATATAAGATAATCCCTTACGGGGATATATATATTTTCATCAAGCAGGAGCGTTCGCTTTACTTGTCCAAGAAAGTCTTGCCATGGTGAGGGTAAATTTGTATCCATTGAAAAAATGAAAAAAAAAAAAATAAAAAAAGATTAATATAAAAGAGTACTGTTGCAGCAAACATGTTACGAACATGACTTTTATCTACGTGTAGGGGTCTCCAAACGCAAAAAAAAAATATTCAGCCAACTTACCGTTTGTAATTAAGAAAGAAAAATGTAACATTTTCCCACATTTATTATACAAACGACTTAAACTATGCACTGAAGTTTAACATATGGTATATAAAAGTTTTGTTGAATTTGTTAACAAAGTTTCCGATTAATTTTATAATTTATTTATTTATGTATTTATTTATTTATTATTATTATTTCTTTTTTGATAAATGGTAGGTACATCTGCTGAACTTTTGAACGGTGGTGACTCCTAGCGAAACCCAATGTGGAAATTTTCTATAGAACATTTTAACCTATTAAAACCGCGTTTAAGTTAATAATAACATATTCCCCGTTAAATGCTCTAAATATTTATGCGTAAGTAATTAATCTGGGTATATAGTAACCAGAAAGACTTATTTAGAAGGTTATAAAATAAAAAATTTACCTATCAGCGAGAAATCATTTGAAGGGTTTACTACACTCATTAAACGCTATCAATTGCAGATGGAATGATTTCGCCCCTAGACAGTTATCCTTAACTTGTTGCATAGTGAAAAATATAGAATAAAGTGCTACCTATTTCTAGTTTTTATACTTGAAGTCATTTAGCCTTTTCCAACCTCTTAAAAGTTTTGTTTTTGATATATGAAAAAAATGTGATTTTAGTGTTTTGGTTTTACTCTTTTTTCAAAATTAAATCAAAGGGAATGGACATCAAAGGTCTAAACCACCAACATGGTTTAGAAATGTTTGTATTAAATTGCCTTCATTCATAAAACAAAGTAAATGTGCTTATAGGTATCCCAGCAAACAAAACATATTACCAAAATAACTTGATGGATTACATCTTATAATTTAACTACTTAAATATAAATGCGTTCAAATATTTAGTAATAAAAAATTATGCTTACACGTACCAATGTTTGAGTAATTTTTTCACTATCGAGAGCATATTTTTTTTCGGAACTCCTGTAAAAAGATAAGGCTTCGGAGATGGTTAAGAACTAAAATTCTATTTGATTTAGTGTTGCACACTACGTCCACCATTGGTTGGAAATGGTGAAATGTTAAAAAAATTAAATTTTGACCCATTTTTGAAAATTTTTTTATTTTATTTTTTTTTAATTATTTTTTTAATTTTTTTATTTTTTAGTTTTTAAAATTTTTCTAAAATGTTCTCTAGATTCTGTACAATATTCTAAATAATTTTCATCTTCCCGCTAGCCCTATCAGAATTTCGTTAATATGTTTTTTTTACTTCCTAAAAAAAAAATAAATAAAAAAATCTCAAAAGTATATAATTTAAATAGAAATATTTCTGGAAACATTTTGTAGAATTCAATGACTAATCGGTATCCGAATATTTCACAAATGAAAAAGATTTTTGAAAATGCATTTTAATGCAACTGCATTTTCCGTTGAATATGCTATTTCAGATTTTTATTTTTTTTTTTTTATCACATTTAGAAACAAGGAATCTTTTCAATAAAATAGAACTCCAAATTTTTTGGAACGCACACAACCCACACACACACATTTCTTCATATAAAAATTCTTTTTGTGGTATAATTGTTAAAATGTGAATAGAATTACATATTTCATTTAAAAAATGTATTTTTTAGTGCATATAGGTTAACTATTTTTAAGAATTTATTAAAAATAGTTAACTTATATGCACTACATAAATTAATATTGAAATTTATAGTAATAAAACATTTAAAATGCACTTAGAGAAAAATTAAAATTCAATGAATCACATCTATTAATTGCATTCTAATTTTGCAAATATTTTTTATCAAAAAGGATATTTTGGATAAGCTGACTGAATTGCTCGAAAAGGTGACAATAAATAGCCTTTTATACACTTTATACAAATCCCTCAATAACTTAAAGGGATATGAATATTTAAAGCTGCAAACTTTCTCTAGTTTGTTAACTATTATACAAATTTAATTCATTTTTTTAAAATAAGAGAGAAATCTATTTTTGTATGAAAAATGTGGAACATATTTTTTGAAAATTTTTATTAAACGTAGTATATTTATGAGTCCCAAAAATTTGAGATCTGTATTTTAATGTAAGGATTCCTAATTTTCCAAATATGTTAAAAAATCAGAAATTTTAAATCGCATATTTATCGAAAAATGCATTTAAAAATGCAATTGCAGTAAAATGATTTTTTTTTTAATTTTACTTATTTTTGCAATGTTTGTCCATAAAGCCGACATTAGCCGTTTAAGTCATTAAAATTTACAAAGCTTTCCCAGAGATATTGCTATTTAAAGTTAAATACTTTTGGTTTTTGAGAAAGTGAAAGAGGGGAAACTAAATCACGATTTTTCGCATAAATAAATTGCTTAAAGAAGTTTGTGTATAGAAATTGAAAGACATCAGGTAAAATATGACCTTTTGAGGGCGCTCTTTCATGGAATTATCGATATATTTCTCCAAAACCACTTTTATCCCATATTTACCAAACTGACAATTCCTACGTAATTGAAACAAACATAAAATAAACGTACTTTCATACGATTTCCAATGTTATATCCCAATAAACGTTGAATCATACCTAAGAAAATTTTTGAAAATTTCCTTTAATAAATATAATATTTCTCAAGTTGTATTCGAATCGACAAAATATGTGTTATGTAATAAATAGGAAAATTTAATAAAATTTTAAGTTTAAATAAAATTTTCAAATGATTATAAAGTATCAGCTTAAGTTTTTTTATATTCTCATAATAAACTTTTATATGATAGCTAAAATTATAATTTTTTTTTGAGGCAGGAGATAAACTTTGAGAAATGGTATCAAATCAATAAAGTAAACTAATCTTTAACATAGAAACATCGAAAACTTTTTGTTTCTTGGTGCTGCCCAAGTGAACATACATGTTTGTGTTTTTATGTCAAATGAAAAGTTGGCCTAAAGCGTCCTTTAAATGTATTCATTTGGATAGAATACAATATTTGAGGTTTTTTCGTTTTAGCTTTTAAAAACAAGTTGGTTTTGACCTTTTTTGATTGTTAGAAGACACAAACACTTTTACATATATTAGTTAGCTGCCCATATCTACATAAGTATTGGTACACCATATGTATGCAATGCATAGTGGGATAGATCTAATGTATTATGGTAATAAATCGATCATTTCTAAATGGCTGGTCGAATTGATATAAAATTCTTACCATATATTTTTCAATTAACATAGTTGTTTCATTTTACATCTAAATTTAATAAATACTCATTTTATTTCTCATTTAAATTTTTAATTTATTCAATAATCTACCTGATTGATTTGATTAATTTTTTAATTGAAAAATTTTTTCTGTTTTTAATTTTTCACAGTTTTTTAATAATTGATATAATCATTTTGATGAGCGGTACAAATTTAAAAATGTTTTTTATTGAATGAATTACTTACTAATATATTTGGTGATTGATAACTTTTTTCTGTATATGTGAATTTTTATGTTAATCGTGGTAAGCCGTTAGAAATTTCCGTTTTACTTAGAAAATAATTTTCTTAAATTGCCTCACTGTGTAGTGATAGATGTAAGTATTTATTTGAGTTTTATATACAATTGTTGGCGTAGTTTAGTTTTTTTTTTTTTCATTTGTAGTTTTAAGTTAGTTAAAATAACGCAACACACATATTTAGGAAATATAAAATTTCCATTATTTTTTATTTCTTTTGTAGCCATTTCTCTGAATATTAGTCAAAAAATCCACTTTAACCGCATTTTGCTAAATCCTGGGGAATTATACAAAATAATTAACGGTTGGTTGAACTTTAGCAGTTCATTTGATTTGACTTTTTCATGTGTTTCAAACTAAACACACGAGTACTATTGGTAAAGAGTGTATGTAAAGAATCAGGATATATTTATATGTATATGTCTTACATATTTACTCATGAATACAAACAAACATGTTTTGTATAAATATTTGTTTTTTTATTATTGTATGTTATTTTGTACTCGGCTTTAATATCAGATTTGTGTGCATTGACTTGTTGAAAAGTTTTTTTCTTTTTTTTCATAGCATGAAATGAATTTTATTGTATTAAGCCAGTAGCGTAGGAAGAATCTACTAACTGAAATGAAAGTAATATATACACACACACAATATATATATATATATATATATATATATATATATATATATATATATGTGTGTGTGTGTGTGCATCTTGGGGTCAAAAAAACACCATAAGTGGCCAGAGTGCTCATAGAGGTTATCGATTTGGAAACGCCATTTATCCCTCACTACATTGGGAACGTTTTCATCGAACCTTTGTTCAAGAACTAACTCATTTATCTCTCAAAAAAAGTGTTCCAATTGTAAAATAATGTTCATTTTTTTTAGAAACTAGTACTTAGTATTATTAAAAAAAAGTAAATTTTCAATTTTTTTGTTTGAAAATTTTAAATTTTTTATTAAAATTTTAATACATTTTAAATATATGAATATTTTTTACATATTTACATCCATATATATGCACAATTTCTGTTTTTCTTTCCCCACCAGCTATATTAGGTTTGTTATTCCATAACAAAATAATCGTCTAAGACCCCAAAAATCATGATAATCATGTCCTCATGAATATCTAAGATGATCTAGATATGTCCATCTGCCTGTCCGTATGTGTCTCAGTAGAAAGAATGATAGGGCGAAGGGCGAATCACATAAGGGACCAAATTTGGCTCAAATATTTCTCTAATATATTTTTGGTAGTAAAAATCAGTGAAATCGTTTAATAAACAAAAAAGTTTTATGGGTCATTATCAAAAATTTTTAACGTAGCTGAAACTGAATTTGATCCTTAATAAGTTTTGTGCTGATAACATTTTAAACAAATGAGTTATAGATCCGAACTCACAAGACCTGAAACTAAAAGAGTGAAAAGATTTAGCACCATAGGTTTTATTATGTGATCATGATTGTTGTTCAAAGTTCAAAAACTTATAAAAAGGGTTAAAAATTATTTAATTTTCCTCATTCCTCTACATTTTTGTTCGCGCGTTTATACTTTTTGATCCCATTAGATCTTATATAAACTAATCGGACTTTGTGGATAAATTCTGCATCGTCTAGTTGGTTGGTTGGTTTCCGTGGTAGCCCGTAATCTATGGGCAATCAATTAGACTCGTTAGAATCCGTTTTGATGGAACCACACTACTCGCCAGGTGAATTAGTTGTATTGAGTCTGTAATGAGATAGAAATGTAGGGAAGAAACAATGAGAACATAAATTAATTAGATCCAGCCTGTAGCATTGAGATATTTAATGATGTCACTGAGTCTAGTGTCCGATATCTCAGAGAGGTTGTCTAATTGGTGCCCTCCCAGAAATTTATGTCTGTTTGCGTTCAAGACTGGGCATTCACATAGAAGATGAAAAACCGTCTCCTCCTTCTCGCTGTTGCCACAACTACGACAATATTCATTGTAAGGGAGACCAAGTCTACTTGCATGTCTACCGATCGTCCAGTGACCTGTAAACACTGCTATTAGTCTCGAGATGTCCTTGCGTTTGTAGCCAATGAGTTGCAATGAGCGTTTCTCGTTGTAGGTAGGCCACGTTTCTTTCGCGACTCTACATTTGTCCAGATTTCGCCATCTATTTTCCGCCTTTTCTAGAAAGTGTTTTCGGATTCTGCTTTTGACTGTTCCTAACGGGATTGCGACAGAAACCGCTAAGGAGGCATTCATAGCAGAGCCTGCCCGGGCTAATTCGTCTGCCTGTTCATTACCATAGTAGTCCCTATGCGCAGGAACCCAGATTATAGTAATGTCATACAGTCGACTTAGTCCAAGCAGTTCCTCTTTACACTGTCTGACTAGAATAGAGGTAGTTTTCGGTGATTTAAGCGATAGTATTGCCGCTTGACTGTCGACAAATAAACCAATATTCCCTTGAATATTCCTATCGCAAATTAGTTCACACGCTTCCCTGACCGCTAGTATCTCCGCTTGGAATACGCTTGCCTCGTCAGGGAGTCTACATGAGTGTCTAATTCCAAGATCATCAGAGAAGACACCAGAGCCGACACCGGAGTTCATCTTTGAGCCGTCAGTGTATATCCTAGTTCTAAATTGTTCAAGAAGATTGCCCCTTCTCCATTCACTCCTGGTGGGGAATAGGACTTTAATAGTACTTCCGAAGTCCAAGTGGGGAATCATATAGTCGGTAACTTTATTGTATTGCGGGGGTAATAAATTTAATATCCTCGCGTGCCCATACGTTCTTGATCTCCAGCTTTTCGTTGCAGATAACCTTATCGCACTATTAACTGATGATTCCATTATGTATAGGTCTATAGGTGTTAGATGCAATATAGTGTTCAGAGCCTCTGATGCACTAGTACGTAATGCACCTGCAATGCCAATGAAAGCGGATCTTTGTATCCTGTAAAGCTGATCCACCACATACCTCTTACTAGTAGCGGTCCACCATACAAGAGATCCATATACAAGAATGGGCCGTACTATAGCAGTGTATAGCCATTTTGTCAATTTTGGACTCAGGCCCCATTTCACACTGAACATCTTTCTACAGGTGTAGTATGCTACCGTAGCCTTACTAACCCTATGTCGAATGTTCAGTTTCCATGAAAGCTTAGAGTCCAAAATAATGCCCAAGTATTTTGCATTGTCCGACAAGGTGAGTTCACAGTTTCCTAACCGTGGTAGTCTGAAGCTCGGAATTTTGGTCTTTGTGGTGAAAAGTACCAGCTCTATTTTGCCCGGATTCACTCCTAGTCCACATTCTTTGGCCCAGTCCCTGAGTGTAGCCAGAGCAGTTGACATGATATCACTTATCACGTTCAGAAACAGTCCCGATACTAGTATCACCACATCGTCCGCGTAAGCCACGACTTTCACTCCCTTGTCTTCCAATTTACACAGGATGGTATTAATGACAATAAGCCACAACAGCGGAGAAATCACGCCCCCTTGTGGAGTTCCACGCATAACCCGTTTGGTCTTAACACTGTTACCTAAATCCGCAATGACGATTCTTGTCTCTAGCATTGACACCAGCCAGTTGGTGATATAATCATCAACTCCTAGTTCGTACAGAGCTCTCTGTATCGCCAAAGTCGTGACATTGTTAAAGGCGCCTTCTATATCCAGAAAGGTAGCCATAGCGTATTGTTTAAATTCAATGGATCGCTCGATGACCCCTACGACCTCATGAAGAGCCGTCTCCGTGGAGCGACCCTTAATGTAGGCATGTTGACCTCCTGAGAGTCGAGTTGTACCCTCTAGACGCTGCCTTATATGTAAATCAATGAGTCTCTCCAGAGTTTTCAGCTGAAAAGATGAGAGACTAATCGGACGGAAGTCCTTTGCATTCTCATGGCTTCTCTTTCCGATTTTTGGAATGAACACTACCTTTACTCTCCTCCAGTTCCTGGGAACATAGTTGAGGGTTAGGCAGAGTTTAAAGATCCTATGTAGCCAGGGTATGATGTATACCTTTGCACTTTGCAGCATCTTTGGTATAATACCATCAGGCCCTGCAGATTTGAATGGAGAGAAGCTATCAATCGCCCCTGAAATTTTCTCAACGGATATTATGTCAACCTCGATTCCTTTCGAGAATTTAATATGCCCCATCTCCTGGTCCGTAATATCAGTGCAGCCAGGAAAATGAGTGTTAAGTAAAATGTCCAAAGATTCCGCCGACGATTCTGACCATGATCCATCCATCCTTTTAATATAGGATGGATTATTATGGTATAACTGCCACGATTTTGTCCTGTAGCCAATATTGAAAGCATTGCGTGCCTCCTTGCGTAGCTTCGAGGGTTCCCTATTCCACCAGGGAGGGAAGCTCTTTCTAGCCTTCGTCATTGGACATGATATATTAAAAGCCTTAACAATTTCCCTGCCTAATGTATCCTCAATTTGATCAAGACCCTCAGTCGTTGCTTCGACTGGAGGTATTTTTCTCAGTCTGTGCATGAGAATCCCATTGAACTTAGTCCAGTTCGTTCGTCTTGGGTTTCTGAAAGTTGACGCTGTTTCTTTGCAGACGAGCCCAATGTCGAAAAGTATCCAGCAATGATCCGAAAAGGATTTCTCTTTGGATACTCTCCACCTATCAACTGATAAATTGGATCTGTCCTTCATGAGTGTAATGTCTAGCACCTCTTCCCATCCATTATAGTTCACCGAGCTCGGAAAAACGAAGGTGGGGTCGTTGCCAGAGTTGCATATGGTCAAATTGTTCGTATTAATGAAATCAAATAGACACTCACCTCTGTCGTTGATTTCCGTGCTGCCCCATACTGTATGCCTTGAGTTAGCATCACAGCCAAGGATAATGTCCTCTTGAGCCTTTATAGAGGCCAGAAACGCCCTCACTTCGTCTGGCGGGGCTGGCTTGTCGTGTGCCATATAGCTGGAGGCGATCAGGAAACTTCTGTTTCGCATTAACTCGACCCTTGCGACTGTCAGGTCTGCTGAGCTATACAGTAGGCAAAGAAATATATTTAAGTGTTTTCTAGCAATAAGACAAGATCTTGGCTTACCTTTATCTTTTACGTATAGTACCTTATATGTCGTAGTCGGGAACCCTTTGACTTGGGAGTTGGAAACCCAGGGTTCCTGGACTATAGCGATGTCGAGGTACTTTTCCGCTAAAAGAAGCCTCAGATTGTCTGTAGCACATTTTGAATGCTGCAGATTAATTTGCACGATTTTCATCGTCGGTTGTAGGGTTTTTTGCAGGTTCACTTAGCTGCATGCCTGTCAGCAGATTGTTGGCTACTTCCAACTCATCTGCTTCGCCAGCAACTGGACCTGTGGGACGGAACACCTTAACCTTGGCGTCCCTAACCCCAAAGTACAATTTTAGCCCCGCCCTCTCTAGCTCAATTGCGCTATCCTCTGAGATGGCGAAGATAATGCACTTGTTATTGTCCCCATGATCTTCTGAACGGATGACTGTCCAGTCACTCATGGGGATACTGGGGTTCTGCAGCTTCAGACACTCCAGTATTTTCTGGTTATCGCAGCTCATCTTCGGTAACCAAACCTTTGCCCGTGGTCTCATAGGGATTTCCCCCGCTGGGATAAGCTTAAGGCTTAAGCCTTCCCATGCATCGCTAATCTTTACGATACATTTGCTGAGGAATTCCTTAGAGAACACGTCCAAGCATTTGATTATCCTGTAGCCCCGGTGTATCTCACCAGAGTCAAAACGAGGAACTGTAGGGTCTTTGTTGGTGAGTACGTGTTCCATCACGATTTCAGCCAATTTAGACTCTATAGCACCCCATTCTGTTACTACAGGAGTTAGGTTGCCGCTTTTTTCGTTAGCCAACGCCATCAGCAAGTGATCTTTAACCACCTCGTTAAACGGCCTTCTTGCTGACGTTATTGTGGAAGGAGCCGGAGCGGTCGATTTACTTTGGACCTTTCTCCTCTTGGGCGAATTGCTACCCTCAGCTTGGGAGCGGTTTCGCTTCGCTCTTTCCTGCACTGCTTGGGATGTGGATGGTTGAGAGTCCTTAAACTTAAGATACTCATCAACCACCGATTGGTATCCGACACGATCTTCCTTATCGCGCTCATGAGGAGTGCCATTTGCCTTATTCTTGGCAATTTTCTCCAGTATAAAGAGAGCTTTGACATATCGTTGTCTCAGAATCTCTTTCTGGCTCTTCTTTTTCCTCCGTTTCTCCTTCGACTGGTCGTCAGACTTGACATCCTGTCATGGAGCCATAGTGTTTTGTGACAGCGGGGTGCTATGTCTTTCTCCCCTGCTGCCAGGTCTAGTTAAGTTTTGATAACAAAATTTTTTAATTTTTAAAATTTTTTGGTCAGGGTCTGCGTTTTCCCAAAGGAAAGCAAATCCTGAAACAAGGATTGAAATGTACAAATGTGCGTATTTTGCTAAATATCTCGTTGATGTGCCTGAAAAAGTCAACGCAGTAGACGGCCTCAGATTTTAGAAAATAAGAGCGAAAATTTTTAAAGAAGTCAGTTTTTCGCGAGGCACATCTACAGTTTTAGATATAATAAAAATAAAAAATATAATATCATATAATAAAAATATAGCAAAAAATAAAAAAGATTTTATGGCCTTTTTTTGAAAATTGACCAAAAATTGCACTTCTTTTTTGTATTTTTATTAACAAATTGCAATTTGTAAAAACCTTACATATCTAGAGATAAGAAAGACAATAAAAATACAAATTTTATGGACCAAAAAAAACTTTTTTGAGTTAAAAAAGACCGCAATATTAAATAGAATTTCTCTATAATAAACTGTAATAAAGTATATTTTCGTATTATATATGGAGAAATAACTTATATTCGATCGAGATTTTTCTATATATATATCTATATCTATATCTATATCTATATCTATATCTATATCTATATCTATATCTATATCTATATCTATATCTATATCTATATCTATATCTATATCTATATCTATATCTATATCTATATCTATATCTATATCTATATCTATATCTATATCTATATCTATATCTATATCTATATCTATATCTATATCTATATCTATATCTATATCTATATCTATATCTATATCTATATCTATATCTATATCTATATCTATATCTATATCTATATCTATATCTATATCTATATCTATATCTATATCTATATCTATATCTATATCTATATCTATATCTATATCTATATCTATATCTATATCTATATCTATATCTATATCTATATATATAATAATCTATATATATAATATATATAATCTATATATATATAATTTTCTTCTGAAGGCCTATCAAAAAATGTTCTTACTTGTTTATTATTTATTTATTTAGTAAAACCAAACCCTTGTGGCCAAATATGGCCTGTATGTTACTCAACAACAGTTTTACAATATAGAAATAATATTTTGTTATTCAATAAGCAATAGATGGCTGGTTTTTACATCGTGATTAAAATTTGTTTTTTTTTTCATTTGCTCGAACACATTTTGTCATCAACGGAAATTATAAATTCTGTGATATCCGTCCATTGTTATCAAAAATTTGTCGCTTTATTACATAAGTCCACTTGAAGCACTTATAATTTTCTCTTTTACAAAAAAAGTAGCGATTTATTGCAAATTTAAATTAATATTTAAAGCCAGTAAAATGTGTTCATACATTCTTAACCCATTCATAGTCATTGTACCTGAACGAGTTCAGCTGAATTGTTGACTGTTTAAGAAGTCTAAAGAGCAGCAGAATTTATTATTATTATTATTATTATTATTATTTCATTAAAATAAGTAATTGAAAAATACTGATTTATAATACCAAAAAATAAAAAGAAAAATAAAATAAATAAATAAATAATAATATATTGAATTCGAATGCCAAAAATTTGACAGTGAATTTTTACTCTAGAAAAAAAAAATTAAAACTTGGTAAATTTTGCATTTTTTATTTTTATCAATTATTTTTCAGATTAATTATTTTTGGGAATATAATGTTTTATTTGTAAAGTATAATATGTAAAGATAATTCCTAACTTATTTTTGTAAAAACCATATCGCTCTAGAAATACCCATGATATGACCCTACACCTAAGGAAGCCTAATATATTTTTTTAACATTTTTTTTAATTTTTATGTTTATTTTATGTGTATACAATAGGATAATATAACTTTTGCAAAAATGGCTCTGCTAGATGAAATTGCGACTTTTAATGGGTTAAACATAAAAAAACGTTATAAAACTCTTAAAAAGGATGACAAGATTTATTGAATTTTTTCACAGAAAAAATGTATTCATTTCAGTGACATTCAGTTTGCCACATATTGGTTACAGTTCTTAGAGTTGAAAGATTTAGATTTGTTTAGACAGCCTTCATTTTTGAAATAAAATCTACAAAATGTTTGCAATTCTTAATAAAATGAAATACTAAATGAATCAAAGTCTTAATTGAATGATTAATATTGAGGACTTTCAATATTGAAATGATGTGTTTTGTATGTTCTCGTTTTCCATCACATACTCTTTTTCTATCTACTTTTTGTTTTCGTTAGAGTATAAATGTTTATGCAGAAAATCACAACAGTTTTTCTTTTAAAACTTTAATGTGCTAGATTCATTTTCATACTTCACCTTCATGTCCTTTGTCTTGTGTGTCTTTCAAACCACATAAAAATATAAAAAAATACGTCAGTTTTTGTTTCCTTTTGCTATTATTGTTGTTGCTCTTCTCGGTTTTGTGTTGTTAAAATACGCCCTACGGATATAGAAAATGAAAATAAAAAAAAATAAAAAAACGCAAAATAGCTACCAAAAGACCATAATAATATCATAAATTTTGTGAGAAATTGCAAATCGATTTTGATACTTTTCTTTCGATATAATTTGTTTTACTTTCTTTTTTATAACAGACAAGCCTTATAGGTTGTCTTTGCACATCCATTAGCAAGGTATTTTGTGATTTATAAAGGCCTTGATAGTAAATTGAGCTACTAAAATACTAAAGACATTGCTATTTGTATTAAAACTATAGAAGTAATATTTTACTTGAATTTATTTCGGACTAAACAATTGAATATAAATTTTTTATTTTCTTTACAGGTAAGTCTCAAAATAGACTTTGGATCTGTCATTAACTGTAAGTTATTAAATAGTATGTATATTAAAATGCCGCAAATAAATTTTGGTATTATAAACTTGTTTAACATTCAATTATTTCGCTTTTGTGATCAGGAACATTTTTTAAAATACATCCAAAATTGTGTTTTTGATTACAAAGTGCAGCAAAACCACATACGAATGGAAATAAAAAATATTTGAAATATTTTATCTAAATACTATTACATGTTCTTGTACGCATTACTACGCTAGATTTTATTGGATGCCACACTCTTTCTACTCCCATTTTTGCC
Source organism: Protocalliphora azurea (assembly GCA_932274085.1). Taxonomy (NCBI): domain Eukaryota; kingdom Metazoa; phylum Arthropoda; class Insecta; order Diptera; family Calliphoridae; genus Protocalliphora; species Protocalliphora azurea. The sequence goes on along the minus strand of OW026519.1, from coordinate 108,304,961 downwards.
ATAATATTGTTTAATTTATTTAACTTGACCTTATGTTTGAACTACTAATCCGACTAAAATGAAACTTAGCTCATATGTATATTAAACTGTACCAAAATTTACTGACTTTTGAGTTTTGACCGAACTCCCCTTAGAATAGTTCATTGGATTGTAAAATGATAATGTTAGAAATATTAGTGAAATCGGATATCTGAACACGTGACGCATCGGACCTGAAGTTTGAATGGTACCTTTATATGGGGAACATATGGATTTTTCAAATTTTTTTTTTTTTTTTTTTAGGAAAATTTAGCTATTAAATACTTTGCTTTGTAACAAAGTATTAAAAAATCATAATCTACATATAATTATCTATCAACCAAGACATAAAAGGAGAAATACGTTAAAAAAATTTAAAGTTATTCCGAATTTCCCAGACCATGCATTTTAGACCACTTTTGTAAGTAGTCTATAAACAAATTTTTAATCTTTTGAGAAATGTTTAAATAAAATGCTATTTTTACCTAAATTACTGTATTTTTACCTAATTATGTTTTCGTTTCTGTACATAAATTAAATATTATTTACCACATATCTAAAAAACTATTATAAAGTCTTAAGATTTTGTGGGAATAAATTTCTTATCAAGATTTACAACAGAAATGAAAAAAAGTACGGTAGGTCCTGGGGGAGTAGTAGCCCCCATATAATGTAAATATTATTGCATATATCAAATGTTGTGTTTATATGGGGGCTATGGTCATTTATGGAACTATCTTCGTGAAATTTGGCACACATAAATATGTGTGCTGACTTTCATTAGAATATTGCAATATATGAGAGTTAAACTCTCATTCCGGGAGTGTTTTTTGTAGGGGGCAATTTTAACAGAATTCATCGTTGTACGAAAATAATTACACGCTGCTTCAAAATGGCATTTTTTTATTTTCACTCGGAAAATGATCTAATGTGAGGAATACGAAACAATTTTCAAATTTCCGAAACATTCCCTAAGATTTGAGATATTACGAAAAAAACATTATTAGGGTAGTTCATGCTATATAGATCTCGTTGCTTCATAAATTTTAAGTCAATTTAGGACCTTAAAATTGATTTAGTAAACAGAACGACGTTGCTTTTTAACTATATTACAATCCTTTATATACACTTAAATTGAGTAATGATTTATGCTCCACTATTTTAAATTATTTCACTTTTCTTTTTCGAAGTTTTTACTTTGATGTAATTTTGTCAGATTTTTTTTAAGGAAAAAAATTGTTTAGAATAAAATGGGATATCTCTATATAAAATCACTTAAAAATCAAAAAAATTATTAAGCATTTTCTAAATTATATTAAGAAATTCTTCATAAAATATATATTTTTTCTTTGTTCTTACAAAGAAAAAATTAACCCAAATATTTTTTTAATAAATGATTAATTAACTTTATATTGAAATTTAATTATATTATTAATTAATGTAGTTAACTTTATAATTGGTTTAAAATTTTTTGACATAAATCGACAGCTCTTAAAAAATATAAAGAAAAAATGTGTCAATAAAAAATATAAAAATAACTATAATTCAATTTCCAACCATTTTCAACTGTTTGGGCTCAATCTATCGACAAAAAAAATAGTAATACGAAATATTTACATGATTTTCCAAGACTACGGTACGTGTTTAATGTATAAGTATTTGGTAAGTAAAAAGTTTAAATATTTAATTAGATTATTAATCTTTCGATGCTATTGTAGAACCCAGTTTGCTACAAAGCTGTGCTATGAAAGATTATTTAAATATGTATATAAGATCTGTTCATATTGAATGTTTTTGACAATTTGTTCAGACGTCTGTTATATTGTTGATGGTCGCAGGAGCACTTAGATAAGATAATATTATCTTTATTGGAACATCCCGTAGAGATTAACACTTTTATGTTATTTTCTTGAATTAAAAATAAGTACAAACATACTTTAAAATGTACACAATTTATAATAATTATAGTAAATTATGTAACATAGTTTTGTACATTATACATACTCTACATACATACATTTTACAATAATGTTAAACAAATTTATAATACCAAAATTTAGTGGAGGGAAACGAAACTTGACATATAGTTACGTCTTGGCGTCTTATAAATCCTTTTAAAAGTCACCGAAAATAACATGTGAGCTTCATGAGATACTCTAGTTCAAAGGTTACAGAAATCGGATCTATACGTGATTATCGGTGATATGACTCCAAGATGAAACTATATATGTACCAAGTTTCCTTTCCCCCAATAAAATTTAAAATTTTAATATTTTTCTCGTTTAATTTTACTTGTATTTCATTATTTAAATATTTCTGATAATTCAGTAAATAACTACATTTAAATCCGTGCATTTTTATTGAGGGAGAGAACTGAATCAATAAAATTTTTAGTTGAATTTAGGTAAATATCCATTAAGAATTTTAATTAATTTGATTAAAAAATTGATTGAAATTTAAGCCAAAATCAATTATTCTAGTTATTTAACATTATCATTTTGGTGTTTGAAGCAAAATCAAACAAAAATTTAATTAATATAAACAAATTCATAATTAAAGTCCAATTTTATTTTTTTCTGTGTACTTTTTGCGGATAAAATTAAAAATGTATGGAAAGTTTTAGTAAGTTATTACAGATAAAATCAAATAAGTTCTACAGTTTTTGTCCACTTTAGAAATATTAAATTCATTATGTTCACAAAAAAAAATTAAAATTAAAAATTATGAAAAATTTATGAAAAAAGTTGTGTAAAAATTAGCTTTTAATATTTGACCAAAATGTAAAAAATGCACACGGTTGAAAAGCATGTTTTTTCTTTTTTTCAAAGAAGTTTAAAAAGGAAAAATCAACAAAAGAGTAACAGAATTAGGAACGCGTTTATACAATTTTTTTTTTTTTTTTTTGCAAATAACTCGAAATTTTTAAACTGCTGTCCTCTAGAAGCCATTTCTCGAGTGATTTTTGACTGTAGCAGCGTGTTATTTGTAGAAAATTTAATTAAGATATCTTTAAAATTTAGGTCTTTACTACTTTGTTCACATGTTTTACATGGACAGTCAGCTAGGTAGGCGGACGAACACATTATATCACAACCATCTATTGTAGGCGGACGAACACATTATATCACAACCATCTATTGTATAGAGTACAAAAAGAAGTAAGAAAATGTTAGTCGTTGAATTATTGACTAATCCTTCAAAAACTTCATAGTGTACTACGATTTAATTTAAATTTAATTAAATAAAAAAAAATCAATTTCCTAACGAGTTTTCCATTTTGAAGTTCCGTTTTTTATTTTGAAGACTGAGAACAAAATTACACGTTTACCTACACTAACCAACATAAAATGAAGAAGTACTTTTCACCACTTCAAAATCTAAACTAAGTGCATATTTTTGTACTTTTTTTTAATTATTTAGTAAAAAAAGCTCTTCTTCGTTAAATTTAGTATATAAATGTCTAAAGACATTTTTAAAGCATTTTTAATATCCACTTAATAGCTTTTTACAAATTTAAATGATATTAGCATATAAATATATTTTTTTGTGCAGTTATTACGTATAACTATTAAGCATTTTTTGCAAAGCGCAGAAAAGCACCGAAACATTAAACAAATTGTCACGATTATTAAAAAAACTACCAAAATACCATTAAAAGTAGTTTTCATTCAATGCAATAATTTTTATTTTACACTTCATAAATTTGATATATGTACATTTTACATACATTTATCTTGAAGTTACGAATATGTGAATATTTTCAAAATCGAGGCCCTTTAAAATGTCTTTTCAAGCAGACCGCTTCCTCTTTGTGACAATCCCTTTTTTTATATTAAAACTTTATGACTGTTTTTTTTTTCTTTTGAGTGAATAGATGGATGGTTGGGATAATAGTGTTTTCCATTTATTTGTTATTGTTGGTGCTGTTGTTGGCGTTGTTATTGTTGATTCTTATTCCACCTTAACAATTCAGCACAGCGAATGGAGAATACAACAGTGACTGAAGCAACAGTAAATGGAGAGATTTTGTTTCATTAAAAGTTTCTTTGATATTTCCTTCCTTTCTTCTATAGATTCATGGGTTTCTCTTTTTTTTTTTTTTTTTTTTTTTGATTCCTCGAAGTGATAGAAAAATAATTTTGTTTAGAGTTATAATATTCTTGACTGGGTGATAAATATTAATCGTGAAAGTTATTTACGATTATGACGGATAATAAATTTATTCAAAAAGGTAAAAAAGAAGGAAACTTATTAATAGTTTATGGGTTTTATTTAACAATTTTTTTTTTTTTTTTGCTCTAAAAACACATATTAAAAGTTGTTTATACCAGTAAAAAGAAATAAATATCGATTAAGACAAGGACAAGTAAAAACAAAACCTGTGCTGAGAATTTAGATACATTTTGTAACATGATTTTAGCTTATACAAACTGTTTAAAAGTTTTGCTTGAAATTCGACACATACAGATACACATTAGGTTTTTTTGTTTTATAGTTTAAACCAAAAGTGCCACAGTAATCACAAAATTGTCTGACATTAATAAATACTTTTACTTACTTTTAAACTTTATTTTACAATTTATAGTGAAGAATTTTTTAAATAATGGTTTACAAAATCTCTTAGAAATTTATGGTAAATTATTGACATACAGAATTCAATAAACTGAAAGAGGTTTATTTATAAATTGCACAAGAAAAGATATCAAGTGAAATATAACCAAGATATTTAAAAAAAAAATATACTCAAGATTATATTTAAATATGCTGACAAAACTAAAAATTTAAGTAAAGAATCAGCAACGGAACAAATTTATTCGATTTTTAAAATTTTACAGGCTGTGCATTTCTAACAATTTCAATTATTTGCGATTTAAAAATCTTTATATTTTTATCAATATAATTGTTAAATTTATTTTAAAAATAAGTAAGTAGTTAATAAAGACCAAGCATATGATACCCTATACCAACATAGCAACATACCAGGGGGTCTGTGATAGAGACCGAAAAAATATATGGAATTATTGTACATGATATATATATATATATATTTTTTTTTTTTTTGCATATATAATTATGCCAAAGTTGAATTCTACGGTGCATTTTATTTAATATTATAAAGAGCTTAACACCAATTCTTGCCAAACCAGTTCAATTTGTAAACCATTCAACATTGCTGTTGATGACATACCCGATAATTTTTAAGAATTAGCAATAGAACATGTGTCAAAGATGTCTTTGTAATCTATGTTGGTTGAAAATCTATGAATCTGTGCGGGTTAAAATATTAAAAGTTGGGAATGAATTGTTAAAACCTTTGCTAAATTTTGTATCTACATACATATTTATGCGAAACCAGTTTTCTGCCCTGCAGTTTATAAAATCCAAATTTAGATCGCATTTAGATGTGGAAAATTAAGTATGAAATTTCTCCCAATGTTAAAAAATTAGTAAAAGCAAAACATTTTATTACATTTACTGCTTTATTCATAACAAAAATTTTAAATTTAACAAAGCTTAAAAGAAAAAATTTAAAAAATTTGACTGATAAAGAGTTTATAAATTTATAATTTATAAAAGATTCATTGTTTTTATATTTAATAAATAAATGAATTTTGGTAATATTAAGGATGCTCATTTAAACGTTTAATTTTCCGGTTTGTGCAACTGTGCAAATTTGCGCGACATGTTTCACTAAACCCCCCTTTTTAAGTGTTGTGCAATATTAAGTAAACAATTGAAAAATCTTGTTGAAGGCAATGATACATGCAATGATTTTATTATAATTAAGATAACCATAATTTTTTACCTCGCAGTTACTAATAACTTTTAAATATAAATAAATATTTATAAATGCACAATTAAACAGCGCAAGTTTAGGAGCCTAAATAATCAAGCATACTTTATAAGTTTTGTGCAAGTGATTTTAAATAGAAGTTTTGATAGTGCAAACTTGCACACATTACACAGTTTGTGCAGATTCTGCGAGTTTTCATGGGCACCTTTATTATGTTTCCACTGGAAAATTTTGAGAAAAGTACAACATTTTAAGAAAAAAGTAGTTGTTTTCTATATTCTTTCCCACATAAATCTTTCATAAACCAAAACAACTCGAAAATACTGTTTTTTGAACTAGATTTGTTTCGGCAACTCTGCGATATGTCTTGGATAAAGCAGAACACCTCTGAGTTATCAACACCATTTGCATATGTGTGTTTAAGTGATTTTCAGTCAATAGTTATTTCCATAAAACTTACGTATGTCTAATGTTATGTTTATAGTTACATTTATATGCTTTTAAGGCATTTATGAAATATAATTGAATATTCCGGGTCGACATTTATATTAAGGTTTGTTAAAAAAATTTACCAATCACTACAATTGCAATTTCGTATTAGTAAAAAATAATGTGTCAAATTTTATTAAGATATCTTTAAAATTGTGAACTTGTACTTTGTTTACAAGATTTGACAAGGTCCAGGGTTGGACAGCAAAATCAATTAAACCAAATTAACTCAGAAAGTGATCCTGAATAGAACAGTATTCTTAAAGGTGGGGTTCAAAGATTTTATCTGTGCGTTAAAACCATTAATCTGAATAATCTAGAATATAAACTAGACTGGTCTATAGTCAAGGTTATAAAGTAGACCATATTCCCGACTAAAATCTAGGCTATAATCTAGCCTATATGCTGCAAGGACATAAGACTATAGTACAAATTATTAACTATACTATATTTCTGACTATAGATAAAACTTTTGACTATACTATAATCTAGACTATATTATATAGTCCAGACTGTATGCTAGAATATTGCTCAGACGAATTACTAGACACACCATAAACTATAATCCAGTCTGATCTACACATAAGTCTATAGCTTGATTGTAGTTCAAACTTAAAACTAGGACAGACTGTAAAAGATATTTCAAAAACTACCTAATTTGGATGTAGCTTTCTTTAAGCACATCACATACAAACTTTCAAAAGATCAAAACTTTCAAATTTACTTTCCACCACTTTTTCAAAATTTTGGATACGATGGCAGTTTTTTATATTTTTCTTAATGAAATCAGTAAAAAAGATTATTAAATATTTTCTTAAGTTTATCAAAAAATTGTATATTAACAAGTTATATGAAATAACTTGGTGTGTTTCAACCCAGTAAAAGTAGTTATTTTAAACAATCAAATAAGTAATTAATCAAATATTTTATTGGTTTAGTTTGGCGTTGAACAGACAACTTTGTGAGTTCTATGCAGTAGCGAACTGAGACATTGCAGAACTAAATGAACTTATTATTTCCTGGTAACTAGTTATTCCACTACTCAAAGAAAAAATAATGACAACTCATTACCACATAATGATTCTAGTAAGTGGTAGTCATTACCAAAATCCAACAAATTTTTTGCTGAGAAGTTCCAGAAAAATTATTTAAATAACATTTATTGACTTGAGTTTAAATTTTATTTCGCTGTTTAACTTAAAAAAATTATGTAACTGTAATAGCAATATCTCTGGGAATGTTGTGTGCATTTAATAATATCTTTTAATTAAAATAAAATTCCAACATTTTTGGAATGTACATATCTACTACACATAATTCGATTTTTTACAAAAATATGTCAAAAATTTTTCATATAAAAATAACATTTGTTCCTATATTTTGAATAAATGATTTTAATTTATATAAAAGTTGACAAAATATACACGAAAATATAAATATTCATATTTTCTAAAAGTATTTTTTGAGTTACTCAATTAGTAGCTCAAAAATGTAGTTTTGGTTCAAAAATATTAGCAAAATACAAATGCTACTTGTAAATGCACTTTTGATAATTATGAATGCATAATTTAATGCTTTTAATCAAAATTTTTAAATTTAAAAAAACGCAACTTAATATTTTGTCTGTATTGGAACAATAAATTATAAATGCCTAAAGTGTTAGCAGCAAGTCAATACTCGACACAAATAAGTTTTATATAAGTAGAAATCATAGTGTCAAATTTTATGAGGATCGGTCAGTAATTTGCCATAGCACCCATATAAGGCCCATTTTCGGGAATCACGGGAATTCATATTAAACATTCGTATCAACGTAATATTCTGTATTCGTATATTTTATTTTATACTTAATACAAGTATCAGTCTACAATTGGCCACATCTCTAATATAAGACCCCTTACCCATATGGTAGTCCTAGACAGATTATAACTTTCTTAATTTTTTTTTATTTGTGTTAATTTAAAATATGAACATTTTGAGATAATAAAAGTAGGAAAACGTATTAATTTCTTTTTTAGTTTTCATTATTCTAATAGTATACTAATTTAATAACAAAAAACAAACTCCGCTACAATGTTTTACAAAAAAAATATAATTTTATAATATTCAATATAGCAATGTGAGCGTAATGTTAATCAATTTTAGCTAGTATACGCTACAATAGTTCACCCTGCTTAAAAAATTTCATATATTTATAATTTTTGGTTTACTAAGCCAATTTTAACGAAATTTATTACAAATATTCACGCTATTAAAAGGTACTAAGAGGAAAAACAATTTTAATATGAGGTTAATTTTGGCAGTTTTATAACAATTTAAAAAAAAACGGATAAGTGTCATTGCTCCGATTCCAAAAAGCTCTACGATCATAATATTATATGTGAAGCGTAGACCAAATTTCAGAATTTTTAATTGAAAAATATCGCATTTTTTAGTTTCAGAACATATGGGAGGTAAGCTTACACCGATATTTTTTCAAACTTTGGTTGTTTCTTAATTTTTCAAAATATTTACCAAATTGCATAAATCTATAATAATTTCTTCTATTTTTAATCACGAGCGTCGTTTCGATTTGCGTAGTTTCAATTTGCATCTCTGTTTGAAAATCTAATATTTCGGTTGGTGTCGCTATATAGCTCCTGGAAGTAACTTAAGCTACTGTATGTGAAAAATCTATTGATTAATTGATTTAAAAAATGTAATTTTTAACATTATAGTTTGGATAAATCCATGTATAATTGTTAATAACAGATTCACAGGCATTGAAAAAAATTTTAGCGGAAAAAGAGAATAAATTCTTTGTGTTTAGATAGATGATCAAAATATTATTTATACAGGTATTTTAATTTCACTTCTATGTACAAAAAAAAAAAAAAAAAAAAAAACACAAATTTTTTTATTAAAGATGAACTTCTTTTCTTATCAAATATTTTTATCCTGGAATCAATTATTAAGAAACTGGCATAAATGCATAGAAAATACTGTTCCTATTATCGACACAGATCGCAGCCTAAGTGCATATATTTTACGACAAAATATATTTTATTTTTTATTTAGAGCACACTTTCTGCTTAAAGCTTAAAACATAGTAAATCCGAATAAGTTTTAAAATTTTGATCCGATTTGAAAATAACATACCATATAACTTTAAGAATATAAATAACTTTAATAATTAATACATCGTTATATATGCTTTCAAAGATAAAAAAATAAAATAAAAAAAAAAAATCTGGAAAACCAAACATTATTTTTAGTAATTTTACGAAAAAAGTACTTTCAATATTTAAGTATTACATATGAAATTAAATGTATACGCTTGAAAAGCCTAATTTATCTCCTTCCCAATAACATTAAGAAATCAACAAGTTAATAAAAGAGTTATAGACAAGTTAATATAAGATTCTACCAGAAAAAGATTACTAAAATTTTTAAAGGATTTAACATGATATATGATATTATCAATAAAGCCTATTGCATAAACTGAGATATTTTCCGACTGATTTTTTACTATAAAACAGTGTTACAGCGTTTTATTATTTGTAACTTAAGCAACTTACAGCAAAGTTCATAACAAATATAAAATCAGAGTTTTTCATATCATACACACTCAATATACGTATTATCAAATTTCGTGCAACGACTTGCTTATATTTCTCTTTAAAAACATGTTCGCAATATTATTTAAACTTAATCACACATTTTATATTTATTCTTATTTATGATTTGTTAGTGCAAATTTAATATAAATACTTGCTAATGAAAAGTATATGCCGAATAAATATTATTTTCTGGCTTGAGTTTAATAGACTTCCAGTCATCCGATTCCACTGCCTTATAATAATTATAAAAAATATATATATATGGTAATTTATTCCATATTTGAAATAAAAAAGTGTACAAAACATTATTGCGTTTCATTGAGAGCAAACTTTGTAGACATAAAAGCTTTTAAAATAAATTTATTATTTCTAAAGTTGATATTTTTTGTTCTCATTTTGTTTTTAAAATAAAAAGGTTTTATGAAAAAAATGAGAGAAAAAAGTTAAAATTAAACGTGAAAAGGCTTTATGTATGGGTATGTGTTATCAAAGAACTAACAAATCTATATTAATGTACGTATAAAGAAAGATGTGGATAAAAAATTAGTGAACATTTAAATGGAGAGAACACATTCGCAAATACACAAAACATTTATATTGTCCAGAGGAATAAGTTATTTTCTTATTGCTACTATGATTTGCAAATCGGTTGTACAATATTACTATTTTAAAAAGATGTTTTCTCAATTATATTTTCTAAGGCCAATTTTAAACGCATTTAAACTCAAACTAACACAGAAAAAAATATTCCAAATGATTTTTCAATAAAATGATTAATTCAACTTATATTTAAATATAATTATATTATTAATTAATGTAATTAACATTCTAATTGGTTTAAAGATTTTTGACAAAAATCGTCCGACCGTTCCTAAAAATATATAAAGAAAACAGATAAACTTATCAATAAAAAATATAGAAATAAAATAGTTTTAAGTTAATTTCCAATTCCAATTTCAAGGGTTTGCGCTTATTATATCTATAAAAAAAAAAATACAAAATAAGTAATACGAAATATGTCCATGATTTCTCAGTCTCCGGAGACGTATTTAATAATAATTAATTTTTAACTACGAATTCCAAATACTTAATGACTTTATTAATCGTTTCAATACTTTTGCAGATGTTCCCGTCGATAGTACCAGGGGTAGGATTCAATTTCAAAATTTATTCTTGTCTCAAAGCAAAGGCCTGAATGCCTTAGGATAATAAGAAATTCTTTATTGGACATTAAGCAAAATTTAAGGCTTTTATGATAAGTTTTCGGAAATTAAATATATGTATACTGTATATTCTAGTTAAATCAGGTCATAACACAAAAATGTTATGAAGGGAAATGAAACCTAACATATAGTTTCGTCTTGGCATCTTATATAATCCAGTGAAAGTCACAGATAATCAGATGTGAGCTACATGAATTAGATTTATTTTTTTATTATGATTTGTTTATATGACGCCAAGTTTCGCTTTTCCTAATCAAATTTGGTTTTCATATTGTTTTCGTCTAATTTTACTTGTATGAATACAAATTTTAGTTGCTTTTAGGCAAAGATTCAATCAAAATGCTAATTAATTTAATAATATAAACTATTAACTATTCTAGTTAATTAGTATTGTCATTTTGATGATTGGAGAAAAATAAAACAAACATTTAATTAATATAAACAATTTCGTAATTGAATTCCATTCTTATTTTTTTCCGTTATAAATATAATTTTACATTCGACGATAAGGCTACGAAATTAAAATACAATTAAGTATTTTAAAGAGTTCTGCTAGAAATATTTTTATGTATTTTAAATTAAATAATATCATTAGTGAATGTTTCATAAATTTCTTAAAACCCGTTTTAATTCCAACAAATTTAACTAAATCCCTTCCAAGTTTTCAAATGGTTGCAGATACAGTAACTTAGTAAGAGTATTTCAAATAATAAAACGAAATAATATTTTCCTTTATTATACATTTGCACTAACCCATTAGATCTGTTTATAAATATAAAATTACATATATAAAGATATAAATATTTATATATGTATGTAGTGTGTATATGAGTGTGTAAATAGCGAGCAATTTATAGAGGATAAAATGTATGATTGTGGCATTATTAACCCGCATATACATAATGAATGGCCCTGACAGTATTTGGTAGAAGGTTTTTCATGCATCCACTAAAAAATGTCTTTTTTGACACTTTTGGATGTTCAAAAGTAGAAAATAAAACAACACTTTAGTATTGATTTGGGCGTTTGTTTACATTCCAGATCAAAGAAAAAGAACAAGCACGACATAATTTCGTTCAGTATGGTATAACTTTTAAATTGATCAATGTTTTTTAAGTGTTAAATAAAAAATGTATTAAAATGAAAAATTTGTAATTTTTATTAATTGATTTTTCCCTTTAAATATTTCATATTTAATTTAAAGTTATAGTGAATTATTAATTTGGATTAAAGTTAAGGTGATTTATTATAGTGTGTTTGAATATAAGGTAAGCATTTAGCTCAATTATAATTAAAAATATTTACTAGAAATAAACCAACAGCTCTAAAAACATGTTTATTACATTAAAGCGATTATATTTCGATACTTTCTTGATATAATTTTTTACACTTCTAAATAATAGTATTTCGACACCCAAGGAATGCACTAAATATTTTCATCTAAAAAGTATTAAAATTGCGGCACATTTCTTCCCGAACGGTGACTTTTCTTCGATAAAAAAATGATATCATATTCAACTGTTATTAACTGCATGAGCTGTCGCTTTAGTTCAAATTTGGATGGAAAATGTTGGTAGTGTAAAAATATATGAATTTGTTTAAATAGTATTTAACACATATATGTATGTGTGTGTTTCAGTATTAAACCGGAAGCAGAACAAAAAGAAGACGAAACAAAAAACTAACGAGTAAGCGTGTGAGTATATGAAGCATTTAATTAATTTGACATGTTGTGCAAAGCAGCTGGTTGTTTTTGTTCTTTTATACTACATTTTTTTTCGCTCGTTGCCTTGATAGGAAAAAGGTTGAATGGTTTCATTTTCTGACTGCTGCCTTTTTTAGATTTTTTTATTATTAATTATGTTTAATTTTTCGTACTAGCATTTTATCATTTTTATAGTTACTTAGCGAAGAAGTGTGCGTGAGTGGCTTTTATTTGTATTTACGATCAAGTGTTTTCACTTGCAGCAATTTCTATTTATGAAGTTACTAATGGATCAAGTAAACGTCAGTAATTTTAGTTCTAATATTTGGTTTATTACTATAATATAAATTTCTAGAAATTGGAAAAAACTAGTTATCTTGAAAATGAAGTAATAATTTTTGTGGCACTAATTGTTTTTTTTTTTTTTCAATGTTATACATTTGATAAGTTCAAACTTGAACTTAAATAATTTCTTATGTCATTTGTCAACTTAACTAAAAACATAAAATACATACATACATATATCTATTACTGTACTGTTTATTTCATTTCCGACGATTCTGACGCTTGTATTGCAAATTTTGATCATTTCAGAAATTTAATAAAAAACAAGAAGAGAAATTTTACAAATATCGTATACGCTTATGAAAGAGAGCATTTAAAAAAAAGTCCTCTTATACCCTCTCACCAGTATCAAGTATTTTTTCCGTTGACTTTTAAATGCGTGGATCTTCTTAGATGCGCAATAATTTTCATTAATCAAGAATAATCTGTGACAAAAATTTAAGAAATCAAATAAATTGAAAAATGTTTTCGAAGGCTGCAAATTATGTGAAATTTTTATTAAGTAAGTAAATAAATATATTTCATTTTATATTAACGATATGTTTTTTAATGGATCTAGTGATAGTGGTTGGAATATTAGATTCAGCCAATCCGATTATAGATCCTCACAGTGGTGCCGATCGTAAATTATAATCTTTACAATTATATGAATTAAAAAAAATCACAATTTAAAATTTTACAATTCTGATGGCGACAGATTAATTGTTTTGTGTATTTGCACTTAATGTTTGGTGCAAGTGAAACTAGATAAAATTTTGCATTACTAATTTTGAAAATCAATCGTATGTGTGGCTGCGCATATTCAGGCTTTTTGGAAGCAATTATTTAGCAAAAATATTATATATAACTACCAGAGGCATCGAAACTGATTTGAAATTTTGAAATGATTTTCTATGGGCAAATTTTGCCTTTTTTACAATTTCTACAAAAATCTACTTATTAAATACTTACTTATTGAGTTAACATTTAATTATCTTTTAGTAAAAGGAACAAAAACAAAAATCGATTAAAAAATGATAAATATTACAAATTTCTCCGACCATTAATGTGTCTCAAAACACTTGTACGGGAAATGTAAAAAAACTTTCGAAATATATAAATAAAAAAATATTTTTTTTTTAAACTTGGTTTATACACAGAAAAAAGTCACCAGTCACCAGTCACCAAAATAATTCATTCAAGTAAAAATTGTTTAAATTTGCACCTCTCACCAAAATCAATTAGTAATAATTGTAAAAAAATGAAAAACAAAAAAACTTTTTCCAATTAAAATTTTATTAAATCAGTCAAGTAAATGATTGAATGAATTAAAAATTTAAATGAGAAAAAACTTACTTGAAGTTTATTTTTACTATTTTGTTTTTATTGTATTTTAATTTATTATATTTTATTAAATTAAATCAAAAAATGTCTTATATGGTTGCTACTCGAATTTTGAAATAAGAATGTTGTGCATATAAAACATTTAAAAAATTAATTTTTTCTTAATATCCATATTTATCTATATGGAAAAATGTCTAAAATTTGGTTAAGTTATCTGTAAAACTGTATCTGTACTTTTACCAAAAATGTTCTTAATTAGCAACGAACAGACGGGTGGACGATAACTTTGGAACAAACAAATTTTAAAATTGCAAAATTTCCTTTTTTACGTTTTTGTTACAAAATTAATAAAACAAAATATAAAACAGATTATTTTTATAATTTCCTCAATTAAGCACCATATTTTATGCCATTGGAATCATTGTGCAACCACTCGTCTAAGCTCTCTTGTTAGTTGTTTTACATTTCTTAAGCCTATAAATAACTATCGTTCACAACTCGAGTCGAGTCGACTGGGGTGATCGACTCGATTTTTCAGCAGCTGCAAATACGGTAGCTAGTTGATTTCCAACATATGTACAATTTAAGTAATTTCATCTACGAGTCACTTTGAAATTTGAAAATTATCTACACGCAACCATCTCTAATGAGTTACTGTTCTTTTAGTCAGCTCATCTCATTTGGTTGTGTATGCAAGTTGTATGTATTTTTAAGCACATGATGCGAAAGTTTTATGTGCGCGTCAGTTAATTTAGTGAAAAGCAGAAGGTGCTTTTGTTTCTGCTTTATAACCGTACTTAATTTTTTGGCAGTTGGCTAAAAATTATTTTTAAGAACAACGAATAAATAAATTCAAAGTTAATGATAATTCTGGCTAAAATATACCAAAATATACTTTCATACAAAGTTTTCACTGCAAATATTGTATTAGTGGTGGAATATAGTAACTTACACACATAGAAGTTTGATATACATAATTACATACAATATATAAACATGTAGGTCTTCTACTTAGTATTTGTCATAAGGAGTGTAAATAAATTGTATACCTTTGCTAATGATTGTGATGTGGATGATTTTTTTTTTTTTATTGTGGTTGATGACAACCAGAAATCGTTGTGAGAATAATATCATAATGATCTTGCTAATGGAATTTATATAAAATTTTCCCAGTTTAAAAATTGTAATGTATGATATAATATTATACCCTTTTTTACAAAAACACTCACTAATATGCACATTCATTCCTCTGTATCATGGTACTTTTATATACACATAAATACATAAATTTGTACATACATATGTGTATGTCTATGTGTTAGTACAAGTATGGGTATGTGCAATTAATGTGTCGTTGCGTAAGTACAACACGTAAGTAAGTGCGTGTCCGTGTGGGAGTGCTATTGAGGGTGTGGAATTGTACATGTTTTATGGTTCACATAATTTATACACAAAGATCGTTTAAGTGTTAAATTAAGTATTTATAATTTATAAGAGCTTTTAAAAGTTTAATATGTTCGTTTTTTTTTCAGTGTTTGTATTTTAAATGTTTCACCAAAAGCCATATAAATTTGCAAGATTAAAAATTAAATTAAAAATTAAATTCGTTTAAGAAAATAATAAATCACTCAAATGTAGTATTGCTGTTTTAATCATGTCAGAAATTTAACGTTTCTATTTATTATTCGTATTATGTGGTGTTACAGTGTAATAAAGCAAATTGTTATTGGTTTTTGATTAAATTTAATGGATTTAATGGTTTGTGAATATGTTGTAAAATATCTTTTTTTTTTTTCTTTTATATTTTAACAACTATTAACAATAGCATAATAAAATACATTTTCTTGTTGGAAATGATGAATTTTAAATCTAGTATAGTCAGAAACAGATTTCAGCTAAATTTTTGCACTTGGAAATATGTTTTTCTAAGATCTGCCTAAAATATTTTCAAAATTGCATTTATTGAAATCTGTTTGTAAGACGGTTTTTTGATGAAACTCCGATTTTGCATCAAAAATATTCAAGAAATGTTGCAAACTACTTTTTTTCTCGTTAAAATATTTATATGTTTTACCACAATCCAACACTTAAACTTATTCGAGAATACTTTAAAGAATTTTATCATTAAAATTATCTATGTAAAAAAAAAAACATTTGCTTTTCTCGCCAATTTTTTTATATATGTATATGCAAGCATTTATAATATTTCAACAAAACTAAGGCTAGTGAAAAAATAAAAAATAGAAATAAAAATTAAAAAGTTAAAAGTTTTACTCTTTTTCTCATTTTGAACTAAAGAAAAAGTTTGTCCTTGAGGTTGACTTATAATAATATTCGCACAGCTGTAATGCTAATATGACTTTTTTCCACAAAATAAATGTTAAAAAAGAAGAAAAAAAAAAACTACTAATTTGCGAGCTAAATATGAAAGGAAAAGGATGCAGAAAAATATAAAAAATGAAAAAAATGTAAAAAATAAAATATATAAAATAAATTAAAATTTCATTATGGTACCCTTTTTCTGTTAACAGCATAAATATAAAATTTATCAGTAGAGAAGGAAAAGAAAACAATAACAATAAGAAATTAGAATAACAAAACTAAACAAGTTATAGTGCTATATTCGACTGTGCCGAATCCTATATACCCTTCACCAGTTTTGAGCTGTTATATGAAAATGTAATATAATTATTTTAAATTTAGTGAAAAAAGAGAGAAAAGAAAACAGTATCAAACGAAGGCAACATAGATTAAAATAGCATTAAATAAAAGCATTAATTAGAACTGTGTAAAAAAAAATCCATAGCTTATATAAAAATTAATACTGGATCCATTTATTTAATTTTTTTCAACACAAAAATTTCCAAATTTTCTGTCAAAAAAAAAAAAAACGAAAAAGCAGATATTAACAGAGAAAAAAAGGAACTTCAATTACGAAATTGTTTATATTAATTAAATTTTTAATTGATTTTGCTCCAATCACCAAAATGATAACATTAATTAATTAAAAATAATTGATTGCGGTTACAATTTCAACTAGTTTTTTTTTTAAATCAAATTAATTAGAATTATGATTGAATGTTTGTCTGAAATTAACAAAACATTTGGTTAATTTAATTCTACAGAATTAAATTTTTCCAGCAATAAAAAGGTATGAATTTTATTATAGCCATTTATTAAATTATTAAAAAAAAATTAAATAATGCATTGCAAGCAAAATTAAGGGAAAGAAATAACAAAAGTAATAAAAGCTAAATGAAAAATAATAATAATAAATAAATCTGATTGAGGGAAATGAAACTTGATACATAGTTTCATTTTGACGTTGTATACATCTTGTTAAAATTACCGATAATTACGTGCAAATAAAATTTTTGAAACCTCTGAACTCGTTCCAAAGAGATTTTTATATAATCCTGTTAGAGCGCCTTTTCGCCTTAGGAGAAAATACCAACAAAAACATTAAAGAATATGACAGATGTCTGAACATATCGTCAAAAACAATCAATATGAACTGACCTTTTTATACAAATTTGGATCTTAAAATTTAATATTACACCCGGTACCGACCACGAGAACATTTACAAAACCATCTAAACGATTGAAAAACTCATCATATATTTAATGATTAAATGATTATAAATTAAACGCTTCTCCGAAAACTAAACAAATCCTTACAGCATGTTTATACAAAATATATATTTTTAAACGATAGAATGTGCCCAAACAGTTGAAAATTGATTTAATATTATTTTATATTTATATTTTTTTTTATTGATGCTTTTCTTTTTTCTTTATATTTTTTCAAAGCCGTCGAATTTTGGTAAAAGCCTTTAAACCAATTAAAAAGTTAATTATATTAATTAATAATATAATTAAATTTCAATATAAAATGAATTAATAATTTTATAAAAAAAATATTTGAAATATTCTTTTTCTGTGAAATAACTGAAAACAAGATCGAGATTTTAGAAAAATATTTGTTTCCGATCCATATAAGAATGGAGACCGTTGCTTATGTGGGGGCTCAAAAACGCCCAAAAAATTCGTTTTGGCTGATATCTCGTTTACTACTCGATCAATTTTCATTTCAACACAGCAATTCAGAAAGAATTTCCAAATTTTTTTAATAAGAATGAAGTCCCTAGCTTTTAATCAAAAAGTCGAAAGAAATATTTTTTTTGGTGTTATATAGCAGACATACGGAAGTGCATCGTTATATCGACTTCCCTATCACTAAGGATCCAGAATATATACTTTTGAGATCCTAGTTAAACATTATAGAAATTGCAAACGAAATGACAAACTATATATATATATATATATATATATATATATATATATATATATATATGCGCATATATACCTTCTACACCTATGGTGAAGTGTAAAAAATAACTAAATGTATTTCAGTGTTGCCATTAAAACATAAATATGATCGAAAAAATGCAAATATTTAAGTAGGTGTATTTTAATTCAAAATAATAGAACAAATTGTGAGAAAAATAATAAATTTTATTAATTAATTTAGAATTATGTATTTAGACAGCTGCTATTGTGCAAAAATAATAAAAGAAAAACTATGCAATCTTATTTTCTAAATAGACAATAAATTCAACATTTGCAATATAAATGTAAATTTAAACTCAAAATGAATCATGTTGCAATACACGCTTTATTTATAAAATGCAATTTCATATACATATGTGCTTTACTAGCATCATGCCAACGATTTAAATGAGCAATATGGCTGAACCATTTCTCGAGATGAAATTCAGAATCTTTTAAATTTCAGTAGATCCAAGTTGGAGAAGTATCAGAGCTTAAAATTATCACTGATGAAAAGTAGATACTTAGCTTATGTTATAAAATGCAGAAATTGAGTATTCTCCAAAGAAAAGTTTTCATTTGAAAATACCTAAATATATATTTAAGAGTTATAGTGTGATAAGTGGTAACTCTTTTAATTCTAACTAATTTGTTCCCACAATAGCTAGATAAAATTAGACTTGGAATTTAAGCACACACTCTTAATTTGGAATCATTAAGAAAAATACGATATTTTCTGCAAATTTAGTGACAAAATTCTATAACATAATTGTTGAAACTTAGTTGAACGAACATGAGTTTCATTTCACTTTTTTTGTTTTTAAGTACTTTTCAATTGACTTCTCAAACTTTGTTAAATATTTTTATTGCTTTTTTATATTTTAATACATTTCTATCAGTAGATTTTAATATTTTATTATTGTAAAATTATTTTATGTATTTTTGTCCCAAGAATGTGTAGCAATACTCGTATTTAAATAAACACTTGGACACAATTTGCCACATACCCATATGAACCAAATTAATATTAGATTTTAATTTTTAGTACTTAAGATTTCTATTTTACATAAATTTTTGGTGCAAAACACGAGTTGAATACGATTCAACATAATATTTTTAATATATTTGTGATACTCTTTGTATACCCTTCATCACAGATGTAAAGGATATATATAAGTTTGTAATTCCGTTTGTAATTTCTATAATTTTTATCGGAGAGCAAAACATTTTATATTTGGATCCTTATATAAAATAATGTCGATAACACGATGTCCGTCCGTCGGAAATCCTTTCGAGAATTTTGCTATCGATAACAAATATTTTTCTTGAATTTAGGTTTTTTAAACCAACCAAATCGGTTTATAAACAACCAAGTTATTGTCTAGGTTTTTTATTTAATTAATGTTTGATTCCTTTATAGTTGTTGTTTTCATGGGTGTTAAAAATCAGCAACAGTAGATTAAAGCATACTTATTTTTAAACTTTTTGAAACAACAAAACTTCGTTTTTTCACAGAAAAATCGTAAATTTTTTTAAGAATTTTTGTGTTGAAAGAATTATCTAATTAGATCCAGTATTAACCGAGTTATAGGCTAAGACGCGTTATTAGATTATTTGGAGCTCCTATATAAGATATTCTTGCATAAATCTATTACAAATATTTTATTGAATTTCGGTTTTTTAAATCAGTCAAATAGGTCCATAAATTTTCCACCACCCATTTTTTTTAATATAATATTGCCTTACATTTATAAAATATTTATTCTGCACCGAAGTGATTACATCTTCCTTAAATATGTATGAACTTTTGTAAAAATTTCAAAGTATTAAATTTCTTATTTACTAGCTTTTATCGGTGTACTTCGAAACCAGTTTGGATGCGATAACTAATATTTATTTTATATCAACCTACTCGAAATTTGATGTGAAAATTTCTTTTAAATTTTTGAGGACTTACACTGTAACAGTCCTTTAGGTGAGCAAATTTAAATTTTCTTTGAATGTGGGCTACCTCTTCTCCTGGATTTATCCGTCCTATTTTTATTTTATCAATGCGATTTAATAGGATAAATGTTCCCACGAAGTTTGAGGGCTCTCACTGTAATAGTTACTTGGATATACCATAATGAATATTTGCTTTATATGGAGGTTACTACACCCCTGCTCCGATTTTAAGCCAATTGGTTCATCCGTTTGGGAGTTTTGAAAAAGTGAACGTAAAATATGGGCGTGGCATCCGATCAAGATCCAACGTAACCTATAAGAATCTACAGTGTAAGCACTATCTGTGCGACAACTTTTATGTAAATAGCTCCATCAATAACGTGTAAAATATAAAAAATTGATTTTTTTTAAGTAACGTAAATTGTGAGTGTAAATTCCAATCGAGATCTAGCAAAGCCTATTTCAACCTCTGGCATCCGTTTAGGCGCGATTGATACACAAACAAATAAGCAAACAAACTTACACCTCATTCTTGTAATATGTATACGGATATAAGGATTTATAAAATCTTGATTCTATTACAACTTTATATGAAAATTCAAATTATTTGAAGTTTTTAGTGTTTACGTAGATATAGTGTAGGTAAATATATTTATAATTGTATTCAATATATGGTATTTCACTTTCATATAACACATCTCAACATGCGTGAACTGCACAGCCGAATATAGCATTCTAACTAGTTATTAAAGTAATCGTAAACGAATTAACAAATTATTTTATTGAATTTGGAAAATTTTTAAAATACAATTGTGGTGAAGGGTAAAAAATTACATATATTATACGTGTTCAAGAAATAACATATATTACTCATACGAAATCATACGTATCATTGCCATGCATATACACTGTCCGACAAATTAAAGTGCGGTTTTCTACTCTAAAGTTATCTTCTAGGTTCAATATGGAGAAAATATTTCGCAATCTCATTATTTGTGATCCCAGCGGTTCTGAAAGAGCCCATTAGCCCTTTAGCACTAGATATATAACTACTAGACGAATCACAAATTATCACCATTTATTTTTGGTAGTGCAATTGTTTGATAAGCGATCACCTTTTGCATGGAAGATAGCTTGTTTTTTATTATATTTTAAAATTAGTTTACTTTAAGTACGTCTATACATATATAATTCCTCAAAAATATTGATAGGCAAGATTATATAATTTTACTAAATTTGTAAGAGATATTTTTAAAGACCAGGTAAGAAATCGAAAAAATAGCTAAATAATTAAAAAACTGCCACCGTGATTTTGTATACATAAAACACATTTGTTTCAAATATTATCAAGATATAGACATTTATGTGATTTATGTACGTCAAGTGATTTAGGGAAATCGACCTTTTATGGTTACAATTGTCAATTGTGGAGTAATATTCATAAAATTTGGAATACTGATTGAAGCTTATATCAATCTCATTTATGCTGAATATTAAAAGGCTTCTTCGTTATTCCAAAATAATTATACGTGACAAATTTCGTAAAATTATCTTTAAAATTTCAATTAGTACTTTCTTCACAAGGTTTATACGCAAAGCCAGCCAGATAGACGAACATCGCTAAATCGACTCGTAAAGTGATTCTGAATCGTTCGGTATACATAACAAACGCATAATACCCCAATATACTAAAGACTACTAAAATGATTTTTGATAATATTGAATATTTTTGTTAGTAATATTTATAAATTAATATTATGATTATTTATCTTTGTATTTTAGCTTTTATATTTTATATTTTTTACAAATTTAGTAAAATCATAAACATATATATATTCCGACCACTGTATATGGAATAAATATTATTATTATTATATTTTTTTGTTTCTTAAAAAATTTATATTTCTTTTAATAAAAAAAAGATATTTTGTTTTATTTTTCTTTTATTAAAATCTACTATGCTTAGGACAACTTTACACTTAATATATTATAATATAATGAGTTACACTAGTTACTTTTGATAATTAAATAATCACATTTTGTCTAAATAAATAATATAAAAATAATAAAGAAAATATTTAAATTACCAATTCGCTAACTACATGTAATGCAGGAATTCGCCGTTAGTGTTTTTATGATACGTTCTCTCTCAATTCATAGGGAAAACTATATTTAAATTACCAAATAATTAACTACAAGTAATAATTAACTACAAGTAATAATTAACTACAATAATAATTCGCCATTTTACTATACGCTGGTTTGAAAATAACATTACATTTTTTTGAGTATCCCTAGAATCTAAAAATAACTACATGAATTTATGGACAACTCGAACAAAAATAACTATTTATTTAGGCAAAAAATAAATAGTTTATTTTTGTTTCCAATTATACCTGCTAGCTTATCAGGAAAGCAAAGTGATTGCTGAGTGAGTACAGAAAAGCTGTTAAGTTAGTAAATATTAAAAAATATTAATAAAAAATAGTTACATCTTATGAAATTAAGGTAGACACAAACGATTTCCAACCAATTTTTTTTTCTGTGTATACGTATAATTCTAATGTGATAACCTACTAAGTTATTGAAATAAAATTTATGATATTTTAGTATGGCATTTGTATATTAAACGGTTTGCTAGTAAAATAAAAATAATAATAATAAAAAATCTTTATCCTAAAAAACGCGATTTTCAAAAATTTTTTAAAAAATTTTGTTTGAATAAAACTTATTTCTGTATATATTGTACGAAAATATAATTTATTAGAGTTTATTACAAAGAAATGCTATTTAATATTCTGATCTTTTTTTAACCAAAGTAAATATTTTTGATCCATAAAATTCAATATTTTTTGACGCGACTTTACGTTTCCATTAAGCATTACAAACATCACCTAACTGTGCCAATTATGGCCAATTTCGTGCAGTTCATGCGATATGCTTTAGCAAAACCTGTTTTGACAAAAGTGTCCCGTTTTCAACTATTAACAACATTTGACTAAAATTTATTTATTTTTGTATTATTATTATTATATTTATTTATTTTAAATGACCTCTCGACTTTATTGTAAATTATTGTAAAATAACGAAAATTTAAGTTCATGCAGTAGTCCGTACTATTCTTTATGAAATTCTGAATGTGGCTTGCGTTGACTATTTTAGGCACAC
This sequence comes from Protocalliphora azurea, assembly GCA_932274085.1. NCBI lineage: Eukaryota > Metazoa > Arthropoda > Insecta > Diptera > Calliphoridae > Protocalliphora > Protocalliphora azurea. The sequence continues at coordinate 108,281,024 of OW026519.1, read as the reverse complement.
AAACGAGTTAAAAAAAATGCACATTTACAACAAGTATCAATTCGTATTTCAAAATTTTTACTCGTCCAAAAAACCAAAAAATTTAAGAATTAAAAATATTTGTCAGTAAAATTCGACTACTCTGTATTTAACTGTTGCACAATAACAAAGAAAGGGTAAAATTTATCCACAAAGTCCCACTAGTTTATATAATATCGAATAAAATCAAAAAAAAAAAAAAAGAAACGCGCGAAAAAAAATTGTAGAATAATGCTAAAAAGTTAAATAATTTTAAGCTTTTTTCTAAGTTTTTGAAATTTTAACATAAATGATGGTTATAAAGTGAAACCTATGGTACTAAAATTTTGCACTCTATTAGTCTCAAGTCTTGTGAACTTCTTACAGATTAAAATCAGTTTCAGCCAGGTTAAAAATGCTTGCTAATGGCCCATATATATTTTTTTATTTTATTGTTTTAACTGGGTATGACTCTTTAAAAAATTTTAAATTATTTAGTGTTTTTAATTCAACGATTTATCAACTTATTTGTTTATTTTTGACTATGAAACTAATCACTTAATCACATTTTCACAAGAAAATGTTTCGTTCACATACAACTGTGTGTTATTTGAACTAATTTAACTATTTTAACTATTTTTTTTTCTTTCTTGAAATAGGTAGTAAATATGCAAAATTTCTTTAAATGTTTTTTAAATTAATTGCACATGTAAGTATAACAAAACGATCATTGAATAAATATTATCTTAAATAACTTAAGCTCAATCATATAAGATTACTTATCGTATTAGAAATATTTTTTTTATAAAAATCCTTTTAAACAAGAAAATAAAATCCTTTAAGCTGGTAACTTTAAGTTTCATAAAAAGGAAAGAAATCATAACTCCAGTAGAATACAAAGTATACATATAACTGAAAATAAAACAAAATTAACAAAAATAATGAAAAAAAACACGTATTTGTTGTTGATGTTTTCCTTTTTCTACTGTATCCTCTTTCTTCCTTCCTTTTGGTTGATGGGATGACCTAAAAATGTCAATTCATCATATTTATGTTTGTTGGTTAAAAATAAAATGAATTTTTGTATTTTTATTTAAAGAATAACAACTAAACCAAATGTAATAAACATGAAAAATGTTGTCTAGTTATATTTGACCATTTCTTTTCATAATGACGGTTGTCATAAAGGTGGAAAATATTGATTATCTTTATTCTCTTTCTTATTTTCATTTACTTTTACAAATATAAATACAACCGCTGCGAATACACATTATAAATCCCTTTCTTTATTATTAGTTTGAGTGAAAAATTATATCCGGATGTCCTTTGAATATAACAGAAAACATTTTATGATAAAACATTCTAAATTTCTGCATAGATTTGTTTAAATTCCAGCAGGATTTTGATAGTAACAATATGTTGTTAATATCGATATTTTTTTTTTTAGTTTTATTCGTAAACTAGTTAATAATAATTAAATTCATTAAATTTCGATTTGGAAAGGTTATGTATTTCACGGAAAAATTTTGATGTAATACTTGTCGAAAACAGTAATAAATATGCCAAATATGTTTAAAAGCTATACATTTCTACAATACAATTTTATAAATATAAATTAATTAAATTTAAAACAAAAACGTGTGTTTCCATTTTCCAAAAACTTAAAGTGAAACGATAGTTTTGCCCAAATTTACTGAAATTTGTTGCTTCACAATATTTGCGTTTGTTTTCGACATAAAACTGACTGCACAACTCAAAACCAGCATAACAAACAACAAAAATTGTTGCTATATTATTTGACATTTCGGTATTTGTTCGGTGGGTGGGTAAGTGAATGTGTGCATGTGTATCTGTGTGTAGGTTTTAATGTTTTTGCAGTACTTGACATTACCGTCAAAATATGTACAGTTGTATATTCCATTGCTATTGTTGCCGTTGTTTATGTCGTTAAGGAATAATGAAAGAAAAAAGGTAAAGTTTTCTATTAAAGGCAGCAGGTGTTCCAAAGTGTCAACTAAATTACAAACAGCTATAACGACGTACAAGAGTTTCAGTTAAGCGTAGAGTACATATTTTTGGAATACACTTGTTAAAAGCATACAAAGTATGAGTATTTTCAAATCCCAGCAACAAATCAATAAACAAACCTACACAGCCACTCATAATCGCACATACATACACACACACACCAAAAAAGCCACAAATATTCGCCTGCTGGCTGTTGGGGCTATCAAAACAACATCATTTCATTATTTTTCATTAGTTTTATATTTGCATCTATGTGAGTTTGTAGTAGTTGACGGTTAGCAAAGAAAAACCAAAAAAAAAAAAAAAAACAGTCAAATAACTGTGAAAAGAGTTGAAGAGCACACTATGTATAGCAGCATAAATTGTGATATGAATTATTTTTATTTTTTTCATTTGAAGTTGTTATCGCTGCCGCTGATTTTTTCTTATGACATTTGACAAAATGTTTATTTACTCAAGCTCCTGAAAACAATAAAACACCAACAACCTTAGGCACTAAAAAAATAATTTTTTTTTTATAATTTGTTTTAATTTCTTTAACAATTAGAAACATGGTTTTCTTGTATACATAATATTAAATGTTAAGGCGGGGTAAGATTTTTTATAATAAGACAAGTTACTCATTTTATGATCTATGTATATATATATTAGGGTGGCCCCGTTTGTATGGAGGGAAAATATGATATCGATGTTCCCAGCTCAAATAATAATTTACTTCATTCTAAGACACCGTTTCTCAAAATTTTTATCCTGACATTATCCTTTCGTGAACTGGATCAAATTAAAAAGTCCTTTATAGAGTTTTTCAGATTTTTATCATATTTCTGACAAGGAAATAATGTGAAAATTTAGTATCTTAATAAAGGCCTTTAAGACGCACATTTAATGACATAACAAAGTTTTGAACCAGATCCAAATGAGTCCGAAATTTTGCAATTTTTCACAAAAAAATGAATATTTGGATATAGGAACATCCATAATTTTTATTTTGGGGCCACCCTAATATACATATATATGCATATATACATCTGTTTCAACTTTTTTGCTCATAAAATTATAATTTGTACAAAATTATAAGGAAAATATTACCCTTTTCAAATTTTAATTCAAATTAGTTCTCTTGAAACTTTCAAAGTAATAAAGACGATGTGACATATAATGGATTCTGTGTTAACATTTACTCTCAAACCATTGTACAGTTTTCAAAGAACTTAATGAGAATTTTAATCAAATAAAAAAGAGCACTGAAATAGGTTGAGAAACAAAAAATTTTTAAAATAAATTAATTTGTATCCGCCTTCAAATCTTTAACTCGAATGCTCATCTGGTACGGTTGTAATCATAAAAAATATTCATTGAAATATTGAATATAATTATTTTATATTTGAAATAAATTTTTTTAAACATAAAATATTTTAAATGTTCTGTTTTCGTATCTTTAACTTTTTGCGAAAAATAATTTACACCACTTTAGATAAACATTTTTTGTAGGTTTTTTTTCAATCATAGGTACGCTTCAAAAATAATACCGACGGGATTCAAATTTGTTTACAGGTTCTTGATATTTTGGATGCAAAATTTATTTATTTTGAATGTTTGATACATTTTGTATACGATATTTAATATTAATACTAGGAATAAAGGAACATTGACATACACATTTCTTTGATCCATACGTAAGCACATAGTTATTAGAGTATTCACTCAAATAATGTTTGTTCGATTAATCGAAAATTAAAATAATTCGATTCGATTAAAATAAAATCTATAATTTCGAGTAAAAATTTAATCGGGAAAATTATGCCGATTAATCGAATAATTCGAGTGAAAAAATATTTTATATATTTGTTTTTCAACTGGTTTTAAATATGTTTCATTTAAAATCTAAAGTTTTTATTGCACCTCCAAGTGACACTATATATTAAATTTTCTATAAGAAAGAAATTGGAAGATTTTGAACTTGATTTGGAAAAATATATGCCTACGAAAGATAATACAGCCTATATGTGTAACATGGAGATGACATACCAATAGAGTCTCAGCCTGGTTTAGAGGATATGATGGCTTGGATGTGATATAGAATAGAAAGAGAAGTAGTAAACTTATACATTATGTTAATAATTGCCAAACTTCTTTATGTAAAATAATTCAGAAATTTGTTTTCGAATTTCGAAATAATTCGACTTTATTCTATCAGTATTACGGATGATTATATCCGAATATTAACGTGTTTGGGTGATACTCTTGGGACTATTTATTTATGATTTGTAAAAACACAAGAGAAAAATACACTCAAATTATAGTTATATATTATTTTTGAAAAGTCTTTCTTATAAATTAAGTGATCGAAATTTATACTTTATTTATAATTTTGTCGGTGCACTGCCGAAAATTTCTATATGTTTTTTTACTACTTTTCAGTAAAACCAAAAAACCGTTTTACTTTGTCAATTCGTAATTTTGTTTTAATTTTTGATTTTGTATTTTCCGTTAAGATATTTGAAAAAACAAAATCGATATCTTTTGGCGTTCGCGAATGGAATGCACGATTTTTTGTATAAGGAACTTTTAATTTTTTTTAATATTTTTTTTTTTTTTTTTGTTCTTAAAAAAAGTCCTATGTAAAGTAAAAAACGAAAAGAGTTTTTTTTTCTCAAGGAAATATACACATAGAACTTTTTGTAACTTCAAAACCCATTGAGATAGTGGAAAACGCTTTGATGGGTGAACGTATTCGATTCGATAATAAAAGTAAAAAAACTTACCAATTACATTAAAACAATACATAATGCTTGTTTTAAATTTTAATAAACATTAAAAAACGAGCTAAATTTAAAGACATATTTTAATCGAATGAGTTAGAAGCTCTACTCGATTATTCGATTAATTTCAAAACAGTATTTTCAATTTATTTGTTTAATCGAATAATGAAAAATCCGAGTAAAATGAATACCCTAGTAATGAAAGTTCATTACAAAAATACTTATCTTATTTTGTCCGTCCGAATGTCTTTATTCAAAATTAACCGCGGTGATTGTTTTATTTGCATTGTTAATTTTTTTTACTATTTAGTAGAGATATTTTAAATCTGGAGCTCTTATTTCCCGACCTTTATCCTTCTAAATTTCATGAATTTTTAAAATATTGTTTGTTTTTATAATCTAATATCATTAAACAGAAAACTCAATGAGAGATTATAGAACAAAGTGCGACCGACTTTAGCTCATACTCGTATTAAAAAAGTTATAGAAAATATTCTCAAGATTGTTGGTGTAAATCTTCAATCTTTGGTGTCTTCAAAAGTTAATAAGTTACGAATTTATGATGACAGAATGAAAAAAAATCACGGAGCAAATGATTAAAAATTACAAATTTATTTCCAAATTTATTCTGTCACAAAGCTCACACGACCCGGCCAATTTTTATAATTTGATTGAATACTTTTCAGTTTAGCCGATTTTTCATTTGTTGTGAGATTTTATTCTCGATTTATGTGAAATCGTTATGAGAAATTTTAATGGTGCGAAGTAACGTTTAGTATGAACGATATGTTTAGCATAGTTCTAAGTCTTTTCAAAGTAGGCAGTTTTATAAGAGCAAGTCTAGCGGCATATGAAGCTAAATTTAACGTGTTAAATTGTAGACTTTGAAGGCAAAACAGAGGAAACTGCTTTTATAATGATTCGATAAAGTTCGAATGAGTTTGGTATGTAGGATCCAATATAATGGATACAAACTACAGAATAAGTCTTACGTGTAAAGCGAACAATGTTTTTCTGCGTAAGGGTCATTGAATTCTTTTTTTTTTATATTAACTTATTATGTTAAAATTAAATAAAAAAAAAAATAAATTTAAAAACTGTTCTCAATATTTACAAACATTTTATTTATGGCGCTTTAAAGACATTGCCAAACTTGATTAAAATGTTTCTTTACAGAACGTTTGCAGTTTATTTTGTTACCATAAGAATTAAACACCCTTTCGAAATTTTATGTGTTTTTCAAGAAGTAAAATTTAGTAAAAAGAAAAAAATATAATACCATAATATTCTTTTGATTAAGGTAATTAAATACATTTTTCTTATTTTTTTATTTATTTATTATTATTTTGTTTTGCTTGTAATAAAATACTTAGATATACAAATAAATTTGGATATTTATATTTATGTATATACATACGAGTATTAAGGTGGCCCTTTTTATGGAGATGTTCAGATTCTCGGTCTCAGTCCCTAGAAATTTATTTAAAAAATAAGGAATACAAAATTGTTGATTAATTAGAAAATATTTACAGGTGGCTCAAAGCAATCGAAATTTTCAAAATACTGATTTTTTTGAACTTTAACCATAAATATCTCGCATAGATCTTACGAGATTATCGGTAAATTTTGACAGAATTTTTCGTTTGTCAATGTCGTGTTATTAACTCATCGAGATAAAAAAAATTTACTTGTGATATTCTAATTTATTATCACATAAATCGATTACAGCTGCCGAATTTTTCGATCCCTATATATAAAAAATTTAAACACAATTACTTAGAAAAAATATGTTTATTTAGAACAAAACTACATATGTATGTCTGAAGAATTAAATATAAAAAATGTTACGATTATCTAGAATTATACATTTCTCTGAAATATATGAACGGGTTGATACTTTTTGTTATTCTTCTTGTTTGTTATTCTCTCTTCCTCCAGAAGCTGGAAAATCATAAAATACAATAACATGAAAATTAACGATATTCTTATACACAAAGTTATACTCACATATTAACATGTCGGTTTCGCACAGCCCTTAGATCGCCACCATTCCAAATATTCCTATGGTACGATCATGAGTAAATTTTTATTAAAAACTTAAAATTCATGTTAACCTGGTCTATTAATGTTTTACTTTTAGTTCTTAATTTTAATATTTAAATATTTATTTGCTTACATTTTATTTTTATTTTGTTTGTAAAATATTTTTTCAATTTATTTAGAAATATCAGAAATAATCTACCAATTATTCGAACACCGTTAAAAATATTTGTCGGTTGAGAACTCCGAATTTAGGATTTCTTACTATAATCGAATTTTTCAAATTTGTATATAGGTTATTGATTACAGTAACTAAAAATTTAATTGTATATACAATTGTTATAATATTAAAATACTGATGATTACAACCATCAATAATCAGAAAAAAAAATATGAATTTTTTTAAGTTTCCTCCAGCGAAAGCATTTTAGTTATTTTTCTTTAATTTAAAGTATTTGAGCAAACTAATTTAATAATTGTAGGAAATTTAATTCTGTCCTAGTAATGAATGAATTTTTTGCAATTAATAATAAAAAAAAAACATTTGAGTTAAAAAGTTTTCTTTAATCGCAATTAAACTTTAGTTTAGTCTATTAAATTTTTATAACTTCAACCACTTTTCAACCAATCTTTTTTCTGTGTATATATTTAGTAAAAAATTGCGTATTTTTCTTAAAATTTATTTTAAGAACTACTTCATTATTAGTAGATAAATTTTTTCGATTTTCACCATTTCACGAAGTTAATACACTATGGAATTTAAGAAAATATAAACCAAGATAATATCAGTAGTAATAATTTTTTAATGGTTGAACAAAGTAATCAAATTTTAAAAAATATAATTTTTAATATTTCGATCGCTGTGAACCACTTCTAAATTTTTTTCATTCAGTTTAAAATTTTGTATTTCTTAGTTTCTAATCTATTTGCAAATTTCTAGGGGGTGAGACAGAGAATTTGAACATTTTCATAAAAAGAGGGCCACACTAATACATATGTATATATGTATGTATGTATGTATGTTACTGCTGTGGTTGTTATGAAATAATATTTCTATTTAAAAGTTTATACATTTCAACAGACTTTTGCTGTTTCCTTCTTCAGATTAATCTTTCTCGTTTTTAAATGTTTAACATCCGCTTTTTCAAGTACAAATCTTCTATACTTTGTGAGTGAGTGTTGTGTGTATGTGATTAACTGTATTAAGTGTATGTGTAAGTGTGAAGTCGGTGGTGTAATAGAGAGAGTTTCTGTTTATACGCACAAATATTTATGTGGATATTTTGTACAGATATTTTTCTATGCACATATTTCAAAAAATATTTTTCTTTTTATATTTCGAATTTTTTTCTTTTTGTTTACATATTTTTCGTATGTTTCCGTTTCCGCTATTTTATTAAATATGTTCATCCAATATCATTTTCTTAACATTTCCTTCAGTTTATAGTCATTTATTTACTTTTCTCATTTAAATTAATGGGTTTTGTCTGGATGTTTCTTCCAAGTTGCTTTATCAGACAAGCTTCCTACTCATATCTTTTAGATTTTTAAATTAATAACAAAAACAGTTAGGATGCTATATTAATCTGTGTCGAATCTTGAATACTTTCTAGTTTAAAGTTTTTAGGTTTTGTGTTTTTAACATGAGAATGTGTATTACAGACAGTTACATATTATTAATAGCGTACTTTTTATAAAAAAATTGAAAATTTTTTGGTAAAAAAAATGCCATTTTTCATATTAATTTCAGAGTGTAGATCGCTCCGCTATATTTCATAATGATCGGTCCATAATTGAAAATGTCTCCCATATAATTCATATTCCCGAAAAATAATTTAATTTTTAGTAAAATTGTACGAACTGCTATAGGCAAACTGTTATAACTTCTGATCATTCAGATTCATTTTGAAATTTTTGAACTTAACGACAAACTGATTGTAAACATCATGTCAAAAAAGTATTCAGGATATCTTAGAATAAAGGATATTTTTCATTTTAGTGGTCATTACACCAACAAGATGTGTAGCTTTTATGACTTTATAATAAAGAAGAATATCATCAGTCCTTTCCACTGATACCAATTTTGTTAAAATCGGATAATACACACAAAAGTTATTCAATCTTAAAATTTGTTCATTTTTGAAAAAAATACCAGAGGTGTCCTAATTTAGAGGCATATAAAACATGAACCGTAAACGATATGGGACTGATTCATACGCGATGATATATACAATAACTAGTTTAATGAACGCCCGAAATTAAAAAAATCCAAGATATAAAATGTTTAAAACTGTAATTTTGGTTCTAAATTTTTTTGAATTACCTAATATTTATTACCAAAAATCTTGCCTTTAGCCCCACTGTGCGACATGAGCAATTCCAATTTTACACAAAAAATAATAATACAATTTTCCCAGAATTTTTAAATAAGAAAATGGTTTAAAGGTATTTACAACATAAATATTTAAATTCTGTATAAATTTAAGTTAACTTAAGAGGTCATTTACTAATATGAGTAACATTACCTTATTTTTCGAAATATCACAAAAATTTAATTTTTTTTGATAACACGTAGCTTTTTCTTTACACTTCATAACCTCTTTTTAGCTATTTGGTATAGATTTGACATTGGTTTTCTTATATTCAGGATCAATATTGTTTCATTTCTCTTACAATATCAATTTAATAACTTTTTTTTAATAATAACTCCACAGATATTGAATTAGATTGATATCTGGTGATTATAATGGGATTTTTATTATTTTGTGCTATTATAGAGAAATCATAGTGTCATATTTGTGGGAGAATTTTTTGTTCCTGGTGGAACATAAATGGGCTCTAAATTCCTAATTTCACAGTACTTATGTAAATTTTATTTTGAAACCACTATATAATACCGATTATGCATTATTCCACCTATTTATAAATTTGCCTACTCTAGACCCTGTTACACACCCACCAACTATAACACTTCAACCATGCAATAACTACCTCAATTCTATCTATCTAGCTCTGATCCCAATTTCAAAAATTCCATTCTTCTACAACTCTTCCAACTTCTGAACGTATTCTCTTGCAAATTCTAATCTTAGTTTTGTATACTTTTTGAGATTTGGTGTTTCTTTATACCATAACTGGCTCTCAAGTTATGAATTTTTATTCCCAAGTGTTTTTAACTACCTTAAGCCAGGTTAGATGAATTTAGTTTTTGATTTTGCTTACTATATATGAAATCTTACATTCATCAGCTTTTGTAAGTTTTATTGTCTGCTGATCCAGCCTTATTGTTCAGTGAATTTTCTTTTTTATATTATATATTTTTATGTTTATGGTGAGACGTTATTCTTAGCTATTAGATAATTTCCGTTATTTTATTTTTAGATTTTTCATGTTAAAAATTACACTCTGCTCGAAAATCAGACTTACTTTTTTTAATAAAATAGGAACCCATTGGGTAAAAGTAAGTTGATAAAGCACGGTGCATTTCTTTGGAGGTATGAGTGATCAAAAATCAATAACTTTCTTATGGGTTAACATTTTTATCCGCGACTTTTTTTTTTTTTTTGTTATTTTGCACAAAACCAGCTATCACCAACAATAGTAATCATTATATATTTCCATATTTTGTTTTATAAAGTTGCAACAAAAATGATGTAATATGCATATTACGAAAAAAAATCATACAAGGCTTTTGAATTCTAAAATTTATTGATTGGGATATTATAGCACCTTTTCATAACTTATAGACGTAAAACTTCAATCAATGCGGACAATATCAATGGAACGCGTATAGATGTCAAAGATCTAATCTTCAGACTGACGTCAGGACGGACGTAATTAAAATTTAATATTTTTCTAAGTGTTCTGGTAAATAAAAGTTCTTCATACATTTTGCACATTTTTAATCAAAATAAAGTTAAATATTTTATTTAAATGAAAGTTCTATCTACCCCTATGTCCACATGAGGTTTTTTCGTGAGAATTTTCACATTAGCCACAATTTAAACACATACACTAATTGTTAGTAGTTTAGTTACTTTTTCAATTTGATGTACTTTTGCATGTTATGTTGAGAGGTTCCTGTTATTTCATCCTTTTATTTTCCCTTAACAAATTTATATTCACATTTGGTATTATAAAGTACAAAACAACACGATTTTTTTTTTTTTTTTTTACTAAAAGCATTCCAACAACCAGTCTCGCACTTTCTTGTAGCCATATCATATATGAAAGAAGTCGAGATAACTTGTACTATAAGCCCATATAAGTAGAATTTTTGCTGGTTTTAGCAATATAATGATAAAAATAAGGCAAAATAAAGGTTTTTATTTTTTTTTACAAAAAGAGAATATGTTGTTATCGGAAATTGAAAATAGAATTCGCAATAGACTAAAAAAAATTAAATGTGTTCAACCGTTTCAAAGTAATGTGTACGAAATATTAAAAATTTTCATAATGAAAATTATTTTTGCATTCTTCTTAAATTTAGCCGATTTTAAAAACAAATATTTTTTCAAATAACTCTTTTATTTACAATAAAAATAAAAACAGATTCAGAAATTGCTTCATGTTTACATTAAGGTCAATATTACAATTTAAATTATTCAAACATTTATTTTTATATTTTTACTTACTTTTGAACACTCATTTCTCAAAAAGAGTGTATTCAAGCTAAGTAGTGTTATTCATGAGCAATTTTACAAACCAAAATATAAATAAAGAAAAATAAAATCTGGTTGATTTTGATTTAGTTTTTGATTGGAGTATATACTAAATCGATTTATTGTTTAATTTACAAAAATACTCGTAATGTCCCTTTTACTTCTAAATTTGTATTATTTGTGCTACTTCCAAAAACTTCGAAAAACTTTTGCCACCATTAAATTCAGAGTACTTGAATTAGCTCCACCAGTGGGGCGCTCAGCTTGTTAAAAAATTGCGACTAGCACACTGTTAATAATTATTAAATTTGTGGCTTCAACTGAAGTTTATTTCTTTATTTAGTTATTTATTTATTTTTGCTTCCCTTATTTACCCAAAATAATCATAAAATGATGTACAAGTATTTAAAACACACCTAATTATTGACCAACAAAGAAAAAAAAACTAATATTGTGATGGGAAATAGACAAATAAACTACATATCGAATACTTTTTGAGATGTTTTACATCAAAACAATTCCTAGTGTTGAACAAATATCAACGCTCAGTAAGATTCTGTGAATTTGGGAGCAAACATTTATTATTAATTTTAAAAGAAAATACATCTTTCAAATAAATATTTGTCACTTTATTTAAAATAATTTAATAAGTATAAAAATTATAAGAAATGAAATGGCATGTCGAATATTTATTTTGACCACTGTATATAATATCAATTATCACGTGTTCTGATGTATGAATGAATGCGTAAAAACATTTTGTACAAATTTTCTAAACAAAGATGTTTTTTTTTTTTTTTTTTTTTTTTTATTAAATATAAATTTTTTTCTGTTGCTCATTGTTATATATATAACAAGTCTTTGTTGGATGTCTGAACGAGTAAAAGTAAAAATGGTTAGCATGATTGTTGACTGACTGACGGGCAGTGCAGTTATAAGAGATCTTTGTAGCAGGAACGATATTTTATATAAAGAATTTATTACTGCTAATACTTTAGTTTTAAAAAAGTGAAAAGGCCCCAAATGAAAATATCTTTATATACTTAAGATTTGTTTTTTTTTTTACTTTTATTTTCAAAAATCAAATTTCGCTTAAAAACACATGTTGTGTTGAGTTTTAAATTATTGTCTGCATGTTGACGTTACAAAAAAGAAAAAGAAAACAACAATATTTTACAATTTTATGAGTTATATACGCGTAATATGTATTAAAGAAATTAACAAATGTGTGTTCGGATTCTCATTTACATTTTCTTAAGCTCTAGAATTTAGTTTGAAAATAAAATCTTTAAAATCCTCTAATAACAATAAATTTTAAGATAAATCCTTTATCCTTGCCATACGTCTTAATGTTTAAAAGGCTAAGGAATTAAATTAATAAAGATTGATAAATTACTAGCAATAAAAAATTAAGTATGTTACATAACTAAAATTGCAATTCTGAGAACATTACAATCCCAAACAAGGCTTTACGAAGAAATTTAACTGTCGCAGTTGGTTGAAAAATAAAATGGATGTTTATAATATGATTAGGATGATAATATCAATTAAAAATCTACAAATTTCTAGGAGATGAAATTACTAAAATTATATATTTTCTCTTATAAGTAAAACTTTTAGGAACAGCATATCCTATCAGGATATAACATATCTCTATATGAACTTAACTTATCTATTTATTAACGTTGCACACATATATGAGCAGGCGTGGATACAACCAAAGCTTTTGGGGAGTAGGGGATGTATTTTTGTTTTTTTTTTTTTTTTTTTTTTTTTTTTTTTTGAAATATTCGAAATTATGTACAGGATTTTAATTTAAGTTGGTAAGTGGCGATCAAATTTTAAACAATATTTTTATAAATAACTTTTGAACTATATATATAAAATTGTCTTAAAATACACAAAATTTAATTAATTTATTAATATCTACTCTCAAAATATTATGTATGTAAATTTAACAGAAAATTTATTATTAACATCTAAAATTACATTTAAAAGATGGACCGCTTACATTTCATTGAATTTTACTTTTATTTTGTAATGTAAATTTTATAACTAGCAAAATATGTAAAAATAAATGCTTTTTACTCTTATTTTAACTCACAAAAAATCAAACTGCAAAACATTGAAAACTTCACATTTTTCATTAATTTCAAAATTTCAACAAAACTACCTACCAATTCAGTAACAATTACTGAAAACTAATTTATTTCTACTATGAAAATATAACCTACAAAAATAGTATTAAATACTGATTTCTCATTAATGTTATTTAACTTATTACTACTATTATTATTACTTATTATATACATACTTGTATTTATTTACATATTCTTGACTATAAATTATGGTACCATTATTTTAATCAGATTTCAGTGGACTTCCACGAGCTCGAATTGTTTTTTTTTTTTTCTTTTTTTTTCTGTAGGAAACCATTTTCAATTTTTTTAAGAGCCTGAAAAAATATAGTGGGTAAATTATTTAGATGGCATGTAAATAGATTATTTTATGAAATTAATATGACTAACCATTTTTCAAAAGCAAAATCTTTTTTTTTTCATTTTGATGAAAACCAAAATATAAGATGTTTTATTATATTATCTATGAAATATACATATTTTGCAAAAACCTACATTTTTTAATTTTTATTTATTTATTATTATTTTTCCTTTTTTTAATAAAATCTCTTAGGAAAATATGAACAATCAACCAGTAAACATAACTTTTTTTTTGGGAGTTTGTTTTTTAAATAACATACTTTAAAAGTTAAAAAATACTTTTTGCTTTTTGAATAAACTACAATTAGTTAATATAAAACTTATGCTTTATATGAAAAAAATTTGGGAAAAATTTACTCGGTGTAATTTTGGATAGATTTTGATTCATAAAATTAAAATTTTTTTTTCATTAACTCATACAAATTAGTTTTTATCGCAAGATGCATTTTTAATCGTATGAAAATTTATAATTTCGAAAACCCAGGAAAAATAAATGAAATTGCAAAATTATATTTTTCTATTATAAGAATTTAACATTTTACAGAAATTCATAAATATGTTAAGTAGTTATTTAAAAAAGTGAATTAAAAAGATTAAAAAATGTTCATTTCCTACATTTTTTTATTGAACAAGTGCCAATTTTTAAAAACCTATTCATTTACTTAAAAATTTTCGAAAGAAGATGAAAATTTTTGGATAGGCAATGTTGAAGATAAAAAGTTTGCAATCGTAAATTGATACCAAAGCAGAGCTTATGCACTATAATTAGACACCAGCAGAATGGAATACGTATTTTCTGTACCGCTGCACACTTCATTAGCATTCGTGGTGTCTTATCCATTTTGGTTTCGTTGAAACCTAAACAAAAATTTTTTTCAATATTTTGCATTAGCGTAGAAAACATTACTTTTGCTGGCTTTTCTCATGTTCCAAGATATAAGTTTTATATACCAAATAATCTCGCAAATGGTCCTGAATAGTTCCGAACCAAAAAAAATAAAAATATTGCAAATGCGACAAGATATGAGATTGTTTTGTTTTTTTTTTTAGTGTGAATAAGTTCGAATAATCATAATAATCATAAAATTTTCTGCCCAGATTTAGAATTATATCGTTACAGTAGAAGCACCCAGAATATGTAATGTTATTTTAGTCTCACAGAATATTAGTTATTTAAACTACCCAGAATTGTGGCAATTGTAAAGAAATTGGATAAAAGTTAAAACTGAATTTAATACGGGTCCAGCAATATTCAATTGTGATTATAAAAATTAAGTTTTTGTAGAGAGATATCGCGAAGTTATTTTAAAATTTTATTCAGAAGCCATAAAAAAATAATCTAGTTATTAATTAATTTTTATATAAAATGATACATCAAAAAATCTTCAGAAAATTTGCTATAAGTAATTGATTTAGTTTTAATCCTAACTTATTCCGTTCATAATTTATTTAAAAAGAAGCATGTTATGTTATATTTGAACGCACACCTTATACTCATGCATTTTATTGCAAAAATAAAATTCTCCTGTTCTCTGTCATAAAATTTTAATAAATAAACAGTTTTAGCATTGTTTTCATAATATTTTCAGCTGGAGTATATAATTTTTTTGAATTCTATTAAGAAACATAAAGAAGAAATATAATCTCTTATAATATGAAAGATATTTGGCTTCAAAAATTTAGTTCATTTTTGGCATACAATTTTGACAATTAAAATTCAACAATTTCCTGAACAATATTCTGAGCAACAATCACTTCTACTTTAACGAAAGTCGAAAGAATATTGAAAAATTTAGTGATAATCGGTCTTTCATTGACTATCGCCTCCATGAAATACCCCCATCCAAGAGTAACAATAACATTTAACATCTTTGTTGTTAAAATTAAAAAATATCACAGTGTGCCACTGTTTTATCATAAAGTTTTTTAATAATTTATACCACTTTGACAGAGCAATAGTATATTATTAGTATATATATATATATATATATATATATATATATATATATATATTAATATATTACTTGTTCATTAATTATACTCATTGGTACCACCATATGTGGTTCAAATGCATGATATGTTTTTTTTTTAACTAAACCCTTTAGTGGTAGCTAATCAATATCAATTTCTTGAATCACACCGACTATAACCAAACCTCGTATATATTTATATTTATTCATATATAAACTGAATGAGGATTACAATGAAGTTGGAAAGCAAACATTAAAAACAAAAATTTTTTTTTTCACTAAGTTTGTGAAAGAATAAGTATTACATTTATTTGAAACATTTTATTGTCGTGGGAATAATATTAATACTGTTTTAAAACAGAATATGGTTTAAAAACAAGAAAAAGATTGCAAATATTTAATGGTTGGGAGGTAATGATATTTTTCGTATTAATAAAATTTTGTTTCTGGTAAAAACATTTTAAAACATATAATTTTTGCAGTCAACTATATTAAAAATTTTATTGAGTGTAAACATTAAATGACAAAATTTTAACAAAAACAATGTTATCATGAACACTGAGTTATTAAAATTCAAGAAATTTTACAATAAGAACATAATAATGTTGTTGTGATAATGCTGTAACCATGTTTTTTCTCTGCGAGTTGGAATGACATTTTAACCATAATCCATATTTCAAACGAGATTTTTTTTATATTGATAATATTGGCCAGTAGTGCGATTCAGTAACTTTTAACGATTCGACAATCGATAAATATGTCGATGGCTTTTGTTGTTTGCAGTAACGATTGTGTGATTCACTAACTACTAATAAACAATAGTTGTTAACTTTTCATGTCGTGTGGCATCTCTGCATAAATAAATGTCAAAAGAAAAGAAAAGTACAAAACAAAATAGAAAAAAAAAAATAAACAAATTTTTGTTTAACCAACTATTTTTGAAAAATTAATTGAGGTAAGTAAATAAAATTAAGTTCTATTAATTGCTATTTTGTTACTTTTAATGATTTTTTATTTCAGAATGACCACTGCTCCTAAAAGAAGCCGCGCAACCGTAGAACAATTGGGTCAGATGGTTGACTTCTTCGCAAGTAACCCCGGCCTTGCTGAAGGAAAGTTTCAAAAACTTCATGGGAAGGCTGAAAGTGATAAAAAGTGGTCGGAATTGACAATATTATTAAATAGCCTTGGTGGAGCTGTAAAAACAGTGGAGCAGTGGCACACGGTAAGTGAAGTTGTTAATGTATTTATTATAAAATATTAACTTATGTATATTTTAAGGTATGGAGAGACTTGAAAAGTCGCACCAGCATTAAGGTGAGAGAAAGAAAGAAGCAGGAGGCAATGACGGGAAATAGACCAATAAAACAAGAGCCTATTACCGAATTGGAAAAAAAGATAATTTCCATTATTGGTAAAGAATATATTGAAGGCAACAATAATGTAAAAGAAAATGTTCCTATGGATGACGTAAGTATAAATGAAATATTGTTTCATAATGAGTTTTATAAATATTTTCGCTTCGTAAGGATCTGCAAGTACTCTTGGAAGATGACGAGAAAAATATAATTTTAGAAATGTCATCTTCAGATACATCCGAATTCCTACCCGAAACTCCAAAGATTATTAGAAATACACCACGAAGGAGTAGCAAAAGAAAGCGGGCTGGAGATGATGAAACGAGAGACAAGTTTTTGGAAATCGCCAAAAGACAAGCGGATGCTTTAAAGGTAATTTTGATATAAAACTAAGTATATAAGTATTTATTAAATATTAGTTTTTTTAATAGATGCTTGCAGAGTCGAACACAGCCAACGTTGAGGCCATTAGAACGATGGCAGATGCTATTAAAATTATGGGGGAGGGCTTGAAATCCACAGCCGCAGCATTTAACAACTTAGCCAATGCTATAAACCAAATGTAAACTTAAAGTACAAAAAGTAAATAATTTAATTAATTTTTAGCTATTATAAGAATATAAAAAATGTGATATACAAATGTGCCTTTAAATGAATTCCTCTTTTTACTTTTAAGTTATTATTTTTTTGTTTTTTGTTGTATATAAAAATATGAACTCCATTACTTTTATATATATATATATATATATATATATATATATGTAAATTTTTATTATTTAATATTAATAAATAAAAGACTGAATTTTTTATAATGTAAGAATGATTTTTATTTTTATAAAAATGGTTTACTATTTAATGAAACTAAATAGATAGATAGAAAGATAGATAGATAATAAAATAATTTATGTAAAAAAATTAGTAATTAATCTATCTTGTACTCGTTTTGCTGTTGAGGATGGTGTTTCTTGGCTTATCAAATTACTACTTTCGGGAGGTTCTGAGAAAATTTCCTCTTGATTGATGCTGTGGGCTGTTAAATTCATATTATGCAATACTGCACATGCGTTTACAACTTTTCCAGCAAATCCGGGATCATACAAAAGTGTTCTCTGCCCCGATAAGCATCGCCAAGTTGATTTAAGTACCCCAAAAAGTCTTTCTATGGGATTGCGAGCTTTACATAATGCTTCATTGGAGCGGAATTTTGGACTTCCTTCTGGTTGGTTTGGTAAAGGAGTCATCAGCCATGGCTCTAATGGGTACCCAGAATCACCTGCAATTTTTTTGATTTAATTTTATTTATAAAAATTGTTTTTCATTAACATTAAAAATAAAAACTTACCAATTAAAAACATGTTACGGTCTCCATTTTCAAAAGTTCGTTGCATAACTCTTCGAACCGCTGAAGAGCTCCAAATATATGAGTCATGTCGTGCTCCAGGATATTTTGCGTTCACGTTTAAAATTTTCAAATATGGGTCACAAATCTAAAATGTAACCAATGTTATTTTTAGTATTTTAAAGTACATATAGTTTTTACCATTTGTACGTTAATCGAGTGATAACTATGATGGTTTACATAAGCCTCCTCATGACTTTTTGGGGCTAAAATGGAGATATGAGTGCAATCTATAGCCCCGATAGTTCCTGCTACGAACGACGATGGCACAGAAGCAAAAACTGATTTTGCAGCTTGTCGTTCCAATTGTGTCATTGGGAACTTCACCTTTTCACAAAACATTTTGTTGTTTATAGCATCAGTTACACGATGTAGACAACGGCTTATGGATGACTGGCTCATAGATATA
This sequence comes from Protocalliphora azurea, assembly GCA_932274085.1. NCBI lineage: Eukaryota > Metazoa > Arthropoda > Insecta > Diptera > Calliphoridae > Protocalliphora > Protocalliphora azurea. Next base: position 108,261,902 of record OW026519.1, on the reverse strand, counting down.
CCCCACTGCTCCCCAACAGGACGTTGGTAGCAGCCAGTGGCAAAAAAACGCAGAGCAACGAGAACCTAGAGAAAAGAAACAGTTTTATTGAGAGTTTCCATTAATGCCAAATTTAATTACCTGTTTCTCCGACGATATTGCAGTTATTCTGGAACCTCTTAATTGATCATCAAGCTCACAAATAAGGGTTTCAACAAAGTGTGGACTAAGCCGGTAGAGTTTTTTAAATTCTCTTGATGATAAATCAAATGGGTTGTCTATATCACGTAAAATACGACGATCAACAGTTGAAGAATTGAAAACTGATTCTTCTAAAGATAAATTATACGCTAAATATTCAAAAGACATTTTAAATGTATTTTTATAGTTAACTTATTTGTCGATAATATAACAGCACAGAAATTTCGGTCGTTAAGAAAACAATAACAGCTGACTTATCGATAGCGAATATCGTTAAAAAGTGTTAGTGAATAGCAAAATCGACAATTTTGTTGTTTACTTTTTTTAACGATTCGATTATCGTTAAAATGAGTTACTGAATCGCACTACAGGAAAAGAAAAGCGATCAACGAAACCACTGCACTTCAACCGATGTTCTGCATGATGTCTGATGGCGTTCCACTAAAGCTATAGATTTGATAATTCAGTAGCAATTTTACGTTTCCAGGGTGGGCTGGTAGACCAATATGGCAGTTCCCATGTTGTTTTCACAAGTGTGCGCTCTTGAACTGAATGTATATCACAACTATTTTTACAATCTATTATCGTATATTTTAGAGCTTAATACACTCGGAAAAAAGATTGGTTGGAAAACGATTACCTAATATTTTAATGCAATTAACATGAATTTCTTAGTAAAATATATTTTAAATACATATGTTACGATGAAATTAGTATTTTCACAATAGTAAATTTAATTCGTAAAATCAATGTTCGTTTTTTTTTCAAAGCAATTAAAAAAATCAAAAGTGATACAACAAACTAGTTATAAAAATTCAGTTACAATAAAGAATAAACTAAATTCGGGATTTTTTTATCGAATGTAAAGTATAACAACAATTATTAGTAGTTGTAAGAATAAATTAATTATAAAAAATGGGTCATAATAAAAAATTCTACATTCAAGGTTCTCAACCGACATTTAAAAAATAAAAATAATAAATTGTGTGTATACATTTCAAAATAAATAACATTAAAAATAAAATAATAAAAAATTAATTGCAAATAATTTACTTCTTTTGGATCAGCATACAATTTTTGTAAATAGAGCCAATATTATCGTTTGGAATATATACCAACACTGGAATTGTATCAATGATAGTTTTTCAACGTTTATTTTGGCCGAAATAATGGTAAATACGAATATTTCTTTATAAAATATTAAACAAGACTTTATATGGAGAAAGTTCTTTATAGATAATCACTAGATTAAGGAGATTCCACTGGTACCGGTATATCCGTACGTCGTTAATATTTGTCATGTAACAATCAATCAGTTCTTGTGTACGTACGCCATAAAAGCTTTCGGAAATATAATCCTATTGGGGATATCAGAGCTATTAGATACACATGTATTTAGTTTTTTTTTCAATAATTATGTACGTGTCTTTTTCTTGTAAATTTTTAAATTTAAATAAAATGTCAAAAAAAAAGGAGAAAAAAGTGTTTTTATTCACAGTGGTCCTAAAAAATTTCTGAATTAATTTGATGAAACGTATCATATTCATACAGCTATTACAACTAACTGACCAAACCGACCAATTTGTGTCAAATAGCCTTATGAATATCACTGTCGACAATGATCTAAAAAAGTCAGAAAATCATGTGTAGAAAAAATGTTCCAAACAAAAAGTGTAAACTGAAATTCACATGCACACGCTAAACTTACGCACAACTGAACAACAAAAACATTTGTAACAAAAACAACATAAATAACGACAGCAGCAACAATAAGTAAGATATGTAAAAATAATAACAGTAAAAACACAACCCATTCACACTTAGCAAAAAAAAAATAATAATAATAACAAGCATGTCAACAACAATGTAAAACGTCTGTTCATATGTATGAATGTAAGTCTACGTTTATATATATATATATTTAAATGTAAATAAATATAGCCTGACCCTGCCAACATTTTCTATCCAAATTTGCACTAAAGAGTAACCTCAAGTTGTTTTTAACAGTCGAATATGATATCATTTTCTTATCCAAGAAGAGTCACCGTGCGGGAAGAAGTGTGCAGCAGTTCTAATACTTTTTTAATGACACTATTAAGTGCTTTTTTTATGTGTCAAATTGGAGTCATTTTGAGGAGCAGAAAAAGTCACTATTTCTATCGAAATTCTAACTTAAAACTATCAACATTACTATCTAAACTTTGACTAAATAGTATCCATATTTATTTTAAAATAGTAAATGAAAAAGAAGTTATTTTACTATCGAAGAGGAGTCATCTTTCGGGCAAAACTGTATCCTAGTTTGGATACTTTTTTAATGACACTACTGACTGCTTTTTTTGTGTGACGAATAAAGTCATTTAGGGTTAGGGTTAAGTAAAATTAAAACAACTTACCTTAGTAAAAAAATTATAGATATATTTTGATAAATTGTAACAGAATATTTTTGATTTCGAAGAGCTTAACAACTTTAAAAATTTAGTTGAAAGGTTTGATGAACATGCATATATGTGTTCACTTTCACTAAAAAAATATACATATTTTTATGAGCGAAACGCAATTTATTTCGAAATTTTATATTATTAAAAGCAAGAAATAAATCCAAATTTATTTGTTGTTTTTTAATTAATTTAATTTAAAATTTAAAATTTTTTTTTCATAATTTTGTTTTTATTTTGTATTCATTATAAGCAACATTCACTTTATATATATATATATATATATATATATATATATATACATATATATATATTATATATATATATATATATATATATATTATTTTTATCTCACTTTATCACTCTTTTTTTTAATTTTTTTCTTAAAATTTTTTAAAAATCGATTGCTTGCCTTTGAAAGTAACACCCAAATAAGTGCCAACGACTTCTTCACATTTTTTTGCTTTTAATTTAATAGTTTTTTATTTTCGGAAGGTCGAAAATCGAAATTAATGTTATTTGTTTTAGTAAAATTTTTTACTATCAGGAAAATAACATCTTGACAACACTAATGGGAGACAGTTTTTGGTAATTTTACATATCCAAAAACTAACTTTTAAGTGACTTTTTCGATATTTTAGTTAATAAGAAATATAGAATAAGTAGATCAAAAATCTAAATTAATGTTATTTGTTTTTGTAAAATTGTTTACTAACAGTAAAATGACATCTTGAGAATACTACAGAGAGTCATTTTTCTGATAGTGGATAAAACTATCACCTAATTGCTGGCAGGGGACATATATATACATACATATATATGTATATATGTACATGCATGAATAATATTTACAAGTTTTGTACTTGTTACATGATTGTAGGATTTATTAAAATATATACTCTTCTATTTAATTTTACATTCACATGCATACAATTACACACACAAACATATTGTAGTATATATTCGCATATATATGATTGTAGATAATAATTGTATATAAAGATATTATTCATATTTATATATCGCTCATTTGCTGCAACAACGTCATAAATCAAAAAACGCAAATTCCGAGCTAACATCACTAACGCATAATAAATATATATGTATATAAATAATGTATATTAACTGACAAAATCTATTCATATATTACGCAGGATCGCGATAAATACATTTTGTCCAAATTTCATAATTCATTGTGTATTCCTTGAAACAGTGATCATTTTATTTGTGATTAAATTTGACTATTCTCAATCAAAATTTTTTAAAAATATATATCAACTTAAAATCTAAAAATGTTTCTCCTGAAAAAGTAGATTTTTGGAGTTATGACTTTGTTGCAGCAAATGAGCGATGTGTGTCTATATATGAATCTTTGCCTGTATAAGTAAGTCTATGTGTAATATTTTTTGAGTTGTTATGTTGTTGTTGTGACTAGAATAAACTATGAGTTACTTATAAGTTGCAACATTTCTTTTTTTGTTTGTTTCTCTACTCTACTTAATAAATTGTATAGTTTTTGTTACACAATAATGGCAGGAGCAACAACAACAACAAAAAGAACGGCAGCAACTAAAATATATAAATGTAACAATAGCTTTGTTCCCGTGGTCTAAATGGGGAACACGCGGGAACCCAATGTTACCGAAAAGCGTTCCCGTACTCGAAAATTAAGCAAATGGAGCTATTTTAAGAGAATAATGTTTTTCTTCTTGCACGAAACAGCCCAGAATATTTCTTAAAGTAGATTATGTAAATTGTCAAATAATTAAAAAATAAAAATATACAATAAAAAGTTTAACGAAAATGAATAAAAAATTATTTGTTTTTGTTGCCAACATGAAAGTTTCATTTAAAAAAATTAAAAACATTCAAATATGCTGAAAAATAAAATTACATACACATACGAATTTTTAAAACAGTTTGATGTTTTATTTCTGGGTAAAAAATTTGAATTTTTGTATTCCCGTTCTTTTTTACGTTGTTGTATTTTTTTTAGGAGAAAAATTAACTTTTCTCATTTTACCGCACTTTATATAAAATGTACGGAAACAAACCTAATATTAAAGGACTACAATAAAAAAAAAAAAATTAAAGTGAATAATGACCAAAGTAATAAAAACTTATTTTTTAATGGAAATAAATTTTTCACACATACAAAAACACTCTAGATAGATAAAATAAAAAACTATTAAAATAAATATTCACATGTAATAATAATGATAATAAATTTTTCCACAAACCATTAGTTGAGTGTATTGGGCAAGTTGAAATTTATTTGATATAAGAAAAATTAATAAAGATTTCAAAATATAAGATGGTTGTGAAGAAAGATGTTATATTTATAATAAAGAAAATAATAATTATCTCATATATCGTCAACTGAAATACAAAAATGTCAATCAACACTATTTAAAATTTTGCAGCAGAAATAAAATGCTTAAAAATTGATAACATTCTTGTTCTAAAAGTCTGATAAATTCGGTATTTTTGACAATAGAATTGTAAAAATTTGTGATGTTATGTACTTGTGTTTTAAAAAGTGATAATGATTATCAATCAAGAAACCAGTTTTGAATTTTTTTGGTTATTTGGTCCTTTTGCATTTTAGGTCGTTACCTATATACTGAAATTTAAAAACGTGAAAGAAATTTCTACAAAATTTAGCAATATAATATTTAAACTTAATTAATTCATATTGAATTAATTAATTACTTTTTTATTTTAATTTTCTGTTAAAACTAAAATCAGAACTATTATTAAATTATTTTAATATTTGATTAAAAAAATATCAAATTTGAATTTATAATGCAGAAGTTTTGCTAAAGCAGAGATAGAGTTTTACTAAAAATAAACTACAACTTTAGCAAAATTCAGGAAACATGACGCTAACATGGTCAATGCGAAAACAAAACAGAACTTTTAAAGAACAAGTAAAAAAAAATAACGTAGAAATAATTAAAAAACTCATGAATTAAAACATATGCCAGTGTACAGATGTTAATGTACAATTTTTAATCTGCTAGTATGGTTTCCATGAAGTTTTCTTAATACTAAAAAAATACCACATTTTGTATAGGAAATATTTTTAAAAATAGTAAAATTTTGAAAAACTGGTAACATTTCCATCACAAAAAAAAACTCAGATTGAATTGTTGGACCGATAAATTACTTTTTAAGATGAAATGAAAAATTAAAAATCGAAGGGGAAGAATGTTTAAAAAAATGTATTTGAAAAATTCAGTTGCATTAGAATGCACATTTTTTAAACAGTATTTTTTTTTCAATTATGGGATTTAAAGGGGACATAATTCCTTATTATTCGCTTTTTATTTTTAAACCTTGATACTTTGTATATTTTCAAACATTTTCTATAAACAAAAATTGTGAGTTTTTCGAAATTTAGAAAAATAAAAATGAATATATCTATTTTATTGTCTACTTAATTTCAAGAAAATCGGATGTCATAAGGTCAAAACTGGAATTTTTTCATTGATTTATCTTGGAATTCAATTCATCTAATTTCTTCCTAAAATAAATAAATAGAAATTTTTAAAAATGCTTCAAAAGAAATAAAATTTCCTACAAAATAACTATCTTATTGCATTAAAAAATGTTGGTGAAGTTTTTTATTAACATATTTATAAATATATTTAAAAACTTTCGCCATTTTTCTTAAGTTATTTCTTTTTTTTTTCATTTTCTTATTTTGTAATTATTATGTTGCCATATTATCAAAATTATAAAATTTACTTTAAAACAAAGTTGTAATACTTAAAGATAAATAGAGCTTATATTATTGCTTACTGTAGCTAATATTACCTTTAACTATCCGAAACTTTATAAAAAGTTTATAATAAGTAAATATGTTTTACATTTTGCGAAAAATACATAAAATGTTAATATTTATTTCTAAGGTTGGCAGTATTGTTTTCTAGAGTAGTAGTAGCAGTATTCATCATAGTACGAGTATGTACCTTTTCCGATACCTTTCAACTACATATTAAGGCACGTATTTTTATTACAATAACAGATTCTTCAGGTGTCGAATAAAATTTACCAAGCAATTTATTTTGATAAGGGGTAATGCAATGAAGTCATTGAATATTAGAATATATTGTATGGCGGCTTCTCGAAACAATGTGTAAAAGCTAGAATTATCGTAGCAGAGAATGATATGGTTTCGGATGTTAATTTTTCTTACCTCTTGGACGATTTTTGGCTAACAAATGATTGTGTACCATTTACAATTAATAGTACTTCGATACTCCGGATCTCTGAGGAAATACGCAACTGTTTGATTTTAAATGGTTCGACCAGGTGTAATTTTTGTGCGGTTGGGCAAACTTTGAAGGAGTAATACTATTTTTTAATATTTTGTTTCGGTCTCATATGAATAGATCCAGATTTCATTATCCGTTGCAATCTCAAAAACACGATCACAATAATGTAAACCGAATTTGTTCATTGTTTCCTTGCACAATTCAAAGCTAATAGTTTTTGAACGATTGTTAAATTATATGAGGTTAAACAAGAAAAAGTGCTCTGGACGTTGAAATATTTATAAAATATTGAATTAATGCCCAGAAATTGTTATATCTTACGATATGTCATATGTATGACGTTTCTTAATCAGTACACGCACAGTATGAGTGTTTTTTTTTTTTAGCAAACTAAACATTTTTAGAAGGCCTTCATAAAATTTGTTTTGGAGGCAACTACGTCCATGATCGAATTCCACATATCAGAGATATAAGATGGTCACATATGGAGCTTCATTTCCAAAATTTAATCAGAGTTAGCCAATATATTGTTTTTCAATTAATTCACATCATTAGTCATAAATAATCGTATAAAATTTTTTTCATTTCAAAATTCAATTTTTTAAGAAAGTGGATTTTTTAAACTAAAATTAGCAATTTTTTTAAGATTTTGCTTTTTCTAAATTAAATTCGTTTTTGTTAACTATGTATATAGTAAACTAAAACAAAATTTCTACCATTAAATTATATTAATTTAAATATTGTACTGAGTAAACGGAAATTATACTGTGCTAAAGTAAAATTTCTTGGAATTTATTGACTTTAAAGTTAAAATTTTTATCAATGTTATAAAGCTTGCAGGTGCCCTAGTGTAAGTTTAATGGAACTCTGATTTATGTGATATAATTCAGACTTTTATATAAAAGAATATAATTAGTTCTTTGCAAAGTGTATAAGTACTTAAAAAGAATTATAAGAAAAATGAAAACAAATTAAAAATATATGACAAATTTTTATTTTCTGCAATAAAATCTTATTAAAATGGGGTTATGAATTCTGAAGTAAATGAAATTGTTAAAATAGTAAAATATTTTTAACACAAACGTCTCATTGTTTGTATAAAATAAAAAATACGCATTTTAAAATCATTGTCCACTCAAGCAGGATTATCGGTTTTTTATTTATGTTACCAGTGTCCCTTTTAGAGATTAACATAAATTATTATATCTTTCCTAATTATAAGTTATTTTCAAGCTACAAGAATTAAATCATGTTATTCAATTAGTTCAACTAACCCACTTTCTTACTCAGACATTAGATATATAATCAACTATCAAGTGTCTAAATCATGGACTTGAAAAATAACTTAGTGGATGCTGATACTGATGATGTAGACATGAGAAACAATAACAGCAAAAACATTTTAGGGCTAATTTAAAATACAAGCTACATAAATTGGCATTAAAATGGTCACATATATTTCGAATTTATTTCAAAAACAAAAAAAAAAGATTAGTATTAAAAAGGAAACAAATAACCTAAAAAAGTAAACAATATCCATACAAAATATTAGGCAAAGAATATAATAAAAAAAAGATGAAAATCTATGATGTCGTTAGATTGTGAGAGGGGGAATAGAGAATACAATTTTCTTAGGAGTTGGAGTACTAATTTGTATACTGGTTAAGTGACTTCAAAACTGGCGTAGCAATTTCCAAAAACAAAGTTTCACTGCTACCCCAACTATAATAACATCGCTAGCAATGGCTTAAGATACTAATCAAAGTAGCTGGTTGTAGTAGCAACCAACTGTAGGAATTATTTGGTTTATTTCAACAACAAAAATCCATGCAATTACCAGCCAAAATAATGTTGTAATAAAAATCGAAAAGAAAATACATTTAGTGTTTAATTTGTGATATTTAAAAGAATGATTTGTTTCAAAAATTAACTTATTGAAAAAAGCAGGATTTTACGTCATAACTAACTTTTATACAATGGTATTTAATTCATAAAGAAATTAAAAATGTTTTAAGATTCCTGCCGTGAACTGTTGTAAACAATAAATATATATTTTTAAAGGTCTGCTCTAATATTTAGGTGTTAAAAGTTATTGCAAAAATATTATTATTTTTGTATTTTGCTTAATTTTGGTATTTTATACAGACCTCTATCTCTGTCTAAATTAAACTATAACAACCATTGAAGGTTCTGCGAAATAGACCAACGCAAACAAATAAATACAAGACTAGAGCAAAACAACCACATATATAAATAAATACATACAAACAGCACTCACTCTTAAACGTATTAGCTAAAAGTATAAAACAATTGCTTTCAAAAAATATTCAGAGTTACTGGTATACAAGGACACTTTCACATTTAGACCTAATCCTAAAGGAATTACCCCCTCCGAAAAAATTAAAAAACCAAAACAAAAAAGAGAGATACTCTAACAGCCACAACAACAACAAAATGTAAATGAAAATAATACATACATATAAAGTCAACGAGGCCTAAATTGCGAAGCCTAATAAAAATGGGATTTACTTAAAATGTTTGTATGGAAGAGAGAAAGCCTAAATGTTTATAAGTGTGTACTCAAATTAAGCTCATATATATACGTAATAAAATACACACAAACACATGTTTTCACAAGTACATTTACACAATATATTGTATGTGTGTATGTATTTATATATGTATGTATTTATATATGTATGTATGTATTCATGTTAAAGCATATGTATATGTATATGAAAGCATAATAAAATTTTTAAACAAGTACACATTTTTCCTGCTTATATATTTTTTTCTTTGTGTATGAAAAATAATATAAAAATATATATTTTTGTAACACCATCAAATAAATGTAAATAGATATTTAATTCGAGGGGTAGAAATATGTGACAAATTATTAGTTTTTTAAGCTGTAGTTTCAATGAACCTTTTTTTTGTCGATTTTAATTTCTGTTTTGTTTTTTAATCAGAAATCTAATTTAGATTAAATTTAAGATCTAATCAAATTATTTTATTATTGTAAGTAATTCAATTCGATTTCAAGTAACTTTGGCTCAAACTGATAATTAGTTTAATAAAAATGGCATAAAAAAAAAGAATAACGAATAATGAAATCATATTTCGTATTTGTATCAAGGATATTTAAATAGCATATCTTCCACTATTATAACTTTTCTCTTTAATATTACTTAAAGTGTCAGCAATAACATATAGATAAATTAGATTGAGACCATAAGGGGATGCTGAGAAAATTATATCTGAAACAAATACCCCCATGACACTATAAGTTCAATATGTTCCATAAGAATATTCATTGTGAATGCTTTAAGTCAAAATATTTGTTAAAACTAAATTATTTTTATATTCAACATATATTTTTAGAAATAAAATATTTTCAAATAATTTTATACCCCTTGTAATACAAATTTGAGTTACTTGAACTTAATTTGTTATAAAATTATTTTAATATTATTCCATTTGTTAACAAGTCAGATTAGAAAAAATTTCAATGGAAATATTCGAATATACATTTACAAAATTTAAATCAAATTCCAAATTCATCAATTAATTTAAAACCAAATTTTATTTCTTTAGCTTGAATACAATTACACTTTTTTTCCTATTTTAAAATAAAATAAAATCTGTTTTAAAACATTTAATTTTTTTTTATTCATAGAAAATTTTTTAATACTTTTATTCAACATAAATTTGTTTGGAAAAAAGTAATATTTTTTATTTAATGCTGCAATTATTTAATATGTTTAAATAAGTTTATTTCACTGATTATTGGTCGCGTTATTTTCTCGACTCTAGTCATTGGATTTTCCTGTACAGAGTTCATCTAAACAATAGGAGAAACCAGAAGTAGAAACCACAGTGCTAAACTTTATATAATTGACCATAGCTCTCATATAAGATCCTAGTCCGAGAATCACCTTAAAGTAGATAAATCTCATATAAACGTTAGTATAAAAGTAATATAATGCATATGTTATGCATTAGATTTAAACGTAGCGGTACACAATTGGCCACAGGTCCCATTATGATACACATACATGGGCTTGACCGACTATACCTTCTTTATTTAATAGAGAAAAATTATAAAAATGAAAGTTATGCATTTTTAAATATCCTTGATACAGGGACAAATATTGATTTCATTATCCTTTTCTCTTGGCAAAAATAATTATAAGCCAGTTTTTTAAGCATTAATTTGAGCCAAAGTTTTTATCGATCTGTCAAGTATCTCCGAAAAGCAATCTGAAAAAGTGAACTTTTAACCGCGATAAAAACTAAACTACAAAAAATATAAAAATTTTGAAGAACTTCAAATTTTTTACAGACTTAATGAGTGTGTGTACCGCATTTCATCGAAATCCAAAATGGTAAGTATTATAAGGTGTTGAAAAATGTTTGTTTTCTCCCGTTGACTTTTATCTTTTTCCTTATAAAACAGAAAATACATCAGCTCCAAATTCATAAATCTAACGATAAAAATTGAAGATCAGATGTTCTAAGCTTTAGCTTATCGGACACTTTTGGCTTAACTTAAGTATAATGAATGGCCTTAGACTTGCAGTATACTTTATGATTCAGTAGATATTCACCAACTTCAGTGATTGAAAATCACTTTCTAAGTCGATTTAACTATATTTCGAAATAATAATAATTATTATTATTATTATTATTATTTTTTTTGGTGCAAAGCCTAAGCCTTTTAAATTTGATCTGGTAATTTTTTCATCTAGCCCCCATACATAGGTACGTCCAACCGAATTGAGGTTTTAACTCTCTTAGAATTACTTGCATTAAATTTGCTACTATTTAAAAAAAAAATCCAACTGTTCGCATGTTTAATTGAACCTCTTAATTCAGACGTAATATGTCTTTGTTTATTCATTGACATAAACCAATTTATAATTTTTTCACCAATGACTGTTCGAGAAAGTTCATGTTGAAAAGCCGAATATAAAATGTTGCTAAAACCACCTTCTATATTCAAAAGACATCCTAATGTGAATATTTTTACCAAGAGGGATCTTACAATATAGGGTGAACCAAAGAATGCATTGAGGAATAAACAGGTTTACCTTAAATGTAAGTGTATTGGCTATTAGAAATATCTGTAAAACCCAGTTTCTGTAATATTCTGAAGAACATTTTTAAAAGAGTGAATACAAAATTTAATATATATATATATATATATATATATATGGGTAAGTAAGCAGAGAAGGGTTGCACAGTACTCAGAAGAGTTCCTGTACATCCACTCCGAGACCTATGGGTCCATTGTGTGTGAGTCCCTTCATAGAGGTAGAAAAGGTGGAAGTAGTGTCAGAGTGATCCAAAGAAAGAAAAAGATTAGAAAGCTGAGACCAAGAAAAGAACGAATGACGAATCCTATCAAGCTACCTAGATCGATCCTTGATATGCTATCTAATTCGTCAACGAATCAACTGCCTAGCCATTTCTGCCTACTTAGTTGTAGACTTGGACAGTGACATATAATATGATCCACCGTCTCTATCTCCTCATTATCTTCGCACATCCTGCAAAGACCGGAGGAACCTATCTCCAAGTTCGCAGTCATTCCCCTATGGGACAATGACCCGTTAGAACACCTATCATAGTTTTCAGGTTTCCTTTTTTCATGCCTAATAGTAGACTTGTATCTGCTGTATCAAGTTTAGGCCATAATCTACAGTCCGTTCTACGATTCCATGCATGATTGGTTCTATCCCGAATACACTCTCTAATTAACCTGAAGTCCAAAGCTGAGCCGTTCCTAGCTAATTCATCAGCTACCTCATTGCCAGTTATCTCCCAATGACCCATTACCCAGCAGAGTCTAATGATAACATTATATATATACATATACAGTTTTGGTGTGTAAGATATTAGGAGTGAAACCTTTTCCTTGTAATATCGTTAATTGGATAACAGATATTTGAGATACAATGTTTTAAAGCCTCGAAGTCCGAAAAATCGGCCTTTTGGAAATAACTCCCAATTTTGGAGACATATTGAAAATTCTACATTTTTTTTATTTTTTTTTATTTATTTTTATTTTGCATCACCGTGTTATTAATGAAACTATATATATATAACGGTATAATGTTTTAAAACTATATTACGGTAAAGTGGGACATAAAATTTACCAAATTTCCCATCCATTGTTTGTAGTTTTACTAAGAATATGGTAAAAAATTGTATTTCTTATTGGTTTCATCACGAATTACTTGGACATACATATATAAGAAAATCTAATAAAACAGATCAAAAGTATGACGTCTTAGTAAAAGAAATAGAACATGAAAATTGGAAATAAGTTAATAAATTTAAATTTTTAAATACCACTACATTAGCTTATTAAAGGAAGAAAATCTGGAAATAGCGCAGAAATAGTGGATGCTGTAAAAGTAAACAATTGACGTTGTAAAATGAAACTCATGCAAAGGGACTGCGCACTTAAAGTGTGCGAAAATTATAGCAATTTATTACACTTATTCTATTCTAAATAAGAGAAATGTTAAACTGTAAGTTTTAATAAATTTTGTTATTTTTTACTGGTTTTCTTATGTACTAGCTTTCTATTTTGATAACTTACTTGAGTTTTGATATTCATGTTAATAAAAAATAAATTAAAATTATTTAATAAGATATAAATATCTCTAAACTTTCCATTTTTACCATGTTCCACTTTACCTCAAAATTTCCATTTTATCCAAAAATAATTGAAAAGTACCGAAAATAACACAAAAATATACACGGTTCTTAAAATTTTTATGTAAAACCTTAGATAATAATCCATTAGATTATTGGTTGGTATTTTGTTGAAGTTAAATGATAGTATAAATAATGTATATTCCACTAATAAGTAGGGTGTTCCACTACCCTACTTATAAAAACCGATTCTTATTGGATTTCTGTACAGCATTTTTTAAACCCCATTGGAGTCTCTATGGTCAGATTAACGATTTCATTTCTATTTAATTCTTGACTATATTATACATAACATATTCGTAATATTTTCTGTAAAATCTGTTAGGTCTTTTAACTACTTTCATTTCATTCATGTGTTATATAGGGTTGTCATTCTCACAGAAATTATTTGATTATTCGAGGAACAAATTTTTTATTCCTTTCGAAAGAATACAATTTTTAAATTTAGAATAAAAAATAATATTTCAAAACGAGTTTTCGTTAAATTATTATGCCCTTTTGAAATTATAAGTATAAAAAGTTCTGTTTGATTGGAAAATTCGTTGAAAGTTATTGAAAATTTCGTTAGGATATATAAATGTGTAAATCACGTTTTAATAGTTTTCGTGCTAAAGGCTTTCACGGACATTGAAGTCTCAGTCTTATACGAAAACATTTAATAGCTTTTCTAAAGATTTAATAAAACGTATTAAAATTAGAACAAACGGGTGCTGTATAAGTTAATAAAAACTTCTGGAGATTATAAGTTATGGATAATAAGTTCTGGAGATTTTCCAGCGCATATTAAGTTTTTTAAATATTCAACAAAAGTATATGCAAATGCTTTATTTTTGAGAATTTTTCATTTATTATTTATTTCAAAAAATATTTTAATAATGTAGTGATGTAGTGATGTAGAAATAACCGAAGATTCCGAATTGTATAACGATGGTTTGTTAACTGAACTCAATAGAAAAATCAATAGTGATGATCGTTGACTCTAGTTAGGAAAATCTACAAAGAACGAAAAAACTACATAGGTTTTAATACTATATGTTGCCACCAACAATAGTATGAGAAAGGATTTTTTTCTACACATCTGCTTTTATTAAAAAAAAAAAACAATCATTTTAAATCCATTATGTTCTTTATAAATGATAAATTTAAATTAATTTGAATCAATTTTTGTATATTTTTTCTATGTTAATGAATTGTTATTTTCAAGTTTGTTTTATGTTAATGAAACCAAAAATTTATTTAAAAATTACTAGTTTTTGCATTTTTTTTAACTTGTAATTAATTATTCGAACAACATATTTTATACTTTATTCTTTCAATTAAACGAAGAGAATTCAAATTTTATTCCATTACATGAATAACTCGAATAATTGACAACTATAATGTATTATGTAACTTGGAATCACAGCCAATAAAACATTTTTTGATTATAGTACTTCAGAATATCGTTTCCAATACCTATTCTGTTGAAATTCATTGAATTCAACTTATTATTTCACGTAGTCCCCATGCAAATATTTTCCCAGAGAACGAGATTTGTGCACTTTGCGGAAGCGATTCGATACAAATTTTACAACTAATTTATATGAAAATTAATCACAATCAATCACAAGTAATATATAAAGCCACATAACGAAACCACTTTTGCAAATATCAACAAAATTCTAACGCAAAATTAAGGCACACCAGTAATCTAACAGAACACATGAAAAAAGTTGTAGTACAACATTATGTACCCGAGTTAAACTGATTTTCGGGAGAGGTCCTTATATAGAAATTATAATTATATATGGAGCGAACCTTATTAAACTTCATACTGCGGTTTATATAAGAGTACTTATATAAAATATATTTATACCAAATTTAATTTAAAATCTGTTGTTTATATGAATTTTTGGGCGCTTATAGTGATTTTCTGGAGTGGATCTTATATGATATGAAACGATCCTCTTGAAATTTGGTACTGTGATTTATAGTTATATACATTTTAGTTGTTCCAAATAAAATAACAAACCTAATTATCTGTATTCAAAGTGTCATTATGGAATTGGTATTATATTGGAGATATTATCAATTAAAAATCGATTTTTGCGAAATTTGATACAATGATTTACAATTAAATACGAAATAATCATACCAAATTTTGAATATTTTTATTGTATTTATATTATACATGTTTAAATAATTTAGGGAAGGTACCTCATATGGAAGCTATCGTCAATTAAGCAACCAAACTCTTGAAAATTGATAGTGCCGATAAAAATCCTATCTAATAATTCTAATAATAATTAATAATACAATAATTCTGAGCTATGTAAAATAATGTAATGTAAATTTCAACCTTTATTCATTATGATATCTTTGATATGATATCTTTAAACTTAATATAATTTCAGAATAATTTGCTCAAGAATATTTAAGAATAAAATATTTGAAGGACATTTTTGCCACTATAAAGGCCCGAAGGGTTAAAACAAAAAATTTTGATGGAATTTCTAAATCGAATTCTATCCTTTGATTTCCATATAGACATTGTTGAGCAACTAACAGATTTTAAAATAATTCATAAAATAATATTAATTATGAAATTTCAAAGGATATTCGAATATGAAATGAAAAACTTAGTACGCAGTCCTACCATAAAATGTCTCTACCTTTATATACATATAGAGGTAGAGACATATGGTTTGGTTCATATGATGAAAATACTGTTGTATGGTGTAGTAGGTAACTTGACTCCTACTATAAATAATGTAAAAATATATGTTTTTTTTATAGCTTTATTTAGTCTACAAATTATTAGCTCTCAAATGTGAGCTATCATGGGCTAGTAACATTCATTTCAATTACGAAATAAATCAGTTCTTTGTAGTCTTAATCGATGTTGAGTTGTAGTTAACAATCTTACATGAGAGTTAGGATATTGGCGTAGTTTTAAGGTATATTACTCACTAGTTTTTCAAATTCATCTTTTATTAGTTGAACTTCTATATCTATATGGATGTTTTTTTCCTTATATACCATATTGCACCTGACATAGACCTAAGGATTTTTGATTGTGCACTCTGTATAAGATCAACGCTAGTATTGCTTGTATTAACCCATAATTGAGCATCACAAGTCCAAATTAGTTTTAAAATAGTCTTATAGAGGATAACTTTTCAGACAAGGCAAATTCTCTAATTTTTGAACCACGTCTTCACATTTTTAAGATATTTATCTAATTCTCTTAATGCTATAGATGGGTCTACGTGTCAGCTTAGAATCGCAGCATCATCAGCAAAACTATAACTATATCTACTTAAATCGTTGCTTGTGGGCAAGTCCGAGATATAAATAAGATACTGTAGTGGCCCAAGGACACTATCCTGTAGAACTCCTACCTTAAAGCATAATCTCCTGTAGTGAAGTCCCCATGTTTTACCCGAAACACTCGATTTGTAATGTATGACTAGCAGCTTATGCGTATTATGGGGCAGCATTCATCTAACTTTACATAGAAGGCCATTATAAAAACCCTTTTCAAATGCTTGAGCGACATATGAAAAGATTGCTGAGCAAAATTTTTTATATTCATTTCATATTTTTCACGGTAACCGAACTGGTGTACTGGGATTATATTCCATTCATTCAATATCGATATTATCTTTTTTTGGGAATACTATCACAAATAGTTTGTATAAACAAGGTAGAAGGCTAATTAGTCTATACGAAATCTTTTCTTGAAATATGAAATTTTTAAAATTTTAAGAAAAACGTCCTTTGTTATGATCGCGTTGAATAAAGAAGTTAGAATTATTATTGCCACATTTGATATGTTTTTAATCATAGATGGTGTTATTAAATAATATTCTAGTGATTTATTCAAACTAAAGTTCTCATTTATAATTTTCCGAATATAGATATGTTCTACAGTTAATGGTTGAGTATCGGATTTCTTAAAGGACTTTGTCCCTTTACTGATGGTTTAATGTTTCTAACTATTGAGAAGTTTGTATATTTGTCATTTGTTAGAGGTTTAATGTGGTCCTCTTCTAATTAAAGGGCCCTTCTAAGTGCTTTTCTTGCAGCAGACAGATTCTATTTATTTTGCCATTCTCTTCTTCGTAGTAGTTTTTCTATTTCTGAATTTAAAACATGTTTATGTATTTAGGGAAAAATTGGAATTTAATTTTCTCACACTAAATGATGGATGAGTATGCTAATGCATTTTTTGTACTTTAGCCAATTCATTTTTAATAATTTAATATCAGTTTCAAAATTAGTTTTTCCGGGGTAGGTAATTACCACAGAAGAATTTTCAGAAAATATGTCAGAGGTCAACGCATTTCGATGTACGTTTTTACATATGGCAAGATCTAATAGATTTTTTCCAGGATCAGTCGCCAGTTGGTAGGTTGTCGAGGGGCTCTAACTTCCAAACTATACATATGTTTGGCGTTATATTCGCCACAAGCTAGGAATCGATCTCCCTACGTACTAAAGTATTGTTCAAGCTTATCCTTTGCTATTGAAAATCTTGGGCGACAGTATACCGAGCTTAGAGTTAGTTTCCCGGCTCCTGACATAATCTGTATTGAGATTGCTTGTAAAAACATACATCCATCAAATAATGTTTCAGTATATTTCTAACCAATATAACCCGGACGGTAAAAATTATATTTATTTGTGAGAAGAGTTTTCGAAATCATCATTATGTCAATATTTTTGTTTTGCATAAATTTGGATAATTCAAATTTATGTTGGTTCAAACCATATGCATTCCAGATAAAATACATGTTGTGTTTTAATAAAAAAAAAAAATAAAAAAAAAACAAAATGTTTTTACTTACCCCTTTATATGTTTTAAACATATGTAGAAAATTTAAATGTGATTTTTTTTAAATTAAAGTTTTGTTTAAAAAAAATTTATTAATTAGTAGAGCTACAGTAAAACTATTTCATACTACACATGAAATACATTTATGTATATTCAATATGTTTATGTAAGCCATAGGATTGTTATTCAAAAGATATAAAAAGAAAAAAAGGAATAATCATTTTTAAGGAACATTTTATTAAAAACGAAAATAAATAAATCAAAAATACAAGAAAAGTGCAAAAATACAATTTCATTATTAAAATAATCATTCGTCACGAGGCATATAAAATAAAACCTTTAAAGATTTGTAAATAGAATTTCCACTGTCTGACTAAAAACTAAAAGGTTATGTTCCTTCTTATATGATTTTTCTTGGACTATCTTTTTGATTATATTGGATTATCTTTTTCATTTATTTTTGGTTTATTTGTTATAATTACAATTTCATCACATTTTCTGCAGAACGGAAGAATTTGGTGCCATTATTTTATTGCATTTTTATTTACCATTTCCACACAATTTAAATTAAAGATTTTTAAAATTTTATACAGATTCTTTAATAATAATAATAAACATTTTGATATAGTTTTCTGCATTTGGTTGATTTAAACAAAGTATAAATAAATAATCGGACCCTTTGGCGGGAGTACCTTACTCTAAGGGTGTGTTTGGGACACAGTACTTGATCCTAAGTATGTGTTAGTAGCAAAAATTTAATTATGCTGGTGCTTTTTTATTTTCCCCATTCACACAGAGTTCTATAAAAAAGTTTTAAAATTAAATTTGTTTGAATTTTGAATACTAAAAATTTAAACTCTATTGTACCTTTTAATTTCTAAAACAAATTGTCAAAAATGAATAAAAAAAAATATTTTTGAATTTTATTTTGAAAATGGACACATTTCAAAATAAAATTCAAAATAAAATTCCAAAAAATTATAAAGTAGTGTATGATTGTGTAAAACAAGTGTAAAAATCCCTTATAATTCAAATATTTGTAGGTAAAATTTATGTCGTTTTTCTTTGTATTAGTTCTCTCACAATTCACACCCAAAAATTTGTCATATAGTGTAAATTACCCAAATTAAATTACCCAAATTAAAAAAAGAAATAAATAAATATATAAATAAATAAAAATAACAATTGTACCATCTGTATAGAAATTTCCTTATTATGAACATGATTAACAAGAATTTTTAAATACTTTGGCTCTAGCAAACATTCAATGCAGACAATAATTTCTACCAAACAATATGAGTCCATTTAATGATCTTTCTATCTATCTCTCAACAATGCAGTAAAATAGGGACTAAGTTATTTTATATCAACCCTGTCATCATTTGGAAGAGAGTTTTTTCATCCATACCATAAAAAATGTCTTTTTTATACTTTTGGATGTTCAAAAGTAGAAAATACATAAACCTGCATTAACAAAACACATTGGTATTGAATTTTGATCTAAAAAATTTGACTTGGGCTACTCTTTATACTCCAAAGCAAAGGAAAAGGACAAGCACGGCAAAATTTCGCTCATTATATATAGTTGCTTATAATGTTGAATGAAAAACGTGTTAATATAAAAAATTGTTAATTTTTAATTAGTGATTTTGTTTTTTAAATATTTCATATTTAATTAAAAGTTATAGTGAGTTATTACAGTGTGTTTAAATATAAAGTAAGCACTTAGCTCAATTATAATTAAAAGCATTTACTAGAAATATGCCAACTGCATTAAAAACATATTTATTATACAAAAACGATTATATTTCGATACTTTCTTAGTGTACTTTTTTACACTTCTAAATAAAAATTGTAACTAATATTGAGTCTTGTTACAAAGAAATCGCGAAAATAAAGTATCGTGAAAATCGAGGCCTACATGTATGCTTGTGTCTGGTATGTATGTAACGATATATATATATATATATATATATATATATATATTGGCAGGATGGCTGTATAAATTTTTACATCGTTGTTATATCTTGTTATTTATAATTGAAAGCATAATCAACATTATAATCCATCCCCTATCATTTTAACCGCACGAAAAAGCAACAACAATAACATCCCACCAACATTATCATTGTTTGTTATTATTATTTTTGTGTTTTTTCAACAATTGTAAATGGCATCCCATTAGCAAATGGGTGTCCACTTCATGTTCAGTTCATTAAACCGTATTGAACGCCTTGTTTTTCATCAGCAGAAAGTAGCAAACAAGTGCCATAATGAAAATCAAGTATCTTTAAGAAATTAACTTCTGTTTTCCCTTCAGATTAAGGCCAAAACATTTGATTTTTATATTTTTCTTCATCATTGACTTCGACGATTGCACAATTATTTTTATTTTACTTATTATTTGACTTTCTTTTTCATTCTTTGTTTATTTATGGTGTTTGCTAAATGTTTCTTCGATCTTAACTTTCAGAGTGTTTTTTGGTAGACATTCCTTTTAATTCATTTATAATTAACACCAGACAGCCAACGAACCAAAGTAATTGACTTATTTATTTTTTGGTTTTAATTGTTTAATATACCAAATTGGATTTACCATATGTTCGATAAACTCTTGGAAAAAATAATCATATGGCCAACAATTATGCAGAATTTATCATATAAAAAAGATATGAACTAGAAAGAATTGAAAATTATGTTATTACTAAAAAAAAAAAAAAAACAAAACAGAAATAAGGTGCACAACAAACCTATGTCTTTTTTTTTTTTGCTCCGTATATTAAAAAGTTCAACGAGTATTTGTTGGTACTACTTGCTAATATACTTATTACTAAAATGTGTTCATACATGCACCGTTTGGTATCATTTATTTGATGTTTGATCCTTTTATAGACAAAAACGCTGTAAAGAGTCAAAATTATAAGTTCAGTCACCTTTTTTTTCCACTAAAATGACATTTTTGGCAACTTATTTCTTAAACATTTTTATTTATTGATCTATAGAAGTGACTAAGAAGTGAATTATTTTAATTCTAGAAGTTTTCCATAATTAATATTTTTGCACTATTAATACTATTGCAAAATTAATACTAAAATAAGCTAAATAAAACTAAATTAACATTAAAAGTGGAAAACGTTCAGATTGCTGCATAAAAATAGAGTGTTAATGATCTTCAAAACAGGTTTAAATATATCATGACCTCACTTGTGTTTCGGGTCTTTTTATGGAACCCCATTCAAGTTCTGTTACCAATTTTCAAGTCATTTGTATATAAATCGGCTCTGGGATTGCTCCCCATGTTCGTTGCTTCATCACATTCCTCTAATTAAGATGTTCTAGTGATGCACATAGTTCGTACATATCTATCTGGGATTCTGCCACAAATTTCTGTGGTGTTGTTACATCGTATTTCAACTGTATATTGATCGGTCATATTGATAACATATTTTCAATCTGCCTTGTCGATGTGGTTGTCATTGCACCCCATACACTTATGCTTATGTCTTTGTATCTTTTGAAGAGTTTTTATATTCAAGTTCTTTTTAACAGATATCCACCATACAAATGGGGCATACGTAATGATTGGTCGTAATATGCTCGTATATAACAAGTAAGTAATCATCGTGTTCACACCACGTTTTGAGCCTACTGCTCTTCTGTAAAAGGCCCATATTCTTTGAACTTGCTCCACTCTATTTTCTATGTGGTCCTTCCAGGACAATCTCCAATTGAGTACTACACCAGGATATTTGACCTTTTCTGTTATCTGAATTGTCTAGTTTTGAAAGACGGGATATTAAAAAGTAGGTATCTTGCGTTTTCTGGTGAACAAATTTCTGTTTTATCCGGGTTAACATTAAGCCCTCGCTCTTTTGTTCAATTGTAAGATGCATTTCAATCTTCTTTCGCTCCTTCGCATAATAATTTAGGATCATTTTCTCTTAACAGAATCGCAACATCGTCTGCGTAACAAACGGGTTGGAAACCTTCATCGGATAGAATCCTTAGTAGACTATATATAGTGGTTACCCATAGTAGGTCCCCCCACAAAGTGTATGTTTCTTGCTTTTTTTTCAATTGCCTCACAATTTATCCATCTGTTTCCCAGCATGTGGATTTGGCCAAATTGTTCCATTGAATCAATAAGACTTAAGGTCGAAACATTATTGAAAACTCTTTCTATATCAATAAATATCCAGTGTTTCTATTTGATGGCTTGCTCTCTGTCAATTTTGCGGCTTTTTTGCTCTGTGAGCCAGAGAGGTTTCTCTTTTTTGTGGTGAGTTGGCTATGTTCGCACTTACTTCTTCAACCATCTTTTCTACATCGGTACTAATCTTTTTGCATAAGACTGTAGTATTTGCATCATTGTTGGAGTCTGAAGTATTGGTTTCTTTGTCTATCTTGTGGCTGGGGATGCATTATGATTACCCTTGGATTAGATAGTTCATCCTCTATTCTTCTTGACGCTTTTTCAACGATGGAAGCCAATTTGCTCATCTCTTATGTTGTTTCCTTACAGCTACTTTATGACGACGACTAGAGGCCCGTTTGCACACCAACGCTTTTCGCCGGTACTTTAGCTTCATTATTTGTAGCCTTATTTTTTATTCCAACTTCTTTCATATTTTGGCTTATATTGGGTTCTACCCTAGCTTGGTTTTAATTGGTCCGCGAGGGATTCTAAGAGCTCCTAGGGCTTAACGTAATATACGAGTTTATGCTATTCTCTGATTTGAAAAAAATCCTATATACCGAGCCCCTTTCTTGTCTAACAATTGTCCAACCTCCAACGTTATATTTGCCGCCTATTTGCCACCTAGGGACGCGTCCGATGGCAGTAAAACTAAGCAAAATACTCTACACGGAAAGTATACAGGGGAAATTGGGGTAAACTGGAGCATACCTTAATCTTACTATAATAAAATACCTACCAATTATCTTTTGAATCCTCCAATGGAACTATTATATGGAATGGATTGTTGTCTAAAGGTTTGAATAAAAATAATAAAATTATATTGTCTTTAGGTATTATTTTCGGCATTTTTCAATTCAACTACTTTTGTGTAAAAAGAGAAATGTTGGGATAAAGTGGAAAATGTTAAAATTATAAATTTTTATATGTTTCATATATAAAATATGTTTAAATGATTTCTGTATTTACGAGGATACACGAATATTAAAATTCCAATAAGTTATGAAAACAGACAGGTAATAACAAACTAAACTAAAAGAAATTAATAAATACAAAATGTTTAAAAATATACAGTTATTTCTTGTATTTGGAATAAATTGCTATAATTTTGTACACGTTAAGTGCGCAAAACATTTGCATAAGTTTTATCAAACTTTGTATGTATTTTTACAACATACACTACTTCTGCACATTTTAAATCCAGATTTTCTTCCCTTTAGTAAGATAATGTAATTCTAGGAATTTTTAGTCTTATCACTGTGGAGTTTATGGGGTTATTTTCAATTCTATTTTACTTTCAATTCAATGTTCTATTGCTTTTACATTTTTGATCTGTTTTATTAGATTTTCTTAAATATTTTCATATCACTGTGATTAAACCAACTACTTACAATATTTTTAGGAAAATTCCAAAAAAATTTGTAGAAAATTTTGTATATTATAAACCGGATTTTACCCTAATATATTTTTACCACAATGCCCCAGTTTCATAATTTTTACGTCAAGTAGAGATTAAAAAGTCATTATTTTTTTCGAACAAAATTTTTTTGTAGTTGAAATATGTGCAAAATAATATATTCAATTTTATATTCAGCGATTTACAAATGATCTTAATTTGGATATTTTGCTCAGAAACATCAGCACTTAAAAGAATTTATTAAGTATATTTTATTGGATTGTGCTCGAAAAACAATAAAATCAGAGGTTTTATGAATGAAATATAATTTTGAAATGTAGGGCAAAAATGGCAAACATATAACAGTTGTCTTTTTTGAAAAAAAAAAAATAAATTTTCATCATTATCCAATATGCCACAATACCCTAGTTTCCCCTAATTAAATAAAAAATGTAATATTAAAGGATTAAATTAACAAAAAGATATTTTCTTAACTTTGTGTACTGAAAAATTTAAGTAAAAAATATTATATTGCACGGATTCGTAGTTTACATTTGATATACATATTGGGTCGATATAGTATTCGTAAATATTTTATAATATTCTTAAAAATTGCGCATTTTTTCAAAATTTGAAATCCTTTTGAGAGGAAACTTAATACCTGGAGGAAAACTGGGTACACAGTTTTTCCATGGATAGTTTATACTTTTATCCATATAATGATTTTTTCTTGTGTAAGAAAGATTGTTGCAGGGTGATATATATTTGAAAATAAATAGCTAAAAGTAACATTTTCAAAAGAATATTTTCTTAACTCTTCGTGCTGCGCCATATAAATAAAAAATATTATTATATTGTAGTAATTCTAGGCTTTCAGTTGACACCCCTATTGGGTCGATATAGTGTTCGTAAATATTGATTTTTTTTTTGTGTATCTCTCGAAATTTTGAATTCCTGTTTAGAGAAAATTTGACGTTCTGGAGAAAAACTGAGTACGCAGTTTTACTACGTGTGGTCTTTACTTTCATGCATACATCGATTTTTTAATGTGTGAAAATGACTGTCATACAGTGCAATGTTTAACTTATATTATTTATTACAATTTTTCATCACATTTCATTACAATGAGGCCTGCGAAACACATCACGTAAGATAGTCCTTTATAAATATGGCTGCAAATCTTTACACGTGAATTTATTATACCAATCATCTGCAACTTTTTGTGCGACGCTTATTTAAAATTAGACCTCATGTGTGAGGTCGGTTTTTCGACTGGTGATATCTATGTTTACATGTTTCCTTTAATTTACGTTGGCGTAAATGTCTTTTTATAAGAGATATTGGCGGAAATGTACACGCAGAGATAAAATATAGTTGTAGTGACCATAATCTAAGAGCAACATATTATGATTGGAACATATGATCACATCGAAAAATAGAAATGATTATAAGTTATAAATATTATGATTCCATTTTATCATATTGTGTCCGATTTTATGGTTTGTTTTTTCATGTTATGATTCTAGTTTTACATATAATTAAACAATATTACTACATCATTATCCCATTCTATCAGATTATGATTCCATTTTATCATATTATTATTCCATGCTATCATAGAGTTATCCAATTTTATTATATTATTATTTCAGTTTGTCATATTATTATTCAATTTAATAATATATTAAAATAAAACGTATTAATTAAAAATAATTTTTATAAATTTTTTATTGAAATAAAAAATTATAGAGAAAAAATATTTTTATATTATATATTAATATTTATATTTATTCATATATAAACTAAATGAGAATTACAATGAACGAACAAACAAACAAACAAACATTGAAAACAAAATATATTAAAAAACAAACAATTATTTAATTTTTCCACTAAGTTTGTGAAAAGGATAAGATTTATATTTATTTAAAACATTTTATTGTCATGAAAACATTTTATGTTAATATGGTTTAAAATCAGAATATTGTTTAAAAAAAAGGAAAAAATACTGCAAATATTTAATGATTGTAGAAGTAGTTATATTTTAATATTAATAAAATTTTGTTTCTGGTAAAGATATTTAAAAACATATAATTGTTGTAGTCAACCACATTAAAATTTTTATTGAATGTAAACATTAAATGACAACATTTAAACAAAAACGTTGTTATCACGAACACAGAGTTATTAAAGCTAAAGAAAATTAACAATGAGAGCATAATATTGTTATAGTTGTAACCATGTTTTTTCTCTGCGTGTATGAACTGTAGTTTCGGCAGACACCTTATTTTTCTACTATTTTGTTTGCCAACCTATTTTGCAAGTTTTCAATACCATACAAACTTTATATAAGACAAATATTTCGTCCCCCTCGAGTTATATTCTGCTTTCAACGGACGGACATAGCTAGATCGTGTTAAATTTTCACGAGCACCCATAAAGTGTATATGGAGTCTTAGATGATTACTTCGACATGTTACACATGGAGTGGCAAACCCTATATTACCCCCATCTTTTTTGATGGTATATATATATATATATATATATATATATATATATATATATATATATATATATATATATCTTCAATTATTACCTTTCACATAATTTAATATTAATTGACATTCAATTATTTGAAAACATTAAACAAACCATCATTTTAACCACAAACTCTGCCACAATTATGTGTTTGAACAAATAGAAAGAAACGTATGCAAGTGAATTATTTTAATTGTGTAGAATAATGAACACATTTGCGTGTATTTGCAATAACTAACCATATTATTAACCTCTAAATAAACATCTTTTAGATTATCATTATTTTCGTTCGTTTAGTTGGTGTCAAAATCCAAATATTCATTCAGGCAGAACATTTTTTGTCATAAACTAAACACGAGTAATTGTTTGTTTTATTGTACATAGTATATATATATGTATATCGTTGCCTAAAATGAGAAAATTTTAAATTTTTAATGTACCTACAATGAAAAAAAAAACAATAAATTAAAAACTGTATTATTTAATTAATATGCTAGTTTTAGCTATGTTTTAAGGCTCATATTACCTCAGAAAATGAACTTTAAACATATTATATTTAAGCTATTGACATTTTTCATATTAGGTCCCGATATACATGTATACATATATTTTATATACTTTAATAAATATACTACCATCATAGTTAATAATTGCTTTGTTGCTTTAAAACTCATTCCACATCTATTTATGTTTCTTATTGAATTAGTGTCTTTAATATAAAAACAAAATCAATTAAACAAAATTAATGTGCTAGAAATTGTAACATACATAATTTATTGATAAATAAACTACGCATTATAAGAAATTTATGGACATTAAGGTGTTTAATCGTAAAATGAAATCTATTAGGAAGAAGCTAGCAAAAATGCAAAACCGCATAACTAACGTTTTCAGTAATACTTTAAAAATCTAATTCATTGTTATTATTTTTTAATTCAGGAAATTTATGGAGTTTTATTATGATATTCTTTTTCTACAACATTTTTTAGACATTTTAGTAACGATATTCAAAATGATTATTAATATAGAAAAGGCGTACCTCGATTTATTGTTTTTTTTTTTTTTTTTTTTTTTAATTGCGTTTTCAATGTATTCTGGTAGACCATAATCTAATATTTTTGAAAAAATTTCCTAAAG
This sequence comes from Protocalliphora azurea, assembly GCA_932274085.1. Classification (NCBI taxonomy): domain Eukaryota; kingdom Metazoa; phylum Arthropoda; class Insecta; order Diptera; family Calliphoridae; genus Protocalliphora; species Protocalliphora azurea. The sequence continues at coordinate 108,234,199 of OW026519.1, read as the reverse complement.
CTTATAATGAAAGTAATTTTTGTAAAACATTCATATATCAATTTGCATTTGTAAAAAAAAGATCCACAATTTTTTCTTAAGTCAACAAAAAATTAGAAAGAATTCTTAATTCTTACGGCTTAGACTAAATATAGTGTAGAAGTTAAATTAAACATTTCTATCACGTCAAAATTTTAAGAGATATTATGTTTATATTTACAACTTCATTGAAAAATGTATGCATATTTTTTTTTTCTTTAGAATAGGATTAAAGATAGTACTACTCTTCATTTTTTCTTATACTAAAAAGCAACAATACGAGTAGTATACCAGCATACATAAAAACTGGTTAACCGGTTCAAACTATTCGAAAACTGGTTCTCCAAAAAGTCGAATAATCGATTACCCTAATGTCTACGCATTTCCTGTCAGGGCGACCTTAAAAATTTTACCATTTTTGAGACCTACGATCATGTTTTATTTATATCAAATACAAATTTCTCCTCTACACCCACTCCATATACCAATTTTTTTTATGAGGGGTAATTAAGAAATTTTTGATTTTTACAACTTTAAAGACTTTTTTGGGTTATGTGTGGCAAGTTGAAGACTTGGTTTATACTAAATTTTTGTGCTACCATCTCTTGTCTATAAAAAATTATTGAATGATTTGCTCTACCTACTACCGAGAAAATTATATAACCAAAAAACTCCACAGATTAGCATATTTTCTTTGGTCGTCAATGGGTTAAAAATGTAACGCAATGACGAAATGTTTCTAGTGACTGGAATGACTATACCTGCAATATCTGCAACATACATTTTAGTGTTGACTTCCGTATTTTTATTTTATTTTACTGAGTTTGTCACTCCGTTTGTAACATATTGAAATATTCATCTAAGACCTCATAAAGTATATATATATATATATATATATATATATATATATATATACAGTGTTCCTTCTGGATCATAGCAGGGATACGCTCATAAATATAATTGAGCCACTGACCGGCCATTGCAGATTCGGTAATCATGCTAGGAGTTTAGAACTTAGTTATAACGATCACTCTAGAAGTTTCCATAATTTAGATGAAGAGGAGCCTGTGACTCACCTTCTTTGTAGCTGTCCCTCTTTGAAGAGTCATAAGCAGCGATATTTTGCAAATCATTTTATTATATTGCAAGTGAGCTCTTTCTCTCTCTTTTTGTGAAAGAGCAGTCTGTGAAACCTATCCTCACCCAGCTAGCTATGTCCGCCTGTCTGCTGAAAGCACGATAGAGCTCGGAGTTCTGTTTTCAATAAAGTTTGTTTGGAATTGAGAATTAGCTAAATTAGTTCAAAAAAGTTATGCGTCAAAAACCAGCAAAATTGATAACCATCGCAACACCGTTTCTTTCACCGATAATTTTAGAAAGACGAATTATTAAATTTAATAAGCAGAATACCGTCTGAAACAAAAAAATAAAAATATGTAAATATGAAAAAAAGTTTTGAACAAAAATTGGTACGCTTAGTGTAACCGAAGTAACTTTAGAGTACTACAAGCTATAAAAACGAAAGAAAAAACATGGACGACAACGAAATTTCGCACAAATGGTTCAAGAGTAATTTTAAACTTGGATTCCAAAAATGTATCCACTTTGACGCCCATACTAAGTGAAATTTTTAATTAACGAGACATTTTGGACTACTATAATATACTTCATGTACTGATGGTGGAGATTAGAAATTCAGCCAAGTCGAATATAATATTTTTACTTGTTTTTATATATTTTGTATATAATCAATATTTGATACCCATTAATTTTATTTTATAAAAATAAATTTTACGTATACACCAACACAATATTTTCTTTTTTATTACAATTTTATTTGTTGATATTATAAGTAATAATAACAACAACAATGATGTATTTCCAATTTATTTATTTATTTGTTTTTGTTTTCGTTATCTGCTTTATTATTATAACACTGTGTTATTTAAACACCACCATAGGCGGTATTATGCATTTGTGCTGATAAAAAGCTATCGGATACACTTTCTGAGTTAATTTTACAGGTCGCAATTTAAAAAGGTATCATAATGCAGTTTGACGCAAATAATTATTTTGGAACAAGGACGAGACGTATTGAAATTGTCTATGATCGGCCCATAATTTCATTCATACTCATAAATGACTTAAATATAATATTTCAATGAAATACAATACAAATTAATATTAATAAGTACGCCCAATTTCAGAAAGATCAGTTTATAATTGACCATAGCTATTAGATAGATGTAAAATGCAGTACACTGTGGATTTTTGGCAATTAAAAAGTTCATGTGTATTAAAATATGTTCATGGGTATTAAATTAATTTTTACTTCGCAGATTTATCGAAAACCGTTTCAGCGTAACGTAGCGTTTATATTTTAATTATATCCAATATTATTTTCTTACTTTATTTAGAGATTCTACTTAACGCAAAAATTATAAAATTAAATTATATTTAAATTATATAATGGTGTAGGGTATCATTTAGTCGGTCTTGACCAACTATGTATTTTTAACTTGTTTTTAACTGTGGTTATATTTGACGTAATATTTTATTGTTGTAATGGTAGAAATAGTTATTTTTGCTACCACAATTTCATTTCCTGTTGGTTATACTACACACTATAATAAAAATGTTTTTAACATGCATTGTAATAGTCAGGATAACCCAAAATAACAAAATTTTTTAATTAAAATATTTTTCATGATATAAAATAAGTATTGTACGTGACCAACAATATTTAAAAGTTAATTATGTAAAATTTAGTAAAATAAAAATATGCTCTAAACAAATTCTTAAAATTTTTCAAAATAAATAAGTAATTCGTATGTTAATAAGAAGCAAAACATAAATTATGGTTGCATATTTTGGATGCCCTAGTACAATAAAAACTATAAATACATTTTGTAAACAACATACCTTTTATTTACATCTATACGTCTATAAATTTTTTTGTTATATATACAACTTTCTATGCTTCGAACTATATACTTTCGTGGGTGTATATTCAATATATATATATTATTGTTTTTGGACTTCAAAATACCTGAGCACCACCTTATAGCCAACATTGTTTTGATAATAAAAACCAAACTTTTTGGTCGATTTAAATAAAGCACTTCAGGCCTTTGTAGATTTCTTTTTTTAATTTTTTATTTGAAAAATGTTTAAATAAGGTCCTAAATATTAAAAAGAAAAAAAAAACAGATACTACGTATGGATGTATGGATCAATATCACTTATTTTATATTTTTCTTCCATTTTAGGACTTATTGGTTATCAAATAATTCAAATTTAGCACATTTTTACACATAATTTATATCGAATAGGTAGGAAATGGTTTTGTATTTTAATTTATATCATAAAATATCGAGAAATTTAATAATTCAGAAGAAAAATTTATAAAATAAAAAATAAATTAATTATTTTTTTTATACGTTTTATATAAACATCGCGATTTTACAGAAATTGTACCAACTATTTTATATCAAAAGAGATATTAAATAGTGATGAAATCTTAAGTAATTTGGTGGAAAATATCAATTCTTTGATACCAAAGCAATATTAGCTGTTACAAATTTTCATCGCGTTTACTGCGTAAACTATTTTAGCAATCGGGAAATATTAATATCATATTTCTTTATACTTTTTCATGCTCTACAAGACCTTGCTATGGTATTTTGGATATTTACAAAACTTGCAAAAAGTTATAAATAAGCCTATTATATATAGTAGATGAAAGAGGAATAAAAAAAAGCAATACAATATTTGACATGCTTAACTGCATATCGAAGGACTATATTCAAAACTCTCTGTCCAAGGTTTTCATGAAATTGTGTTTTCAATGCCATTGTATGTCCTATAGTAACCCTCATCTATGACATAAATTTCAAGTAGTTTTTATCTACCTTACAAAATATTTTTGAGTGCAAAAACCCTCTATGAGTAGTTATTTTAATTTTTGATGATATAAAGATAAGATATATAATTTATAGATGTTGAATATGAATATGGCTAAAAAATTTAAATCGTTTGAATAGTTCTTAAGATATACAATAGTAAATATTCACCTGGTATGACGGCTACTACCCCCTCAAATCCTATCACACATATTTAAATATCAATTGTGGAACTTGACAAGAAATTTATTTGCACAAAATATAAAGACTTTCGTTGTACTAATTTCGTAGATATGCTATAATTAAGATTTATCATGTATGGGGGATAATCCGTCCCCTAGATCTGCCCACCCAATTTTTATCTCAGTTATGATTTTTGATAAGGAAATTAATCCCACAAAACGTTAATGCTTTTGCTCCAATAGATCTTCATTTAAGCGATAAATAATTTTTATCGCTTTCTCTGCTCCGTTCCAAAAATAAAGTGGCCATTTGAATTATGTTAGTTCTTTAAATTACTAACTATTTTAAAAACTTTAAAAATAGTATATTAAATAGTAGTTAAATGTATTTTTTACAATTCAAAAGCCTCTATAGTCATTCCATTTAAAACCAACCAGCTGGTCTCCACACCTCTTCCGAATTTGATGATATTTGGTACAGTCTTTATAATTCTCAACACTAAGACCATTGCAAACGTTTAGATAATTTTATCAAGTGGTTCCCGAAATATAGCGATTTGAAAGTGAAAATAGCTAGAAAGTTTTCAAAGTTGTATTTTACAAAATTAAAAATATTTTTCAAACTATTTATGGCACAAGACTCATTGAGATGTCATATTAAAGATATCAAATTTACCTTTAATATGACCTACAAAATAACTTTTTTAATGTTGAAAATGGTCTATAGCTTGTGACTTATCTTGTTTTCTTACGTTATATATCTCATAATTTGGCCTTTTTTAAAAATGAAAAAAATACATATGTTAATGTTGAAAATGTTTTCTATACCCTTGTTATGTGACATTCTAGGACTTACAACAGTTTAGGAATTGTTGCAAAAAAAAAAATGTCAATGGTAATGCAAATAGCTCGTTTTAGTATGATTTCTGCGATGATTCGCGATTTACAATACTTCTAAAATAAGATAAATTGTGTTTATAAAAATATGAATATTTTCCAAAAAGATATATGCTACAACGATCATTCCTGAAAAATATAAATATAGCAAATGAAGCCTTTCTGAATATTCTCTATAAGTATCGTTCTGGGACTCTGCTACCCCATCCGACATATTTTATTTATTTATTTCCTATTACTATGTGTGTTATAACTGAAAATTCAGCGAAAGCTCCTACTATGCGATTTTTTTAAAAATGCTTCTTTTGAGGATCTTAAAAATCATATTATTGGGAAGGGCTAATAAAATTCTAAAAACGGTGAAAAAAGTTTATTGACATCGAAAAAATTGCGATATGTTTCTTAGTCAAAATGTCACGGATTTATTGATATGGTCTCGTATATAAATAAATAAATTATATATATAAAACTTTACTTTTCGTATTTACGTTGTATAAATTGACAGATATATTTGATTAATATATAAATAGTATCTTTTTTTAACTACGACACGCACCCACTCTTCACATACATTTCAAATAACATTCGTAGCACATTTTTTCACATACATATTTAATTACACAGGTCAACAAAATCGGAAAACAATTTATATCGCGAAGAATTCATCAAAATTCTTATTCATTAGGCTTGTAATAGTGTAGAACGTTTAACAACTTTTCCATCACGTCAGAATTTTAACCCATTGACGACCAAAGAAAATACGCTTCTGGGTGGAGTTTTTATGTTACGAGTATATAATTTTCTATGTAATAGGTAAAGCAAATTATTCATTAATGTTCTCTTGATAAGAAATGGTGCTACAAAAGTGTAGTAAAAATCAGGCCTCCAACTTGCCACTCATAGTACCCAGAAGTCTTTAAAGTTGTGAAAATCAAGAATTTCTCAATTAACCCTCATAAAGCCATGGAAAGATGAGCTGTAAGGAGTGTATTTAATATAACTGGAACTTAACCGTAGATATCAAAAACTACAAAATTTTTAAAATCGCACCGACAGAAAGGTGTAGACACCAAAAATTTGTAAACAATAAAAATCTGAATTTAAATACCAAAGTGAACCAAAAATTAGAAAAAAATTACATCGTGAATAATTTTACTTAATGCTTACTCGTTAGACTAAACATAATGAAAAAAGTTAAACGAAATAATTCCTCCACGAATAATAATAATAACCCACTGATGACCAAATGAAGTATGTACTTCTAATAAACTTTTAGGTTGTATAATTTTCTGGGTAATATATAGAGCCAATTATGGATCAGTATTTTATAGAAAAGGAATAATGCAGCAAAAATGTAGAACATGCCATGTGCACAACTTGTCCTACATAGCCCCTAGAAGTCCTTAAAATTATCAAGTTCCCCGAAAATATGGGATGGTCAAGGGGAGCTTTTTCACCTACAATTTTTGCAACATATAGTTCATGATACCTTTTTAGTAGTTGAAATTTTTGGTATTACAAATATAATGGATTTTAAAATAATTTATACTTTTTTATATTTAGCAACTAAAATATAATAATTAAATCATTATAAATACAATACACATTAAAATTTTTAATACATATTTATTATAACATGTAAATATAAGAAAAAATATATTTAATAATTTTTATAAACAAAGCGCATTGAAGAGTGGTGACTAGTGTTTTTAATACTAAATCTAGCCTTTTTATTGTGATTTTCGCCTCAAATTTTTCATTTTAGCTTCTAGTCTTTTTTTAGCCTTTTTTAATTTTTATAATTGCCTTAAAAAGGCTAAAATGTTAGTATTTGAACAGCGAAGAAAATTTATTAATTTATTTTTACAGAATTATCAATTTAAGCATTTTATGCATTTATTCGCAAAAAAAAAATGGAGATTATTTATAAACAATAAAAATTTTAGCCTCTGGCGCTCTATGCTCCAAATCAAAAATAACTAATTTTATGGACTTATTTAATCGATTATTATAATTATTTTTTATACGCTTCTTTAAACATAGAAAAATTTTTATGAAAGCAAAAATCACATAAAATTTGGAAATGCTTAATCAAAATGAAATTATAAAGCATTAGTTATTTATATGAATTAAAATCCAAATTTTTATGGAAACTTTATTATAAATATTTATAAATTTATTAAAGTATCTGTAAAAAAGATCAAAAACTAATGAGAACGAGAAAAAATGTTTTTAAATTAAAAAAATATATATAATAATAACTTTTTTCTAGCCTTATTTTTGGCCTTCTTTCGAGATCAATTTAGCCTTTTTTTCTCACCTTCTGGCAACACTGGTGGTGAATGTGGTTTTTACACCAATCCACATAAATAAATTTTACTAATATGTTTTTAGTGTTACGTACTTTTGATAGCTGCGTTACAGCCCATCTACACGTAACAAAATATTTAAGTTTTTTCTGTCAGAGAGCGCCAAATTCGCTCTCTGAGAGAATTATTTCCCATATAGGTAGATTCAAATACTAGTATTATAAGAAATATTACGAGACTGTTGTGATGAGATTTCTCTACATAATTATCTTATAAGATGAACTATGAAAAAAATATACATATACAAAATTTGAGTGTGTGTGTGCATGAGTATTTTGGAAATTACTAAGAATTCAATTTTTTTTGTAAACTTTTTCCTTTTAATCATTGTTTTACATTTTTGAAAATATTTTTATACAAATTGTGCTAAAAAAATGCAAATTTCTTAAATAAAAAGGACATGTTTACTCTATGACTGATTGAAAATAATGATATCTTATAGGAATTATTAGAATACGTGTACCCCTTAATTAAGATTTAACATAATATAAACAAAATGCTTACTATCTAATGCCGGCGTTATCTCACATATTATCAGCGTTAATCTCAGTTGTAGACCTGGGATTAGGTACCAAATGAAAAATTTCTTTACTAGATCCTTATATTATGATTAATACTAAATAAGTATTTTCTAATTGAGTTCTTTGCCAACTGAGAAGCAGAACTTAATTGTCTATCAAATTCTTTCAAATATTTACCATTGTTATATTTATTCATGTTATGGTGTCAGTCAAAGAAGTTTATCCATAGACTTTATTATCAAAGTAGATTAATCGGGTAGCGACATTTAAACAGATGAAACTTTTTTGTCAACAATATTGCAGTTTGTGTTCTCATATCTGAAGTGTCAAATTGTTATTTATGTTTACAATCTTTATTTACATTTTTTGTTTACTTTTGTGTTATTGCGTCTTATTACTTTTTTTATTACGTAAAATGCCAAATCTGTTTTTGCTTTTTGTAAACAATCATTTGAAATATTAAAATTAAATTTCAATAGAAAAACAAAATACATGGATTTTTTTTGTGTTGTAGTTGTTGTAGAGTTGACGTTACCATACTTATTGTACCATGCTTTATTAAAAATAAATAAATTTTGTATTGATTTAACCAATTTTTTACTAAACACTATTCTGATATAAATATACATACATTTGAAGTACAAACGTGTATAAGGGCGTATAAACCACAAAAAAAAAAAAAAAAAAAATAACAGACGATAAGAACTTCATAAAATGATAAAATTTTATAGTTTTCTTACCTTTGTTTCGATAATTAGTAAGATTTGTTAAGCATGTATCTATATGCAAAGTACCACTTAAGAATTCGTATCGGTCCATTACAAATTTTTTTGCTCGAAAAATTGCTTAAATTGGAATAATAGCTTATATCAATATATTTTTATAGAACAATAGTAGTAATCATTAAAATGTAGATCAATTGAGCTTATAATATATATATATATATATATATATATATATATATATATATATATAAGTATACCAAATTTCACTACGATCGGTAGAAATCTAATCATGGCTCCCCATATCCAGAAAATCACTTTAAAGTGCATAAGTCAAATACAAATGCTAGCATAACAATTATATTTGACGATAAAAAATCTAAGGTAAAGTTTTATTACAGTCGGTTTATAATTGATCATAGCCCCCATATAATAATATAATAAATGCCATTACTTTAACGTGTATAATATATATATATATATATATATATATATAATTTTTTTGTATTTGAATTGGCATTGAGCAATTTATCAAACAATATTAAAATCTATAAATTGTTAATCTATTAATTTTATATAAATAAGGACCATTAAAAGCACGTGTCATATGAGTTGTCGTAAGTGTGTAACAAACAATAACACTTGTTTTTAGGTCAGTCTTACGCCATATTGAACAATCAATCTCAACAAGCACACACGTGGAAATGTGAGGTAGAGCAGAAAAATTAAACTTATTTTAAAAAACAAATTTGTTGGCAATTTAAATTATGACAATAATTTTATATTCTGAAATTACGTATTTAAATAATTGAATGTTCCTACAGATACATATCGTCAACTAAAATGCAAAAAGTCGTAACCACACTTTTTAATTTGTTACAGCAGAAACAAAAAAACATAATGAAAATCCAAAAGGCCGTAATCACAAGATTTTGCTTTTTGCTTTGAAACTATGCAATTAAGTGGGATTTTTTAATCGCTCACTTAAAGCAAAAATAGATAAAGCATAATACACTCTTCAAACAAAATCTTTCTTAAATGGAAAAAATTTTACGACTGTTTAGTTTATGTAGTTGATGTTACAGCCTTTTGACTTTTGTCAATATATTTTTTATGTAGATGTAGTTGGTCCAGCACATTATAATCCAGTAAAAAGTCAACTTTTGATTTACATTTTAGATTACGATACGTACGTATATTTTTTAAAGAAATATTAATTTAAAATTGTATTTAAATTACGCATAAATTGAAAGGAACATATTGCAAAAAATAAGATTCATGAAATACTAAAATATTTTTTTTTTATGGTTTAGAATTAGGAATGGCAAATAGAAAAGCCTGATATTCGGGATTTCAGAATTTTAAATTGTTGGATTTTGGGATTTATTTTGCATAAAAATATAAATCAAACATTGGAAAATAATTATAATTTTATACATTTTAAAGTTGATTTTATTGACAATATATATAGCAACGAAAATAGTTTACGTAGTAATTTTTATTTTAAATAAATACAAAAAAAATTTGCTAATGGCCCATATGTGTGTGTGATATGGGCCACCAACAAAAATTTTAAACCTAGCTGAAACTGATTTTAATCCTTAATAAGTTTTGTGATAAAAAATAAAAAAAAATGTTAAAACATTGTCTTTTTAGTTCTAAAAGTTAACTTCTTTTGGAAAATTAACACAAAAAAATCTTTACTCCTTTGTACTTTTACCATAAAATAGCACACAATGGGGCCAAACGCAAAATTTTTGATAATAAATCTGTATCTCCTAAACCTGCCGGTCGGATCGAATTGTACATAGTTGTAGAGGAGGACCTTAACTTTCAGATAAATCTTCTTGTATCACCCTGTTATAACACGAGATAAGCTACAGGCTGTCAAAAGTTGACTACCTCGAGAATGTAAAAGTTTCAAAAAATCGTAACTTCTACAAATCAGATCCGGTTTTAATTATTTTTATATTTCTGTAAAGTTCTTGGCAAGTTAAATAAAAGATAATCTTATTCACCTAAGTGGTCTCTTAGATTAAAAAGATTTTTAATTTTTCCTCGACTTTATCACATTTTTCGAGAATAAGCCCTGAAGTATATGAGGAATAATTTTTTAAAAAATATTCTGTAATTTTTAATATAATTGAAAATAATATGCTAAAAAAATTATTACTTATTATTATTATTATTATTATTATTATTATTATTATTATTATTAAAAAATTCTATTAAATTCGTCTATACGTGAAAAATGTTCAAAGTCAGCACAGTGGAATTAGTATGAAAACTTACTTTTTTTTTTAACGAAAATACAGTAAAATTCTTTCACTTTTTCTCAACGTTTCTTTTTTATAAAAAATTACTTTTGTTTACACATTTCAAATGACAAGGCTTAATAAATGGTTAATAAAGAAATTTTAAACTGATTTACGTTTGCACCGTACATACAGCTTTGGTCGAAAATTGTGATGTTTCATTTTATAAATTAATTTAAAAACAAATGTAAAAAATAACTAACTTCACGCAGTAATCCACTCTAATCTATATGAAACTTCAAATTTACTTCGAGAAAAACTTACTTTTTTTATAAAATTTCGTTATTGTTTTAAAAACTTTGAGTTTACCTACTACGTTGACTATTTCGGATATATCAATGAGATATAGCGCAAACCACTCCTAATTACAAAAAATATGAATTCCTATTTCAAAATTTGTATTTGTATTGTTGAGGAAAGCACAGATCCAGCCCAAAAAACCAAAAAAATAAATAAAAATCAAAAAATGTTGCCATCAAAATTTGACCACCCAGTATGTAACTGTTAAAGGTCTGCACAATAACAAGGAAGATATAGAATTTATTCACAAAGCCCGATTAGTTTATGTAAGATCGAATTAGGTCAAAAAGTATAAATGCGCGAACAAAAAGCGTAGAATACTAGGAAAAAGCTAAGTAATTTTAAGTCGTTTTATGCTATTGAACTTTGAACAGTAATCACGTTTATAAAATGGATCCTATGGTGCTTAAATTTTGCTTCAAGTCTTGTAAATTTAGATATCTAAACCATATGTTTAAAACAGTATTATCAAAAAACTTATTACGAATTAAATTCCCATATAAATAAAAATACACAAAAACATACATAAATAAACGAATTTTTATACACTTTTTTATTTTATTTATTACAGTTTTCAACGTTTTAAAATACGGTTAATTTACCTAGTTAATGAATATATTGCAACAAAAATAAAAATTTTTAACAATCCTATGTAAATTTTTTGATGTACCTGCTTATCACTATAGGTCATAAAATAATATTGAATGAAATTGGGGGTTTTAAACAAAAATTAAATTGCTTCAATTCATGTTTGCCTGTCAGACATCTTTATGAATATGTAGATTATATTGAAACACATACCTATCTGCAAAGCAATCTGGTATAATCTGTCCGAAATTAACAATCATCCAGAAAAATTAATAAAACTTACTGTTAATATATCGTAATTACTTGAAAACATTGCCTCTAGAATTATATCTACTTTCAACAATGATGACATTGAAAATGCAAAGACTCTGAACTTATTTGAATATATGGGGCTGTGATGGAACATCAGGATTTTCGGAACACAAACAACTGGATGGAAGTAATATAACAAATACATATAATAATTTTATTAAAACTAAGTAATTTTTATACCACTATAGGGGGTTGAGGTATTATGCGTTTATGCTGACATTTGTAACGCATCCAACACCAATCTTGAAGTATACCAATAGACTCAGAATCACTTTTTAAATCGATCTAATGATGTCCGCCCGCAAAAATTTTGCAGAAAGTCGCAATTTTAATGATAATTGAATGAAATTTGGCTCGTGGGACTTTTATGAAATTAGTTGTGATCGGTCCATTATTTCACCTAGCCCCCATACAAATGCCCCTCGGAATAGAGTTTAAACACTCAAAATTGCATTAAAAATAAGAATATTTTAATGAAATTCCGTGCAAAGAAGTTCTGAACAAGTATCAATCTTTGTAGCGAATTTTATGAAGATCGATCGACAATTGACTATAGCTCCCATATAAACCCCTCTTCCGAAAATCACTTTAACGTGCATAAATCCCACACGAATGTTAGTATCAAGGTAATATTCGACATAAGAAAGTTTACGTAAGTAGAAATAACATTGCCAACTTTTAAGATAATCGGTCCTTAATTCACCATAGCTCCTATATAAACCCACTTCCAGGAATCGCCCTAAAGTGCATAAAGTCATGTTAGTATCAACGCATTCTCTGTATTGTATATTTTATTTTACATTTAGTCAAATTGGCGACAGGTGTAATATAAGTGTCCCCTTACCGAATATCTGTGCTTGTACACAACTGTGTAGTAGATCTTTCTTTCTTGTTTTTATTTTACATTATTTAAAATTAAGTTTTTTGTTTATTTTTAGTTGAGATCTTTCTTAGCATTGATTGAACAAAAATAACTAGTTTAGTAAAATTTAAAGAAATTGATAAATTATGTAATTAAAAGAAAATATTTGATAATTGGATAATTAAAGAATAAATGGAAATATTTGTTCAAAAAAAAAAAAAAAAAAAGAACATAAAAATAAAATAACAATAAATAAGTTAAAAGAAAACATACTAAATTTATTAAGGGTATTCATGGAAAATGTAACTATATAGATAAATTAAACTCCAGGTTCCGAATTTGTAATCGAATCGTTTTTGAAAACGCAAAAGAAATCTTTATTACAATAAACTGCATTGTTAACCAAGTGGAAGAAGAAAATAAAGCACTACCCCCAATATATATTAAAATATCAGACTGAACTGTTAAAGTTACATTTCAGCAACAATCTGCCATGATTAATGGAAAAGTTGAAAACGCTACAACAGATACTACATCTACTTGGGAATGCAGTATATGTGCAAAAATAAATTCACACTTTCATGAGAATTCTGAAGAGCTTATTAATGAAAATGCTTTAAAATTTAGAATTTCAACACTCCACGCAAAGATAAGATTTATTGTAGTTATGTTTACATCTTGCATATGATATGAAGTATGAAACTAAAATTATTAAAAATTTACTAACGTTTGATGTTTCAGATTATTTTCAAGAAAGTCACTAATATTATTATCGCTACGAGTATATTCTTTATAAAATAATCATATGAGAAGTATGTATAATACCTATGCAAAAAAAAAAAAAAAAAAAAATGGAAGAAATAAAATAAATATTGTTTAAATAAATAATTTACTACTTTTTTATTATATTGTGCAAACATATGTCTACAAACAATAATATTTATACGTACACTATACATTAGAAATCTAAAATGTAACGCATACACACAACTGAAAATATAGAATAAAATTGGTGAATTTTGACACGAGTTGGTAGTTTTGAAACCATTATATTAAGGATTCTCATAAAAATTCGCAAAACCCTATGCAATGTCTGCAAGTTTGTACACTGACAAATGAACTGTCAAGAAATGTATGGGAAATCATTTGCACAACAATTTTAAGTTTTCGCAACTATTCTGTCTTGCAAACTTGCGCTGAGTACTTGTTTATTTATCGATGTCTTTTGTTTAAAAATGTAAAAAAATTATAGTTACGATGTAAAAAAAATATATATATATATATATAGGTACGTTAATTATAATACAATCATTGCATGTATCTATGATTTTAACAAAATTGTTAAATTTTTTACAATGATAGATATACATATATATATATATATATATATATATATAAATTTTCTCCCTAGGTACCATTTGTAATCATTAATCTTTAGTTTATCGGCCACTTCTTCGAACCTTGGGAAAATTGTCCTATTCTTTCTATTTCTTTCCGCAAATGAGGTACATATATATATATATATATATATATATATATATATATATATTAGTAGTAGAACTACTTAGTAAGGTGTTCCACATAAATAATGATGCCAAAAGAATAGAAGAGATAATGAGACGATACCACGATGATCCAGCAGAGGGTGAATACCCCTGCTGAACGAAAAATGGCAAATGCAAATTTATTGCTTTTTTGAAACTCGAACGTTTAAAGGATACAAATTGTAATTGTTCTATTTACTGACATATACATATGCGTAATTTTAATACGGGATTCCACTAAAATTAAGAAATTCATTGGAAGACAATTTTTGATACATCGATGGGAGAAAAAAGTACCAAAAAGGGGTAAAAGCGGAAAATTTAATTTTATTGATGAATTTTCTGTAATGTTAAACATAGAAACATGAACTTCAGTATATGTAGTCCTAAGTAAGTGAGAATTCACAAGGGGACTTTGCGGTAATTTTTCGTTATTCTAAGGGTACTTTTTGAATTTTCTATTATATTGAACCTACATGAAAACATGAAGTTAAAGATATATAGTCCTATGTGAATGAGAATTCATAGGAGGGGATTTTGTGGTAGTTTCTCTATTTTCTTATGATACATTTTGATTTTTTTATAATATTAAAAGATGAAACGTGAAATTAAAGGGAGACTTTGTGGTGCTTTTTCGTTATACTTATAGTACTTTGTGAACCTTCTTTTGTATTAAACTTAGAAACATAAACATGAATATATGTACATGCGGTCCTAAATGAGTGAGAGTTCATGAGTGGGGACTTTGTGTTATTTTTTCGTTCTTTTAATACTATTTCTTGAATTTTCTTAATATTCAGCCTAGAAACATAAAATTGAAAAATGAAAATGCACGGAGTTGTGCTAAAAAATTAATATATATTTTTTTTATTTTATTATTATTATTTTTAATTAATTATTTTTGGCAATTACTTTAAAAAATTGCCAAAAATTTGCTCTGTAGCTATCTAAACGATTTTTTGAGAAATAAAAGACTTTATGCATTACATAAGAAATAATGGTGAAAATATTATGAATTATTAAATAAGTCGGTTTGTATATTCTTTTAATACTTTATAAATTCTTTGAAAATGCACGGAGTTGTGCTAAAAAATTAATATATATTTTTTTTATTTTATTATTATTATTATTTTTAATTAATTATTTTTGGCAATTACTTTGAAAAATTACTAAAAATTTGCTCTGTAGCTATCTAAACGATTTTTTGAGAAATAAAAGACTGATATTTACTTTATGCATTACATAAGAAATAATGGTGAAAATATTATGTTAATATGTTATTCTCTGCAATTTGAAAAAAATCGTTTAAAAAATTGATTTTTCATAAAATCTACACTCCCGCCGCATTCGCTTTTCCTGGGCGGGAATCAGTGTAGTGTCATATCGATCTAAATCTAGTTTTGATTAAATACCTTCAATAAATTAAAAAGAAACTTTCGAGATATTTTTGTTATTAATCGACAAAAATTAAACTTTTTTCTAAAATTCACCATTTTTGGTCGAAAATAGTAGGGTACAAACTTAAATCAATTTAAAATTTCTTTATTAACCATGTATAAATGGCCTTGTCTTTTGAAATGTGTAAAGAAAAAATTTTTTTATTAACAGAACTTTGAAAATTTGTAAAAAATTGTACTATATTTTTGTAAAAAACAAAATAGAAATACTAGTTCCACAGTTTTAACTTTGAACATTTTTTATATCTGGACGAATTCGGATAATCTAAAAATTTTTTAAGCATATTATTTTGGAATATATTACAAATTATAGAAATAAAATAAAAAATTTAGGAGATACGTATTTATCACTAACAATTTTGCGTTTGTCCGCACTGTGTGTGTTTTGTTATGAATTAGTGCATTATAATATGGATTGGGATCTAAAAGCCATAATAACATTTAAACACATTTTCCAAATTTTCTTATCTCAAGGTTTGTCTATTTTGAAAAATTAACACAAAAAATTTAGTTCTCTAAAAGCGAACGCCTTGCAAAATATATATTTTCTCTGTTTTAACCAGAAACGATTAAATCAAAAAAAAAAACTTAAAAATATTTTAAAATATTTTGCTATTTTTTTTTTAAATTCAAAGTTTGCTTATTTTCCCCCATAACGAAACAAACGCTTTTGATAAAGAACGTTAATCTGTGTGTTTGTAAAATTTTGGCAGATTTTCTTTTCTGTTTATAGATCAATGAAGTACTATTTAGAACAAATAATATTTTAAAACTAAAAAATATTAATAATTTTCCCACGTTATAATTCAAACAATGCAAATTTCGAATGCATAGCGATGCATAGTGTGTTTTGGTATCTGAAAGAGTATTGTATACAAGTCTTTTATATTTCACGCATGATCGCGACAAAAGCATTTTGTCCCAATTACATAACCTATTGATATTATTTGCAACAATGTATTATTTTATTTGTTCTTCGGCTATTGTGTAGTCAACATAGTAAAGTTAATTAGAAGAGTGATTAAATTTGACCACAATTTATTTTCATTAAAATTTTTTAAAAAACATGAAAACTAAAAAAAACGCTTCTCCTGAAGAATGGATTTTTTGAGATATGACATTGTTGCAGCAAATGAATAATATAATAATGAAAAAAATATGAATATGTGTATATAATTTTCAGCCACACTAATATACCAATTTTCTCTAAGCTGATGGAAAATTTCCATAAAAATTCTTTGGTTTTGCTTATATTCCTTAATTTAAATCCGGAAAAGGTAAATCAAAACAACTTCTCTTTTATATGTAAACAAAAACTTCCAGTTTAGAATACTTAAAAATTATCCTACACAAAATTGTGTGTGAGAAGCATCAGCTGCTGTTTGCTTAAAGTTTGCAAAGTGTCAATTTTTCCGTATCATTTACGTAACCCTTTTCTAACTAGTACCTGGTGTAAGAAATTTATAAATTATTCTTGTCTTACATTGACGGATGTTAAATTTATCAAATGATTTATGAAGAAAAACGTACACTAAACATATATTTTTTCATGTATAAAAGTATTGACTATTCACCTCTTAACAGATACTGATTTATATAACGTCATCGTTCATGAAACTAAATGTTTGTCCGTCCTTCAGTTCGTCTATATATATTATCATCAATATGGAAAATCATCAATTTCCTCCTTATAAAAAAGTATTTGAATGTTACAATTTGTTTTGAATTTGTTTCGTTTTTGTCTTTTTTGTCTTTTTTTTTTTTTTGATGTCAGAGGTTAACAGTTGTGCTTTTGGTTTGAAAATATATATATGTATATAAATAAATACATATATATATATATATATATATATATATATATATTTATATATATATATATATATATATATATATATGTCAGACAAAATAAAGTGCGGCTTCCTACTCCTAATTCATAATTTTCAGTTTAATTGTTATTTTGCATAACTAAATGTTTCTTTAGCCTCAGATTCAGATATTTTGGATTTTTTAAAGAAATATATTATAATTACACTTCATTATCCTAACCTGGAATTAAGATCTGGATTGAGATTGTCGTCGAAGATTTCACAATAATACCGGCGGATCTATCCTTATTTTCTAAACGTAATAATAATTTGAATAGAATTTAATGAATAGAATATTAAAATTGAGCATTTTTAAGCATCCACCTTCCATTTTGTAACAATAAATTGGAAAATTGGAAGCCCAATTAAAGAATTTTGTAAAGTGTCACTTTATTTTGTTGCACAAAATCCACGACCAATACAACACTTTTACTCCAAATTCGAAATGCAAATAATTCAAAAACAATATAAAGCGACAAATAGCTGGACAGCAAAAAAGTAGCCCATTATGCAATTATTTTGAAGTAAAAAGCAAAAGTAAAAAACCCCACTTTATTTTGTCAGACAGTGTATATAACAATAATAATAATAATAATAATAATAATAATAATAATAGTAATAATCATAATAATAATAATCATAATAATAATAATAATAATTAATGGCATTAGCAACAAAACATGATAACGTTAAAATAATCGAGGAGACAAGAGCCAAAAGATAAAATAATATTATTCGAATATTCTACAATCGGACATTAGAGACACAAAAGTACAAGTTTATTTAAATGTTATTGACATAAAACTAAAAAAAATTAAATAAAATAAAATAAAGGCGAAGGAAGCTACATAGAAGAAAAAACCAAAACTAAAACCACCAACCAGAACAGCAGCATTAACAAAATATTTTTTTTTTTTTTGTCAGATCACTTTTTTTCTGCTGTTGTTTTATGATACAACTTTTGACAAGTTTGGCCTTTTGCCAACTTCGTTCAGATCTGCTTTTCTGGCTGCTTGTCTGGTTGTTTGTAATTTTACCCTGTTTGCCTATTTATGGTCGCTGTTTCGCTCACATTTGCTTCTCATTCTTTCAGATACAAGTTGCTGCTTGATGTTCAGCGAATACGAAATGACAAAAAACTGTCAAAATGATTGGAATTTTGTAACATTTTGGCTCGCTAACATGCCTGAAATTATAGTAACAACTTTGCATTACATGATAATAAACAATTACAACAAAAACACCAATAAAACAACAAATACCAAAATAAACAAACAAAAGACATCACAAAAGTTCACAGAATAGAAGCAAAAATACATTAGTGGTGACAAAAAAAATATATATATATATGCTCTTGTTACGAGTATTATGTGTCCTTATGACAGGGTTGAATACACTTTCAGAAAATGTCATGTTTATAAGAAATTTTGTTTATAACATTTAGAATTCGCATTTGATATCTTTGTTCAGAAAAAATAAATATTATTAAATAACCAGGAAATATACTTATGTACATACGTATGTACATAAAACTAGCATTAGAACTTATAAATACTTTGTTTAGATTCACACACAGCAATTTTTCTTGCCGAAATTGCATATTTCTTTCTTTTTATTGAACTTGCATTTACGTTCACATACAAAATTTTACTTTAGCCATTCTTGCTTTCATTGCCTTAATTTTTTTTTGTTTTAAACTACGAAAATGAAAAAAAGAATTCTAGAAAAAAAAAATGCCTTTTGTGAACCTAGACTTTCAAGAGTTGTTTCATTGACAATTCTCTGCAACTAGGAACATTTTATTTTATTTATTTTTATTTATTTATTATTATTTTTTTGCCTTTTTGATATCAGGTATGTTGTGATTATATTTTTAAGGTACTTTAATAAACAAATATATAAGTAAGTTACAATTAATAATTCTCTATACTAAAAAGACAAATATGGTGGAATTTTCTTGGATC
Organism: Protocalliphora azurea; assembly: GCA_932274085.1. Lineage (NCBI taxonomy): Eukaryota > Metazoa > Arthropoda > Insecta > Diptera > Calliphoridae > Protocalliphora > Protocalliphora azurea. The sequence continues at coordinate 108,214,381 of OW026519.1, read as the reverse complement.
GAAAGTAAAATGAATAAACAGAAATCTTTGGCTGTTTCAAGGGGTGCCAAAAATATTGAGATATACATGTTTTTTTTTTTTAAGAAATATATTTATGGAAATTACAAACTAATCCTACTGCAGCCTACATCATAATAAATTATAAATTTCTGTCTATATTTCTGAACACGTGTGCACTGGATATAAAGACTATTTATCTTCGTTGAACCCCTCCCTTTGTAATAATTACGAGGAATGGAAAAAAGTAAACACATACATATAAGTTTCGATTTTACATCTGCATTGTCAGCCTAAACATGAGAATTATAGAAATTTTCGGACGTAGTTAGGTAGTACATATAAGTATATGGGGAGACACATTTCTGACAACATTATCATAAACATTTTAATACTTCTTTTGTAGTGTATAAAATATATAAAAACTCGTTGTACACGAAGAAAAAAATTCTTTTGATCATGGTTGTAGAAAATTTTGCAAATATGGTTGAAAAAATTCCATAATATTATGATCACTGCTTTATCATAATATGGTTAATACAACTATATTTTGATTGCATGAATCAAACATTTGTTTAAATAACCATAATATGATTGTGATAAATATAATATGGTTGTATTTGTAATTATTTATATGTTTGCAAATTTTATAATAATATGCTAAAGTCATGTTATAGTATTTTTTAAATTATCATAATATTTTAAAGTTTGAAGACATATAAATAACAACCATGTTATTCTTTGTGTATATTTCAACTTAGAAAGTAATGACCTAGTTATTTTCTCAATTATTTTAAATATTAGCAAACAATACTAGGCAATAAATGCATTTGAATTAATCCTGCTTAAATCATTTCATGCAGAGATCGAAGTAAGATCTGAATTGAACGGATAGAGAACCAAGCCCTGCATAACGGTAACTTTTTTCATTTTCTGGCCATAAATCTTTTTAACCTTTCGTAATAAATAAACGCAACCTTGTACCAACAATCTTGTGAATATTTCCTTAAATGTTGTTTATTTTGAGCTACATCCGTTCGCAAGCTGTTCGGTAATATTTTGTTGAATTTAATGTTTAATACTATTGTATTAAAAAAGATCAAAATACCTTAACAAGTTTTAAAATGTTAAAGGAATGCTGGTAATGAAATTATAATCCTCGATTTAAATTATCAGTATATATAATTTATTTTCTTTAAAAATACTCAATGGGTCCTAGGTAAATTTTACAGAAAGACATTCAGATGGAAGCAATAAAATCATCATAAAATTTTATAAAGTCCCATAATAAATAACATGTTGTTTGGTATAGTAGCATTCAGATGATGATTCAATATATACACATATAAAAACCAAGAATTTCGACAGGGAGACAGCGTTGGTTGATGATTCGGATAGGGTGGACAGAGCCAGTGTGTGTAAATTGAACAAGATTTGACATTCAATAGTGTTTTTAATATTTTAGTTATGATAAGCTTTAGTTTTATATATAATTTTATAAATAAATATTAATATGAAGAATTTGAATTGAAGAGAGAGCTGAGTTTTACTTTGGAAGAACAATAAAAAGTAAGCAAAGTGTTCGTTAAAATACTTTTATATCTACAAATATTATAGGTCCTCGTGATAATCTGTGACGATCTAGCTAAGTCAATCTCTCTGTCTATTAAAAGCAGGATATGACTCGTGGACCATCTATGGCGAAATTTGACTCAAGTATATGGCTTATATAGGGTTTGTTTTATATTGAAAATGGGTTATTAAACAAAAAAGTTGTATGTCAAATACTAGAAAAATTAGGACTTCGTCGAAAATCTAGATAATACTTATCCGCCGATATCTCTTATAAAAAAGTATGTATGCAACGAAAATTTATACAAACAGTTCAAACTCAGAAACCACCTCTCGTGAAATCGCAAACCTTCAATATGAGGTGTAACTTTAAATAAGCATGGTACAAAAAGTTACACAAGGTGAACATAATAGATTCGGCCAAGCCGAATATAATATTCCTACTTGTTATTAATAATTCAGAAACCAATTGAATAATCACGTTGAACATTTCCTGTTTTATCACGTGCATAACAGTAATCCCTGTATTTATTTTATTATTTTATTATTTTGGATCTTCATGGTGATGTAATTACGTTCGTCCTTAGGTCCGACACAAAGAAAAATTGATGTTTATCTCCGAAGATAAATTGTTAAAAATCGCATAAAATGAATCAAATTTTCAGCTTATATTAAAATAAGTGCGCAGATAAAGAGGGAAGAAAATGTGAATTCCATTAAAAATTTTAAGTTTATGACAGTAAGCATAACCTACATAAAACTCTTGGTTCAAAATGTTATAAAATATTTTTCGCAAAATGTTTAAAATGCAAAAAGTAATGTCCTTTCGTATGTCATAATTTTATGATGAAAAACATTTTATTTAAAACGTTATACATTTTGTCAATATTTTGAAATAGTTATACCGGTACAAATTTTTGCAAAACATAATACAAAATTAAAGTTTTCGCAAAATTTTAAAAATAATATTTAAGATCAGCACGCATTCTACCTTTTCTCTCACTACCCTGAAGAACTCGGGAACTTAATATGGAGGTCTTGGATAACAGTCTTTCTATATATTATTTTCCTTTCTGTTTATAACAGCCCATATAATAAAATTTAGAAGAAAACCTGAAAAATCATCACCAATACCAAATGTTATCAGCTTCCATAAAAGAGCGTAGTACAGCGTTTTTGAATTAGGACAAATAATTTAGATATTATGTGAATGAGATTTTTAAATAAAGCAAATATTGTTTGGTAATATGTACTAGACTTAAACCTATTATAAATAAATTATATTAATCATACTCATCGTTGTAAAAGAAACACGTATAAATGAAAAGATCTATTTTCGAATGCAAATAAACTATATTAATTAAATTTTGCTTGCCTAACAATAGATAATACAGCACATTAATTTTTGTCTTAATTTATACTAAAATAATTTTATTGAATTATAATTTTCTATAAAATTTTCCATAGATATGTATTTCATTAAACTTTGGAAATTTCATTAAACTTTGGAAATTTAATGCCTGCTTTTTTCACATATAAATAAATATTTCAAGGAAAAGTCTAATTTTATATACTTACAGTCGGAATATGAATTACACCTGAATTGAAAACCCCTGCTCATATGCGAGATATTTTTTATTTGCCGTTTTCAGTACCATATACTATAAAATAGTTCATTGGGCGTAACATGCCATGAAATTCTCAAATCCTTTTTTTTTTTTTCAATGGGATCTTAAAAATTTATATGGTAATTAATTTCATAATATTATACCACGTCAAGGTTAATTACATTTGTTTCTTCTTTTTAAAATAGATTTTATGTCAAAATTAGAACGTCTTAGGGCTAAAGTTATTGCTGAAAAATCTAACACATATAGTACCTTACGAGAAAGTCTTAAACTTAGTCCATCAAGAAGACTTGCTTATTTAAGGTGTTTTAATATAGTTTATATATATGCATATCTGTACAATATTATATCATATATATTTGTATATATGTTTCAAATATTATATTTTAAAGAAAATGTAAATAAAAAAAAAATTGTGAGCACGTCTAATATTTTATCGTTGATATTATTATTTATTTCAACCGAATTATTTAATTTTTTGTAGTTGTAAAGACCATTTTTTAGTAATCCCAATCGAATTATACATTAGTACTTGAAACCGACTAAATTCGATTGGTAAAAAATTCGGTCATCACAACGAAACTATTTTCTCTGTGCATCGAAATGTCTAATGAAATTGCATTACTCCTTTCTATACAGTGTATTTGACGGTAGTACCGTTCAAATTAAAAATTAAAATAAAACTACCATTACGAAATCCATACTATATCTAATTAATTAGTTATTTTTTTAAATCAATTCAACTTACCTCGAAAATCTTTGATATTTTTTAAATTTTATAAAATAAAGGGGTAATTAAATACTTTATCAAATTGTTTTAAATGACAAAATAAAAATTTCTTCAAGTGTATTTATGAATTTAGTCGTTAATTATCTTTATGCTTAATGCTGTTACTCTTCTCCTGGTATTATTGTGAACTTTTGCAACAAGTTGAAATGTTGTACATCTATCAGGACATATCCTTCACCTTGGTTGTTTTTATTACGAAAATATTTATTTTCTTTTTTTATACTATGTACATATATCACTCCGAAGAACATTTAGTTTGTCTCTTATTATAAACTATATTTAATGGGAGTTGCTTCATTCTATTTCGTGTCCTTTTGAAAAGTATTATTTATGTATTGTAGTCGTTGTGTTGTACTCTCTACTTATAGGTTGGTTAAATATTTTGTTATTATTTACTTATTTGTATTTATGAGTATGGTTGTGAGTGTGTGAGTGGAAAAGGAAAGAGTTTTTGTGGTTGTATGGTTTTAGATATTTTCTTATTTGTAATATATATTTCGCGTGACTGATGACAGCATAATGACATGAATAAATGATATTTGTGGCATTTATTACAAAATTGAAGCAAGAAAAAATATTAGGAGCTTACACACACACATAGTTATATACCCATTTATACACCAACAAATATATATAAATAAATACAACAAACATTAATATACTACATACATAATTAGTAGGAATTCCGCTAAATTTGAACTCGCGTATTTCGGGATTTCTTGTGTATTCAAAATGTTTATATTTTTTAACTCGTGTATGGCTACGAGTATTTTTTAGTATTTGTTTTTAAATTTGATATCTTTAAGGAAATATCTAAATATGTATATTTGATAGTTTCTGAGTCCTTCATGCATTTTTGTATAACAGATGAAAATAAGAAAAATGAAAAAACGAGGCCTTTAAAGCATTCAAACTATTGACTAATATGGATTTTTATGAGATAAATTACAAAAAGTTATAAGTGAACTATACAATTTAAAGGATTCAATTGTGCAAGAACTGGACATGAAGCAAATTAAATTTTGAGCTCATGTTTTCGTTAGTAGTGCAGCATAAAAATAGAAGGAATTTAATTATATTTTTGTAAGAGAAAAATCATCATTGAAAAAATAGGGCTTCGGAAAACTGTCAAATTCTTTGAGGGTCTCTTAACAATAAGTTTACTTCCGTAGAATTATCCAGAGGTTTTTTTCAAAATGTCAATATTTCAAAAGGAACTTAGTTTATTTTTATGATTAATTAGTTTATTTTAGCATTTTTTATCCTTTATTTAACTGAATTATCTCACAAATATTTCAAAATTTAAAATTTTTTTACGTAATCCCGGGAAATTTAAAAATCAATTCCAATTTCCCGGGAACAGAAAAAGACCTGGAAAAGAAAAACTCTAATAATAATTTTTCATATTTATTTATGATGCTTTTCTTTTGTACGAGTACGAGGGCATACTTAAATACTTTTAGAACAACAGCAAAACCGTTTGAGAGAAAATAAAGCGTTCATATATTTCGAAATCTTTGCTAACTTTTATTGCTAAAATAATTTCTATACTTTTCTCTATTTCATTTCCTTTAGTTTGAAAGATCTTTTCCAATTGCCCCGGTATTTTTCAATATTATATTTTTTGGTTGTTGTAGTTGGTATCGTTATTATTATTTCTTTGTATTTATCGCCTGTTTCAAGGAATATTAATTGATTAACGCTTCAAAAGTACGTGTTATTAGCAAAAATAAAAAAACAACACTAGCAACAAGAACAAAATCAACAGGAATAAAAAATTTTAATTAATTTTTTCCTTAAAGAAAATATTATTTATAGTTTTTTGTTGTTTTTGACAACATGCAGGACTAATTAACTAGATAAATGACTTTGAAATATTTTTGACATTTCTGTTATTCTTTCCCCTCTATTTATTTATTATAATTAATCTCTGCATGTTTATATTTATAGTCACTTATTGAAAACACTATACCCAATGTATCTCGAACCTTCAAAAGCACTTATACGTATTTATAATTAAACAAACAACAGCACATATCAAAACATTAATTACTTATTTAAGAGATATTTTAGAAAACGTAAGCTTCTTGTAATTAATATGCATAAGTGTATCTGTATTTAATGACATTTATGTGATAGAAATACATTTATAAAATAGAAAAACTTAATAACAATAAAATTCAATAAACCATAAAATTATAAATATTCATTGAAAATTGTTTAGCACATGGAACTAAATATACATATGAACGAGTATATACATATAAGGATAAATATGTATATAAACACATAACTTTGAAACTCTGTACTCAAAACTTTATGCCAGTTGTAACTCTATATACCCCAGGAAAATAAGACAAAAAAAAAAAAAAAAAATATTAAAGAACGTTGGATGAAGGCAAATTTTGGCCTATAGTATTCTCAATTATTGGTAGATTTTAGCAGCATGTACAAGGCGCCAAGACTAAGATATGGGCAAAATTACAAGCTTTGAAATGAAATAAAAAATAAAAAACCATTTCACCAATTGGATGTGTGGTTTACTACTTTTTAAATGTTCGTGATTGTACAACATTATAACAAAATTTTATGACAATATAATTTACAGTGGCGGAAATTTTGACAATTATTAGTAATAAATATGTTGGTAAAAATTTTGGTTTTGTAACATTCGGAATTATAAAGTGTGAAAAATAAAAAAGTCAACAGTTACTGTATGTTTAGTGAAATATACTTAGAAAAATTAAATTAGTTATATAATTTTTGCTTCAGTAAAAATTTTTAAATTTCGAATTCAAAATTATTTAGTTTTTGATTAGGAAGTTATAACGACAAGAAACGAATACGATATTTGAAAAAATAAAACTGAATAAAAGTTTTATAAAAATTAAAAATTTTAATTATATACTAACTATATAAAAAATAAAAAAAAACTTTAAAATAATTAGAAATAAAGACCTGAGAACATTTGAAAATAAATCGTATTTGGAGACCCCATAGTTCTGCTCCTGAAGAATAGATTTTTAGTATTAAAAAGGAAATGGAATTATAATAAAGACAACAGCCCAAAAAGAACGGGAATAGGCTATGTTTTATATTTCTCACGAAAAAGCGGTTATTTTTACAATAAAATTTTTCCATTTTTTTGTGAAAAAAACAAACATTTAATTTTATAACAAAACTAGATAAACTTGCGCAAAGAAACGCATTTGTCATTTTAGAAGGAAACTAGATGTATGAGATCAAGAGGAAACATTTATGATCACTCATATTTATTTTTCACCAAACATTCAACAGATGGCGCTAAACTCATCAATCTTTGTAAAAACTGCTTTTGGTGAGAGAGAAATGGATTTATGAGGTTGAAGGTAATAATATTTTTTTTTTTTCAGCTCTAAAAGTCCTATTTATTTTTGTAATTCACTAATTATTAAAACAAATGTCTGTCAATATTTGATAAAAAAAAAAATAGAAAATAGCACTCCTTACGTAGAAAGTTTAATTTTCCAAGATAGGCAAAATGTGTTGTTTTTTAAAGTTTTAAATTTTGTTTTGATTATAGCAATTTAATAAATGATTATAAAAAAAATAACAGCTGCCAGTTTTTAGTTATAGTCTAGAAAAACGATCTTTGGCAAAGACAATTTTTTGATAGAAAATCAATGTATTCTAAGCTAATTTTCCAAAATGTTCAAAATCGGGGCAAAAAAAAAATAATAGCGCAATATATTATAAGCTTTGTTATTATATAAGTATAAAGAGTACAAAGAGTAGCTGCCAGTTTTTGTTAATGTCGAAAAAATGCTTTTTCACTTAAGCGATTTTTTGCTAGAAAAATTAAACTATTCTGTGCTAATTTTCCAAAAGAGATAAACTTTGGTGTTCATTACTAGGATACAGTCAATAAAAAAAAAATCAGTAATTCTATGATAATTTTCCAAAATAGTCAAAATTTGAGGTAAAAAAGTAGAAAATTATTTTAATATTTGTTTTTTAGTTTTAATATTTTGTTCGACATATTGATGCATTCATTCATAATCAAAAAAGTAGCGGATACTAGTTTTGGCGTTTGTTGCTTAAGGAATTAGAAGAAAAGAAAACTGGCAAGTATTTTATAAAAGCACTTTATTCCATAGAAGGACTAAATTTTAAAATATAATTTAGTCTTTTTGTTTAATTTTCTTTATATTATATTAATAATATTTTATTAATTACACAAGTCAACACTAAAAAAGTGTCGTGAAAATATGTTGCAAATATTCTAGCTATAGTCACTTCGATTACCAGGAACATTTCGGTTATCCTTATCCTTTCCTGAGGAGTTTTTAGGTTATATAAATTTCTATGTATTAGGCAATTAAATGGTGTTATAAAAATGTAGTTAGTACAAGTTGAATCTCCAACTTGCCATACTTAGCCCTTAGAAGTCTTTAAGAAGTGGGTGTAGAGGGAAAATTTGTATTTTATATAACCATGGACCTCAAAAATGGTAAAATTATTAAAATCGCATTGGCCGAATATACGCAAATATCAAAAGTTAAAAAAAAAATAAATAAATAAATAAAAATCCAAATTTAAATAACATAGTTAACAAAAGAACATTAAATCAACTGTTAGACGAAGCGATAAGGAAACAAATTTTATGAAAGAAAACATGACCGTTTCATATAAGCCATAATTTAACACTCTTTAAAAGGAATACAAAATACCACAGCTTTTTTAACAGTAAATAATTCTCATTTGTGTAATATGGTTTTTGCAGATAGTACCAGCCAATTACAAATTAGATATTTGTTGTCAAAATATTTTATTATATATAACTGTGTACTCAAAATATTTAAAATATATATTTACAGATTTTGCTAATGACTACTTTACAAAAAACTAAAAACGAACGATGATTTTTAAAATTATTTATTTAAAGTAATTAAAAATTATATTAATTATGGGAAATTATAGAGTAATTCCACTTTAAATTTAAAAAGTGTTTACCCTTGGTTTTTGATTTGAATAAAAATTGGTAAATTGGTGTAGAGAAGCTACAGAAAGATGTAAAATGAATTTTATTAATTTTAGTTTTGAAAACTTTGGAAATTCTATAGCTGGGTTTATGACCTACCTAAGACCTTACAACTTGAGAACGATCCCACCGCAATTTTGGAGCAACATATTAAGCGTTGGAAACCTGATAATTTCCAGTTTGAATTCAAATTGGGATTCACTTGAAAAAAAAAACTTGATATTTGATATCAAAATTTATTCCTAAATAATTCCTTGGTGTAAAGAGCTGTCAGAACGAATTTTAGATGTTAATGTCTCTTCATTACAGTCATATTCTTGAGGTTGAGTTTGTTCCAAATCATGTAAAAAATACATACAAGTGAGTACTTTCATTACTTTCGTTCATGACTTTAATTTTTTAAAACAGCTCTATCGCAGGAGTAAACAATGTTTGACACTTTAATAAACGACAATGTAAAAGGAGTCAAAAATTAAGCGGAATACCCGATATTCAAGAGAAAGAAATGTGATGTAATAAATGATTCACAGAATTCTTTCAAGTCACCCCTTAACATACAAACTTGCCTTATCAAGAATTTCTTCAAATGCGCCATTAAGGGTAAAAAATAAAATGAGAAACATTTGTCAAACCTGATATTCGAAAACTAATGTGCGATCGATTCTTCAATAAATGTTTAACATCCAGTAAGCTGACAGCGGGAGATAATTCAAAATAATAGAAAATTTGTTGCGAAAATAACACATGATTGGGGCTCGAATATTTAAACTTGATTTTCTTTATTCTTTTTTTGACTTTTCTTAAATCTTAACGTTAACGTGAAAGTAGAGCGAATACATTTTGAATTTGATGAAAATCGAAAAATAATACCAAAAATTTTGGGATGAGGGCATGATGAGTTACTACTGTTGGACGCTATTGTGTAAAATAGATCCAAAACGATAAAAATAACTAAATTTTACCGATCTTCATTTCCAATTTATCACTTTTTATTGAAAAAGTTGTTTATGAGATCTCAAGTACAGCAAAAAATTAGTTTTATTAATAGTGAACATTCGAATTCAAACACCCTAAATAACATTAAAAATCGTATTTGGTGGCTCAAGTCTAAAACGTTGAATATCTGAGTTATAAATTTTTTTTTTTGCTATCAATCTTTAAATTTTATATTCAAACAAAACGTCTTCGCGAAACCCCTACAATGTTCTTACGAATATCTTGTAGGACGCGGACCCCCATTTGAGAACCGTTGCTCTTATATTTTTTTCTAAAAATAAATTAAAAAAACATAAAATAAATCCACTTTTAATTTCTTTTATATTTTATATATATAAAGCCCGGTTCGTAATCTAAATATGCAGAAAATTTTAGAGTGGACTTATATCTAGTTTCTGAGATGTGAGTAAAGATATTTAAAATTGAATAGATGCATATATTTGAAGCAACATTACCTTTAAGCGCTCACACAAATAATAAGATAAAATTGTTCACACTATTGGCAATAATTTTATTTATACTGATCCGATGAAATCAAATTTTATTTTAATCAGTTAAATTTTTAATGAAAAATCATCAGTTTAATCGTTAATATTTATAAGGTTATAAATATCGATTAGGCCAATTTCAAGTACCAAACTACTTAAGAAAACAAAAGACAATCTGGATGAATTGTTATTCGGTCTAGTAGTTTGTACGTAAGTGTGCTTCCCACAGAAGAACAGACTGATATTGATAATTGACAATCTTTCACCACTACATATTAATGGTGGATGTAATAAAGTGATTTATAAAAAAATCTTTAGACAATCAAGAGTTATATAAAATTGAATTTATACAAGAAGTCGATTTTTTTTCTTCTTTTTCTTTTTTTTACAAAAAAGTACTTGCATTTTTATGTTCTTAAGAAATGTATGTATATTTATGTAGATAAAAAATGTTGAAAATGTACCACCTAAAATTAAGGATTGATATGCTATACACTAATCTCCAAAATATTTCGGTTTCTTTATTTCGGTTTAATTATTTCGTTCACGTGAGTGGACCACTTTTAAAATGGTTCCCAAAATATAGTTTTCTATCGACAGTGTTTTTAACTTTTTGTCAAAAAATTACAACATATGATAAACAAATGACGTTTAATACTTAATAAGTAAAAAAAAAATCATTTTCTATGATTTTATTTTAAACACTATTTTATTAAAATTCAAATATTTTGGAAATTTTTCATCGTAATTCATATAATTGGAAAAGTCTTATTCTATACTATTAATATATGTATTCATTTAACCCTTTAGTTGCACAAGTAATATTTTGGGATTTCCAGTCCAGACTTGGTTAAGTTGATTTTTATGTCAAATAAATGGTTATTTAAGAAAATAAATGTCAGCAAAAGCTTATATTTATCATAAAAACTACAAATGCGTGTAAAGTAGTAACTAAATTTCAAAAATCACTTTAATTCGCGCTTTCAAAGAAACTTATTATATTTTTCTTATATATGTAATCATAATAAATGCTTCCATGTGACTTATTTGTAAAAATTGCTAATTTAACCTTTTGGGAACAAAATGCATAACATTGATTCTCTTGCATTTAAAGGGTTAATTACGTATAATATTCAATAGTATCAGGATAGACGATTTCAGTGGTACATTAAAACCAAATATATGTTGAAAAATGTCGAAATATATAAAATTATATATCTGAATATAGACAATATGACAAAAAACGTTAGTAAAATCTTAATATCCTAATATTTTTCAAATTAAGTGAGACATAACAATTATTTAAATGAATATTTCAGGCCTTAATATGCCTCTATTACAATTTGAAGTTAATTTTATTTTAACGAAAATTTTAATAATGATATTGAAAGAAATATTTATTTTTAGAGGTGTTTTGAAAATGGTCCAGCTCACGTAAATCTAAATATTCAGATGTAATATTTTGGGAATCGTATAAGAGCAGACCAATCTTCATTTCTAGAGGGGTATATTTGCAACTTCTTTCGCGAGGATCTTTAATGCATACAGTATTATTTTTCTATAGGGCAAATAAATAAAAAATATTGAAAAGGAAAACAAATTTTCTGAATTTGATTCCTGCAAGGACCATAGTCTTCCAAAATATAACTATTTTTTACATAAATTTAAACTTTTTGCCCTTGTTTCTCAAATTGCAAATTTATTTAAAATTTTAGGGAATTTAATTATTTTAAAATTTTAGGGAATTGGTTAAAAAATTTTTATGCAAATACACTGGTGCATATTTCTATAAGCGCTTTTGTTATTTTCTTTAATTTAGCAATCAGAACACATTGGTGATCATTTCAGTGGAATATTCTTATAAACACTTTCGAGAAAAATTTGTCTAAAAAGATATTGCAAAAAAAATTTAACAGTTTTAGTTGTTCGTTTCACTTAAGATAAGTACCTGATTCTGTTTATTGGAAATATTTTTTTAATTTAATTAAGCTGATGAAATAGCTTAAAAGATGCCTAAAAGAACTTTTCTTACAGATCAGAAAACAATTCAAATTCAATTTTTTTCATGATCAAGGCTGTCCTAACAGAGAAATTGGACGACAAATTAAACGTTCGAAAGGAATCATTCGAGGCTTTCTTAAAAAGGGCAGAAATACGGAGTGCAGAAACCAACAAAAGGTGGTGAAAAATTAACAAAAAGGCAAATTAATAAAATAAAGGAAGAAGCCACCAGTAATAAATTAAATGCTGCACAAATCCTGTCACTTCCAAACATGTAACATAAAAATGGAAGAAACCAAAATGTAAGCCCATGTTAAAACACCATCATAAGGAAAATCGTTTAAAATTTGCACGCAAATACATGAAATGAAGAGATGAGTTGCATAAAGTAATCTTTTCTGATGAAACGATTATTTTAAATCTTGATATTGGCATGATTTGAGATCGAACGAAATTCATATGTCGAAACGCAATTTTGGTGAAGGCAGTATTATGGTTCAGGCATCCTTTTCTGCTGCAGGAAAATCAAAAATATGTTTTGTTCCAACTAAAATGAACAGCGCAATTTTATAAAACTATCATATATCGCTTTACGTCCACTAATAAACTATAATTTTTTTTACTTGTTTACTTATAAAATGTTTATTTGGATACTTTACCCTGCTTAAAAATATTACCTGTTGATTAATTTTTCCTTTATTGTTCACTTTTTTCGCTAATATATTATCAGATTAGTTTTAAACTATTACTGAACATACATATTATTATTATGTCCATTATAATTTATAAAAATATCTGCTTCCAACCTTCTTATCTTTCTTCACATTGTAATAAAAAGAGTACCGAAATTTTTGACACACTTATATTGATGTTGTGAAAGTTGGTTATAATAGTTTGTAAAACAATTTTCTAATCCTGATGAAAATACTTTTCGAAGTAAGCTGAAGTATGATCCGATCTTATTTATATTTTATATATCAAGCTCTGATCGTAGAAAAAACTTAGCTGAGAAAATTTTCAATATTCGTTTTCAAAATTTCACCGATGTATGTATACCGATATGTTTTACATTGAATTAAGAACTGCAAAATATCACAAAAATGCTTCTTCTAGATAGTTTTGAGTTTGTACTTTGAAAATTTGAAATTTAATTAATTAAAAAAAGATTAACGCGAAAAAATAGTGTTATTAAATTCTTAATAGTCTGTGAACTAAAATATGTGTAACTTTTTTTACTGACATACTTTAATGTACATACATATATGGTGTAATGTAGTGCAATGTAATGTAATGTACCTAAACTTAAACTTATATATTTAGATTTTCTAAAATTGTTTATCATTCTGAAGGTTGCGAATTGTCTAATAAATTTATAAAATTATCTCAAAATACTCACTCTAAATTCAAGAAATCAAAATTCCATTGAACTCATTTTTTACAAGGCTTTTCAATGCAAAGAAATATGGACAATGGGAGCCATTGAAATGTTAGCAAGCAGTTTGTATCCCCAGGAATTATTAAAAAAAAAAAAAAACTTAAGGTACTATCTTTGTGGACTGAAATTAACTAGATTATTTAGATATCTTTTTCTAACAAGCCCCGAAAGCCAGTTAAATTTTAAAATTATACAGAATTATAGCTGAAAATTTCCTATTTATGGCCTAATTATTTATGCTTTCCAGATGTTGTGGATGCAACTACCTCTTAACCTTCACCAACTCCAGAGGCATATGTAGATTAAAGCAAACTTTATATTCTCACATAATGATGAATTAAGAAGATCAAAACTTTAGCAAAGAAAAAAATTGCATTATTTGAAAATAAGTAAAAGAATTATTTTAAAATAATGAATAATATATTTTAAGAAAATTTAAAAGATTTTTAGTTATAACTAGTTTCTTTTTATAAATCCAAAGCAAAAGTACTATAATTAATAACGTTTCGACCTAATTACAATTTTTTTATGTATGAAAATAAACAACAAAACAAAGCAAAAAAATATATTAAAGTTCATTGAGCTTGATCGTTTAACATAGGTTTGTTTGAATGTGTGCTTTAGGTTGCATTTCAAAACTATGTTACGACTTCTTCGAACTCTTTTTTAATAAAGTTGGGCATAAATAATTAGGCTACAACACGTGTGCAATAGAAAAAAATTGAGGAAGTTACAACATGTTTGGGTGATCTTTATTATATTTGTTGCTTTAAGTTGTTTGTTTATTTATATATCATATGAAATACAAGAAAATAAAATAAAAATCTTTTTTTTTTTTTTTGTTATATGTATTTATAAAAACTCTTTCATTAATAATTTTATGGTGATTGATTTATAAAATATATATAGATTATAAAGAAACTTATTTTAATAACAAAGTAGATTTAGATAACAAGTATTTATACAACAGGCTTTTAACTCACCAATTGAAAATTCTGCAGAAGACCTTCTCCATGAACTCGATGCATGAACTTGGGGGAAGTAAATTAATGTTTTAGGATCTGATATTTTATTGCGTTATTTGGTTTTATACTTATTATTTATTTATACTTTAATTACATTGATAATTTAGTTTATTTTCTTTATAAACTTAAACTGTATACAGTTTATTTGTTTATACACTTTAACTATAACAACTCTTTAAATTATTTATTTGCTTACTTAATGAATCATGTTTCAAAGAAAAAAAATAATTAAATAAACTTTTAGATATTTAACAAATGTAAACTTTAAGTTATAGTTATTATTTTTTGTTTTTTGAGTTTTGCATACATATATTTTTTATAGCTTATATCTATTTATTTAAAATTTTTTCGCTATTTTTCGTTAGGGCGAATGTTGCAGATGTACTCAGTTTTATTCTCTTTTCTTATAATCTTATTACTAAACAAATGTTTAGCCGATATAGCAACATATTAAGAGGACAAGTTATTTTTCTTACTTTATTTTAATTTTTTAGTTAGTTTAGAATTAGATACAAACGATTCATTGGAAATCTTTTTCTGAACCATATTTGTACAGGTAAATAATAATTCTTCCTGATATTATTTTGAAAGGATCTTTACTTATTTTGTTGTTGTTGGTAATTACTGTTCTAGATATTTGGGGAACACTGTTTTCGTTATTTTTTTCGCATTTTTCTTTGTTCTGATTTATATTATTGTATGATTGCAAAACATTGTCTGGGTTTTCTGAATTTGTGACTTTTACAATACTTTTGAATATCTATTGTTTTCAGCACTTGAGATTTGTTTGTTTTATTATTATTATTTTTTTTTCTTTGAATGGTTTTAAAGTTCTTGTTGGCGTTGATGATGCGCAGAGGGTTTGTTGTTGGTAATTATGTTGTTAATGATGATTGATGGTGACTCATCACTACATTGTCATTCCCTGGAAGAGGAATTCCCTTGGGATTATATATTTAGTCTTTGTAATAAAATTTAAATAAGAAAACTAATATTAAATGAAAACTGAAGAATTTAGTTTTTCAAACATTTGTTAGAAAATTATTGGACATGTGTTTTAATTATTAGGCTTCGCTCCATAATAATATGACATAGAATTTAGGAGTTAAATCTTTCCTACGATTTTAAAAATTTTAAAATTTAAACTTTCTTTTTCAACTTACCTCTTTAGGTACATATCACATATATAAAATAAAATTTATTTGTATGGATTATTTGGAAAATTCAAGATTTTTTATACGACATTTGACGACTTTGATGTTGATACTTAAGTGATCCACAGGAAAAGGTTTTTGTGTCAAAAGATTTATTACTTTTTAAAATTAGACGGAATGTGCGTACAGTTAATATTAAGTTTCCGCCTACACACATTATGAAATCTGTTATTAGGTTTATTATCAAAGATTCAAATCAGTTCCCAGCTAATGTTAGTTTAGTAAAAAAAAAAAAAAAAAAAACAATTACAAATATTTTTCAATCAAAATTTAAATTAAATTTTAGTGACTTATTTTCTTCTACTTCTATTCCGAATTAATATTTTACCCAATAATTAGAATTAAAAACTTTATCCATTTTTTTTTTTTTTTTTGCCAATTAAATTATGTATGTAAGCATGAAGCAATTTTCCTAACCCTGATAGTTTTTAGCTCAGACCTAAACTCATATACGGTATGCATCAGTTTTGTTTTCCAATAATGCAATAAATAAGAACAGAAAACCAAAACAAAACAGTAGATTAATAACCATGATTAGAAATATCATATAGAAATGTTGAAAGAAATGTTTTTATTTTAGTTTTCAAATAAATCAAACAATATTTACCATAGAAATAAATATAAATTTTGTGACAACTCAAAAAGCAAAAACATCATTGGAGAGAAAGTGAAATTAGTATCCATTGAATAAAAAAGGGCCTAACTATATCAGTGAATTAAGATTTTAATTTTCACTGATATAGCTGTTTGGTGTGAGGTAAATGATGTGTTTTCAAATAACAAGTCTGAATGCAAGTAAGGCTGTTTTTATTCAAGCATCATAAACGTCCACTACAATAAGTGCATTTTACTTTAGAAGCTTTTTTTTAAACCATTATGTATGATTGACTCAATATTAATTTGTATCTGGGAACCGACATATGCCTATAAAACATTGTTTTTTATTATAAGCCGCCTGAAATAAAGTCCACAGATTCAATTAAAAGTTATTCAATTCATAAAATAAAATTTTACCAAAATATCAAAAATGTTTTACAATATTTTATTCCTTTTTAATACATTATTAAACCACTGAAAAAGCACATAAAATTATATTCACTTTTCTTCAACATTCAAACCACAAAATCCTAGGTATTTTAAAAACAAAAGCAAATTTAAATCAAATATCAAACAAATTTTACTCCCCTTTGTAAATGACTAATGACTTGGCACTAACGAAAATTTAAGCATGAGAAGGGGTCTTCCCACGAGAATTAATTCAAAAAGTATGTTAAAATTTAATATTTATAAGGAGTTTGTGTGATTCAAAGTACTAAGTTTTATACAAACTTTAAAAATTTCATAAATTTAACTAAATGGTATTGTGATATGCGCATAAAACTGTTTAGCAAAATTTCGTAAACTTATAATTATTTAATATCAGTAAAATTATTTACATATGTTCAGAATACCAAAAAATTTTAAATAAAAATATAATTTTTTATAAAAATTTAAGCAACAGATTACTTCTTAAAATATAAAAATGTTCTGTATAAATGTTGTAAATTTTAGTTTTTGTTTATGTAAATTTATAAAATTCCGTACGATACCCATTAAATTTAAGGATTGATTTTGCAATTTTAATTTAAGCCTTTTATATATGTTATATATGTATGTATCAAGAATCAATGACAACAAAAAAAAAAAAAAAAAAAAAAAAACATTTTAAATACGTTGTGGAATTTTTGGGAATGTTATGTTAAATTTAAACTATAAAACAAAAAAAAAAAAAAAAAAAAAAAAACAGTTTATGGGAAAATGAAATGTAAAACAATTCATTTGTTTGTTTACAATTTTGAATTCATAAGCAATACTTTCTTTGGGATAAAAAGCAAAATTATTTACCCTTAAAACAAACAAATAAAAAAGTATGCAAATTAAACCAAAAGTAAAATATTAAATCCTGTGGGTAAAGATTATAATGAAAATTTCTCCATACAAATGAACAGAAAATTTTTAAAAACACATGGAAACAATTTCAAATACCCAGCAGTTTTAGACAATAAAGTTCATTCGTGTCTACTCTCCTAGCACACATAAATGTATACATTTATTTAATTACACTCTTTCGTAGATATTGTAAATGATAATTAAGCAAATCGGATCTTTACCGACACTTTGAAAGCATGTATGTGCCGATTGACACTTTACTGAGCGGTAAGCAAGAAAAAGTCGAAAAGTAGTTAAAAAAAAAATGTTTACTAACTCATTGTAAATAATAAAATGTATGTGCAAAAATGTGACGCCACTCGTGGAACTTACTGTAGACTGCCTCTTAGGTCATTCTCATATTAAAGTGACTAGTAACGTAGTTAATAAAGTAACTAGCCACCGTAAACTGTTGGGTAAATATATATGTACTTATATATATCCTATGTAATACACGCACTTATAGACTCATATATATATATATATATATATATATATATATATATACAAGTATTATTAACATGAAAACACCCAGCAGTTTAAGGTGGATGACCCGAACTAGTTAATTCACTAACTACTTTAGGGTAGCACTAATTACTTTATTGACTACGTGACTAGTCCCTTTAACATGGGCATGTCCTAAGAGGAAGTCTATTTCAATTTCCACGATTACGTGGTGTCACATTTTTGTTATCTTTTTTCGACTTCTTAACATAGGGTTTCTAGGTTACTATGTTACTATCTCTCTTAACATAGGGTTACTAAAGAGTCAGTCGTCAACTCCAGGTTTACAAAGGGTCGGTAAAAATTCATTTCTCTTTAGGTGAGTTAACAAACACCAAAAAAAAAAAAAAAATTGCTGGGCAATGAAAGAATAAGGTACATGTTTAGATACATTCTTTTGAAAAAGTTGAAAAAGAAAAAGAAATCGAAATTTAAACAACAACTAAAAGAAAATGTAAATGTAGAATATGTCTGATATTTCATGAAATGAATAAATAAATGAATGAATGTACTGCTTATGTATATACAGTATGTAACGAAATTGTTTTTACATTAAAAGAAAACAAGATTTTTTAATAGTTTGGCTTTAAAAAGGTATATAATTTTCAGCTAATGTAATATTTTTTAATACGAATATGTTAACTAATATATTCATTAATATATAGCTTAAAGAAAAATAACATATGAATATCTAAACTATTAAAAACAGAGCAAAAACTAAAGGTATGTTCAGACTAGTCAAATATTTAACCAAATAACGTAATCACTATGTAAAATATTTCCTAATTTTTCTTTTTTAATAGGAATATTTTACATTTTATCGAATTTTGTTTGACGCTGCTTTATTTTACAAAATATTTGCAAGATTAAACAGCAGCAAACAATATTTTTATAAAACTAGTGGTCACGCAATTTTGATCAAATATTTGCCAAACATTTTCGCGTCAAGAAATTCTTTTTACATTTATAAAACGGCTAGATAAAATCACACAATTTTGGAAAATTTAATATGGTAAGAGTTATCAAGTATAACAGTTTGAGGAGCCTTTTTTTGTCAAAAAAATTAATTAATGAATGTCATAGTCAATTGGAATTTTATATATTCCACCAGTATTGCGGTGTTTAAGTTCATTATGGAATTATAATACCTCTTAGCCAATGACAAATGGGCACAAGTTTAATGCGGGAATCAAGTTTGGACTCTTTGGTGTTATATTCAACCATTTTTGAAATTCAACTACAGTCCTTTACGCATTAATTCAACATAACTTGAGTTATGGCTTGTTGTCTATTATAAACTCAGATTTATTACCAATTTTTATTAAACGAGCTTTCAAAGCCTTCAAATATTGTTGCACACCTATTTTGTAAAAAGTACCGGATTTCCAACTACTTAAAAAAAAAAATTCATATGTTTGTGTGTGTCTGTATTTAACAATATCTTTTAAATATGAAAGTATGAGTATAGCTTTTTTTAATTATAATGGTATTCTAAAGGCTTTGAAGGTTTTCGAAATATTCTATCTGGATTCAATTTTGCTAGAACATAATTTTAACATTCCCATAAATTATAAATTCGCGCTATTAATTTTTAGGCATATCAGTTCGAATCATAGCGAATAATAATAATTTTTCAACATTTTGTAAAAATAAGTGTAATTCGTTCCCCTTTGCTTTCAAAATGAATTTGTATTTGTTCAGTGTTTTTCTTATTGTTTCTTGAAAGACAAGAATGACATACTCTTCCTGGAGTTATTTTCTACTAATAGATTTAAGCTTCAAAGTTTCGTCATTCTTGAATCGATTTAATATGCTATTAAATATTTGCCTTAATAAGGGATGTATGAATGATGTATACTATAGATTAGAACGCATATTACTATATTACGTGATTATAAACATGACAATGAAGTGACTATAAATACATTCAAAAATTCCAAGAATATATAAAAATAATTTCTTGACAGGTAGATTAAAGAGTATGTGTAGTTTTAGTTGTTTTAATTTCGTAATTACAATAATAATATTTTTTTCTGTTTTTTGTTAAAAAAAAAAAAAAAATATACATATACAAAATGTAAAAAAAAATGCAATGTTATTAAACATTTGCAAATTTTGTAAAATAAGTTTTCCATATGTATTTTGAAAAAAAAAAAAACATTTTAATTCAGGTTTAATTCTTAAAATAAGTTTACTGCGCTGGCTTTATACTAGTAACTTTGGAATCCAATGTATTTCTATGAAGTAATTTATGTACTCGTTTTTTTAATTACTAAGCAAATTTTAAAGCTGAAAGTAATGCAGTGAATGTCTATTGTTTCCCTATACATTAGATTTCACCAACGAAATCATTTTACAGTTTTTCGTTTCCATTTAATGACAGAAGATAATTATATTTTCTTAATCTATATTGATTAAGAAAATCGGCGCATGGACTCACATACCTTCCATATGCTATAAAATTTTAAAATACAATATTTTATACAAATTTCGGAACAAAGTTCTAAAACTTGGTCATAGTGCTCATATCATTATGTACTTCTTATATCCAATTTGAGTAAGGACTATCGCAAGAAACTAAATGATAAAAAATTAGAATTTTGAAACAATTAAATCGATATGAAATAGAAAAAAGTAGATGTTTACAATAAACTGTGTCCAAATTTCAAAGATAAAATTTCTTTTAAAAATGTTTGCTTGATAGTAAAAAATTTGGGCTCCTATTTTGTGCAGATATGGTGACCAGTTAAACGTTTGGTAGATAAATTCAAGACATCGCTGTCTATGAAAGAGTACTGGAAAATAAAAACACTCATATGTAAAATTTAATTACTTAAAAAAATTGTTATTTAATTCAATCTAAGATTTTTTTTAAACAGTGGTAAAAGTTGTGGTGGGCCGTTCTCAGGTTTATGAGAATCCCTGCTCTATATATTTCAAAATCACTTCCACTTCGGCTTTTCGATAGAAATACATATATTCATACCCAATTTTGTTTTGAAACTGGGAAAATAGCATAGAAATTATATGGATATCCATTTTTTACTAAAAAAAACATATCCAAATGACAGATCTATTTTAGAGTGCAAATATTTTTAAGATATTTTATCTTAATTAAACAAATTCAATTAAATATTTCTTACCTAAAAACAGAGAAGATCGTAATAATAAGTCCATAAAACTATGTTATTACATTTCTATATTAATGTTGACTATTCTAAAATAATACTATGGAAAAAAGAATTAAATACTTAAGTTAATTTTTCTAACTTGTATTAAAATTGTCCCAACTAACCATAAAAATATTAAAAAATATTTCAAGGAAGAATGTCATTTTAGGTTGAGATCTTTGCTGTTACTTATATTTCAAATAAGAAATTAGGGTAAAATAATTATGCAAAAACATTAAAACATTTTAAAAATTAAACTAAAAATTATATTTTTCAGAATCTAAATATTTTACAATTTTCCTAATGATTTATTATTTTAGAAAAAAAAAAATAATAATATTAATAATTCGTTAATTACTTAATTTAAAAAATTTGCTCAGTAATTGAAAAAACAAAAAGCTTTAAAGAAATAAAAATAATACAAACATAAACTGAGGACCTAGAAAATATATCATATTTTTCAATTCATCCAATTATAACATTTACTCATGACCAATAAAGACTTAAACTTTTCATATCTGCTTTTTCTATGAGTGTGCGAAATTCAACATTAACAAATTCAAATACAGAAATAAGCACATTTAAATATTCAGCGTTGTTAATTTTTTATAGAAACATTGGGATAGAATCAATTTTTTCAGAATTTTTCACATTGCTGGTATGATTGAAATTGACATCGATACATGTACAGCATTGAGTATTGAGTTTTGACAATCGACCTCAAAAACTGCATTCTGGAATTTGAAATTTAAAATGTGATTTCTTAAAGAAAAGTTTCTTTAACGTCTTATAAAGGTTTTATATTAATTTAAAGGATATTTCAAAATAATTCAAGATACAAATAACTTCTATAAATTCGGATATGTGACCGAAATATCAAAAGCTTTACTTTCTTTGAAAATAACCCTCAGCCCGTAAGGTGCACAAATTACTTGCTTACTTATATATATATATATATATATATATATATATATGGTTTTCTACTCACACGAACATTATTTTATCTCGGGCAACGTTGTCAATATGGCCACTCAGTTCGAATTGTCTACATTTCGAAAATGTTTAATACGGACTCATAGTCCAAAAAAAAAAAAAAAAAAATACACTAAACAGCAGTAGAGTAACAACAAAAGAGAATAAAAATCAATAACAATCAGTTAGCATTCTAATTTACATATGTATGTAAACGAACAAAACGAGAATTGTTAAGTACACACATATACAATACATATACATATATATATATATATATATATATATATATATATATACGTAAGAACTTTGGCTTTGTTTATGTAGGCAAAACCCAGCAAACCAAAGGATTGATTGATTGAAATACATTTTTTCCTTATATGTAAACGTTTGGGAAGGATTTCATAATGAATTGAGGATTCTTATGAAAAGGGGATTTTTTATTCGCAAATTACGATCTGCGATGAATTAAGGTTTGAATAAACTTTTGATATTAAAGAAAAAAGACATAATTTTTCAAACGTTTGAAACATGATGATTCTGTGTCTGTTGGGGAGTTGAATGCATTCAGAGATGTTTTTTATTAAGAATATATATACAAAGAGCCCAGCAGTTTTTGTGGCAATTACATCTGGTTACAAACCAATTATTTAAAATATTTCTTTTGTGCTCTTCAAAGACTACTAACATTCAGACTAGACAAATTCAATACACTGTCGATTATTTAAACCCAGTTAAGTATCCAATTGAATTTCTCTAGCATTATATTAGCACACATTAGGGACATATTTGAGAAGTTAAGAAAGGTAAATTGTAATCTAAAGAGTATTTTCAAAAAAAGGTACATTATCACCAGCAAAACTGCTGAGAATAATTTTACCTCATATATCATAACAAAAGCTGAATAAAGAAAGCCGTTTATAGAGGATTTTTAAAAAATATTTTTATCATACGTCGTTTAAATTTAAATGAATTTATTTTTATCATCTGTGTGTAAATACATTCATATGTATGTGTTTAATTTTGTTACAAATACTCTTACCAAATATATATAACACCAAATGTAAGTATTTATATCTAAAATAAAAATCAATTTCTAAAATCTAAGTAAAAAATAAATTATAGAAAAAATTAAATAAAGAAAAGTTTTTGTTTGCATATGAAAAATGTATATCTGTATTATTTGTGTATGTTTTATATATTTTTACACTTTTGTAGCACAAAAAAGAAAAAGTCAAATGAAAGTGAAGTGAAAATTACTATAGTGAATTGAGAACTTTCAAGGGAAAACTTTTGATTGCACTTGATGTGTTAAAATGCCAAAATTAATTGTGGTTTTACTTGTAACTGAAAAGAAAATAATAAAAAAGTAACTACAAATAAGTGGGGGCTATTACTACATACTACTTATATTTCAATAAATAATTATACGAGAATATAACAATAATTATAGAAAAAACTTTCGAAGTTCTAAATTATATTTTACCTTAAGTATATATTCGCTGAGGTAACTTAAAAACAAATAACAATAAGACCAATTTAGCTTTCTTTGTTATTTTGTTAACCTAAATTTAATTGAATTATTTCCATTTACATTTATAAAATTTCCCTCGTATAAATGTTCAAAGATAGAAAAAATATATATAAGTTTTTTATGGTTTTCTTCATTGTTACTATCAGGTCAACTTTTGTTTAAATTGAAAAAGTAACTAGAAAATGTAAATGCTATAACTAAATAAATAATGAAAATGGTTTAGGAGTTTGTAATTATTTTCTTATATTTTTTATGATGTGGATTTAAATAATTAAATTCAAGTCTATCAAGTGCGAAATAAATTTTTGTTAATAAAATTAGTATTATACATATTTACATTAAAGTGGCTACATGATAATACTGCAACACGAAATTCCGCAGTAAAATTTAGATACATGCGACCATGGAGTTCTAAGCGTGTAAATGTTATATGACAAACTGTTATATGTAACTTTAATGAGGTTGAACTATACATTGCACAGTGGGGCAGGATCAATTTCTTTTTTTTTAATTTTTGGAGTGTTTTTTAAGTTTGGAAGGGGGCAACCGAGGTTCAAAATAGATTACCTTCGACATAGAAAAATTTTAACCGCTTATCAAATTTTTCTTATTCTTATCCGATTTCAAACATTTTTACATCATAGGACCTCGATAAGGCCTATGAAAAACATGCTTGCATGTGCTATTTATCTGTTATAGTTTTCAAGTTATTTGCATTTAAAATTTTAACTATTTCAATTTTGCAAAATCTTGGTCGAGTTTTTTCAATATATAGCCCAATATTTATACCCGATTTTCTAAAAATTTTACCCAATTAGTTAAAGAATAAAATTATCTATCGAAAAAAAAAACTTGAAGTCGATAGCTCTTACGAGTCCAAAAATAAATAAAGTATAAGAATCGGTCCATAATTTACCATAGCTCCCTTATAAACCCACTTCCAGGAATCGACCCAAGGTGTGCAAAATCATCTAAATATCAATGCATTATTCTGTACTTGCATATTTTATTTCACATTTAATAAAATTTTATGCTCGTGTATCCATGGTGTAGGCCGATTCTTGACCGACTATATCTTTCTTCCTCGTTTTTAATTATATTTAAAATTTAAATATATAAATATATATATATATATATATATATATATATATATATATATATATATATATATATATATATATATATATATATATACAAACAAATTGAAACTAATATCCTCTATGCTACTTTAGAATTTAATATGTCACGAAAAATCTCACTTTATGCGTATTTTAAAACAAACACACCTTCGAACATTGACTACGGGAACAAATTATTTATGTATTTATAACCTTTTAACACCACAATATATAGTAAAATGTTTTTAAAAATTTTTGTGACATTAAACTTTAATGTAGCGTAGTTTTGGTGATTTCAATTTTTAGTATATAATTAAAAATTATAGCAGTTAGACAAGATAGTTTACTTGAGAGAAATGGAGTCCATACTTGTTACGATTTTTGGAATGAAAATAAATTGTTTGTAAAAAATTGGTTTTTGGAGAAACTATAAATACTTTATCTATAATAAAATCCTTGTTAGCTGAGATATCCTAACGAAATTTTCGTTGATTTTTGACTTATTATTTAAAATGGTAAACTTTAAAAAAATTTCACATTTTTGTAAAAGAAATTCCGCAATTCCCACAAAAGCTGCAAAAATCCCAGAAATGGAATTTTTTGAACTTTGCTCATGGTATACGCATTTGTTGCAGGTTTGGAAAAGCCATTGCAAACTCTTTGGAACACATTGCAGCTTTCGAAACTGCAGCATAGAATTGTTATGTGTTCTTAAAGAAAATTTTATTTTAGAGAGAAACGAGTGTAGATAATTTTTCGGCAAAAAAAAAAACAAAATTATTCTTTTTACATATTTCAAATTAAAAATCGGTAATTTTTAGACTTATAAGAGATATTGACTTCAGTTTTTTATTTGATTGGATGGAAATCTTGTTCTTTAACTAAATGGGTAAAAATTATTAAAAATCGGATAAAGATGTTGGGCTATATATTGACTGACTGATTCATCATCCCATAGGCCAAACGCCTGAAGTTCGAGAGATTAAATTTGGATCGTAGGTTGGCCTACCGCCAAATAGATCCACTAAGACAAGATTTTTGGAAATTTGAATGCTTAGGGGTAGAAAAGTGTAAAAACCCAGTACAAACTTTTTGGTTTTCGGTAATGGCAACTACTTATTAAAGTAGTTTCTTGATAATGAGGCATCATTATTATTTGCCTACTCTGTATTACATTAATAAGTACTCAATAATATAATAGCACAGTAATACTGCAATCACGCGGATGAGTTGGCTGGAGCGCCGGATTAACAAACAGAAGGTTGTTGGTTCAAACCCATTCTGAATCTGTTAGTTTTTTATAACAAAATATCTAAAAAGATATTTTAAACTAAATAGAGTTTTTGTCGCTTAGGATGCTATGTGCGAGATGGTGTACTGAGTAAGACGTTAGTCAGTAAAAACGAATGGTTAGTGTGTGTCCAAGTTCGAGTTTCACCAACGGCAAAATTTTTTTGTTTATTTTTTATTTTTTGTTTTCGTTTAGGTACATATTTTTGAGTACCCCTAGAGTCAAAAAATAACTACATAAATTTGTGGACAAGTCGAACAAAAATAACTAGTTATTCAGGCAAAAAATAAGTAGTTTATGTTTGTTTCCAATTATACCTGCTAGCTTACCAGGAAAGCAAAGCTTTTGCTGGGAACTAATAGATACAAAAAAAAAAAAAAAAAAAAATTAATACGTGTCGTTATTTATATAAAAAATAAGCTAATAGGTGTGTGGTACTTTTTTTGAAAATCACCCCTTTTTGGGAGAAAACGGACAAAAACTGTATATTGGTTCTTTTATGGTAACATACATATCTTCTAAGCCAATCACATATAAGTAAAAATTATTATATAAATTCGTAACTTATCGAAAAATGATAAATACACGTTGGTACTTTTGAAAATTCAAACAAGACTACACATGAACATATCAATCAAATAAAATAATAAAAAATTAAATGTGTCTAACCTCTTCAAAATTATGAGTATCGGGATATTAAAAATTTTCCTGAAAAAATTATTTCTTCATTCTTACTAAATTTATTCGATTTTGAAACCAAATTTCTTTTCAACTAAAAGTGATACAATAAAAACAAAAACAGATTTAGAAATTTCATCATGTTTTACATCAATATCAATGTTCCAATTAAAATTATTAAAACATTGATTTTTGTTTTTGTTTTTTTTTTTTCTTTACTTATTTTTGACCACTCAAGCTTAAGTTAGTTGACCGCTTGTATGACGCTTCTGTGCGGCCGATGGATTTTGTTGTGTGTATTGTAATTACACAGTTATATAATTTTTGTTTTCATGTGATTTAGCGTTTCATAAACTTGTATGTATTTTTTAACGCTGATGTGATGATTTGACATAATCCTCAAGGACACTATGACGACAACTCCGAACAAATATTGATGACTTTTTCTAACAAAAGGTACTAAAATCCTGCAACTAATTAATTTAAAAAAATATGTTTTTTTTTTTGTTGAGATTTGAACTCAAGCCACCAACTTCACTTTCCCTACTACACTACAGCAATCAGTTTTTATTAGTAGTTTCAATAATGCTTTTACCCATCTGATCGTAAATTATGTTTAAAAATAGATATTGATTAGATTTGTCATACAACATGTCATGTGTTTGGCTTAAAACATTTTCGCTGAACATGTCATGTTGTCGTCAATTATCATATTCGTCAATAAATCGGGTAAAACGACAACATAAGTGTTTTTGTTATCAAGCTTCTACAAGCATCTACATGCATTTTTAACGACAAATTTAAAATTTTCCTGACGACATCTTTGATAAAAAATGTCGTCGATGAACATCTGGACAAATGGGCACAAGGACTTAGTGTATCGGTATTACTTGTAAAGCTTTAAAGGGAGACCTAATAGTATTTAAAGCCTTTAATATTAACTAAAAATTACTGAAATTAGTTTTTTAATTATATTTTTACGAAATTATTATACTTTGCCTATATTAAAATAAATAATAAGCAAAAGAAATATGACTTACTATTAGCCTAACTAATGCCAGTTATAAAGAAAATAGAGTATAAAAAGAATTAACAATTTAATCTTTTAACTCGTAATTAAACATAATTCTTCCAGACACTTGAGTATTTCTTTTTTTCTGTGTTTGCTCTTGTGTTCTTTTGTAGTATTTCACTTTAAGACTCTTAAATCATTTGTTACATTTAAATCTTATTACTCTAACAAAAGACCACTTCATATGCGCATAAACTTCTAAAGCAGAGTAAGAGAAATGGTAGGATGATTAGTTAAACTTGGTTAGTTAGCCAGCCAACGAACCGGACAGACATTCATTACAAGTTACAAGCACAAGCAATTCTTTCAAGGTTATTTCGACAGTGTTTTGGGGTTTAATTTTTATTTTGTCTTCATTTGTTCTCATCTTTATTTTTATCTGCACTTGATTTGTCGAGGTTTTGTCATGCTCTCGTTTACATGGTGTCTATATTATACAATTTTTTATCAAGACAATCGTCGAAATCAAAGCGAATTTATGCAATTCGCGAAAAGCGAATTTCTTAATGTTTTTTGTATATGCATTTTGGCAGCTTTAACAACCAAAAATAATAATTAGTTATTTATCTGAGGTTACCTTGTATAGATTCGCACTGATTTTAACGTTTGTCTTGATAAAAATTTGCCTAGTATAGACACTACGTTATGACCTAGAAAATGATACTCTTGGGATATGAAAACATTTACTTTTCGCTAAAATGTAAAGTTTTTAACATTACAATTTTCTCTGTAATTCCTTTTTAGCCATTCTATTATATATTTTTATTTTTTGTTTGCTTAAAGTATAAAATAAATTTATTAACATTCTGGATTCTTATCTTTCATTACAGACGCTCACACGGATGCCGACGTGCAGTTAAAAGTGCCCAGATGGGTGGAGCGTGGTGCTCGTGCGACATTAGAATGCCTGCATGATGTAGATTCGAGTGTTTTATTTAAGGTAAGAACTCCATGACAACGATGATGATGATGATGATGATGTTTATATTACGTATTATAAATTAAATGTTGCTTTAAATAATAAATTTTAGATTTTTTTTTTAAATAAATAAGGGTCTCTTTCATTTAATGAAATCATAACAAGTTGTGCTTTTTAAAAATTTTAACTTAATACATTGGCTTCGTTTATTTATGTTAAAAATTTAATTACTTTTTAGTTTAATATTATTGACTAATAAATAAAAAATAAAAAAATAAAAAACATATGATACTGTAAATTACTATTGGTCACGTATGTCTAGCTTAAATTTTCTACTTTAATCACATGATAAATACACATTGGTACTTTTGAAAATTTAAACTAGACAACACATGAACTTATCAATCAAATAAAATAATAAAAAATTAAATGTGTATAACCGCTTCAAAATAATGTGTATCGAAATATTAAAAATTTTCCTAAAAAAATAATTTCTTCATTCTTACTAAATTTATTCGATTTTGAAACCAAATTTCTTTTCAACTAAAATGATACAATAAAAACAAAAGCAAAATGAATGTCCCACAGTAAATTATTAAAATTATTACAATTTCAAATAGACTATATCAGACATTGCTTCTAAAGACGTATAATTCATATTAGTCAAACACACAAGCAACGTTCACACTTAAATTATAAAATTAAAAAAATAACTCCAATATTGTTTAAAAAATTACCTAATTGTTGTACATTAAATAACCGATAAATAATTCCTCACATACACATATGTAAATCGTTATATAACCATTTGAGATTGTAATTGTGAGCTTACATTTTAAAAAAATATATTTTTTTAATTGTTGTTTTTATTATAAACTATTCACTGAAAATATTTGTTACTGTTACTTTTTTTTATAAAATTAAGAGTGAATCAAACTAGTGATAATTATGTGAGAAAAATAAAGAAATAAAAAAAGAAGTTCTACATAATTTTGAAGACAATAAGTGTAATATTTTAATATTAATTGGACTTTTTTATTTCGCTTAAAATCAATCAAAGTGTTATTCTTTAAAATAAAAACAAAATAAAGTTCTAAATGAAAAGAATTACAAAATTGTTTGACAAAAGTTAAAGAACACGATTTTGAATTTTTGATATATACCAATACAAACTTATAAACTCATAAAATTATTTCTACTTTTTTAATTTGACTGATATGTATGATATTAAATTTTCCTCAGACGATGATGATGAATAGCGGCAGCAATTCGGTAATTTTGATCATATGCCTGCTGATACCTCTTCCGATGATAAGAAACAAGTATTACCGATTCCTCCACAAATAAATTTGTGAGAACTGCGAAAACAAAGAGAATTTAATAATACGAGTATTCCAGTAATATATGGTTGTGGAAATCATGTTAAATTATATTCATCAAAAACTTATTGTTCACGATATTTCAATATGTCTGTTGTATTTTCTGCAGAAAAGTGATATTTACTTAAATTCGATGCAAATGTGGCTTTATATGAAGCAGACGTTCAAATTTTTATGGCTGCACTACAATTGTATCCTACTTAAACTATTCTATAAATCAGTAGTAGAGGGCTGCTTGGTTTTTCAATGACCTGATGTCGAAATATATATTTAGAAATGTATATACGAAAATTAAAACACATATTCATTTTGTTGATATCACTGATTCCATCTTCATCAAATATGTTACGGAGAGACCGGAGACAATATATTTTATTAGAAACAGAGACACACTACTCATCTGACGAAGAAATGACACCATTTTATGGCCGATTTCCTGCTAGATAATTGCTAGTCTTGCTCCGTGGGACTAAAAATCTGTTTTTTGCAAGTTTCAGACTTGAAAGTTTTTCAAGGAGATGGAACTTTTAGAAGTAGTGTTTTTGGTCATAGATAATCATGGATCAGTTTACATTCATATTTTGACAAATTCTTCATAACAATACCTATCTTAAAACATTAAATGATTTTTGATGAAAAGTGGTGAGGAGCACGAACCTTTGCAATCCAAAACATTTTTCTAGAAATAAGAGAGTCCACCTATTGAAACTCCTGAAGATATTTGAAAGGACAGATATGACTACTGGACGATATACAACCAAATGTTTCAAATATAAATCTCATTTGCGACTTTCAAAAAAAAAAAAAATAAATAAATAAAAAATAGATAAATAACTTTATTTTATTCAGTTCATAAATTGTTTTTTCTTAACTTACACTTTATTGTACCATAAATCACCACCAGATGGATGGTGGTAAGATCCACCTTAATGTGTACCAATCGGCTTAGAATCACTTCTGTATCGATTTAATGTTGTCCATCCATCTGTCTCTCTGCCTGTCCATGCTAAACTTGTTATAAAACTACAGATAGCAATTTTTAAAATAATTTTATTTAATTTGGTATATAGGCATTATATGACCAAAAAAACTATATTTGCTGAAATTGATTATTTTACCTAGCGCACATACAAATAGAAATAACTATACAAAGTATAAATAACTATTACGCTCAAAAATCGTATAAATAAATATGAACATATGTATATATTTCTGAAGAATATATAGCAAGCTCAAGTTTTATAGGATTATAGATCACAATTCAAAAATTTGCAAAAATCGGTTCACTTTTAGCCATAAGAACATTTCCGAAAATCACTTTGACGAACACACATATTGATGTAGGGAATCATATAGTCGAGCATGACCGGCTATCTGCGTTGCAATCTATCTATCTGGCTATCTGCCTTGCAATCCAGTCTTCTACGATTTATTAATTATATGTCTACTAAACGTCACACATAAAAATTAATCTTTTAAGCCCATTATTCGCAAAGTTGTGGTAGGTAGCCCTTTTTTCTTAATATGTTATATATGTTTGCTATAAAATGATAGCACTTTTTGTTTATCGAAAATTAAATATATGAAGGATAAAATATTTGGTAAAAGTTAGACAATATATTTAATTTATGATATCTTACTCTCAAGAGATAAAAAAAAGTGAAGTTTTATGGTTAGAAAAATAATCTTCAAACATTACAACTTTGTTTATGAAAACCAAATAAAAACATGCACATAGCCCATTTTTTCTTAATAAAGATTATATGTCTTGTAGATAAACCAAAATAAAAATTAAAAAAAAAATGTGTTAGAATTAATTTTTCTTTTCGAAATTGATAAAGGACTTAAAAACAAAGTGTTTGAATAGCCCTTTTTCAATGTAACTTCTTTACTGGACCATCTGAAAGCCTTATGAACCTTT
This sequence comes from Protocalliphora azurea, assembly GCA_932274085.1. Classification (NCBI taxonomy): domain Eukaryota; kingdom Metazoa; phylum Arthropoda; class Insecta; order Diptera; family Calliphoridae; genus Protocalliphora; species Protocalliphora azurea. The sequence goes on along the minus strand of OW026519.1, from coordinate 108,181,689 downwards.
CATTTTCAATTTTAATATATTTTAAAATATTTGGATTAGTTTCGAAGTTATCTAAAGGATTAGTTAGCAATTTTGTATGGCTTTTATACAAATAAAAAAAACTGTTATTTCTTTCTCTTTAAAAGTTGTTCAAAAACACATAGGACTTTTTATCGATGCAAAGATGGTATTTCTCTTGATCTATAAAAATTGTATCATGTTGCGCAATTTGAATTTTAACAGTATTTCAGAAAAAAACCCAATAAAGTATAGGTTTTCAAAAAATTGAAGTGTTTTCTGTAGTTTTTTTCATTTTTAACACAGGGCAACACTGATGTATCACAGTCAATTAAGACAGACGCGATCATGGAGTTTTTTAATAGCAAGTGTTGGCTATTTCAAATTAAAAAAAAGTAAATAAATAATTTATTGCAAAAACGTTTGTTTTTAAAAAATCCAATTAAATAAAATGTGATTCGTTTTATTTGTAATATGTCCGACTTTATGACAAAAGAGAAAATGAAGCATTTTTGGTATTTTTCGATTTTTTGACACAAGTTTTTAAATTTTGTAAGAAAATTCATTTCTTTTCAATACAATTTATTTTTCAATATCTCCCTAACTATTGTGCAAGTTAAAACATTTGAATTGATCTTAATTAACTGAAAAATCCTATGCCGCAGAATAAGTATTGACCTGTGTTATTTGTCAACGAAGTTAAAAATTAAAAAGCCATATATAAATGAAACGGAAATTTAGAAATGACGAGTCCCTAAAACGTAATTTAACATTCATATGTAAGCCAAAAATGGTCACCATGTTAACTACAATAAATAATATGTATTTAACTGGGTTAACTGTATTGTTTAAAAAAACATGCTAAGCACAAATTAGCAGACGTGGTAAACAAAATTTAACATAAACCCCAGACTAAGGTCAGAAAAATTAATGGCGCGGCATCGACATTATGGTCACGTTAATACTCATTGCAAAACCACGACTAATAAGTATAATTTACTGTGTAAATGTAAACTCATACTCCAAGCAGCCCACAGCCAACACCTGCAACATTACTTCAACAAATACTTACATACACAACTTAAATATATTACCAGTGTTGCAATTTTAGCATTTTATCGGCTAGAAATAGCAGAATGGATTGGCAAATTACATATTCTGCTAAATGCTTTTTAGCATAATCGGCCTACTTACAGCAGTTTCTTTAGCATAAATATTTTTAATTTTTTATTTTATTTATTATTATTTTTTTTAATTTTTTATTGGGTCTAAATCTCAAAAGAGATAATATATGTATAAAAATATTTACAAAGTTATGGTATTGATCCATTAAAAATAGCAAGAACATGCCAAACTCATTGGATATTCATAGAGACCACAATAAAAAGAACATGTGAGTAATGGTTAGAACTTAAGACGCATTTCGGTATTGTATATACACATGAAAAAAGTTACACTGCAAACATTTTGTACAAGATTTATCAGAATGAACATTTATTTTTTTTATATATATTTTCCAAAAAATATTTTAGAAGAATTTCAAATTTTAAACAAAGCTTTACAGGAAACAAAAAGCGATGGATGAAGATCCATTCGAACAATTGTAAAAAATTTGCAAAATTTTTATTAGTTTCACCCTTCTCTAATGTTTAAGTGGAGCTTATGGATGTTGTTAAAAACAAATGGCGAAACAAGTTGGGAATGGAAATTTTAAGCAGTATTTTATACTTTAGCTAATGGGTAAAATTAAAAGGTTCACGTTGCTATTCCTTTGCTATTCCAAATATTTTTGCTCTAAAGTAAAATCATCAGAAAAATATGAGAAGTTCGTCACAAGTGAGGAAAATAAGGAAGTTAATGGATTAGTGTTTATATTATTAATATGAATGTGTAATATTATACGAGTAATAAGTAAATTTTTATAATAATCAAATATTCTTTAAATATATTAATTTTTCATTGAAAAATAAATTTGAATTATTGAAAATTTTGTGTTTCAGTATCTAGATATAAAATTCAAGTCCAATAGATTAACGTTTGAAAGTTTAAAAATTTTCCAACTAATACTACTTTGATTTTAAAAAATTTAATTTCATCTTATTTTTTAAATTCGAAAATAATATAATTTAAAAATAGAAAATTAGGTGCTAAATAATTTTATCCTTCAATCGATTACAGATATTGGACTTAAATTTTACACCTGTTAATGGTAGATGGTGAAGAACAAAATTTGTTTTATCCTTGCCAATTCTAAAATATTTGTATTATACGAGTATTATATTTATATTTATTTATATTTATATTATAGTTTTATTATAGTTTTTAATATTTTTTGTGCATTATATTTGTTTTATTATAGTTTTAGATACTATTTATGTGAAAACTTAGTTAAGAATCATTTAAGTTATAGCTCACACTTATGTAAAATTTCGTTTTATAGTTTAAAACTTACGTTGACAAAAAAACAAGCCAACAATTTTGAAAAATTTGAAATAACTTGAAAGTTGTAAAGATATCTTAAGCTTTTGGGCTGTAGAATTAAAAAGATGTTAGTGCAAAATATATAACCACAAAGAAAAACAAATTAATAGCGTATTTTAAAATCTTTTTTAAATTTAAAATAATTTTATTAGATTTTATATTATTATTTATTTTTGTTTATTTTCAATAAATATTTTTTAAGACGTCAAACAATTTTTATACCTAGGAAACCTTAAGTAATGGGAAAATAATAAATAATAGTTCAAAATAGTTAAAACATTCCTTTCAATATATAGTTATTTTTATAATAGCATTAAAATGTATACGAATATCTATATTTCTTAAATTTTTAAAGTATATGTATGTATTTTTGTATTAATAAAATATATATGTATATTGTTATTATATATATGCTATATAAACAATACAATTATCTCATTTTATTGTAAGAAATTTGAAATTCAATTTTAGCAAAGAAAAAAAAAGTGAAACGTGGGTAAAACTTTGTATTAAGAAATCGAGAATTTTCTGGCAACACTGTATATTACACATGAATCTAAATCTGACTAAATATCTAAATCCGACTAAATATGGTCAAACAAATTGGAATAAAAAGGAGAACAAACAATACAAAAAAATTGAGATGTACTGTGTGGCGCTCTTATATGCATATCAACACTTACACATACAAACAAATTGTTACTTATACGAACATAAATATAATTCAGTATTATATTGTTCTGTTACCTTTTAATGGATAAATAAACCAGATACACAACGATTATGAACCGGAACTATGACAAAACACACACACACTCATCAAAGTATTTACCAGAAGGAAAAAAATTTTAAAACTGAAAATTAAATCCAATTAAAATGTCAAATGTTAGAATAAATACAGGAATTGAAACAATAACATGTTTTAAAAGCATGTGAACTAAATATATGCGTGAGTTTTTGTAAAGGATAATAATACAACTATTTTAATATACAGGTACACATCTATTCACAAGCATTAGAAATTTTCATAGTTCACAAAATAATAATAATAATAATAATAATAAATAAAATAAAAACACATCGAAAAATGTTAAAGCACTATATTCAGCTAGTACGAATTACATGCAAAAAAAATCTGAGCATTAGCGTTGCTTCAGTTTCAATATCGTAAAAAGGAACCTCTGATTTTAAGATTTTATTTTTAATATTAATCTTTAAACCTCTATAGGTTTTGAAACATGTATTAAACACTGTCCAACACTTATCTCAATTGACTTAGAATCACTTTTTGAACCGTTCTAGCGATGTCCGTCCATCTGTCCTTCTGGCTAGCTGGACGGCTGGCTGGCTATCCATGTAAACCTTGTAAACAAAGTATAGGTCACAATTTTGAAGATAATTTAATGACAAAAAAACCTGTTGAAATTAGTTATGATCAGTTCACTATTGCACCAAGCCTCCATACAAATGTCTTAAATAAATTCCTATTTTAAAAAATTTGGTCCGAATGAGTTTTTTTATAATCAATAATCAGTGTGTTTAATTTTACGAAGATCGATCTAAAACTTACCTTACCTCTCATATAAATCCTCCAAAAAACCAGTCTTGCATAAATGTCATTATAATTGCATATTACACTACCAAATTTTCGTACAATCGGTTTATAATTGGCCATAGCGATCATATAAGGCTTGATCCAAAAAATCTTTTAAAAGTTCTAAAATTGCACATAAATGTTTTTAGTGAAATAAAATTTGTATAAATGTATTTTCTGTAATATATAATTGGCCTAGACCGGCTACATATTTAAATTTTTATTCGTTCTACAATTTAATTTTTGGTATTAGAAAATGTAGAATTATTAAAGTTCTATATATTTTAATATAGTTTAATATAGTGGACTACAAAAATTTTATGTTTTTGAATACTTTTATCAGAAACAAAATTTTATTAATATGAAAAATATCATTATTTCTACAATTATTATATATTATAAATCTTTTTCCATATCCGTAAACCATATTTTGTTTTCAAGCCATATAAATATTATTATTCCCATAAAATAAAATGTTACAAATAAATATGTTTTTTACAAATATGGTTGAAATTTAATTTAGTTTATACATGAATTAATGTAAGTAGACAAGGTTTTCTTATATTTGGTGTGATTCAAGCAATATAATATATTAATTAACTACTATTAAAGGGTTGTTAAGAAAAAAAAAAAAAAAAAATATTTTGTACCTTGCACAACATATGATGTTACAAATAAAGAAAATTAGTTAAGGAGATAATAATATATTAAATTGGAATTATATTATGATAAGGTACGATAATAACATGATAAGGTTTGATAATAAAATGGGTAAATGAAACACTAATATGTTAGAATGGGATAATAATATTATAAGATGGAATAATAATATAATGAAATGAAATCATAAACTGATAGAATAATAATATTCTAACTATTACTTGATTGAGTTTTAATACCATTCAGTGTTAATGATTTAAAGGCATTAATTACTTAATTCGAATACTTATACATATGTACAAAATCAGGAGTGAAAATTTAAATTTTATTTCATAAGATAAATATGAGACATTCGAAAATAAATGTTATATGAAAAACGAAAACATTAACGCGTATAAATGCAATAGTATTAACACTTAATTTTTTGCGTTTTACTTGAAATAACCCCATCTAATTTATTGAAAAACCAACGCCCTATAAAGTAACAACTAGCTCAAATAACTAATTTCAATCAATTTGCTTTTGTGTGTGAATGTTATAATACAAACATTTCATTGCTAACAAAGTGTTACACGCCAAAATAAACAATTGTTTAAATATAATTAGAGAAATGGACAAGAAAATAAACAAACATTTAATGTTTAGCTGATGTATACTTTTCATATTATTATAAGAAATTATAAAGGCTGCAATTAAAGGAAAGAAATTAATACAAAAAAATATATGTTCAAACTTCAAAAAAAAAAAATCATTATGTAGAATTTTTATAATATAAATAATCATGAAAACGCGCAAAACCTTCGCAAATTGTGCAATGTGTGCAAATTTGAACACTCGCAAATAAACTGTCCAAATTGTATAAAAATCATTTGCACAAGACTGGTACGTTTACAAGACTAAATGGTCGCGCAAACTTACAGTGTTTAATTGTGCACTTATAAATAAATCAGTTGTTTTTTGTATATATTTAAACTAACAACTGCGATGTAGAAAATTATAATTACTTTAATTATAATAAAATCATTGCATCATATCTTTGACGCATACTTCTTTAAAACTCTCAATCGTCAGAACTGATTTTCTTAAAATTTTCAGAACATCGTCCTTTAAAACTTTCAAACGTCTGAACTGATTTTCTTTAAATTTTCAGAATATCGTCCTAATGTGGAATCCCCCACATTATGGTATATCTTGGGACAGATTATAGAGAGAGCCCTCAAACTTCGTGGAAACCACTATCTTATCATATCGCATTGATGAAATAAAAACAGAATTGGGGAGAGGAAACCTCTAAACAAAGCAAATATTAATTTTTGCATATTGTTGTAGAAATAATTTCCATATAAAGTTTCGAATAGGACGGAGTAGGAGCCCCTACATAAAGTAAATATTAGTTATCACATCGAAAGGGGAAGTAAAGCGCACCAAGAATAGCTAGTTGATCTAATAATTGTTTCTGTTTGCATGAACAAAACTAGAGTTTGTAGAGTGTAATTGGAAAATGGAATGTGTATTTTCTGAGATCCAATTTATTACTGGCAAATATATACGAGATTTCCAGAGTAATTTAAAAAGTATCTTAAAACTAGTTTATAAAAAAGAAATATTGGTTTAGGAAAAAGAATACTCGTATAACAAAAATGGAAAAAAATATCACCATTTTCACATTGAAAAATAAAATAACCAATTTTGCTAGTATCTTATTAAGAAAAATCTAAACTCATATAACCGTTCCCTAAAACCCCTCTCATTTTACCATTCAAATCGTAACCATGTACTCTTAAATTAAAATTCTTGTTTTATTATCAATATAATAAATCAAATATGCACAGTTCCAGCCAAAAAAATATAACCACAAGACCTACCTTCACTTACTGCAAGTTATATTTTTATTTGTAGATATTATCTTCCCAAATATTTTATAAAATTGTTATTTGAAGCACTGCTTCTCTATATAAAAACCATTTTCTGCGAAATATTCACATTTCGTGAAATACTAACTGTTTTTTTAAGCTCAATGCAGTCAAAATAATAGCACCGTCATTAGAAATTATTAAACAAAATTTAATATTTGAGTTTCTTATCCTGTAAAATAATTTAGATCAACTTATGGAATATTTACTACAAGAAAGAATAATTTTCATATTTATAGGTTCAATTATGCCATGTAATACGTAAGACTTCATTGTTATATAAAAATATTTCTGAATAAATTGTTTGTTCTGTTGTGAGTTAAAAAAAAGTCTCGTTTGCGCTGACAAATCATTTCAACATTTATGGTTACAGGCTTAGCGTGTGTGTTGTGTCACTTAAGGATCACAAACAACACGTAAAGGTGACAACCGGTGTTGTATTTATTTTTTACAATTCCTAGAATTATTATATGTTAGAAGTCCAAAAAAGCCAACACCTTTAACATACGACATGCTTCAACAAAGGTAAAATTTATAAAGTTCCTCTTACATTTGCTAATAGTTAGGTGGTGATAAATTTCTTGGTAAAATAAGTTATAAATTGCTTTATTTGAAGAGATCACACCGATTTGTAAGAAGGACAACGTAATCAAATATGTACAAAAATATTTAAAAAACGAATCGAGGACGTTAATATAGGTCCCAATAACTCGAAACGCAGAAGTTGATTGATATAAATGTGGTTGTGAAACAACAATGATCTTATAATGAGATGGGCACCATAGACCTCAAGTGACAATATAGTTAAAATCGTAAGATCAGAATTAAAGAAAAATCTCATCGAAATACAAAGTACGATCAGAAAAGTATATTGGCTAATATGTGATAGTATTCTGCATACAATTTTGAGCTAAGAATTCTAAAAATTGGAAATTCTGAGATATAGCATAATCCAGCATTAATACGAATAAGAAAGTAGACCGACATAATTTTTTGTAATACTAAAAAAGTCATCAAATCTAATAACATTAATCAATTTCATTATTTTTCTTGGTAATTTAAGATTTATTCCAACTAATTCAAGATTAGTGCTATTTTTTTGACTACCCATTTTCATAGCATTCCAAATATTTCTTAAGTTTTTAACAAAAGTTATGTAAAATTTTCATTTATTATTTTACTTAATATTAATTTGGTACATAAGTTATATTTTCATAAAAAAGATCGGAAATAAATCTAACTGTTTTTGTATAATACTTGTTTAAAAAAATATACTATGTGATGCTATTTGATTAATTGAAAAGAAGGATATAAACGAAGGTATTAGGTTTTTGTATTTTTATATGAACGTGGGTGAGGAAGGCAAATTCCTTTATTGCAAATAGTATAAGCTGGCGCACAAAGGGGTGAAATTGAGAAAAATGGCGTTTAATTGAAAATTAATATTTTGAAAAAATAGTTAATTCTAAGTAAAAATACATAAAATGAAGGATCATTAGCTGTTAAAAAAAATCTTTATATTTTTCACTCTCCTTGTAATGCATCGCCAAAGTCACAGATTTTTGCAGTTCTTTTTCACAGTGGTAAAAACTTAAAATCTAATTTCCCAAGTTTATATTTTTGTATTATAAAAAGTAATTATTTTACAACGGGGTTGTTAAGTATAGGTGTTTAGAGACATATTTAGGATTTTTTTTTTTTGTTAAAGTTAATGTTGTAGAAATATTTTTTACATTCATACAGAAATTCAAAAAGTTTTTAGACGAACTAGTGTGAAAATAATTTTTACTTAAAAAAAACAGATTGACATAAATTATGGTTTTTGATGCACTGACAGCCGGACGGACAGAAGTTTACGCTAAGAAAAATTTATAGATTCAAAAAGAACTTTTTCGATACACTAATGAAAGAATTATTGCAACAAAATTTAAAAAAAAGCGCTATGCACCTTCACTGAATTAAAAACCATTTTTGGCGATTCTACACCATTCTGTGCCGTTTCAAAAAACATGTTAGTTTTTTTGTTCCCTTTACTGTGTTTTTATATATCAATTTAATAACTATTAACGTCATCACTGTCAATAATGGTGAACCACTCATGTCTTGGATTTCAATCTCTCTTTCTCCCTCTTGTGGTCGCTATGAAAAAATAAAGTGAATAGATACAAGATTACAAAATGGCAAAATAGTATTTGACATAAAAATGTCAATCAATTTTCTTTCTGACAACTTGGATATTAAACAAGACCTTATTTCTATTTTTTTATTATTTTTTATTTTTATTTGAAGTTAAGATGATAATAAATGAGTGAGGTTTTTGATTTACATGAATAAAAGTAATAAGAGGGCCCAATGTACGCTTTTAAATGATTTTCCATTTTTTATTTAGAAAAAAAAAAAGTAAAATAAAATTGTGTCAGAAGTCGATTCTGAGAGTGGGTGGGTAAAGTATGATTTAAGATCAATTTCATTATATAACTACTGGATTCGCATAGTGTCACAAAAATCATATATCCTATAATAACATAAAAATACGACTGTTGTGAACAACCACTCACAATTTAGTATGCTATTTTGAATTTAAATCATCCAAGAGTAAGTGAAAAACCGCGAAAAGTAAATTTTAGATGTTGTGATGGCAGACTCAAGTAAATAAACAACATTTTTCTTATTTGCTTTTGTATAAAAACATCTCTGCTTATTAAATATGACAACACAATAAACAGCATACAAGACACTTTTTGTTTGAAAAGTAACACAAAAAAAGATACTTTTTGTTCAAACCGTTGTAGAATTTTATTACATTATGACTATGACTATGTTTAAAACGAAGTGCTGTATAATTTTTTATTCCTGGCTAAGTTATGTTAGACTGAGTGTGTTCTATAAACATCAACATTCTAAATCTATAAGAAACGCTAACTATGTAAAAGACATACTACATTTTTATCCTTCTAAATTCTTCCCTGAACAAATCAAGTTATTTTTTTCTTTTCTTTTAACCATATGTTGAATTTAATAAAATGTCTAAACCCAAATATTGATTTTTGATATTAATATTTTTGTATACTATTGTATATAAGGGTGTATGTACATGATTTTCATTTTCCTTTGTCATTTATTTTCATTGCAGGTATCATGGTTTAGGGAAGAAATGAAATTTTTCGAATTTGTTAAGGGACGAAAACCACCATTTAAAAATTTTACCATGGAAGGAGCAATCATCGATGTAAGTACACAAACGCACATACATGAATTCATTTATAAATTACACTCCATTGCTTTTATTAGCCAGAGGCAATAAAAACACAAACAAACTAAAATAGAGTGAAGAAAAAAAAGAGGAAACTGAAACTGGGTTAAACGATTATTAACTTTTTTTCTTTATTTATTTTTTTTTTCATGCATTCAGTGGGAAAATTCAAATGAATCTCAAGTGACTTTGGCTAATGTTGATTTTAAATTATCCGGACAATTTACCTGTGAGGTATCAATGACCTCACCATTGTATACAAAAGCATCTGTGGAACAATTTATGAACGTTTTTTGTAAGTTTTATTATATCACTAGCAAGTGCAATAACTTGTAGTCTCGTACAATGAATAATATATGAAACATTTTTTATTTTTAAATTAAACGTATTTCTATTTCGCAATTCTTCAAATACATAGTACCACAAACTGGCCCACCGGTGATCAGATTTCGTAAACGCAGTCCTGTGGCTATTGGCGAGCGTCTGATGGCTTTATGTAATACAACACGTGCCCGACCAGCACCACATATTACTTGGCTTATTAATGGCAAAAAGGTTAGTATATTTTGAATATAAATTGCTCATATTAAATTTTCACTTTCTGCGATTTTGTTTAACAATACTGCGGAAATAAAAATTTTCATAAGTACCTACCAGTGTTGCCAGGTGAGAATAAAAGAGGCTAAATTGAACTTTAAAAAAGGCTTAAAGGAGCTAAATGTCTTAAAAAATAAAGCAAGAAAAAAGCCAACATTTTTCAGTTTCAAAACTTATTTTTTTAACGTTGTCATTATTTTGTGACATTGTTTTTAAGATATAGTAATAAATTTATAAATAAAACATAGAATGCCTGTCAAATGAAAATGAAAAATCGTTCAAATCAACATGATTTTTTAAATTTTGATAAGAATCGTGCCATGTGCCATGATTAGCTATTCTTTCGTATATACTAAAATATATATTATCTATAAATATATTAGCAAATTTTTACTATTTTTCTTAAATACTGTGGAAATTTTTTCATAGAGATTATTATTTTTGGAATTATTATTTATTTTTTATTAGCTTGAAATCTTACAAAAATTGTCTATGAAAATAAATATTCATTATAGTTTTGCTTAATTTGATAATTCATAATTGTATAAGAGCTTTGATACGAAATAACGCGACCAGTTTCGATCGTTATTTTGATGGAATCAACAGCTAAATATAATTCTTTTCACAATAATACGATATTGTTTAACGCCCAATAACGCAATGATTTTCAAATATCCCTTGATTTTGGTTTTGGAGCAAATTCTAACATAGGGAAAGACAATTAAGAATTATACCTATTATGACACTCTTCCTATGTTAAATAATTAAAATTTCATCATTCGTGCTTATTGGAATGTTGCACTTTTCTACTATTGGAAATTAATATTTAAGGAAATGTCAAATTAATTCAAGTTCTCATAATAGGTTCTCATTCCCGTTAAGCAGTATTCGTTACAATAATAAATGAATTGCATCAAAAAATAAAGGTGCTAGTTTGATTTTAGCAAATAATATAGGGTATGTTAGAAGGGTTTCCCGTTACCATATTAATAACATTAAGTGAACGATTGGTGGCCATATCAGCTTTAAAAGGCCACATGTGTTCATTCGAGTAATATCAAATTTCTACTATTCTATGACTTTTATCAATTTTTTCATGCCTGGTCGTTTCAATATTGTGTATTTAATATAATTTATAAGAATTCTCACATTAGAACTACACATCAATATTATTTCAATACCATCATCATAATGTTATTCTAAATCATCATAATGTTATTACAAAATTCTTAAAAAGAATGGAGAACGAGTGTTTGTTTTAATATCATGAATAACCTCTGTACTTAAAATGACCTAACATTTATATGTATATATTGGTAGTAATTGATGATAGTGCAATCAGGTTATAGTTTTCAGCAATTTTTTATTGTTATTTTCATCAAAATTCTGTTAATTTTTGGACTTTATTTATTTTTTTTTTTTGGTCCTTTAGCAATATTTATAATAACTATTCCTATGTATAACAATTTGGAACAAAATAACATACAATTGTTGGTTAAGACCACAAGGAATAAAATCACAATAAAATTGGCTAATTTAATAACGTTATAGCGCTAATCAATGCGAGCAAAAATGTTTATGCTCTGCTGACTCAAAACACGCGTTTATGTGGTTTCATTATTTTTATTATTTTAAATAAATATTTTGCGTTTTCTCTACAATAATCGATAATTTTTTTTATTGAAGTTGTAGTCAATAAGAATATTAGGTAAGTATTTTTAATAATATTTTTTAATTTTTAAACATATTTGCAATGTTTTTTGACATTTGTAGATAATAATGTCAAAAAAATAAAGTGAAGAGTAAAAATTGGGATTATTTTAACAAAACTGGTGATAAAGAAGCTGCCTGCAAGATATGCAACAAAATCCTTAAAACTTCAGGAAATACGAGTAATCTTCGTGGCCATTTTGAAAATTTGCATTCGCAGCAATTGGGAGAAATAGACGTGCAAAGGAAGAGCGCTAAAACTATTAGCACCATTCCTGATTATATGGAACTAGAAACAATTGATTTCAGTGCTTCGGCCAGTTCAGATTTCAGCTGTTGTCACGGATAGCACGTAATGATAGTTAATAGTGAACTTTTTGGGGAAAAGAAGATTATTCCTTGCTTCGCTCAAACGGTCAACTTAGTTGTAACTAAATTCATTGATAACACAAAAGACTGCACTGAAGTAGTAAGCAAAGTCCGATATAATTTTTTTTAAATTGATTAAAAGAAGCGTCAATGCAAGTGATGAGATAAGGAAAAGACAAATTGAGATGGGCTTGCAAGAATGCCAAATAAAAAAGATGGTTCTTGATATTCGTACAAAGTGGAACTCATGCTTTTACATGTTAAAACGATTTATAGAATTCTTGTTCATTATAGGAGTGATGCTGTTGCCTCGACCGGAAGCTCCCTCAATGATTTTCAGTAGTGAAATAGACTGTATAAAAGAAATGGTAGAATTACTGTGGCCGTTTGAGAAATTAACAAAAGATATTCTTGGTGATTCTTACGTAAAGTAACTAGTTAGCTGTGTTCGGGATATAATAGAAAATACGAAACCTAAAAATAAAATTGTTTTACAATTAAAAGATGAAATAAAAAACAACTAGGAAAACATTCGGCAATTCTTTCTATCTCAGTTACTCTTTACCCCAGATTTAAGTTCATGAATTTCAAAAATTCCATTGCCAAAGGAAAAGTAATCAATTATTTAAACAAATATGTGCGGAAGTATAAGACTTTCATCAACAACAACCAATAACGACTCATTCGATACTGATGAAGATAATTCAGAATTTGATATCTGGAAATACCACAAACACTTGACACAAACAAATATGAAAAATTAATCGTCTAAATCTGTTATCTCCTCTTACGTCAGTAAAAAGTGACACTATTGAGATTTTTGAGTATATGAACTCTCTGTTTCCCAAACTCTCAAAGAGCGTTTGTTTTCGGAAGCTGGAGCAACCTTACTCAGGAGAGAAATAGGCTTCTGGGGACTAGATTATCAAAACTTCTTTTCCTTAATTCTATATAAAAGAAAATTTTTAAGAATTAATCTTGTATTTTATTTAAAATATGGTCAATTTATGTGTAAAAATATTTGCGACTTCGCATTTATATGAGAAAATTAATACATTCGAAAAACGTCGATGTATGGTTTTTAACATCAATATTTTTCATGGAAACATCGATGTTTTAAAACATCGGTGTTTTTTAGAATGACGTTACATTCCTTCTTCTTGAGGTTGAATCGAATTCATTTTATCTGAAATGAACAATAATATTTACTAAAATCGAGTTTAAGTATTTGTGCTTAAACCTCTACAATACACAATTTTGCTATAGTATATATACTTTTTAAATATGATATTTTTTACTAGCTTTCCCTTGGTTTTATTTTAATTATTTTGAAAGCTTTTAAATTTTTATTGATTAGTGAATCTATCCAATAGTTTAGAACATAATATTTTCCCCAACTATAATCACATATATAAATACATAAAGTGGACACTTTGGCGAACACTTTTACATTTTTACATTTGTGCAAGTTCATGCCCAAGTTAAAGTTATTTATTACCTTGATTAACAATGCATATTACCACAAAACTCAAAAATAACGAGAAATACACGACATATAAAATTTAATATAAAGATCTTAAAATACATTTCCTGGGCTGCAATTTACATTATATAACCAACGTTACCATCGAGAATTTTTTTCAAAGTGTCAAAAAAAGGGGATTTTAAAAAATAAAGTCGCCCAAAAGGGAATTTTTTGAAAAAAGGGGACAACTGCTTCAATTCCTAAAAAACTCCTCAAAATTTTTATTTGATAAAAACGAATATAAGAAATATTGTATTTTAAGAAAAACTACTAAATTCAATTTTATTAATAACAAAATAATTTAATTATAATAATTTTTATTATTGCAAAAATTAAGATTTATTCATAAAAATAATTAATATAAAATGCTCTTTTTATTAATTAAACTTTTATACAAGGACTTTACTCGGACTCCAATCTTACAAACCCAGTCTAACAAATTTAGGACTGAAAGCACAAATTGGCAAGTGTTGATCTTAAGTCTGTTGGACAATTTATTTTTCATTAGTAATAATTTTGAAAAAAGACGTTCCGCAGAGGCAGGTAAAGTAAAAATATAAATTAGGATATAACTGTTCATTAAACTCATTGTTTAATTTTCCTAATCCGGTTCAAAACGATTCGGAATTTGATGTTTTAAATAGTTATTCATGAACTTTATCATTAGCTTTAGTTTTTAACAGTCACAGTTCATTTATGAATTCTTCGGGGTTGTTTTTTACATCAATATACTCTGAAACACTCTCAAAATAAAAATTTTTTTTCGCTGCAATTAATATATAATGGACCGAGATATTTTAAACAACTAAGTTTAATTTATCACACAGTATCAAAAAAAAACGCAATTTTTTTAAAAAGGGGCCAAAAAAGTGGCCATAAGGTTGAAAAAGGGGAAATTGACAACTAAAGTCGCCAAACGGTAACGCTGTATATAACATTGTTATATATATTTCTGGCACTGTGATAAAGCTTTTATAATCCTACCTCCATTTTAATAAAATTTTTAAAATAATATTAAACTACCAAACATAGAATACAACTAGAAGTTTATGTGAGAGGCACTTCGAACTAAATTTTCAAAAAATTACTCATTTTTTTCAAAACACAAAAACAAAATATATATGACTACATGTACTTTGTTGTTACATGAATTATTTTTCTGACAATTGAATCAGGGCTTTTTTCTCTCACATAAATATCTAGTTATTAATCTACGCTACCAAATTGAATGCCTTGTCAAACTGTCAACGTTTTTAATACATGTTCTTGATTACTTGGTATGTTACCATTTATAAACAAGTAAGAAAGATATAGTCGGTCAAGCCCGAACATATGATACCCTACACCATTGTGTATGTCCATCAAAATTTGTGGAGGGGTCTTATTTTAATATACTGTTGACATGTTACTCATGTGTCCAATTTTAGACCGATACTTTTACTAAGTGTAAAATAAAATATACGAATGCAGAATATTACGTTAATACTAACATTTATATAAATTTATGCACTGTAGGGTGATTCCCTGAAGTCGGCTTATATAGGAGTTATGGTAATCCTGATAAAATTTGTAACTGCGATTTCTACTTATATAAGACCTCCAAACAAATTATTCGTATCAAATTGTTCGATTAATCGAAGGAACATTATTCGAATAGATACCTTGTCTTGTCCTGATTTTATAAGCAATTAAAGTAAAAATTTATAAATGGACTTATTTTAAAAAGGCTCTCGTTTTAATACGGACCTAGTCTGTTAACAAAGGTTTTTATTATTTTGTAGAAAGAGATTTTTAGTTTTTATAAATCAATACATTTTATCACATATGAAAACTGTTCCAGTGCAGATGGAAAAATAATCCGACTTTGAAGTATCAATTTTGTACTTGTTGCACAAATATTGTCATAAATATTGGCGAAAAATGCAGGGTATAACATGAATTTTTAGATCATTATAGCGAATACTTTGGATCAAACATTCGCTCGAAATTTAAGTTCTGCCGATTAATCAAAAATTATAAAATTTGACATGTTAATATTGTTACAATAAAAAGCTTTTTTGCCTTAAAAATTGGTGATATATATATGGAAAACAGACAACTTTATTTATAATAGCTCGCAAATAAATAAATATGTGTAAAACAGATAACTTTCGATTTACGCGGTACTTCATTTACATGATTTTTTTATTACACGATTCAATACTAGTTACCGTTTTTTACAATACGCGTTTTTATTTAAAGCGAATTTGATAGAAAGCGTTTAGAAGATAATGACAAACCTTGAATTGCGCGAAATAAAATATGTGGGAATCCATAGAAAATCTGCAAAACATGTGTCTTGAATCCGAGACTTATATTATCAAAAATATATAAGCAAAATAAAAATAATATTATTAAACAAAAAGTTTTACAAAATTTTGATTGCAACCTGAAGACGAATTCTGCAAAGGAAAATTTTTAACTTGCAATGGCATTTTTTCGATATTTAATATTTCAAGGAAAATCTTCATCAGGTGATTTGAATACTACTAAATAATTTTCTCCGTTATTTTAATTTAAATTATTTAATAATAGTATCATCCTCATCAGTATTTAACGCACCATATGATTAATTTTTAAATCGGTAAAAAATTAAAAAAAAAAAAAAAAATTAAATAATTTTATGTGTTTTAATTTAATGCGATTTTAAGGTGCCAAAACAACATTTTTCATTTAATTAGCATTTCAACGATAGTCCAATAGTATAATTTATATACAAAGTATATAAAATGAGTCGCGTAAATCGAGGGTTACCTGTATTAATAACTTTTACCTCTAATATTCGTAAAAAAATGAAAACTAAACAGCATCTGCAATTTAAGATGAAAACTAGATATGGAACATAAGTAACAGAAGTTTGAGAATTCTGGTATTTGAATTAATAAATAAATTAATAAATAAATACAATAGTTTTCTTGACAAAAATGCTGAATTTTGGATGAAAAAATTACATCTTAAGTGTTCAAAGCAAGCATAAAAGTTAATTTTAATTAACCTTTATAGTGTCATAAGCTGGTCTTACAGGTAAATTATTGAATAAATTGCAAACATGTTCCTTTTTGAAAGAATACTAAAGCAAAAAAAAAAAAAAAAAATTGTGGCTAAATCGAAACAAAACAAATATTAGTTATAGTTACGTATGGTAACCAACCTTAAGTTGTGTTGCCAGTTGATTGAGATGACACACAGGCAACTGTTCTGGTCTGTTTTTTAAAACAAAAAAATTAAAAACTTAATACATATTTTTTTTTTTTTTGTAAAATAATAATAATTTGAGCAATTAGTAGATCAAGTACCAATTCTGAATATTCAAAAGCAAATAGATTCAAAGGAAAGGAAATTGGTAGTAATGTAGTTTCTGTGAAAGTATTCATTATGATAACCTCAAATAAAGTCAAATATGAAGCCCTCCAATTAGGAAAATCCACACCAAAGCAGAATATCCATGGCACCAAGGTAATTTTCTATATTGAGTGACTTCAGTCTGTTAAAGCCTGGAAAAATTATTATGGAAGATCTGTAACAAACATAATTGATCCGTTGAAAGAGAGCATTGAACGAAAAACAGAAAAATTCACTTTTATTTTTGTTATTCTTTATATTATTGTTTATTTACTTTTATTTCAGTTGCTGAAATATTATTTTCGATCATTTTTTGGCAACTGAAAAAAGTTGTTATTCACAATATAAATTTATTTATAGGTTGCGTTGTCAGTAGGTAATGTAATTAAAGTTCGGTTGCCATATATAATCGACCTATTATTCTATGAATTTTACTCATAGAAATGAATTTACTAGTCATTTTGAAAATTTATTTTTATTTAAATATATGTACGCTATTGTGAAATATATTGTCTGTTCTAAATATTAACGTCGATTTTTAAAAGAAATGAAAAGGTAAAAATATTAACTTGTCAACTTTTATTACCTTCAGTTAATCGGCAATATTCAAATTTTAAGCAACTGTTTGATCCACTAATAATTTAAAAATACTCGCTATAATGATCCAAAAAAGCCAAAGGCAGTATAAAATCTATACCTAAAATTATGATTATGGTCCATCTTCGCTGGAATAGTTTACATATGTAAAACTTTTTTTGATTTATAAAAACTAAAAACCTTTCTCTACAAAATAATAAAATCCGTTACTAACCGGTTAGGTCTATATTAAAATGAGGCCTTTTTAAATAAAGTTCATGCATAAATGTTTACTTTGTTGTGATGTTATATGCAACATCATAACAAATTATAGTAGGCTAAAAAATAATATGTCAAAAATTTTTTTTCGCAAAATGTTAAATTAAAGAATTATAGCGTAATAAAAACCTTAGTTAATTTTAAGAAATTTTTTTTGAAAAAAGTCAAAGTCGACTTGCCGTTTTATGACCGATTGACCCAATTTTTGTACGTATAATTTTTTTAAGCCCCATCTAGCAAAAACTGTCGGTGGAGTAAGCAAAGTCAAAAATGTTGTATTCATGGGTAGCCTAATTCAATAATGCACTATTATTTTTTACAAAAATTTTCATTCATTTTTTATTTTTTTAATTAATCCAAAACTTGTATTTAAATTTATTTGAAGTATAATACAATTAAATGCAACAGTGTCAAAATGTATAAAAAATTTTAAAAATTAAAAAAAATTATCATTTAGTGCAAAAAGCAACACAATAGCGTAGAAGTAAAAAATATTCAAATTTGTATCTTAAAAAGAGTTCATTTAAATTTAATTATTTTATTTATATTTTTCAATAATCTTATTCCGAACTAATGGTGGATATACCTATATACATATATATCAGAAATGATAACAGTCCCAAATCCTTAAAAATAACATTATTGTAACATCTGCCAAACTAATTTATTTCATCACATCGAATTTAATTTAAAATAAAATTTAAAATTCCGTTAAATCATTTTTTATCTGCAAAATATAATTTTACGCCATTTTTCCTTTGAAAAAGTGCTTTAGAAAATTTTATTGAAATTTAATAATAAATAGTGCATACTGGGATAACCCTGAACAAAACATGTCATTTAGTAGACTAGAAAATTTTAGCATAAGTGTTTGGAAACATTGAAAAGAGATAGCTTTTTAGATATCGAATAAGTTTACGGTTAAAGCTATTTTTTTTTTTTTACAAATTCGAAAAACGAAATGTTTTATATCTTATGAATTTAAATTTATATAACTTAATAAAGCATAAGTGGTTGGGGTAATATGCGTTTATTCTGATGTTTGTTATGCATAAATAAAATGGTCTGACACTCATGTACATTCTTCCGTCTGGTTGGCTATTTGTCCATCTACTACAGGTCGACATTTTTAAGATAAGGATGAAGTCGATTGAAATTTTTTAGGACCGGTTTATTATTTCTTCTATCAAGCGTCCTTCTGATATGTGGTTTTAAGCTCATAAATGTTTAAATTAATCGTGATTTAAATAAAATTTAACAAAACTAGGTTTTTTTTTAAGGATATCTAAGTGTTTCAAATTTCACGAAGTTTTATTCATAATTGATCACTTCTAAAAATCACTTTAAATTTAATGAAAGTCGAAAGCCCATTGACAAATTTAATGATGATCGGTCTTTAATTAACCATCGCTTCCATCCGAGAGTCACAATAGCATGCACAAAAGTCTTATAAGTACTATTATCGTGATAATACTCTAGCAAAAACTTGGAAATAACATATTATTACCGATCGAAATGCTTATCAACACTACACCAACATCGACATACCGTCTGCATTACCTAGAAGTTGTTTAATGTTAACTATTAACTTTTCTCTGCATTACATATAACTAGTTGTGTAACTATTGAGCAATTTAATATGCATTTGTGTTGGGGTAATTAGTTATTTATGACCTTATTTCGAAGCGTGTATGGTAATTGGTTGCCTCTAAAGACATCATCGTGTTAAGTGCTATAGTGTAAGTAATATAGTGTTATTATATTAACATTTTAACTCATTATTTTGTAGTGGAAGTTTTTGCTGAGATCATGCATACAAATTTGAAAAATTCATAAAAAAGTAAAGAAATTTCATATTGATAAATAGGGTGTTAGAAAAATAATAGACAATTCCGTGGGGCAAAAAATGCATTTAAAGTGACCGGCACCCGTAGCATTCCGGAGCCGAGTGCTTTTCGGCATTTTCATATACACAACATAAAGATTAACGAAGATACATAATCGAGAGCGAATAAAAAACAAAACAACATTTAGTTTTTGGTTAAGCAAAAACAAAAACAAAACATATAGAAAAGAGCGTAAGAAAATATTATTATTTTTTTGTACGCTTGTATTACAAAGTGTGTAAAAAAACTAAATACACTAACACATTAAGACTTAGAAAATGTCAGCGCATCAAATGCATATAATCGTTAAGAATCCAAGAGAAGCCGAAATAAACTTTTTCTCTTTCAATAAAAAAAACCCTATGATAAAATTTGGCCAATTATGATAATCGCGGTCTAAAACAATACCTGAAATTTTTCAGAAAAATTACAAGTTATGATATTTTTTAACTATAAAAATAAATAAATTAATAAAAAAAAAATACAAAGAAAATGTTAAAACAAAATCTTAGCTTTGATACCTCTTAAACGAGCCAATAAAACATAAATTAAAAAACTGATTACGGAGTTATATGAAGAAAAATCTTCGCTTTTGTATCCGTGTTAATTTTTTCCAAAAAACTAATTTTTCGGTATTGACTTTTTGCCAAGTTTTATTAAAGATTGAATTTTAACTATTGATGATAGATCGAAAAATATTAGTTCTGATTGTATATTAAATAATTACCAGGGCAAACAAAAATATGCAAAATTATATTTTTTCCTAGGCTTCAACCATTCTAAGAAATTATTTATTTAGAATATAAAAAATCTACCGGTTTCGAATAATCTTTATTTTCGAATAATTTGAAAGATAGGTTTTTTTGTGGATTAACTGGTTTTATGAAATATTCTTTTTTTCATTTTTTTAATAAATCAGCCCATATATTTCTCATTTTTTATATTTGCTCATTGAACCATATTTAAGGCTTGATGCATTGAAACATTCAAATTTTTTGAAAATAAAATTTGTATGAAAATTACATATTTTTTGAGTAGTAATCATAAAAATTTTATTTTTAAACAATTCACTTGTACTGAATCAGGCCCTTAATTAAATATGATCTAATAAAGCTTTAAATTTATTAGATCATATTTACAGAGAACTGAGGTCTATATATCTTTTAAATGATTTAAACAAATTTTTCAGTAAATAAGTAGATTCTTCAATACATAAGTAGATTTGGATCAGAGGAAGCATTATTAGAATTCAATTAATACAATAAAAAATTTAAGCATGATCCTCTAGCTGAAGAAAAAGGCTATGACTTTTTATTATACCCTCCACCACTGGTGTAAAGGGTGTATATAAGTTTGTCATTCCATTGGCAAATTCTACAATATTCATTTAAAACCCCAAAAGGTATATATTATCCGGATCCTTATTGATATGGAAGTCGATATAATGATATCCGCCTGTCCGCCTGCCTGTTGAAATCAGTTTTTAGAGAGCCCCAATGGTATTCTAATATTCCATTAATAGCCGAGATATCGACAAAAACCTAAAAAGGCCTATAAAAACGTATTTGTTTTCGTTTTCTCTAAGCTTCTTTATAAGCTAACGACTTCGTTTTAACACAGAAAATTCGTAATGTTTTTTTGGAACATTTCAGCGAAAGAACTTAACAAAATCGCTTCATTAGTACCTGAGATATCGGTCAAAACGCATTGTAATGACTTTCAGTGTGATGTTTTTTGCTAAGGAAGCAGTAGTTATTGATTGTATATACCCATCTAACCAAAGGTTTGATTTAAAATTTAATTTTTCAAATATTTTTTTTTTTTTTTTGTCAAATAAATAAATAATATAAAAGAAAAGAGACATAATTTTTCAAACTTTTGAGGTATGATAACTTTGGATTTGTTGGGTATATTCACAATCACTTTTTATGTATGTTCAGACCATAGATTAATAAATAGATATTTATGTGAGAGAAAAAAATCTTATTAAATTTTCAAAAACCTAATTCATGCAACGACAAAAAATACATGTGGTCATATATATTTTGTTTTTGCTTTTGAAGGAAATGAGTAATTTTTTGAAAATTTAGTTCGAAGTGCGTCTCACATAAATTTCCAGTTATATTCTAAGGTTTAGACATTTTTTTAGTTAGAAATGCAATGACTCAGTGCTGTTGTTTTTGTATAAGCATGTATCTACATAAAAACATATGAATATAAATGTAATAATTATCAGAAGAAGAAATACTACTTTTAATTAAATTTGAAGATAATTCAAATCCCTTTTCTGAACTTGGTTAAAAAATTTTGATTTTTTAAGACTGTTTCAAAACTCCAATTTCAAACTTTTAAAATTTTTGTTAAACAAATTAAAAAAAAGTTCGAATAAAGAAATAAAACTAGAAAAGAATTATGTGTCTAAGACGTACCTGCGATTTAAATTTTGTGGATTTATGCAAAAAGGCATTTTTGTAGTTTTTTTGTATATTTTTGTTTTTAACTAATATTCAGGCTATACAAACATATTGCACAGTAAGGTAAGCCATATTACAGGAAAATACATTCCGAAAATTTTAAGAAAATTGGACAAGGATTACCTTTGAAATAAGAAGGTCAAGGGCCAAAATTTAATTATATACTATATATTTTTAACCAAAACATCACAAAAGATTATTTCTTTATTTGCATTTGAATGCAATGATTTCTGTAAGGAATTTTGATGGCTTAACATGACTTTACTTGTTAAAATGATGTAATTATCATTTTACTTTTCCATTATATTATTTAATAAAATTTACTTTACAAATATTTAAGAATATATGCGTTTTAAAAAATGCTGACCCCAAGTTCAGCTGAGGGTAAAATTTGCCGTTTTTTGCTGGTATCAACACAAGTTTTTTAGTTATATTTCCATAAAATTTTATCGAAATCTAGCTAACAATAAATAAGTTTTCACTTGAAACTTTTCAATATTCCAAATTTTAACATTTGACCTTCATCTTATAAAGATTATCCCTGTCCAATTTTCCAAAAAATTTCACATTGTATTTTTTTAGACATGTTTTATCTATTCTGTAATAACTCTCTTTAGTTCTAAAAAAATTGACTTTATAAGTAAAAAGCAGCAAAAATGGCTTTTTACCGAAATCCGCAAAATTCAAGTCGCATCTACAGCTTAGTCATATAAGTTATTGACCAAATTATTTTTTAATATTATTTCTTGTAGTGTTGTGCAGAAACCTGCATAGTCTTATTTGAACTTATTTTA
The DNA here is from genome assembly GCA_932274085.1 of Protocalliphora azurea. NCBI lineage: Eukaryota > Metazoa > Arthropoda > Insecta > Diptera > Calliphoridae > Protocalliphora > Protocalliphora azurea. Next base: position 108,158,200 of record OW026519.1, on the reverse strand, counting down.
AATGAGTTTAACAACAATTTTAAAAGTTTGAAATTGTAGTTTTGAAACAGTCTTAAAAAAATCAATATTTTTATCCAAGTGTAGGAAGGGGTTTGAATTATCCTGAAGAAACGAAAGCATACTTTTCAGTAACTATGGCTCTAATTTAATTTAAAACATCATTGCGTTCAAACATTCCTCAAAAGTTAAAAATTTGTTTGTCACTGCTCACACAAGTGATCTAAAGTACATTAACGGTCTGGGGAATTTGTAACAGCTTTAAAATATCTTTAATATATGCCCTCAATGTTGTTTTTTTAAGGAAGCAACGCTTGCTATGTTAGTTTAATTTCGTGTTTAACTTTTTGTAGTTCGGAAAATAGTAGATTATTTTTTTAGTATAAATGTGAAGATATGAAAGCATACTTTAAAGCATAAATTTCATTATTTGTTGGTAAGGTGATGAAGGGTATAAAAGATTCGACACAGCCGAATATAGCGCTCTAACTTGTGTTATATTACATGATAAGTGCTTTTTATTTAGTAAAAATAATAAACATTTTTAAAATATTCGTATTTTTAATAAAAACCTGTTAATATTTTTTTAAGTAAAACCGTATTCGAAACCGGTTTTTTGGATGCACTATTTATAGGGATTGGATTTTTCCCTTTTTCATGTCATACATACATGGATACATACATACATACATACATACATACATATATACACATATATACATGCCTGCCACTTGAATAAGGAATCACATTTTTTTTAATTTAATTAAGTATATCTCCTAAACTAAAGTTCAGAAAAAAATAATTTTTTTGCGCAACCAAATTTCAAAGTTTTGTCTTTAGTTTCCGGAAGAAATAAAAATATACATATTTTGTTATACTAAAATTATGCATTTATTTAAGGACATTTCCTATTGCTGTGGTACTTTTTCGTGTGTCACAAAATGGGACGTGGTAAGGCTCTTAATAACTTTGAAAAAGAAAAATTCTGATTTTAAAATCTCAGGGTCAGAATCCGGTCCAAATAGCCAAAAACATTAATACAGGAAAGACAGTTCTAGTGACAGGTAGTGTATGTACAGTTTAACGTTTTCATTGTATAAATACTGAAATAACTTTACACAAAAGTGCGCAAAAAATTTCCTCATTTTTTATAATTTTGCCAAGTAAATGAAGCCGTTATTTCGCTTTGATAGTTTGTATTGAAAAAAATAAATAAATTTGAATCTATTTTTTGTTCTTCATATAAATTTTCAAAATGAATAGAAGACCATTTCGTCTTACAAATACACTCTATAAATTTTGTTTCATTTGTTTAATGAATTTATTATTGTATACTGAATTTAAATCAAAAACAATAAAAACATTGAGTTTATTTGTGAGCTGTTTTGGAATTCCCTGTGTTAAAAAAAAAAAAAAAATATATAAACTTTTAATCGATTTGACTAATCAATAGATCAAATTCATATCCTATATGCGTCTCAAATATTCAACTTAGATCGATTATTATTTTTAACCGGGAATCCCGGTAAGTAGAAAATTTTGTCGCACTTTCCCGGAAAATCGAAAAGTCCGGGAAATTTCATTACCTAACTATTTTGAACTCAATGGAATTTCTTACATAATTTGCCATTAGTGAAATTTTCCTTTACTGTCACATTAGTTTTTCGAACCCGATTCACTAATAATTTTCATCCCATAAATTTATAAAAATTTTGTACAAAAAGAAATTAACTTTCAGCAATTGCTAATATAAATCAAGTTATTTTATCATGAATAGTAAGTAGATAAGTTAAAATTTAGGGAGAAAAGAAAATATTTTAAGAGCATATTTTTTTAATTTTAAGGGCATATATTCGACTATTAAAAGCATTTTTATGCTCTTTTTTAGGAGAATAATTCTGGTTGCCCTGGACAATAAAAGAATTTGTTTAAAATATTTTCATTAAATTTTTTTTATATCCAGTGGATCATGTAATACTACAACACCTGCTTAACTGAACACACACATACAAATATATGTATGTATATTAGGGTAATAACTTTTTTTACCTCAAAATGCCTTAGCACCATCTTATAGCCAATATTGTCCTGATGAAAAAACCGAATCTTTAGTCGATCTAAAATGTTTCGAAAATATTTTTAATATTTTTATTTTAAAATTTTGTAAAAAATCCTAAATATAAATAAATAAAATAACTTTTGTTCTAAACCAAATATTGTAAAATATAAAATAATTCATAGGTTTACTCTAATTTTGTTGCTTTTGTTCTGCGCTTCAAAAATATCGAGAAATTTAACAATTTAAGAATAATTTACCAAATAGAAAAAAATATCTATATTAAATTCTTTTGTTTATTGTTGTATAAAAATTTGCAAAATTATTCTATATCAAAGAAGATGCTAAAAATGATGAAAACTTAAGTAGCTTGGCAAAAAAAAAAAATTATTACAAGACAATATTATCTGTAAAAAATTATAAAATATTATAACCCTAATGTATATACAGATACTATTTATGCTACTATTCTTGCAAACGTAATTGTACACAGTTAAATATGTATTTAGAAATGTATTTTTAATTAAGGTCAGCACGCGATTTAAATTTACCTTTAGTTACGTACATACATCTCCGTACGTATATTTGCAAGCTTATATGTATATATAACAATGTTTGAGTGTTTGTATATGTGTAGCTGAATATAATACAATTGAAGTATTTATGGCGATATTTGCTCACTTTATTTTAATTGCTTCAATTTATATTTTTTATACATACAGACATAAACACTACACATATGTGTATATAAGTGTATACATATTGTAAATATTGCATAAATGTAAGTAGTTAATACATACATATATACAGAAGTAAATATGTATGTGAGTAACTAGCATTGAAACTATTTAAATCCCTTATCAAACATAAAAATAGGGATAAAATGCATATGTGCATGTTCATATCCATACATACATGCATACTACGTAGAAAATAATAACAAACAAAACAAGTAAGAAAGTTATAGTCGGTCAAGCCGGACAATATGTTACCCTACACCATTGCGTTTGTATCTTAAAATTATTTTTAAAATTTTCAGAAATGAACCTATGGCTACTTATGGACCGATCTTTATGAAATTGGATATTGCGATATCTGCTTATATTAAACTTATTTGTGTTAATTATTGTCTCAAACTCTCATTTATGTGCGATTTATGCCAGTTAATGTGATTTTCGAAAGTGGGAGCTATGCCTAACTATTAACCGATCCTCGTAAAATTTGGCATTCTGATTCACTCTTATATAAAACGTACTCGTACCGACTTGTATTTAAACAGTGACATCAGTAAGGTACTTACAAGTGTTAAAACCTTATTCCAGGGGAACATTTGTATGGAGGCAAAAGGCTTTGTCGTTATGCCAGAATAATCATACGTGTCCATCCACTCAGACGGACTGACGGACAGACAACATTAAATTGACTACGAAAATTACTCTGAGTCGACTGGTATACTTTAAGTTGGGTGTTACAAACATCAGTACAAACGAATAACACCCAATTAGCTATGGTGATATAGGGTATAAAAACAAACTAATAATATATATTAATGCAACAGTGTCAAGTATTTAACGCCCACTACATTTTACTTTTCATGGAAAAAATTTGCATGTACTTTTAATATACAATAAAACCATCAAATGTGATTTAATATTAATTTTAGCAGTTCTTCAAAACTTGTGGCAAGGGGCACACCGCAAAGGGGTGTTCTATCTCCATTGTGGCTTTTGGCAATGAACGTCATATTGAGACAGTCAAACATTATCCTTGGCCGCCCAAACGGTTTATGTAGGTACTATAATTGACTTCGAGGCTACTCCTGTTATTGAAATCCCTAATAGGGACCTCTGGATTGGAGCGGAGATGCTCCACGGAGGGTGTGCTATCTTCAGGAATAGCTCGAAGATGGATGTAGGCACAGGGGCGGGTGTTTATGTCATGGAAACAGATATCAAATGATCTTTTGAATTGTCCGATAGTTGTAGCGTTTTCCAGACAGAAATTCTATGCATTTACAAGGCCCTAGGATTGCTGGAGGAGAATGTATAGAGGGACACTGAGGTAACAATCTATGTGGATAGTTAGGCAACACTAATGGCAATGAGAACTTACTGTGTCAGATCCAAGTTAGTGCTGGGGTGTATGAAGGAATTTAGGAGGCTAGTGGTGCCTACAGAATAAGACTTTGTTGGGTTCCTGGTCACTGCGATATTCTCGGCAATAAAATAGCCGATGAGCTCGGAGTTGGACAGGTCTTTTGTGGAGGTATCGGTTATGATTCCGATTGGGTCATATTTCATGGCCATAAAGGAATGGACTACAGGTAGAACGAATGATGTTTGGGGCAGTAGATCGGACTGCAGTATATCTAGAGCGTTATGGCCTAGTCTTAAACCAGCAGATTCTAAGCATCTTCTGGGCATGAGTCGTGTGAATCTAAGGATCATTGTTGGCATAATTACTGTCACCTCGCAATAGAGAATATAGCCAGTAAGTGGGATACTGGCGCGTCAGATTTTTGCAGGACGTGCGATGATGTGGAGGAGCTAGAGATAGTAGAGCATATACTCTGTCACTGTGTAGGGCTTCAGCGAAGTAGACTGAGGAGGTTTGGGAGCCATATTCTGCACGAACTAGAGGATGTTACGGCTGAAGAAATCGGCAACCTTATGGGGATAGTAATGTTAATAAAGTGGCTTAGAGGTAGTCACGGTTGATTTGATGGGTCTTAGGTTCCACACCTTTCTTATTTTTCTTATATTTAGATATCTTTTCAATCTTTTGTTATATTCTACTAGAATTTTTCTCTTTCTTCATCTATGGATCGAATGGTCTCTAGGTGGAGACGTGAAGACGCCGTCTTTTTTAACATAACATAACCTAGCAGTTCTTCAAAGGGTGATTTTTACTTAACTTTTAAACCAATGTCACTATATACATATATATATATATGCAAATGTGTTACTTTTCTGAATGATTAAACCATTAAAAAATATTATTCGCAGTCATTATGCTCAATATTATAACCGTTGCTTTGACTTGTTAAGTTTCGATGAACTGTAACTGCCGGATTTTGCGGAATTAAAGGTTTGATCATTTGACTTTTCTTTGCTATTTTTTCTAATATATACTAAGTTATCTTAAGAAGGCATTTCTTACAGTTATTCATCTGTAATATACCACTCAGTGTAGCAAAATCGAAATTTTTTTGGAAATAAATCTGTAAATTATAATCTCCTAGTTGGATTTACATAAAATTTCATATAGTTGCAGCAGAGTAGCTTACAATTTTAAGCTTGGAAGGGGGGGGGGCTGCTCCACATACCCATCAGGAGAGGAGCTATTGGGGTTTAAATTAGGATACCTATGATATAGAAAAATTGCCAAATTTTTATTTCTTATCGAATTTTAAAATTTTAACTATCTCAATTTTGAAAAATCCTAGTCCACTTTTCGCCCAATATTTTTCTCCGATGTGAAACAATTTTTCACGTTTAGTTAAAAAACAAAATTATCTATCGAAAAAAGAAAAAATTAAGTCGATATCTCTTTCGATTTCGAAAAGTAAATGGTTTTGAAATTGAAAAAAATTATGATTTTTTTTGCCGAAAAAGTTTTCACACTTTTTTCTCTAAAATTAATTTTCTTTAAAAATATATAAAAATTTATACTTTTCTCAAAGAAATCTCCAAAGAAAAGATTTTGGAACAAAAAAAAAAAAAAAAAAAAAAAAAAAAAACATAAATCCATAATCCAGTAGGAAAAAGTACTGTCCCTACAGAATTTGACCCACTTATAACAAAATTTTGAATTTAGCATATATGTTCTAAAATCCCAAAGTAAAACGGAATGCAGTTTCAGAAACTCTAATATGTTCCAAAAAGTACGCTAACAGATTTTTCCAGACCTGTAACAATTGTGGACAAAAATCAATTATTTTTTGGGATCCCCTTTACAAAAAACTTAGAGTTTTCTACACTATACCATTTCAAATGATAAAGTCAAAAACCGCCGAAAATTTCATAAAAATATCTTGACAAGCTAAATTTTTATTAGAGATAGATAAAGTTAGATAGGCAGCTGTAAATGTAAACTAGGCACCTCACTTGGGTCCTAATGGTCCCGTTGTGTTACCCTAATGGATAATGTGAATCTGTTTTCACATGTCCGAGAATAGGTTCGAATCATAGACATCAATTACAGATAAATCAGATAATCCGTGTACACATAGACTCCCAAAATCAGCAGTCCTTTTATTCGCAATAGCAGGACAGTGCCAAAGAAAATGTTCTTTATCACTAGTCTCCTAGTGTATGCACCAGCAATGCAGTGCCCTGTAATAATGACTACAAGTATTCGTATCTGACGCCTTGGTAGTCCCAGAATAAAACTGGACCTTTTTTGATAGTTCTGGGGCCATATTTGTCTCGAGTTAGAAAATGCGGACTCGTTTGTCCATCTATGTTCAGCTATTATCGACTTATACTGCAGTATCATAGGTCTGCAAGATGACAGCAGTATACCAACTAGTTGGGCCGTTTTTTCACTTTGGAGAAGGGAACCAGTTCTTACTAATTCATTCGTAAAAATATTTCCCGGGGTACTTGTGTGATCCGTTACCCAAATCAACTCTAGGTTTGAATGTCTCGCCATCTCATTTAAAGATATCCGGCATTCATGTACCAGTCTGGATGTCGAATAGACACCCGAAAGAGACTTAATCGCGTGTTGACTATCAATACAAATTTTAATATCCACTCCAAATACTCTATAGTACATTAGCCAATTTACCGCTCTCCTAATGGCTGACATCTCCGCTTGAAGAGCAGTGCAGTGATCCAGCAATTTAAAGAAGATGTTCCTCCTATATGGGGAATAAAGACACCTCAACACCTTCAGAAGATTTGGATCCATCAGTGTAAACTTAAATCGATCCGCCTTTGTGGGATCGGCTGAAATTGAAACTGAGAAGGTGGATTTTGCCATCGCGGTGAGATATGATATCCAAATATTTTCCAGATACGGCCACCGCCCTGAGGAGTGCCTATATTTGCTACCCTATATATGGTAGCTGCACCCATAGTGGAGTTTATAACTCTGTTGATTAGAAGTTTCCATATCATGCCGGTAATCGACTGTTGTATATTAAATATTGCCGTAGCCATTTTAATAGAGATAATAATTTTAATTAGAGAAAAATTTATAGTTTTTCCAAAAATCAATTTTTAACAAAAATTTTACTTTAATTCTAAGAATTCGAAAAATTTTTTCAAATAAGCTATCTTGTCTAGCTGACATAATTCTTAATAAAATACAAACAGATTGAAGCCAATGTCTTTTACAAAACTAAAACTATGGTATTTTAAAGATTAATGTGTCATGAAAATTGAGATAGTTGAAATTTTAAATGAAAATATCTTGAAAGCTTAGGAGACAAATGGCACATGCAAGCATATTCTTCACAGGCCTTAATGAGCGCTTTAAGTAGATGTAAACATTTTTAAAATTGGATAAGAAACAAAAATTTGGCAAGCGGTTAAAAGTTTTCTACGTCAGAGTTATCTTTTTTGAGACCCAATATGGCCGCTACTGAGGGGTATGTGGGCCCTTCCCCGCCCCTACCACGCCTGTGTGAAATTTCATAACCAGCCGATTAGAAGTTACAAATTTATTTCTAAAAAATTTCGATTCTTCCCCCACTATGCTCTGTAACTGTAATATTTTGAATAGATGAAGACTTCGGTTTTTTTCCATTGTATTTTTTTTTTCTTTTGGCTACTCCATTAAAGTTGACAATATTTAAAAAATATTTTATATTCAAATATTTCAGATTTTATTGTAACCAAACTTTTATGTTTGATACCTGGTGGAATGAATACCATATTAAACTCAAACGAATTCAGGAGCTGAATTCAGAAATTCTTAAGAATGCATTTCTTAAAATTATTCATCTGTAAATACCTATAGTAAAATATTTTCACGGGTTTTGAAAAAAATTAATCAAGTCTGTCTACGATAAATTGAATGGTGAATGGTCCCTCTTCTTTCCTTCTTAATTATCTAGGAAGTAAATACGTAGTTATAAGCGATTTTATGAATACAATAAAGATTAAATTCTTTAAAAATACTTCAAATAAATTTTTGCTTACACGTATCGAGGGAAAGAAATATAGTTTGTGAATGTTTGTGTGTGATTGTGTTTTTAAAATTTTATTATATTCATGTATACAACACTTCTATATTGTTATTAAGTCATTTTGTATATGTGCTCAACTAACATCCTGTGTCATATCTTTATACATGTGTTTGTTTGTGTGTTGTGTATTTCCCAAAGGCTCAATACAATTTAAACTTTTAAACTCTGTTAATGCAACCAACGACTGTGAATAACAAATGTTGTTGCCACTGTAGCTTTTCTCCTTTCCTTCATACCCACGTTGATGTTGCAGTTGTTGCTAACTATATATATATATATATTTACTATTTATTATATTTTATTTAATTCCAACATGTAATTACGAATGTATTAAAGCCTTATTACAAAATGTTGTGCTTTTATAATTATTATTTCCCAATTACGAAAAGCATATAAATATATAATGTGTTTTATTTTTATAAAATCTAAAAAACTCTCATTAAACGGAAGTGAAAATAAATTTAAAATCCTAATTTAGCGCAACCCAGCAAAAACTTGGAAATGGCATGTAGTTACGGATGTAGTTACTTTTCAATGACAATAACATACCGTTTGCATTACATTACAGAAGTACTTTAGTAACTACTTATTTATGACACAGTATGAATGATCAGATTTTCGAAAATTCTACTTTTTGTTGATTTTTTAATTTTGTATACCAATTCATATATTTCTAGAAGGAATAAATATATAAAAAACTGAATTTTTTCTTACGTTTACAATAAAAATAAAAATGAAGAAAACTGATTTTTATACTCTGATCTTACATTAATTATCTGTAACCTAAAATGTAACCAGTTCCTATGGTTTTACTACTAATGACCAATAATAACTACACTAACTTTAAAATCAAAGAGTTATTGAACAGCTTGAAAGTACTTGGTTCCTTTAATAGCATCCAAGTAATGACATACTTGTTATAATATAGGGTAAATAGTTGCCTCTAATGTCATTACCGTGTTAAAATAATGATTTATTCAGCTAATGTGGAAGTAGTGAAGAGCCATTATATTAGCTTCTTAACTCATTACAAGGCAACCATGAAACCTTTTGCTGGGAATTTTATTTTGTAAATAATTCAAAATATGTATGCATAAATATTATCTAGGATTGTAGCAATCTGACAGTAGAGATAGTGAGCCATATTACTTAAATAATTTCCAAATTTTATAATTGAATTAATGTAGCACTATCCTGGCAGAAAAATACGCTTTGATAGCGCTCTTCATGATGGTAACAGGATCATGAGAGCGCCCTGATATAGCACTATCAGATGTTCGATAGTTATATGATGATTGTTTATTGTGTTATGATCTTGATCATGATGGCTGTTTTAGCGTTCTCAAAACGCTACAGCACTTTAAAAGTATATTTCAAAAAGAAAAATACTTTATTATTAAAAAATATATATTTAAATATAAATTTAATAAACAATAAATATATATTAATAAAGAAAATTATTTTTTTAATTTGTATAGTGCAATTAAAATGTAGATATGAAAAATGAATGTAAAATTTTCATAAATGATTATTAAAGACATGATATTTAGGAATTCCCAATCAAAAATTGTAGAGAATGCGACATAACATCCCAAAAACTGGTTCAATAAAATCCTTTTGTACTAATTTTATACTCCAAAAGTTTTCGATATTAAATAAATTGTTAAAGCCCTTTAATTCCTTCCATATGCTCTACACTTCCTCTGATGATTTCTCTAAAGATAAAATTATTAAATATTATTCTTAATAAACTAAATACATTTTCTTTTTGCTTATTTATTGTTATCTTATTTTTATGTTCTTATTTATTTTTCTTAATAAATATTTCCATTTAACTTTAATTATCCAATTATAAAATATTTTCTTTTAATTACATAATTTATCAATTTTTAATTAGTTAAAATTACTTATTTTTGTTCAATCTATGCTAAGCAAGATCTCATAATAAAATGTAAAAGTCAGTTCTTAAGCAACAGTAGAAATGTTTAGTTCAATGATTTTGGAAAAAAATTAAACATTTAAAAATTATTGACGCAATCGGAAACTAAACTTCCTTAAGTGAAATAAATATTTTTTTTTAATTATTTAAAGAAAGCTTTAAATTCCTTCCATAAATATAAAAAACTTTGACAATTTTAATAATTTGTCGTTAAGAAAAGATTAATATAAATTAATCTTGGAATAAAAAACCAAAAAATAAAAACTTTAAATCGTTAACACAAAAAAATCGTGATAAAATTGTAAGAATTTGTCACTAAACCAAAAATATTTGTTTCTTAATCTAAGGTGAATAAAATAAAACAAAAAATTTTTTTAACAAAACTAATTGGTGCATTTAATATCAAAAACAAAAAAAAAAAAAAAAAAAAGATATGCTCTGTTTTACAAATTAAAAAATAAAACGTAACAAATTAACAAAAATCTTCTAATTTAAATGTATAAAAATATCATATCATCAACAAATAATTAAAACTATTAAGATCATAAATCCAATCTTAAGTACATCTTAAGTAATTAGAAAGATGAACATTTTGAAGAACAAGTAATCACAAACATTCTTCTTATTATAAAAACAACAATATAAAATTTGTGAAATATTTGAAAAAAAAAAACAACAACATTAATATATTTCTTTACAAATATTCTATACCAAACACCGGTTTTAAATATTAGTATTATAAATTACAAAAATTTGAGGAGAATCCAGTGACAGATAAACAACAAAATCATACAAAGCAATAAGAACAACGTTAGAAGAATTAAAAAACATTAAAAACAATAATTTATAAGTGAAGCAATTGATCAGCAAAACAACAACATAAATCAATATTGAAGTATGGCTCTCAATGCGTTCAGTCTTATGGATGCTGTACAAGAATTTGATGGGAAGGCGGAGGAGTTAGAAATGTTTACGAAACATGTAGACGAAATACGAAAACATGTTGAAGTATCTTTTCTTACGTTATTTGATTTAAGAGTAAGAAACAAAATTACTCGTATATCTAAAGCTAATATTACTCTTATCAATAATAATAATCCAAGTAAGTGGAAGGAGGTGAAGATAATTTTAAGAATCAATTTTAACATAAGAGAAAGTTTAGAAAATATTGTAAATAAAATAAAAACGGCAGAGTTTAGAAATGATGTAAATGAAATATATGAACACATGTTGAAATTGTTAATTAAGTTAAATTTGAAATCTAGCATAGATAGGGAAAATGAACTTCCAAACTTCCTAACGCACCAAAATTAGTACTAAATTCAAGAAATACTCACTCGCTGTTAGTAGCTAAAGAAATAATAATTTTATTCAAAAAGAACAAATTTTCAAAAAATTTTCATTTAATTCAAATAATAGAAATAATTAAATAAAAAGTTTAACAAGATTCAATCATTTAATTATAGTTCTAATAAATTTGTGTAAAACAATATTCCTAATAATCAAAATAATAATATTTAGAATAACAATTTTTTAGAATAGCAATTTTTCTAATCAATTTCAACAAAATAATTTTAAACATTTAAAATCTGGAAACAAATTTTCAAATTCTTATATTAGGCAGAATATGTATGGAAATTTTCAGAATCATAATTCACCGGGAAATTTTAGTAATACAATGTTCAAATAGAATGGAAGATGACAATATTCAGTTTTCGAATTTTCAATTGCAGACCGAAAAGCTCTTCCCTGCATAGTAGTGAAGACAACAACAATGCTTATCAAATTACTAATAGATACAGGATCTGAAACTATACTTATTAATAGAGGTTTGCTTCACAGTTGATTTCGAACAGAATTAGAAAATCCTATCATACTAAATACTTTATCTTCGAAAACTGCTACATCAACCAAAGTGACAATACTTTTATTTAAGGAATTAAATTTACCTAAAGCAAATAAACGAAATATTAGAGTCAGGAATTATTTCTAAATCATGTAGGCCATATAATATTAGTTGTTCCTAAAAAAATTACAATTCTGGAAAGGAAAAATGGGTAGTTGTTGATTATAGGAAACTGAATGACATGATTATGAGGACAAATATCCAATACCAAGAATGGAGGATTTTTTTTTCAAAGTTAGGAATCTCGCAGTACTTTAGTACTATAGATTTAGCTGAAGGCTTTCATCAGATTCCCATTTAACCTGAAGATAGTCATAAGAGAGCGTTTTCAAACTTCGACTGGGCACTATGAATTTGGTCTGAAGAATGTCCCAGCATCATTTTAGAGAATGATGAATGAAGTATTACAGAATTTCATTAACAATATTTGCATGGTTTATTTAGATGATATATTCGTATTTTTAACAAGAGCATATATTCTCCTTAAAAAAAATGTTCCAAAGATTAAAAGACTATAACCTAAAAGTCTAAGTGAACAAATGCAATTTTTTCAGACAAGAATCGGAATATATGGGCCAAATTATAACACCAGATGGTATTAAGCCAAATCCTGATAAGATTTCTATTATACAGAAAATTTCATTACCAAAGAATATTAAGGAAATAAGGTCTCTCCTGGGCTTAACTGGTTTCTATAGGAAAGTTTTGACATATCTAAAAATTTGGCAGATTGTTTGTTTTAACTACAAATGCCAGCAATGAAACCTTAGGCATAGTTTTATCATAAAATGTACATCCAATCGCATTTTCGTCCAGAACTTTAAACCAACATGAATATAATTATAGTGCAATTGAGGATAAACTTTTAGCGATTGTGTGGACAGTTAAATATTTTAGGCCTTATTTGTTCGGTCGAAAAATTAAAATACAAACTGATCATTGACCACTTGTGTGGCTAAATTCCTCAAAAGAACCTTATACGAAATTACAGCGGTAGAGGACAGAATTTAATGAATATGACTTTGATATTAAATATATTAAGGGAAGAACAAATTAAGTGACAGACTTTCTTAAAGAAACAGTTTACTCAGACAAAGGTACAATTCATAGTGGAGTAGAAAATTTAAATGATCATATTTTTATATTCGAATCCCCAATTAATATTTTTAAAACTCAGCTTGTAGTGAAATTGAGAAACAAATACAAATATGAGAAACAAGTAGTATATGAGAAGAAAGTTAGGCACGTAATAACACTGAAAGAGTACTTTGAAGGGAAAGTATTAGATTTTTTAAGACAATTATTTCTAATAAAGAGAACTGTAGCAATTTTCTGTAAAAATTTTAATATATATATATATATATATATATATATATATATATATAACTGCAACAAATAATGATACATTTCTTTTTAAATTCGTCGGAAATGAAGTTTTTACGATGTTATAAAATTTCAAAAAGATATTTTTGAGAAAGAAAACTTGCTAAAATTTTAGGTAAGTATTATGACGTGAGAAATCATAGAGGCATAGAAGAAACGTATTTAGAATTGAAGGATAAAATATATTACCCTAATCTTAGTAGAGAAATACATAAATTCATCAGTAATTGTACTGTTTGTAATATGTGTAAATATGACAAACGACCTATAAATAACAAAATGTGTGTTATAGAAACACCAATTCAATCAAATGAAATAATTCATATATATATTTGAAATTACATTTTTAACCTGTATTGACTGATAAAAAATTCAGTCTCAATTGTAGAAAAACTTAGAGAAAGATTTGCGATTTTGGAAAAACTAACTAAAATTATAGCAGACAACGAATTTATTAGAGATTACCTAAAATCAGAGGAAATTAATTATCATTTCACATCCCCAAATACACATACTGGAAACGGAGATATTGAAAGGTTTCATTTAACACTTAATTAACATATTAGACTGTTTAAGTTAGAACAAAAAGATAAAGACTTAGATGACAAAGCCCTTGTTTATAAATTTGTTCAAATATATAATGACTCGATACACTCAACAATTGGATTTCAAAACTTACAACAGAAGCCTAAATATATTATCAAACAAGTAAAGAAGAAAACTAATACTAATTTTATTGATGTAAAAGAGATAGGCAATTAGTAAAAATAATTTTTAAATACCAAAATGATATGCCACAAGAAGTTCAATTTGATAGAAAAATTTTGGAAGAAATTAAAAAAATAAATAGATAAAAATACATGTATTCATATAACAAAAACAAAATATGTGGACGAAATTGTACAATAAAAGAAAAATTGTTATTAAAAGATATTTAATTAAGAAATTAGAAAGTTATTTATTAAAATATTTGTAAAATTAACTTTTTTGATTTAAAATAATATACACTTACTTATTGTAATATTTGAAATTAAAACTGTGTAGGTATATTTTCACATTCCGGGAGTAATGTCTATTAAAATGGTGGGAGAGTTACATATTATATGAACACCCCTAATAAATTAAATATATTTTCTTTTAACTTATTTATTGTTATCTTATTTTTATGTTTTTATTTTTTTTAATAAATATTTCCACTTACTCTTTAATTATACAATTATCAAATATTTTATTTTAATTACATAATTTATCAATTTCTTTAAATTATATTAAAATTTAAAAGTCAGTTCTTAAGCAACAATAGAAATGTTTGCTTCAATGATTTTGGAAAAAATAAAAATTGAGAAATTATTAAAAAAAAAAAAAAAAAATAGTTTTAATAACATTATTATAGCTATAATTTATTTTCCTTTTGTTTACAAAAAATTCTTCTATATATTTGGTCCCTTTCATCGATTGTATTAGAAAATAAAAATTTACAATAGACATTAATTTTATAACATAAAAGAAATTTTATAAAATATATAATTGCTTACGTCTGTGATTTTTTTAAATTTCTTTGTCTTTCACCTTCCAATGAAGTTGATGGATATTCCATTTGTATTGAATACAAAATTTCGTTGATATCGTTATTTAAAATAATGGCATCGAAATAAACATTCATAAATAGAAAAAAATATTATATAAAATGTTTCAAATAATTTATGAATTATTTATATTTTAAAGTTGAATTAATTTATTAACTAACATAATTAACTTTTCAAATAATTTTATATGTAATTGTCAAAAGTTTAAATATTTGAAAAATATATATATAATTAAAAAAAAGAAATTAGTTTTATATAAGATATGGATAAAGTTGGATTTCCTGAATTTTATTACTCCCAAAATTAAAAATTAAATATAAATAAAATAAATAAGTAAATTTCTATGGTAACGCTATATATCTTATATCGTATATATATATATATATATATATATATATATATTTATATATATTTTGACACAAATTATCTTTAAATCGTAAAAGCCAAATTTTAATAACAATTGTTTCTGAACCATTATGTTTTCATATAATATTATATCTCTCTAATACCATTTAGTTTTTGCTTACTTATATCATACAAAAATCAGGTTACTTTCATTTTTTTTAAATTTGCTATTAAAAATATAATCATTAAATCAGATTACTTTAAAAAGAGGATTTTACAATCATCATAACTATTGAAATATAAAAATAAACCAAAAAAAAAAAAAAAATCTTCATATTGATTCTGTTTCTTTTAATCTTTTGATTATAATCCTGTACATAATACTGACCTTTTATTTTTCTTTTTCTAATTTCCTTTATATTCAAAGGTTGATGAGAAATATATACGCACCCACCATGTTTATTCAATCAGTGGCAAAAATCATCGCAAACCACCACAGCCGCATGAGCAGGAAGAATACATACTCCAGGCGAAACAAAAGAAGCTACAGAAACAGACCCATCAACAATACCATGAAACACAACAACAACCGCATACATATACCCAACAACAGTACAGCATTTATCAGCCACAATATCACATACCAATGATACCAGATCGATGGGATAAGAGCTTACGAACTGGTCGTGGATGGGGTAAGTAAATCTAAAACAATTCTGTGGTATTCTTAGAAAACCGCGTATGTGTAATTTTTTTAAGGTTGAGTTATAGGAAGCACTCTATATTGGGCAAATGGCTTCGGAATTAAACGTTAAATTCATTCTTTATTGGAAAACCTTTCCGCGAAAGAGACTTTTGCAGACATGTATAGATTTGCTGACATGACAAACAATGTTCTTAGGAAACACCGCACTAAAAATATTTTCATTTATTTTTTTAATTTTTTTCATGTTTTTAATTTTATCATTGTAATTTGCTGAGTTTTATTTCAGTTATAGGAAGAAATAAAATAAATAAAAGAGAAAGAAAAAAAAACATAACAAGAATTGTCCCAGCTCCTGGATTGGCATTATTAAACTCCCAAAAATATTAATTTTACAACTATATTTTTTTGCCAAAATTTTATTAAACGTTTAAAACTCAAAAATTCGTTTAAATTGAAAAAGGCTTTGTTAGATATCACTTTTAAAATCAACTGAAATGAAAGAAAACCTACGTATAATAAGAAAAACGTAAAAAAACTCTTTAATCCTAAAAGTTTTATTTTCTTACTTAATAAAATTGCAGATATGTCTGGAAAATAAGAAAATATATTTTATTTTCTTTTATTATAATTTTCTGTAAATGTTGCCTTCCATTTACCATCTAGTTGCAACCAGCATGTTGCTAAAGTTGTGGATGGGGAAGTATAACGCAGAAGACGCTATTGATAAGCTTAACTTAAATTTTTTTTTTTTTCAAAAACTTTAATATGAGTAATTTTAAACGGTAGTTATTTTCACACAAGAAATATGTTGAGGAATTACACTCTGTTACAAAATGACATGCTTTTTATTCATTGGAGAAACGAACAAATGTTATAGATTTTCCTGAGGAAATCATGTTGCAATTTTCAAAAATTCGAAATAACTTCTAAATTTTTTCATGTACTAAAGGTCTCGTATATCCAACATTGATTTATAAATCGTTTACTTACATTCTAAGTATTTATATGAGTGATTACTTATTCAACATTCTTAAATTAATTTTCCAATTTCGCCTTCGTGTATTGTACATTTTTAAAAATATTTTAGGAAAAAAAAATTAATAAGAATTATATTTCAAATGTGGAACATATCTGGCTTCAAGACCTTTATAATAGTTATAAAACTCAACTGGGCAATATGCAAAATAAAGAGTTAGTGGTAATTATGCGGTAAATATAATTGCTAATGAATTTTCAATAATATGCAGGCCAAATTTAAATATGCGCTTGAAAAAGCATAAAATAATAGGATAATATGCAGAGAAATATCTATTGAAAAACAGACAAATTAATGTGTTTTCTTAAAAAAATTCTGATATTTTTCAATTTTTTTATAAAAAATAAAAATATATTAAAAATATACGTTAACAGAATTTGATATTCATATTTGATAGATGCGATTTTTTTATTTACGAAGTATTTACAAAATAATTTATATAGATAAGTTAATCAAACTCCAAAACATCACAAAAAAAAAAAAATATCGTTTTTGTTAAGAAAACTAATTGTGGTATCCATTATATGCTAATTTTTGTAAAGACGTTGAAGATATGAATTTTTTGTAAAATACTTGTGAAATATGCAAAAGCTTATATTCCAAGCAAAAAGCTTGAATAACTTGCCCTGGTAATATGTATTATTAATTTTGTTGTTGTTATTGTAGATGTTCCCATATTGGAGCAAAATTAACGTCCTAATGTTCGGAACCGCTAAAAAAACGAAGATTTTTTAAAAGAAATTCTGTGCGATAAACATTTTAAGGTTTTTGACAAAACTGTAAATAAGTTGTTTATTATCCTTAAATCTTCAAGGAGTTTTGAGTAAATAGTTTTGTAATGATGTAAAAGATAGGTTGAAAAATTTTGTATTTGCTTTTGTTGAAATATTCGTCCAAAATGAACGCCTTTATAAGATGGAAAATTTATCTAAAGTTATATTTGAAATGTAAAATAGTAGTTGTAAGTTTTGAAAGATTATTTCTAATATTAAATAAAGTTATATTAATATTATAGACGATAATGTTGTTTTTGTATTAAGAGAAGCATTTTGTTATAGTTGAGATTCCGTTAATATTTGAATTGTAACAATAAATAGTTTAATTGACTAAATAACATTTCAATAATAAAAGTAATTAATTTAATTCGAAATTTTATTGAAATTTAAAAACCAAGTATCATTTTGATGATTGGAGCAAAATCAATTAAAACTTTAATTGAAGTGAAAAATTTCGCAATTAAAATCCATTTTCTTCTTTTCTGTGAATGTAAACAAATCCATCACTTAGCATGACATCCCCATAAGCCGATGTAATTTCAATGCATTTTTCAATTGTTGAGTAAATATTCTATTAAAACGTTTATTTCTTCCTCATCCTTCCACTGCACAAAAAAAACAGGACTTCTGAAGTTGTCAGCGCAATGCGGCACTATGGTAAATGAAAAGAAAAACAATGAAATAGAAAACTTTTTGCAAATTTTCTTTTTGTGTGCAGTTCAAGGACAATCGAATCAAATAATGATCAGGTACCACAGCTATGAATCCTTTTAAGTTTAATGAAAAAAAAAAATGTACTAATAGGGATAATCATTTCGAAAGTCAATATACACAATGACACCGTAATAGATTTCATTTAATTTTCTATTACTTTGTCTATTTATTTAAAGAATTTCCTTTCTTTGTTTAAAAAGTTAAATCGGAAAACAATTTAATTTAATTTCATATAGAACAAAATTATAAAAAGTAACCATTTGTCTCCAAAAGCCTTACTCTTTGTGCTTTTGACTTACAAAAAAAAAAAAAAAATAATAATAATAAATTAAACTTAATAAAAATAAGCCCCTATACTTTCAAGCTTAATAAATATTAAGGAAATTTACTTGTATTTACTTTGGACTATAAAGCAAGAAACATAGATAATCATTCTTGTTAATATGTTCAATAGTAAATACATTAAAATTTAGTAGTTGAAGAAGGAAGAGAAGGACCAGTAGCAAGTTGCTGGTATAATAAGAGCAGTATTTATACAATTTAATTAAGAAACATTTTTTATATCATTTATTTTTATATTTGTATGTTTTGTTTTTTTTTTCTCCCTTTTCTTACCACAGAAGATTATTCAGTTACACAACATAAAGGCGGCCACCATGGCCATCACGGCGATGGCCATCGTCATACCGCACTACCCTATAACAATCCCTTCGGTCATCTGGCCATCATTCACGATATCGAATTTGATGATTATGAACTACAGCACAATTACGACAATAATAAGCAATACATGGACAATACAGTGAAAAAACACATGGACAACATGAAGAAACACAGGTGAGTCAATCAATATGAATATGTATGTATGTATGTATGTATGTATGTATTTACTTGTGCAAATATATGTATTTCCGAATTGTAATGAAGTTTGAGGGGAGAAACTTTAATAATAAATTGAATTTAAGTGAGGAAAATAAATTTACTCATTTCAGCTTGAACAACTGCAAATTGTTTGAATGTTTGTTTGGGCTTTTTTTTAAAGTTGGAAACATAAAAAATGGTTTTATGCGTTCTTGTAATTACTATATTTATTGAGAAAATCCTGGTCTTATAATGAAATGAACCAATCTAACAAATATAATAAAATAAAATATAATAATATAAAAAATTAAAGGAAATAAGAAATATTTTTTCAAGTTAGTGATTGCATGTCAAAAAGGACAGCAATCGGATTTCACATTTTCGATTTCAGTGAAATTCAATATAGACATTGGCATTGTTTCTCAAATCATTAACTCTAGACTCATGAACCTGTCCGGTCCAAAAATATGAGGTTTTGAAAAATGAAAAAAAGCTAAAAACTTCACAAAGGTGTAATTATTTAATTGATAATAACTTCTAAAGTATATATGTTAGATCTAGTTTTAGTTTTATATCAAAGACAAAGATATTAAGATTACAACGATATATATAAATTTTATTTATATTAAATGTTCAAAATTCAAAGTTGGACATATAAAAATTACAAAATTACATGTCACAAACGGTATTTTGAAAATTCTCAAAAAAATATTATATATATATATATATATATATATATATATATATATATATATATATATATGTCAAAAAAATATATATAATCTAATTACTATTTACTTCTGAACTACACATAAGAGCATTTTAATTTTAATATCATTTAAAATATAAGGATATTGCCTTTAAAATTTTATGCAGAAAGTTAATTTATTTCGAAATAATATTTCAAAATAATATTTATAAAAATTGAACCATCATATATCCGAAAACAATTTCTTTCAAATTCTTAAAAAAATACATAATGTTAACACAACCCTTTTCCCTATTCGTGCAAAATTTCATGTACTGTAATCTTCACATAACTCTTCTCCGTACACATGCAAAATTTTGGTAGTTTAGAAGTTAAGGACCAAAATATGGTGAAAGGTCAATTTTTTGTATATAAAATTAAAATATTTACAAAAATTAATTTCAAAGTATGTCTTTTATGAGCTCATAGGTATTAAAAAAATAAATCTTACATATAAAATTCGAATTTAGATTATATTTTGCTACATAACTTCTAAACTAACATATTTTACTCACACTCTCATATCAAAAATATAGAGGCTAAAATGTGATCAAATTTTAATTCTGTTAGCTTAAATTAAACTGGGAACGTTTGGCGGTCTCAAAATGGGAAAAGGTGCAGATTAACATATCCACAATAAGTTACATAAGTATTCTCGATCTTTTATGGTAAATATAATACATAATGATAATAAAGGTAGTTGAAAATTTTATATTGTAAATTGAGTTTTACTACTTTATCCACAAATTTAAACCACTTGTATTTCTAAATTATTGTTTCCTCTCTAAGTATTTTTTTTTTTTTTGCAACCCTTTTAATATATTCGAATTCCTAAGTTTTACAAAAAATTACAAATGTAAATGAAAATATTTTCATTTTACCCTTATACCTACCTGCACGTAGATATCTACCTTTCTGGATTACATAGATCCCCGTTTAAGATGTTTGAACTTTTATGCTCTAAAAAGTATAAAAAGAAACGTAAAGAAGAAAACGAAGGAATTTTTCATTTAATACTATTATTTAACCATGACTTTTACCACATTTTATTTACGTTTCTCATGTGTGTATCTGTTAGTATTTTTAGCATTAGTTTGTATTTGTGTTTGCTAACGTTAATTTATGTGGTTCCGTTAAAAAAAAAAAAAAAAAACTTAACGTACATAAAAACAAAACAGCATAGACGAACAACTCGGGAATAATGTAGTTAGTTCCCTGTTTTAATAGTATCTTGCTACGAAAATATTTGAAATACACATTAAAAAAGGCAAATATGTTGAAAATAGTGCATATATTTACTTAGATGTTTATGTACATGCAAAAGATATATATGAAAAATATCGTTTGTTGTACCTGTTTCTTTAGAATTTTTATCTCAATGAATTTTTCTTCCTTTTAAATTTTATTTCGAAAAAAGTGTATGCTTTGATTTTTAGCACCAAATACACATGAGAATTTTAACTCATTTGGAAAAAATAAAGGTTACCTAAAGCGGGGCAAAAGAAGTATGGAAGAAGATTGTATATAATCTAAACAAGTTAATAAATGCTTCTTCAATTTATACCTCCAAATCTAATAAGTTTAAAGTTAAATATTGTAATTGCAGATTTGCTGGAGTTATGGTCAATTATGGACCGATAACGAAATTAGATAATGTGTTTTATGATTACTTGTATTGTTTTTTGCAGAAATACACTTATATAAAGATTTAATTCTATTCCGGGAGGACATTTGTATTGAGGCTAGGTGTAATAATGGATCGATTTCAACCAATTTCAGCAGGGTCGTACCTTGATCAAAGAAAGTCGTATGTACGAAATATAGGTTTACATGCATGGTCGGTTGGACAGATGGTCAGAAGGAAGGACTGGCATTTTAAAATATACTCAGAAAATAATTATGAGACCCCCAAAAATTGGTAAATGGTATAAATAAAACTATAACTGTTTAAAATTATATTTCATCTGGTCACCTTGAATAGTCGAACGTAATCGTTTTAATATAATAATAAATAATTTATGACTTTAATTTTATGCTGTCAAACGTTTAACTTCAAATTGCGTTGAATAGGTAACGGAAGTTAAAACACAAAACATATTTTTCGTGTTTATTTTATTTATTTATTTATTTTTTTATTTTTAATAAACTATTTACGAAATATAAACATTAATTAAGGAATTTTTATTATCGTGTTAAAGCAAATTTGTAAAATTTCTGTAAATGAAATATAAAAAAACTGTAAAATAATACCTGTTTTTTGTGTGATATTTTTTATAATTTTCTAAAGGTGTTGAGTTAAGGCATATTTTAACAAAGGATATATTTTAAACTGAAATCTTTGCCGTTAAAGCAATTTATAATTTTATTTACTCTTCATCTTAATAAATTATAAAATGTATTTTTGACGAATATTGGTTTTGGTGAAAATCCATTCATAAATGGATTTCAATCGCTTATTAGGGAACTGAAGTTTATTTATATTTTTTCAATTTTCAGAACAAAAATGCGCACCGTGCTCTTGAATATTCATGGACATTATGACATTTTTGAAAGGGTTATAATGTGCAAGAGAAAAATGACAGAGTCCATTGTATTAAAATTGTCATAAATAGCCGTCTGTCTAGGAAACCTTTTTAATCAAGAACAAAATCTTACCCAGGCCAAAGTCTGTACCATTTTTATCCTAAGAATGCCTGATTTTTTCCAGAAATTTTATCATATTATGATTTAATTTTCATATAAGAACAGGACTAAATTGGATCTAAGTGAGCTGTCTATTATTGACTAAACAGCTGCCCTAAGAACCTAAGAATCATAGTGTCCATGAACATTTAGTCACTTTCAAAAGTATCATACGGGCTTCCAAATAAGGGCCCGCGAAAAGTTCTAAAATAGTGTACAAATTAATTTATTATTTGTTTGTTTTATTTATTGTTATTATTATTATTATTATTATTATTATTATTTGCAATAATAAGGGGAATGAGCGATCGAACCCGATCAAAGAGCCAATTGAGGTAATAAAATGTCTAATAAAGTCACATAAAGTTTAAAAGTAGCGATTTCGGTGTGTGAAAAAAAATTTGAAAAGAAGAATTGGAGCCTTTGCTCGATAATAACTAATGCAAAATCTAAGAAATGCTTATATAATCAAGCAATAATTTAAAGGTTTTTTAAGGAGGAACAACTATAATAATCCAAACCCGCCCAACCAGGAAAATCGACACCAAACCCAAATAACCATAGCGCCCAAATAATGCTACATATGTATTTAATGGGATCAGAATTGTGTCGTCTATTATGAGCTGCTAAAATAGGTTGAAACGATCACGAGAGACATGTACTGAACACAATTGAGCAGTATGAAAGGAGTTTTAAAGCAAAAGGTCCAGAATATGCGATCAGACACAAATCCATGATATTCCATCATGACCATGCTCGATCTCCTGTTTTGTGACCAGTTAAAATCTGAAGGGAATGGTTTTTTAACAAAAAACGATAGAAATTAATACATATGAAACTGACTTTAATTTTTCATGAGTTTTGTAGTAATATTATTTTAAACAAACGGGTTATAGGCCTGAAGTCACAAGACCTGAAATTAATAGAGTGCAAAATTTTAGCATCATAGGTTTGATATTATAATTATGATTGTTGCTGAAAGTTCAAAAACTTAGAAAAATACTTAACTTTTTCCGATTCGTTTACACATTTTACTCACGCGTTTATACTTTTTGATCCCATGCGATCTTATTTAAACTAATCGGACTTCGTGTATAAATTTTACACCTTCCTTGTTGTTGTGCAGACTTTCAACAGTTATATACAGGGTAGTCAAATTTGGATGGCAAAATTTTTTAATTTTCAATTTTTTCTGTTTTTTTTTTTGTTTTTTGTGGGATCTATTCCGCTTAACGAAATACAACTTTTGGAATAAGGATTGATACTTGGTGTAATTATGTGTATTTTACGCTTTACCTCGTTAATGTGCCAGAAATAGTCAACGTAGTAGATAATCTCAAAGCATGGAAAGTAAGAGCGAAAATTAAAAAAGTCAGTTTTTCGCGATGCACATTCACAATTTGTAATAAAATGGCATTGATTATTGCGCGAACTTATTTGTTTTATTACTGTACATATTAAAATCAAAGGGACATTAAAAATAAGTTTAATAAAAAATTCTATGGACTTTTTGAAAAATACGCAAAAATGTCACTCTTTGTTTTTGTATTTTTATATAGTGAATTGCAATTTTACAAATCTTGCATAATATATGTAGAAACAACGATAATCGGGACCATACATTTAAGTCAAATGTCTTTGATAGTTGAAAACAAGACACTTTTGTCAAAACAGATTTTGCTAAGGCACATCACATGGATAGCACGAAATTATATCCATAATTGGCATAAATGGTTGGAGTTTGTAATTTTTATCATCAAACAATTTTGAGAGATACAAATTTTATCGACAAAAAAAAAAAAAAATAATAATAATATATTAGAATTTATGGGGTTAAAAAAAGATAACAATATTAAATAGCATTTCTTTGTAATAAACTCTACTAAAATATATTTTCGTATAATATTTGGAGAATAACTTAGAAATAACATCTAGTATAGTATAATTTTTTTAATTTTGCAAGGAAACAGAATAATATGCCACACTAATACCGTCAAACGCTGAAAATATCATTTTTTTTTTTTTTTTGTTTAATAACTTTGATATTACGCGTAATTTTAGGCAGAATTATACATAAACTTCTAATTTGTAAAAAATTTTTGTATGTTCAACTTAAAATCGTTATAATTTCTGCTCAACTGCGAACTTATCTCCTATTTTTATAAAAAGAACAAGAAATTCGTTTCGACAATTTATATGGAAACCCCTGGTCTCTGGACATTATGCCAATTTCTTTGTGTCATGGACATATGCTCCCATTTTAAAACATTCAATACACTCAAATCACTGGTTCTAATTTCTGGGCAATTCGAATTTGTGGGAGTAAAAATTTGCGAGATTCTACTGTATTAAAGTAGCAAAAAATGATTTTTCTTTTATTCTGCAAAACTTCAAAATTTCTTTGAGTTCGGCAAAAAATTTTTCAATTCGAAATTCAGTGTATTATAATATTTTCAGAAGCTCTTAGAGAGAGTTGAGAAATAATATGTATATATATATATATATATATATATATATATATATATATATATATATATATATATATATATATATATATAAAGTTATTTTATAATCTCTAAATTCTGAAAGACTCACATTATTTCTCACTGCGACATACTGATATGGTTACATGTACCTGCCTATAACCCTTTAATTTTGATAGTCCATTTACCAAAAAAATCGAGTTAGATATTGCAATTGTTTATGCTAATTAAATTTGTTTCTTTCTGATAAAAAAAAAAATTAAAATGTTTATCGATAATGAAAATAAATCAGTAAACAGTAATTTTTTAAAATAGCTGGATCGTTGACGTGTCAAATATGTGGAGGAAATGACAAATTTATTTATTTGTATCAATTGCTTGTAATTATGACTGTACGTTATTTTGTTATTTTTTATTTATAAAATGTTTTTATTATTGTGGCAACCATTCCTACCTAATAATTGAGACCTCATCGTTGTATAATTTTAGTTAGTGAAAAATAATTTATTGTTTAAAAGCAATATAATAATGAAAGATTTTATTTCGATAAAGTTTTAAAAATACACGATTTTTAAATGAGAAAGAACCTTGATTAATTAAACATTTTTCAAATAAATATTCCCTAAATAAAACTATATCTACATCATCGTTATTTGAAATTGATTCTGCTCACTTATATTGATGATATTTTTATAGAAAGTTTTATCAAATATTGAATAAAAGTCGCAAATATTTCTATTTTTATAATTTTATAATTAATATACATTGTTTCATTTCCGAGAAACTTATTTCATGCACTCAATTTTCTTTTAACACTAGGAACTTTGTTTCAGTGATTTTGAAAGTGGCCTAGTCCAGTGGAGGTCCAGTGATCTAACAAATTTTATACCTTTAGAAACAAAAAACCATAACAAGTACATATTATTATTTACCGATTATTTTAAATATATAGAAACGCAAAACTTTAAATAACTTTATTTTAAGATATATGGACTTAGGCTACTTTCAAAATAAACGGCTCATATATTTATGTGTAAATATTTATTTATAATATATTCAACATTTGCATTTGACATAGACTGATTACTTAATATATTAAACATTTCTGCAAAAGATATTTTGTGCATATAAATATAAATAATTTCCTGTAATACATTTTTTTACAAATCAACAATTAAAGAACAATAAATCCTTTTTTTTTTAAATAAAACGAATACTTTTGTATTTAAAATTCAAGGTTGTAAGAGTTTTAATATGATTGCACACCAACATCTAATAAATGTTTAATATGCCGACAATTTCAGCCAATTACAAACCCTATGAATATTACAAAAAAAAAAAAAAAATCAAAATAAAAAATAACAAGTCTGTGGAACATTTGAATTTTTGGAATAAATTCACTTTTCTTTTTTTTCAAGTGCTTGTATATGTATTAAATTATAATTTAGTTAATAGTTACTTGTATAACAAGTAGTTTTATAATAATTTACCCTTAAAATTTTGTTTGCTAAACAATGACGTATATCAAATTACGTCCACCCAATGCCAATATCAGAGTATTTTTTTTTTTAACGTAAAACTACGACACTGTCCAAAGTTGTTATTGAGCCAAAATAAAACAGCACGCAATTTCCGCTATTGCAGCATATTAAATCAATGTGTTACACGAAACCAAAGTTTTGTTTTCTCTTTTTCCAATTCATTACACATTTTTATTCTTTATTTCCTGTTTTTCTATGAATTTTTATTTTATTTTTTTATTTTTGTTTTGGCTGCATGTGGATCATGTTAAAAATTGAAAATCGCATATAATAAATATCCACACTTTCAGACTCATTTATTCATTAATTCGTTTACCGACAGCAAGTAAGTATTTTTTTTTTTTTTTTTTTTTTTTGTGTAAATTTGTTTGGTTTAATTTTAATTGACTCCAATATATAAGTGTGTACGTATTAGTACATGTTCTTATATATGTTAGCGAAATTTAAATGTATGTGTATATATTTTCATTGGGGCGTTTTAATTAAGCCATAAATTTAAAGTTTTAAATAAATTTAATGTTTATAATAAAAGTTAATTTATAACTTTGCTGAGAATATTCAAACAATTTCATAGTTTCTCATATTAGCGTTTCTTTATTTAACAGAAAAATTAATTTAGAAGAGAAGATTTTCCGCAGATTTAATAATTTTAAATTCTTAATTTATGGCTCTGTACAAAGTTCGAATTAGGACCAATAAATGTGGAAATAGGCAACAAAATTCTTGTTGAAAATTAGGTAGAACAGCATTCTTAGTGCTTTATTAGCGCATGAGGGCAAAAGGAATTTAACTACTAGACTATAGTTTGTAAGTATTTTTTTCTTTAATATATATATATATATATATGTATAATATTTTGAAAATATTTTTACCCAATTCATATTCCTTGTGCTAGATATAATTTATAAAGCTAAACAAATAATTTCCATCACATTACGGTTTTATCATAAAACTACCTTAAATTTGTAGTTTTTTTTAACAAAATTTACGCATAAATTTTACGTATATTATACTCAAACACTAATATTTTTCATTTTTTCTTATCTTACGTTTGAAATATTCAGCCAACATAGCTGGGTTTAATTTCGTTTGATATCGTCTCTCAATATCTCTCAATAACAATATGTGTTGAAGGAATCACGCGCTCTCTTGACCGTTCATTGGTGCCATATTTTTTGATAAAACATCTTAGTGCTATTCCAAAAACAATATTGGCATTTCATCTTAAGATAGGCTTTCAACAATTTATAATATTGTATCGATTTTTGGTTTCCTTAAAAGTTTGCTGGTCATGATCTGGGCCCCGATCTCTGAATTTTGGACCATAATTGGACTTGGTTTACGTAAAAAATTTATATTGTAATAAAAAAAAAAATCAAAATAGAGGGAGGATCCAATATGGCGACAAACATTTTTTTTACGAAATTTTAAATAATCAAATTTGAAATATTTGTAATCCCTGAATACGAATATGGTTTTTGATTTTCAAATTCGGAAAGACGAAAGCAATATGGGCTATAATTGCTGAATTGTAGTCACAATTAAAATACTGGTGTACGTAAAAAATGTATGTCTATACAAAGTTTATGGGGACGACAATTACGATTATGTAATAAAAAATTCAAAATGGCGGATTCAATATGGCTGTCAAATACTTTTTTATTATTTGAAGAAATTTTAAATATTTACATCTGATAGATTTGTTATTCCAAGAACACCAAGTTGTTCTTTTTTTTTTTTTTTTTGATTTTCCGAATTCAGAAAGTCAGAAGAAATATTTCGGATTAAAGTCCGCCAGGATCAAAAATATATTATTCAAATATAGGGCAAGTCTGCAATAACAAATAAGAAATTCAAAATGGTGGATCCAATATGGAGGTCACAAAATTATTTTATAACTTCATGAAATTTTAAATAATTTTATCTGACAGATTTGTGATCATTGAATACGAATTTGCCTTTTGATTTTCCGAATTCGGAAAGGCTGAAGAAATATAACGGATTATAAGGTACTGAAAGGGAATTTCTCACCCTATAGGACAATATTATATAGTGCGTTTCATATTTATAACGTCAATTTATTTTGTAGGATATATTTTTGAAATTTTTAATAAAAATGTTAGATACTTTAGCAGAATATAGCCATTTATTATGTGATTTTCAATTTCCTTTAAATTTATACAAATTTAAGCAATTTATTTTAACCAAAATTGAAATTTGTATAATTGATATTTTTCACAGGGAATATTATTGAATTTTAATTATTTTTTGCCTATTTTTTGGAGTAATTCAGTCCAAAATATTCTGCGCTAGAATTTTTAAATTCCGATTTCGCTATATTTTTGAATTCTCTACATTTTTCTCAATCGATTAAATATTAAATTATAATTATTTAAATTATAATTACGTATAAACATCAGTTTTTATAATAAAAATTCAATGAATTTGGACCAAGTTAATGAGGATTTTTTTTATTTTAAATAAGGTAATACTAGTCCAACATAATTAAATTCTACTAGTTTCATTCTTACGAAATTGTTCTACATGATGTAATGTGAACCCTGTGACAAAGAGATTAGTAACCCAATTAAAAAAGAAAGAATATATACATACGTTATTAAACCAACGAAAGAAGTTTAAAAGAATAAGAAGGAGCAAAATATTTATATGTAAACAAATTGCTGAACAAAATGTAAAAATAAATGAAGTAGGTAGACGTATTGGGAATTACGAGGTTTAGTGAAAGGTTTGAAAGAAGAAAACTTCCTTTTCCATTCGATTCTTGCGAGAAAACCAACGATAAGACAAAAGAACCAACTATCCTATTTTGCTGTGATTGAGCAAACCAGTTCAAAGCTTAAAATAAAACAACAATAAAAAAAGTAAAATTAAACTAATACTAAAATAATAAAAGTAAATAAAATTTAATGTTATGTACAACATAAATCTAAAAATAAATTAAACATAAATAAAAAGGAAACAATAAAGCCACAACACAATCTTGGGCAACCTTTCTAAAAAAATGAAGAAATAAAAGCAAGAAACATAAAAATATTAAAATTTATACCCAAATATTCATTTATAGTATAAATCATGTTAGGGAAAAACATTTTTTTTTTACGTAATAATCACCTTTTGAATAATTTCTTTTTGTATTTAATTAGTGTTGAGCTCAGGTCTATATAGAACAAAAAAACCAAAAGAAAAAAAAAATATTATAAAATTAAAACCTGCAAAAAAATAGAAAAAGGAAGAACCCTGAAAACAAAATAACAATAATAATAAAAAGGTTAAAATAAATGAATCCCGAACTTAACACTAAATTTCCTCCATGCGCTATTAGATTTCACTCGCTCCCGCTACCCGTAAAATAATCTGCATCAGTCCTGAAAAAAATAATAATAATAATTTTATCTTTTGTACCAAATTTATCTTTTGATCAATACTTACCATAATTATACACTGAAATTTGAAAACTGAAAAGGAAACCAAAAATTAAAATTGATATTAAATTAAATACAATTATATTTTACAAGCAATTGTTTTTTTAATATAAAAAAAAATCTGTTTTATTCTCTTGATTTGTAAATAAATTTCTTGAAATTAATATTAAATTGTTAAACATTTTAAATGAAATAACTTTTTGCAGTTTTACTAAAAACGTTTGTATTTTATTTAAGTAAAAATAGAATTTAAGTTTTATAATGTTGACATGAAAACTTGGAATATTTTATCATTTAATTAAGATGAGTAGCTAAAATAAAGTAAAGTTGTGAGTAATAAGGGGAAAGTAATATGGTAAGGTATAAGTAGATTTCGGGGACATTTCACAAAATTGTATGGAATGTCAAAGTGAGATGACTATCTCAAAGGGAAGGTGAACAATTCGGGAAATCTGCGAAAATAGTTTATTTTTCAAAAATGTGTGTAGGGAGTTTCTTTATATTGCTTCGGGCCTCATTTCATTGAATTCAACTTTTTTTTTTAGTTTTCAGCTGGTATGAGTTTTTGTATGTGGACATTTAGCCATTCTTGTTGGCAAGAATTCCAATCCGGCATAAGTGAGCATACTAGCGGCGCCAGCAGTCTAGCCATTCTATGTGCTGGGAGATAACCAGCTAGCTGTCTGTTTATTTGTTGTCCCAAGTATACAATGTCGTTATATGTGTAGTTTGAAATTAATTAATTTCTTACAATCAAAAATCGATATTTAGACCAAAACTTATACAAATTTATTTATATATTTTTAGTGCAATTTTTTGGTATGTCTGTTTCCAATTAGATATTATTTTGTATATTTGCCAAATTCTATTCAATATGTAGTTCAGGAATGTGGTCTGTAAAAGAATTTGAGACATTTATTTTACAATGTAATATAATATATAATATACTAGCTGACCCGAGCCGCGTTGCTGGCCCTAAGCAAACATTAGTGTTGTATTACTGAACGATTTAAATTGATATTTTAACGAAATTTACGACCTTTAAATAAAAATCTAAGGAATACCTATTATAAAGTGTTTTTTACAGAAGAATTTAAATATGATGTAGATGTGGGCTCAATCAAAAAATATACGCATGTATTTAAGGCAAATTTGAATTTATATTTATTTATTACTTCATCTTAAGGTTAGCGGATAGACAATGTCTTTTTTTTTGAACGGAATGATGAGAGCTGTAGTCGAAATTGCAGTTGTAATGGAACGCTGCTTGATTCAAATCAGAACTTGAAGCAATTCTTCTTATGCGTTGATTAAAAATTTTAAAGTTGTTGAATTGCTACATTTGCTCGACGATTTCTCATTGCTAACCGAGCCGTTTCATTTCTCGCCTGCCTTTCTTCCTGCGTTTGTGATGTACGAAGTCGGGCCAAACTAATACGGGGTTATTCTCGTGCGATTTCTCGTTCATATATATTCAATTGATTGACGATATTACGATAAGTACTTGCATTACGTGTTCGACGCGAAATATTAGATCTCCGGGGTCGCGGCATTGTGAATAACACTTAATAACGAATGCCAAAAATACAACAAATGGTTTTAAATATCACAACCTCACTAAATGATGAGCTTTACTTGGAACTTACCGTTTGGAAATAGAATTCTACACCACCACCAGAAAACAAATTGCACAAAAAAGTAAGCGTTTCGATAGAAACAGAAACAGTAATTGTTATAATTTGTATTAAAAAAAATATTTTTAATGATTATTAAGGCAAAGAAATTATGACAAAAAAGAGTTTTTTTTTTATCGCGGATTTTTCGCGAATTTTTTTTCGTATTATCCTTTTCTGGCCGGTGACCGGTCCGAATTGGTGAGAATCATCAAAATCGGTCTAGTCGTTCTTGAGTTATAACAATAGTAACTAACATCACTTTCTTTTATATATATAGAAGATTATACATTCCAAGGAATATAATGTATATAATTTGGATAAAATATAGCTTTTACATTGTTTAAAAATGGTCTGAATTTATTTAATTTCTAGTAAATTCGTATTTTTGACTTAAAATATTTAAAATTTTATTAAATAATTAAAAAATTTATTAAATTATTAATTAATAAAAATTCCCAGCGAAAATTTTGATTGTTATGTAATGAGTTAAGAAGCTCTTTTTAAGAAACTCTTCCTAAGAAGCTTACACTACAGATTTCAAAAGCTTAATAGAAATTTTGGAGTACCAATCAAACTACGTCTTTTCATATATTTATGCCTTTTTTAAATATATGAATTAGTAAACTCAATTAAAAAATTAATAAAACGTAGAATTTTAAAAAATCTGATCATAAATAAATAATTACATATTGGGTTGTAAATAAGTAGTTACTAAACTACTTCTATGCAATGCAAACGGTATGTTGTTGTCATTAAATAGTAACTACATCCATAACTAAATACCATTTTAAAAATTTTGCTTGGTTTTTAAAAAAATACTTTTATACCCGATTCCGACTTTGCAAACATTATTGCATTAAAATAACACTGTGCTAGTCGCGAATTTTAACAAGCTGGGTACCTCACTGGTAAAGCTAATTCGAGTACGTTGAAGACTTGATACTTGGATTTAAACTTCATTGTGGAAGTAGCACAAACAATAGAAAATTAGTAATAAAAGGAACACTATTTACGCAAATTAAGCAACAAATTGACTGGATTTATATTCCAATCATAAATTAAATCAATTTCAGCCAGATTTTATATATATGTATATTTTTGTTTGAAAAGTTGTTCATTGGTAGCACTGGTTAGCTTACTTACCGAATTGTAGTAATGTTTTTTGTTAACATAAAGTTTTGTAATTTAGCGTTTAAAATATATTTGATAACAGGAATGCATGATCTTATACTTCTATAGAATCTTAACTGTTGAAATTTAACAACTAAATTATTAAATTTATTCAAAGACTTAATTTTCTTAACCCCTCTTCTAACCCTTCAAAATGAAATATTTCAAAAACGAGCTCTAAGTTTTAAAAATTGTGAACATTAATAAATTCAGCGTCTTCGACTTAGTTTTAGCCAATGAGTGTCCATCTTTTATTTACTGAGCACATTCACTATTTTGTTGCAAGCTGACGTTATAATTATGAAGCAATGCGTTTGGAATTTTTTGTTTATATACTTCAACCGTAATAATAATTTCCAAAATTACATAAATCGAAAGAAAACTAAGGATTATTAGCAAATTAAATAATATTAGGAAAGATGTTTTAAGTTCACTCCAATAGATTTGTAACCATTTTTACTATGTTTATAGTAGCGTTCAGATTTTTTAATATAATTAGGCTGTTACACAATGAACTGAACTATATTAAAATTGAAAAAAAATAGAAGGAAACTAGTTATAACGATGAAATTTTCTTTTTAAAGTTTCAAAAAAAATCCCTTAATATTTAGTCTGTATTGAATTAATAAATTACCCAAAATATCCTCTTTTAAATATTAACTTTTATGAGAGTACATATATCTATTGAAACACACAAGTAAATATTAATTATGGTATTTTTTATTTTTTTTATTTTTTTGCATAAATTATTTACTTTTTTTGTTAATCACTGTTGCCATAACGGTTTTCGAATATAATATAAATGTTGAAATATGCATTAATTTTTCAGCTATTTCGTCTTCTATTCATATTTATTTGCAATTTATTTAATTAAGGATGACCTATTATTTATTTTTGTAAAAAGAAGTGTATATATATATTACAAAAATTCACGAATGTGTTAGTTTTCTGAACGATTAAACTATTAAAAACGATATGCGCAATCTTCTTTTAATGCGAAATTACTGGTTACGTAATAGTTATTGATAATGTTGTTTTGATTTGTTTTGTTTCGATGAAGTGTTCTGCAGGTTTGGGTGGAATTAAAAGTTTGATAATTTGATTTTCATTTGTATTTTCTTTGATATTTTTTCTAATTCTAATGCAGTTTAGTTTTCCAGCCGAAGTATGACTCAGTTCGTCCAGGTTCGATTTGAACACCTGCTTCCTTTGAAAAATAAAAATACAAATAAAAGGAAATTTAAAGAAAGATTTTATTTAAGAAACCTTAAACTCCTAAATGCAAAAACACAAGCTAGCGGATATTTTTTTTATTTTTTATGAAGATTTGACAACTAAAACAGAACCGTTGTGAAAATAAAATAAATTTTATTTTCACAACGGTTCTGTTTCTCAAAAGCTCTCATTTTTTTACTCTCTTTCTCTGTCGGTATTGCCGTATCACGTATATTTACATTAAATTTATATAAGACGGAAATAGAAAGAAATCTTTGCTTTATATTTTTTATGTATGGAGTTTATGAGAGGGAGAAAATAATTTTTTATACATGCAGTTTTGTTTTTGTCATGAGTTTTTTGGTTGAATTCATTCAATTTTGACTTCTCTCTGAGAACTGGAAACAACAACCGCCGCCTCTTGCTTGTGTTTGGGCTCTAAAACTACTTAATGCTTCGAAGTTTATGTCAGTGACGTTATACGATGAAACGTTGATTCGAAGATACGGTGAAACAAGATGAAGCGATGAAAATACTGATATGGTTCGCGAACTAGTAGCTGATAAAATGAAAGTAAAGGTCGAAATTCGGATTAATGATACAGATGATATTTCGGTTTATAACTGGTTAATCTACTTATAAACGAGAGTTTATTACTTTCCGAACTTTACGACTGACTATAATAAGTATGTATTCAGGATAATAGTCAGCGAGAAATTCGGGAACTCTTGAGTTTGTCTAACTGCAAATACAAGGAGTGAAAAGCGATCAGAAAACTACTTCGCTCTTAATAAGAATTCGACGGCTTTGAGTTCGGCTAACTACGGATGTAAAATACGAAAATAACTACTTCAAATCCTAAAGAATTCGGAGGCTTTAAGTTCGGCTAACTACGAATGCAAAGTACGAAAATAACTACTTCGGAGCTTTGAGTTCGCCTAACTATGAATGAAAAATACGAAATATCTTCGGACCCAAAATAATTCGGAGGATTTGAGTTCGGCTAACTACAAATATAAAATATGAAAGCAACTACTCCGGATCCAAAAGAATTCGGAAGATTTGAGTACGGCTAACTGCGAATACAAAATACAAAAGTAAATACTTCGGACCTAAAAGAATTCTGGAGCTTTGAGTTCCGCTAACTACGGATGCAAAATAAAAATAATACGGACACATATCTAAATTAACGAACTGATATCGGATTATATTCTGACTGTACTTATGGTTCATATTGAAATGCTGTACAAACAACAATATCAGCCCGTTTTTGTCACAAAACTGCGACTACATAATGGAAAAAATAAAATAAACTAAATGGAAGTTATAATGCGTATTATCAATTTAGTTAAAGAGAATACTGTACATTAGAGGGTTTAATGAAAAAGTAACATTGTGCATTAGTTTGGTTAAATAGGTTCTTATATATGCTATTTGTTATCATAAGTATTTGTATGTTATGTTTTTATTATAGCTATGTAAATAAATTTGTATTCATATGTGTATTTCTTTAGATATGTTGGGTATATAAGTAAATTTGTAACGGTGCGTTACATAAAAAAATCCCGATTGTTCTTGGTTATTTTGAAAAGACATGTTAAAGTATCTTAAGAATGCATTCCTTACAATTATTAATCTCTAATACCCTTTAACTTTAATATTTTCAATAGACAAATCGAAAAACTTGAAGTATTTAATACAAAATCCGTAATACGGAAAATTTTTA
Organism: Protocalliphora azurea; assembly: GCA_932274085.1. Taxonomy (NCBI): domain Eukaryota; kingdom Metazoa; phylum Arthropoda; class Insecta; order Diptera; family Calliphoridae; genus Protocalliphora; species Protocalliphora azurea. Next base: position 108,122,015 of record OW026519.1, on the reverse strand, counting down.
AAACTAACCTAGTTCAAAAGTTGGTTAGATTCAGTGGGCTGCTGTCTAATCAATAGGAAAGAGCTCACATAGGTCTAATTTGGTCCCGTTGTGAAACCGTGAGGGATCATGTATTACTAATTCACGTGTCCATAACAGCGTTCGAATCGAACCAGCCTGCCGCATGTATGAAAGAATTGATCCATCTGATGTCAATATCAGAGAGATCTGATAATACATGCACCAACGGACTGCCAAAATTAGCAGTCCTAATCTCAGTGACAGTGGAACAGTACCATAAAAGGTGCTCCACCGTTTCCTACTCTTCCTCATCGTGACAACTTCTATAAATATCGTTAAAAGGTAGCCCTAGTCTCTTAGCATGCCCTGTGACGATGGTTACCAAAATTCGTAACCGATGCATCGGTAGTTCCATGATGAAATTAGGTCGAGATTCATAATAATAGGGCCATATTTGAATCTTGGTTGGACATGTCAATTTATTTGTCCATCTATCTTTTGCAGTCCTCGATAAGTTCCACAGGGGAACAGTTGGTCCATATCTTCGTATCGAAGAAGGGAGCCTTTTTGGCTAGATCATCAGCAATAAGGTTACTTGGGATGTTTGAATGACCCCTAAACCAGGCTAGATCCAGGTTTGAATGCCTCGCCATCTTGTTCAGAGATGTCCGGCTTTCATGCATCAACCTGCTCGGCTCGACTACCTGTAAATATTTGGATATCCACTCCGAATAACCTATAGTACATTAACCAGTTCACTGTTTTCTTTATAGCCTATATCTCTGCTTGAAGAATGTTGCAGTGATCTGGCAATTTGAAGGAGATGTTTTCCTATAAACGGGAATATTGACCCCTCCTCCAACCTCTTTAGTAGATTTGGACCCGTCAGTATAAACCTCCACTGAACCAGCTCTTAATTCCGGAGCAGTTGAGATACTGAGAAGTCTCTGCCAAGAAAGTAATCAATATTGTAAGCAATGCTATTAAGGAATCCCAGAATAGTCGCATGGCCGAATCCACTATCATTCCATGGATGAGTCTTGTCGCCGACATAATGTCGATCTGTTTGGCCATAAAAACCACCAGTAGTCAGTTCGTTAGAACAAATAGGGCTTTTTATGGAGTTGTACGAAGCGCGCCTGTTATGAATAGCGCTGAACTATGCAAAATCATATCAAAGATTCCGATATAATTGCCGAGTATATCATCATTAATGATCTTTGGAGATATCGCAGAGCACTCCGTTAAAGAGAGACTGCCAGGAAAGTGCGCTCCCATTAAGACATCTAAAGTCTCTTGACCGCTTGTTGTCGGAACAGTAGGTGATGATACCAGAATTTTACGAAAACGGCTGATTTCAGAGTGGTCTTTTATGCCGCTAAAGAAAGCCTCCAGGATTTGCGTTTTGCATTTCTTATCTGGTTTTTATACTTGTTACTGAGGACTTATAAGCAGGTAAACCTACAAGTCTTTTAGCCTCATTAAATAGACGGCGACATTTTTTACGAGTTTCGCCTATGTCGGAGTTCCAACAACGTTCCAGCAACAGAAGTCGCTGTGTCGAATGCGTTTTTTAGCGTTTTAACACAGGATTCAATATCACCACGACCGTTGATGGTCGGGGTATTAGGAAGGAGTTGGGAGAGAATATCATGTTGTTCTGTTCAATTTTGAAAGCTTTGAAAGGATTTAACCCTTTTAGACTTCTATGTTAAAGTCGATATATAAGTGATCATAGAATGAACAGTCATTGGAGACCCTCTAATCCCTAAACATATTTAAATGCCTAGTACTAACTAGCGTAATATCGGGAACCTCAATTCTATTAGCTACTAAACAGATTGGTACCTTAAAAAAAGTTGGTATAGAAAACACATACAATTTAGTAGGAGCCGTATTCAGACTTAACCTATACTATGCCTTTTTTGTTGGTCTATAAATGATGACAATATTTTAGAAAATTTCTGATATTTTGACCAAAGCTACATAATTTTTTCACAGTGGGAAAGTAAATACTTCATATTTTCACTTGTAATATTGTTCCTAGTGGGACTTGTAATATATATATATATATATATATATTTCGCGAATAAAATCACGAGACCAAAATTTGAAGGCGCATAGTAAATTTAGCCACATATGTTTTTAGTACATATGTAGGTATATATGTATATATACGTGTACAACTTACTTATTTATTTTAACTGTTATGTATTTCTAATTCAAATGCAAAAATGTCTTTAAAACTAAAGTTAAAAAATTTCTTTGTTAAAAGAAGTAAATTTAAAATATGTTTTATCATGAAATAAAACTATTTAAATATTTATTTTTGTTTTTGTTATTTTCCTGTCTGTTATAAATGTTCTATAGTGTTATTATTTGCGTGTTCTCCTTGTCTTACATCTTTTTTTTAGAAAACAGTTTGAAATAAAGAAAAATGTATTTTTAAGCTGTTAAATATGTATGTTTTAACATGTTGCATAAACATAAATTGTGTAACAACGTGTAAACTACCCTCGTGACTGGCTATATGGAGTAAACGTGTTATTGCAAGCATTTCTACAATCATTTCTCAGTCTGTCATTTATTCATTTCTTCCTCCATAATTTTTTGTAACAATTTCACTGCAGTTTATAAATATACAGCAAAGGTACTTTTATAGTACTTTTATAGTATAGAATGCAATGAACAACTAAATTTTTGTTGCAGTTTGAAAAAATTACAACAAAAATATCATATCGCAAATATCTTCATAGGTAGGTTTTTCAAACAGTTCGCTGTAATATATGTATATATAATGAAAGTTAAGATAGAAATTTCTCAAAAGCATGGTTAAGTTGTTCGAACTGTTATCATATGGTTACTTGGGGATCATAAAGAAAGATTTTTGGCTATTTAAGTCGAACATAAGTAGAACGTGTCGTTAGCTGTGTAAAATCACAGTTTTTACAATATAGTCATTTAGCTGTTTACAATTACAATGTTTGTACGTCTAATAATTTAAAATTCTTTGAAACGAAACCCAAAATTATACTAAAGATTTAATAAAAACACTTGTATGTTGTGTAAACTAACAATTTTTTCAGTATTAAATTTATTGTAAATACAATACGGCTGCCTTAAAATGGCACACAAATCTATACATTTGGTTTTTGACAAAGTGTGTATATTATACTTCTTTTAAAAAAATAATTGCGTATGGTGAAGTATCTATTTCTACTTTCTTACCAATATACAGCAATTTCAATTTTATACACTAATATGTAATTTAAACCATTAATTTAAAAAAAAAATAAATTTTCTGTGAATCCAAATTATTATTTTTCTGTACAAGTAAAACAAATCGTACACGAAAGGAAAAACATGGTTACGACATTATCACGACAACAATATTATGTTCTCATTCTTAATATTTACTAATTTTAGTAATACTTTGTTCATGATAACAATATTTTTCAGTTCTATCATTCAATATTTACATTCAATCAAAATTTTAATATAGTTAACTACAAAAATTTTATGCTTTTGAATATTTTTACCAGAAACTAAATTTTATTAATATAAAAAATATCATTATTTCTATAACCATTAAATATTATCAATATTTTTTTATACATGAATTAATGTAAGTAGAAGTTTTTTTTTTTAATATTTGGTGTGATTCAAGCAATATAAGATACTTGTTAACTACTAGTTAATATTAGTAACAAATATCTTGTATTATCCCATAAAACAATTTATAAAAATAAAAATTTTGAATTAATGTATTTCATTTTAATATTTGATAAGGTGGAATAATAATATGATAAAATGTAATGCCAATATGATAGAATGGGATGATAATGTAGTAAGATGGTATAATAAACGAACCATAAAATTGGACACAATATGACAAAATGGAATCATAACAATTGTTATTTATTATAATATGTTGCTCTTAGATTATGGTCAATACAACTATGCTTTTTCTCTGCGTGTAAGCAACAAACAATAAAGTACACAAAATCGATTACAAATCCGAGTTCTCGGATTTCTTTTTTTTTTTTTTTTTTTGTTTTTTGTGAGGAATTGATAAAATCCTACAGACATATAAACCTTAACTCGTTTTTTATATAAAAATCGATAAAATATTAGAACCCTCACACAAAAAAAGATTGTTTGGAAAACACTCAACAAAAACTTTTTGGTTTTCGGTAATAACAACTACTTATTAAAGTAGTTTCTTGGTAATGAGGCGTCATTATTATTTGCCTACTCTGTATTACATTAATAAGTACTCAATAGTATAATAGCGCAGTAATACTGCAATCACGTGGATGAGTTGGCTAGAGCGCCGGATTAACAACCAAAAGGTTGTTGGTTCAACCCCATTCTGAAGCTGTTAGTTTTTTATAACAAAATGTCTAATAAGATATTTTAAACTAAAAAGAGTTTTTGTCGCTTAGAATGCTATGTGCGAGATGGTGTACTGAGTAAGACGTTAGTCAATAAAAACGAATGGTTAGTATGTGTCCAAGTTCGAGTCTCACTGACGGCAAAAGAATTTTTGTTTTTTTTTTATTTTTGTTTTCGTTTAGGTACATATTTTTGAGTACCCCTAGAGTCAAAAAATAACTACATGAATTTGTGGACAAGTCGAACAAAAATAAGTAGTTATTCAGGCAAAAAGTAAGTAGTTTATTTTTGTTTCCAATTATACATGCTAGCTTACCAGGAAAGCAAAGTTTTTGCTGGGCAGTTACTAATATAAAAATTTATAATATTAATCGTATTTCTATATTAATTACTAAAAAATTAATAATTCTAAAAATTTTCTATATTTATGCCTATAAAATCATAATTTTAATAAAAATAAAGATTCTTGAAAGTAATAAATTCGTTAGCAGAACCACCCCGAAAAAAACCAGAAAACATCGGTTAATATTCTGAGGACTGAAACAGTACCGCTATCAAATTTTATAATTATTGGTAGAACAACATTTTTATTTTTAAACAAATGTATTAATATGCTAATTAATTGAGATAATGTATTATATTAATTTACGAATATCCATAATCATCTTAATTTAATCATAATCTTTAACTCTAAATCACATTTTGACACACTTTTGATCAAAGTTATTAAGCAAACTACTCTATTCAATGATACATATTGTGTATCTGATTATCTAAAAGCTTTTTAATCATAAATTAACGGTGTCAGTGATATTTTTAATCAGATTTAAAGATTTTTGATGAATAGATAGTAGATATAAATAAATTAAATGTACTTATGTATGTATAGTAAATCTATAGAGTATGTATAAATTTTATGTTATTGTGATTTAATAAGTCAGTTTAGTTGTTTTCTTTTTTATAATTTCTTGTCTGCTAATGGTTTTCTGATAAATACAACAAATCTAAAGCTATCGATATTTTGATTAGTTGTCTGCTTATTTTGGCATTTTTATTTTTTGTTGTTTTTTTTTATTGACGTGATATTTCTATTGTAGATTAATTGATTGGCAAATGATTATAACATTATATTTTGTTATTATAGAAAGACATTGTTATTAGACAATGTGTAAAGAACTTCAAAAAACTGTTAATATAATGCACACTGGGGCAAAAAATGGAGTTTTGTGGCGTTAATTAAACCTAAGTTCTTCTTAAAAGTTATTGGTATCGTTGAAAGGAGAACGATATCAGCATCTTAAAAATACTAAAATAGTTATATTTCACATTTGAAAAAATGAAATAAAAAGTAAAAATATACTAACTTATTTTCTGTTATAACTTGCATCACTGTAAGATGCGCAATTATATGATGTTTTTGATAATGCTTATAGTTATCAAACACAATATTATTTAACCACCTTCAAGTATTTAAATTGACACAAAATAATTTACTAATCCGATCCAACGGTGTCTTTCAGTCCGCCCATGTAACCGTTATTAATGTAAACATTCTGATTTTTTTTCCAAAGATTGGTCAAGTGAATTTGGTAAAAATCATTATAAAAATGTTGCCCCTAAATTCGTTTTTTACAGAGTTTCTATTTAAATGAAAATTATAATAACCAATTTTGTGAATATTGACCCAATATTAGCTTTCACAAAAGATCCTTGTCGAAAATCTTTTTTTGGAAAATTATACGTGCATAAATTTTATATGGAACAAATTATGTATGTATACTTGTGCACTGTAGAAAAATCATACAAAAATCTTGTGTTGCAAGTGCCAGTTTCAAAAATTCAAATGGACCATTTAAACTATATTAGTAATTTAGTTAATGTTAACATTACTAAATACTGCAAAAGTAAAATCTAATACTCAGAAATTCAATTCAATCATCATTTTGTTCATAAATATGTGTATAAATTTAATTAAAAATTATTTTCATATTTTTTATGAAGTAAAGTTAGAAAATTAAAAATATTGTTCAACAGAGCAGGTCAAGGAAGATCAGTATTATTATATTTTCGTTTCTTTGAGCATATGAATTTATGTTCTCCAACCTATTTCTAATACTTATACAACTTATACACTTCGAGACTTTAGATTTATATAATTTTATAGTTATAAAATTATAAATTTTAAAATAAGCAGTTGATATTGTCTAAACAACAAATATACATTAAAAATATATGATTCTATATTTTAATGTATCGATAATTTATGATATAAGGAAAAGAAAATTAAAAAATGTTACCATACATATATTTTCTATATTTAAAGTTGATGCTGCATTTGAGGAGTTAAAAAAATAATAAAGCTTTGACTTTGATAGCATACCAAAAAAAAAAAAATTGATTTGGGACTAAGATCAGCCTATTTTCAGCTATTGAGTGCAAAATTGAAACTTTTACAATTAGACTTTCTGTCCGAAATCTGTTCGAGAGACTTCTATGTGCAATATGTTTATGTAGTGCTCAGTTTTCAACTCAAAATTATTCATAATAATTTAAGTAATTTATTATTTTTTTAAATCAAATCGACTGTATTGAAAATTTGAACTAATATTTTTATTAGAGTTTTCACTCAATTAAAGATTGAAACATTAGATGTAGTTTACACAAATCACATATGTATCCCAATTAAGAAGTAAATATTTATTATTTTTTTAGCTTACCTTAAATTGATCTCAAGAAGCATTAGAACTGTTGTCTTTTTGTTAGAAAAAAGGAAGAAAATGAAATCGACAATTAAGCCGTAAATTCGAAAAATTATAATATATTACAATTAAAATATAATTTGTGAGCTCTCATATATATATATATATATATATATATATAAAGCGAAATTTAATTAATATAATATTATATGGTAAGTGAATGTAATTAAACTGCTTTGCACTTGAGAACTCGATTTTAACAGACAGACAAAAGGATATCGCTAAACTAGTAGCGGATTGCCAAAAGCTTTTTAAATACATATAAGGCAACTATAAAAATATTAGATAACAGCTAGTAAAAAGATTCTATATGTCAAGACGTGCTATTTGGGACATTTTTTAAAAAAGGATTATACAATATTTATAAATATTATATCAACCCAGTATGGATGTCAAATGAAAGCTTTTAATTAAATTTTGCAGCACAAAAATTTTAGAAAATATCCTTTTGAAAATGTTACCTTTTCTTATTTATTTTCAAATATATATCAGACTACAACAATCAATCTCACACGTGAAAAAAATGATGTATGTATAAAACTAGAGACCATCCGTGGTAAAACTGTATACCAAGTTTTTCTCCAGGATGACAAATTACCTCTCAGGACTTCAAAGTCTCAAAAGATGTGCAATTTTTAAGAATATTATAAAATATTTATGAACATTATATCAACCCAATATTGTTATCAAATTACTTATTATTTAATTATATACTTTATATAAAGGATACTATTTTAACATTTAGTGCAGAAATATTTGTTATATTGGAATTATTACTAGCTTTCATTTGACAAATATATATATATATATATATATATATATATTCATAGTTGTATACTTTTCGAAAATTTGAAGTCCTTTTGAGAGAAAATTAGACGTCTTGGAGAAAAACTGACTAAGTAGTTTTATTATGTATGTATTTAAGTTTTTTTTTTGAATATGTATATTTTTTACTATGTGAAAATCTTTTTGGGAGTTGTTGCACTGTGTAAAACATTTTAAATATCCAATAATTTTTAATATTTTAATAATTTATAGCCTTGCAAATTTTACAAAAATTATATTTGTGTATTTCCTATGAAAAATACTGTAATATTACAATTTTTTTTATTTACCGTTTCCTCCGTCTATAAATGTTCTACTTAACTAGTTTTGTCGACAAAAGGACACGCCTTTTACGTGACACATTTCCAAAACCTTAAATTTACAGAAGACTATAAAAGTATATACGAGTATTAATAATGCCACCACCATCATCTTCTTACAAAAAATAAAATAAGAAAATAAAACTGAAAGTAAAATTCAAAAGTTCATAAACGTGAAAAAGTAGTCAAATGAGAAGAAAATCCCTTAAAAAATGTTTGACTTTAATCTCACCGCAACACAAATAACAATGAAATCCTTTAATTTACAACCGGTTTGTATATACTACATCATAAAACCGACAACATGGGCGTAACGGCTTAGGAGGTGGAGGTAGGCAATAAGGAAATGTATGTATGTATGTATGAATTTTAATTTATTTTTATGTATAAACGTCTTTGGTCTTTCAAATCATTTCAATCAATTTAAGTAAACCACACAATAGCTTTTTGTAATAATTTAGCCAAGCATAGGTAAGTAGTTCAGTTTATACCTTTGAACATTGATACCAATGTGGTGCAACTACCAAAAATTTAAATGGCGCCAAATTAGTACCTACAATAAAGTGTTTTTTTTTAACGAAGTCAACAAAGACGCTAAGACTGAAAAGGAAACGTAGTAAAATTATCAAGGTTAGAACATTGTTAGTAAATGTAATAATTAAAAAGAAATCTATATTTAGATAATAATTCAACCCATATAGTGTGGGCGAGTATTTTATAAATATAATGATAAACTTTTATATTATGCTCAATAACCTTTAGGATTTTTATGAATTATTTGTATTTCAATTCGAAAGAAAAAATTTACGGATTTCATTTATAAATCATACAAATTCGAGGTGTTTTATTTGCGAATACATATGTTAGAAAATTAAATATTACTCTAGTTCTAAATACACAAGTTGGTCACTTTTATTCCATTTCCTGTCTTTTTTTCTTTTTTTTTTAGAATCACGATTCCAATATACTTTGATTCTGTCCCGCAGTGTTCTGCCTCTCTAACTCAATTTAACAGAAGATACATACATATGCACTTTCTAGATTTAAATTATATCAACAGTTCGTAAATTAAATTGCCTCCTTTTAACCTTTTATAAATTGGCTACTTTTTACTTGATTTGATTTAGGTTTTTTTGTTTCCTTAGACAAATGAAAACATGAAAGGGCGTTATATGTCTGGTTGTTGTCGTAGTTGCTACTGTTTTTGCTGTTTTTAGCTATTTGTTGCATGATACAGAGAAGTTAAAACTATTTTATATTTGATAATATCTAATTAAAGTACATACAAGGCATTTTGCCCTTTCTTTTAATTTCTCTCCATTAGATTTTCACACAAGTAAGGTCTTGAAATGAAATTTGGTTTATTGTTGTGAACTCTTGCATGTGAGTTGTTACTAGATTGGATTACAAATATTTTCAAATAAAAAAAGAGCTAAAAGAACTAAAAAAGGTTAAAAAGTTAAACTAGACATGTTCAAAACATATAAGTCCGCGTGTTCGTGCATGTTTAGAGAACATTTCATTTTGGTTAAATAGAATTTTATTACACTGTTTTGTGAAATTCTAACAGATTTTAACACATTGTTTTATAATAAAAATAGTAAACTTTTTAAACAATGACATTTTAGAATCTAAATAAATATAATATAATTTTCAGGTTGAATTTTTTATATTTAGTTCATACATAAATAAAACAAATTATGTATGTACAAATAAAAGATTGAATTTTTAACAACTGTTCAATATTAAAGTACTCAGCTTTAATTTAAAATATCTTATACACTTACAAAAGAAAAACTCTCAGTTAGCAAATTTAAATATCCTTAAGTAAAACTCATAATAAAGAAAAACATTAATTGCGTTCATTGAAATATATAAATCAATAAATTTTTCCCACGCTGCACAGTAGGTTCAATCACAAAATTTTTGGCAATAACTATATATCTACTAAACTACTGGTCAGATGTAATTGAAATGTATAGAAAGGAAAGGCTTTCAGAAAAAATGTTTTGTAGTTACCCCTTGATAATACGAGATAATTTACAGGGTGTGAAATTTGACCAACTCGAATATGTAAAAGTTTAAAAAAATCGTAACTTCTACAATCAAGTCCGATTTCAAATATTTTTATATTTCTGTAAAGCGGTTGGTGGGATAAAGATAAAATAATGTTTCATCATCTCAGATATTTACGCTTGAGTTTTGAGTTTTTGATTTTTCGCTTCAACTTTTTTTAGCTTTTTGGGGTTCTGCTTCTCGCCCGGCCAAAGCGAATGCGGGAGAATAGATTTTATGAAAAAAGTCAACTTTTCAAAAGACTTTTTTTTTAATTTGCACAGAAAAGCTTATAAGCATTAAGTTATTACTATTATTTCCTATGTATTATATAAAATAAGCATCAATCTTTCATTCCACCAAAAATCATTCAAATAGCTTCAGCAAAAAATTTTGGCAATTTTTGAAAAATAAACAATATTTAATGAGTTTAATCGATTATTACGAATATCATCTCGTAACATAAACAACATGCGCCAGTACAATTGTTTTTCATTTATTATTATTATTATTTTTTTATTAACCATTTATGAAGATTTGTCTTTTTAAATATGTAAAGAAAAAAACTTTGAGAAAAAAGTGAAAGAATAGTACTATATTTTTGGAAAAATAGCAATATTTCATACTAATTTCAGAGTGCTAAATTTGAATATTCTTCACGGCTAGACGAATTGAAATAATCCAAACATTTTTTTAACATATTATTTCGGAATATATTAGAAATTACAGAATATATTAAAAAAATTTTCCCCATATACCTCAAGACTAATTCCTGAAGAACTAAATGAAGTCGAGGAAAAAAATAAAAAACTCAAAATTCAAGCCTAAATATCTTTTAACTGTAAGAGATAACTTAGGTGAGTTAGCATGATTTTTCTTTATCTCGCCAGGCACTTTACAGAAATTTAAAGGTCTTTAAAAGCGGGCTTGATTTGTAGAAGTTGCGATTTTTTTGAAACTTTTACGTACTCGATGTGGTAAAATTTCTCGTGTTATTATGGGGTGACATTTTAATTCGATCTGACTAGTAGTTCAGAAGATACAGATTTATTACCAAAAATTTTGCGATTGGCCCCATTGTGTGCTGTTCAACAATCGCCACAATTCGTTCAATTGAAATACTCTATTTTTTTATATTATGTCTCTTCATACCATCAATAAATGACTGTGTAATTGTAAATGTATTTTATTTTGATGGTTTTTTTTTTAATATGAATGTTCTCTTATGTTTAATCAATAAAATCCATTAAGTTAATTAGTATAACCAGAAAAACAAGCCCAACTAAATACTGCCAATGTTAAATTGGTCCTGATAAATGCACTATTAAAGTAAATTATCCTTTGGATTTTAAATTATTTTTTTATTTTTTTCATTTCCTACAAACAATAATTAAGCAAATGGCGGTAGAAAAACACAGAAATAATAGCAACAATGAAAATTCCAGCTGAAATTTCAAAACTGCAAAATAAAAGCTTTACCAAAGTAAAGTTTTGCAAACATGATCTTTAAAATGTCTATGGAATAACAAGTTTCATTTAAAATACGGATTAGACTACAGTGAAATTTTAATTAGTTTTATCTCAAATCTCTTCTCTAGAGAGTTGTTAAATGCGCCAGTTTCAGTTTGTAAACCACTTTCTTACCCATCACAACAACCTTAAGTTTTTCAAGTAGCATAAATTTCTTGTAAGCAAATTTAGATGACTTAACACAATTTGGTACACTCAAAAAATTCATTGAGTAATCCATACTTAAATCAATCCCAGCGGTGTCAAAAGTACTGAATTTCTTTAACCACGTGCGAAATACTTGATTAAAATTTTTCTTGTTATTAGAAATCTTTACTTGATTTAAGCATAAAATATAGTAAAAATAAAGTGAGCATAAATACAATTGATTTTTTAATAATCGCATCACAATTAAACCAAAATTCACTTGACTTAAGAAATACAGATCTTGAATCAATCACAAATACGATTATTTTGAGAGCTTAAAATTTGTTTTACGTTCGAATATATACTTGATTTGAACGCTTGTTTCTATAATATATATATATATATATATATATATATATATATATATATATATATATATATATATATATATGTATTGCAAATGTATTGTTTACTATGTGTTCATTAAATATTCTTTATTAAAACCTCACCAAACTTGATTAGTTTCTGCATTTGTAGAATAATCTTCTGATTGGGTTTCATTGTTGAATTTCGAAATTAAATTGTATATCTGAAGAAAAATAATAAATAAAAAATTATAAATATAGGTTTCCGCACATTTAATATAAAAATGTGTGTCGAATTTAATATTTTATTCACTTTATTCAAACCAAGTTTTTCTTTAAAGTCTTCCTTCATACAATTTTCAACTTTGGAGTTTACCGAAATTGTATCCTCATCGATGCCAAACTAGAGGGTGATTCAAGTGGAGATACTTTTTTCAATAGCCTTTTCTTGACAGATCACGTGTGAGTCGTGTCATGCTGTCATGTTATTTTTGTTTAGTATTGTTTGGCATTTCACAATGGAAAGACTTACGTCAGAACAACGTTTTCAAATCGTTCAACTTTATTACGAAAATTCACGTTCCGTGAGGAATGTGTTTTGTGCACTTCGCTCAACTTATGGTTAACATAATCGGCCTACTGAGCGTACTATTCGCAACACCATTACCTATTTTGAGACCCAGCATTCATTATTGGATAATATTCGACCGAATAGACCACGTCCAGCACGCTGTGAAGAAAATATAGCGGCCGTAGCTGTGAATGTACACGAAGACCGTAAAGAGTCGATTCGGCGCCGTTCGCAGTAACTCGGACTGACTTATGGAACGACTTGGTGCATTTTACGTCGAGATCTTAAATTGAAAGAGTACAAAATACAGCTTGTGCATTTTGCCACTCGACCTTCCCAAGCGACATCGCTTCGCTCTATGGGCTCTTAAAAATTTCCAAGAAGATCCGACGTTTTTGAGGCAAATTTTGTTCAGCGATGAGGCCCATTTCTGGCTCTATGAGTATGTAAACAAACAAAATTGCCGCATTTGGGACGAAGAGCAACCTGAAGAGTTTCAAGAACTGCCACTTCATCCGGAAAAAACAACAGTTTGGTGTGGTTTGTGGGCCGGTGGAATCATCGGTCCATATTTCATAGAAATGATGCCGGTGCGAACGTAACCGTCAATGACGACCGTTATCGTGCCATGATAACCGACTATTTGATGCCTGAAATTGAAGCTTGTAATCTCGGCGACATTTGTTTTTAGCAAGACTGCGCCAATTCTCACACATCGCATCAATCAATGGATTTATTCAGAGAACACTTCGGTGAGCACATAATTTCACGTTTTGGGACGGTCGATTGGCCACTAAGATCGTGTGATATTACACCTGTGGGGATATGTAAAGTTTAAAGTTCGATTCAGGCCTTGGAGGAAAGCATCACACATGTCATTCGCCAGTTACCAGTCGAAATACTCGAACGAGTCATCGAAAATTGGACTCAACGGATGGACCATCTGCGACGTAGCAACGGCCAACATTTGATAGATATAATCTTCAAAAAATAAATGCCAAAGAATGTTCTCTCAAATGATGATAAACATTCCCCATTAAATTTGAATTTTCTGTGTTTTTTTTTTTTTTTTTAAGTAGATAACCTCGAAATGGAATATGAAATTAAGAAATTTAAACAAATACAATACATTATAATCGGATAGTTTTATCATTAGCCTTTTCACAAAGTTTACTAATTTTCAACTCTTCCTTTTATTATTTTTTGTTAAGAAATTTTGTACATGTATGTACATATGTACATATATTTAAAAATAAATGACAAAACATGCAATGCGAAAAAAGTAAAGAGAGCAGAATTAAATTTGCTCTACCTTCCCTCTTCTGTTAGCACCATACTAATATAAAAAAATTATAAAGTATTTGGAAATATACATGTATAAATATGTAAGTAGAAATTGTATTCAAATTCAGACATAATTTCTTAATCAATGAAGTTTCTGTTTCTAAGGAAGAATTTTTCTTTTTTTGTGTATTTTGCAAAAAAAGTAACATGTTTTCTGTATGGAAATACATACCTAATAAATTATTTTTAGAAATAAGTTTACATACTAAGTAAAGTTTGTTATCATTTATTGTTAATTTATTTAATTACAATTATGTTAATAAATAAATAATAAATTGTACTTACAACATAGAGCTATTTTAAAAATACTTCATATATGCCACATACTACAAGTTTTTTTTGAACTTACCTTTTAAATAATCAAAATCAGCTTCTAAATTGAACTCCTTAAGGAATTGGAACAGGCGTAAGAAGTCATTTGGAGGTAAAGCTTCAATAAAAGTTAATTTCACTTTTTTGTCACACATTTATAAAAATCGGGAAAGAAAGATATAGTTAGACAAGACCGACTATATGATACCCTAAACCATTGCATATGAGCACTAATATTCGGGAAAGGGAGCTATGGCAATTTATCGCCGGATTCTCATAAAATTTCGAAATGTTGTTTCTACTAACAGAAAACTTATTTGTGTCGAATATTAACTTGATAGTAATATTCATATGGGATTTATGCACGTTAAAGTGATTTTTCGAAGAGGGGTTTATATGAGAGCTATGGTCAATTGTGGACCGATCTTCATAAAATTTGGTGCAAACCGAATTTTATTAAAATATTCTTATTTTAAGGCATCTTTGAGTGTTTAAACTATAATCCGGGGGGACATTTATATGGGGGCAATCAATTTCAACAGGCTTTTTCAATGAAATTTAGCATGTAGGACTTTCATGGCACAAGGACAAAGAGTATTGAAATTGGTTTTGATCGGTCCATTATTTCATCTAGCCTCCATACAAATATCCTCCCGGAGTAGGGGTTTAGCGATCATAAATGCCTATATATATATATATATATATATATATATATATATATATATATAGCTATATAAGCTCACTTTCGGGAGTCACCCTAAAGTGCATAAATTCATATAAATGTTAGTATTAACGTAATACGAATATACGAATACAGAAATTCGTATATTTGTAGTAGAAGTATCGGTCAACAATTGCCCACAAGTCTAATATAAGACCCCCCCACGAATTTTGATAGACATACACAATGGTGTGGGATACCATATAGTCGACTTGACCGACTATATCTTTCTTACTTGTTTTTTATATAGGAAAAGAAAAAATTGTAAGCACTTATATTTCTCAAAAAATTTTTTCTTGAGAAATATAAGTGATTTTTGATGAAAATCTAAAATTATATAAGCGCATTGTGCAACAATGTTCATATTTCATTTCAATTGCAAATTTGTATTAAACTTATCTTAGTTATCATTGTTGAGGACGCCAAATCTAATATGTGAACATTAGCTTTAAGAAACAGATGGATAAGTCAACGTATCGTTACCTAAAATGCAAAAGGCCGTAACCAGACTTTAATTTTTTACATCAGAAGCAAAAATCATTACATGACAATTAAAATTTTTTAAGCGTTTTCTTAAAGCAAAAGTAGATAAAGCATAAAACATTTTTCAAACTAAATTTTCTTCAATGGAAAAAATTTTACGGACTGTTTCATTTATGAAGTTGATGTTACGAACTTTTGACTTTTGTTAGTATAGTCAAAAAATTTTATTCTGGTTAAATTATGCAAAATTTCGAAAAAAAAAATATTTATCTAAATGAAGAAGCAAAAAAAAAACACTTTTACAAAAAAAAAAAAAAAAAAAGAAAAAATACATACATACATACATACATACATACATAAAATTACATATTTCATCACATGTAAAATTTATAATTTCTAAAAGCGGATAAAACTATAATAAAGTACAAAGTAAATTAAATATACATATTTTTTTTCTACAACTTGCTTATAAAAACCAGAAAATATTAAAATTCATTCCATATTTATAAAATTTATCCCAGTAACATTTTTTTATTAAATATAACTTTTAATAAATAGTACCTATATTCTCTTCTATACATGTTTAAAGTATAAAACACATCAACCCATAAGCATTAAGTTCAAGGCAGATTTACAAATCAAATCTAGTTTATAATGAGATTTTAGAAAAATCTCATAAAATTTAACTAGATTTTGAATAGTATCGTTATCCAATACTATTTTGTTTTTCAGTGTGTTAGTAAAATATAACAATGTGCTAAATAAAAATGACTTTTCATTGGAAACAAGTATTTTTAACATTAAAATAAATCAAGAAAAAAACAAAATTTATTAATAACTTAACCATAAATTAAAGTAAAATAGAAATAAACAAGATTTTGCTATTAAGTTTGTTTAGTGATTGTGTTCATTTTTTTAAATTCAATTGTCAAATGAAATCAACAAAGCTGTCGGACATTCTAATATCAACGGAGTAGATTTTTTTAAAATTTTCAATCAAACGGGATTTAAAGTGTAAGCGTAAATTCGATATACAAATTAAGTAATTGGAAGTGAAATCTCATTTAAAGTGTTTTCAATAAAAAACATGATATTTTCTTTAAAACATTTGTATTTTTTGGTAATCGATATACTAATTCTACAATTAATTCTTTTGTAGAAAATATACAAGTAAAGAGTATTTCAAGTTCTTCATTTTCAGAAATTAGTTTCAGTTTTTTTTCTTTAATAAGTTTATCAAACGAATATGTGAGGCTGAGATAGTAGAAAATCGTCTAGGTTTTCGACATTTAGTGCAATAATTTCCATAATTTTTTCTCTAATAAATCATTAAAAATTTTTAAAGGTTTGCCTGTAAAGCTATTTTTAAAATTTGTATTTTTTCTAAAATAATTTTTAGGAAATATGATAACATAAATAATATTTTATTCTGACAAAGCCTGTACAAAACGTCTGCTGTGTATCATTTTTCATGTGTAAATACAATATCGAAATGCGTCTTAAGTTCTAACCATTACTCACATATTCTTTTTATTGTGGTCTCTACCCTGCCAGCAATTAGGTGATAGTTTTATCCACTATCAGAAAAATTACTCTTTCTAGTATTCTCAAGATGTTATTTTGCTGTTAGTAAACAATTTTACAAAAATAAATATCATTAATTTCAATTTTAAATCTACTTTTTCTACATTTCTTACTAACTAAAATGTCGAAAAATTCACTTAAAAGTTAGTTTTTTGATAAATATAAAGTTACCAAAAACTGTCTCCCACTAGTATTCTCAAGATGTTATTTTCCTGATAGTAAAAGATTTTATAAAAACAAATAACATTAATTTCGATTTTCGACTTTCTAAAAGTAAAAAAAAACCATTACATGCTCTTCGAAATCAAAAATATCCTATTCCAATTTATCAAAATATATCTATAATTTTTTTACTAAGGTAAGTTGTTTTAACTTTCTTGTTTCTCATAAATTACTATTTCATATCTGCGTTAAAAATTCTGCTCATCCACCACCTTTTGACACAATTCTTTTTTGATTTTTTTTTTAAATCTTTTACACAAGATTTCACATAGAAGTAGCAGAGAAGCGTATAAGTTTTAATTTTAATGTATTATCCATATGCCCTTCAGGAGCATATAGGGCTCAAAATAGGTTACCTCTGACATAGAAAATATTTTATCGCTTGCCAATTTTTTGTTTCCAATCCGATTTTAAATATTTTACATCTTATTAAACTTTGAAGTAGTGTAATTTCTGTTCTGTAAAAGATATTGACTAAAATTTTTACCTACATAATGAAGAATTATGTTAGCTAAGTAACGTAATTTATTTGAGAAAAAACATGGTTTTTGGAGAAACTATAAATATTATATCTGTAATAAAATCTTTGTTAACGAAATTTTTGTTGATTGTTTAAAATGAGAAATTGTAAAAAACTTTTTTGTAGATTTGTTGAAAGAATTCCACATTTCACAAAAAAAAAAAAAAAAAAAACTGAAAATCCCAAAAATGGGACATTTCACATTTTCGCTTATAAATTCACATTTTTCTGAAGATTATGATTCAAAACCCTTATAAACATATTGTGGATTCCTATATTGCAAGAAGCCCTATAACGTTGTAGCAGAGTGTATTATTTCCTAATTATGAAAGTTTTAGGTATAGGTTTGTTGTGATATGGTTTGTTGTGGTAAATTTCTTATACCACCCCTACACTCGTGGACTCGCGCCTGATTTCAATACTTATTTTTTATCAGCAATTTGGTGTAATTTTATATTTAAAAATTGTTCTATTAAATTGAATATTTAAAGTCAGATTTTCCTAAGCACAACTAAAACCGATTTTGAATAACCCTACATGACTGTAATTCGTCACACAAAAAAGGCATTTAATAGTGTCATTAAAAAAGTATCAAAACTGCAATACAGTTTTGCCCGAACGGTCACTCTTCTTCAATAGGAAAATAATTTCATTTTCTTATACTATTTTAAAATAAATATGGATACTATTTAGTCAAAGTTTGGATAGTATACTAGTGATTTTTTCTGTTCCTCAAAATGACTCCAATTTGACATATAAAAAAAAAGCACTTAATAGTGTCATTAAAAAAGTATTAGAACTGCTTCACACACTGCTTCATATTCGACTGTTGAAAATAACTTGAGGTTACTTTTTAGTGCAAATTTGGATAGAAAATGTTGGCAGTGTATGGACATAAAACTAGTTGGGCATCCTGTGGCTATTTTAATGGATCAATACTATAGCCTTGTCAATTTTTTTATACATTTATTGTGTCTTTTGAGATTTAGAAACCAAATAATAATATTAAAAATAAGAAATAAAAAAATATGTATGGTGAAAAAAACTTCTATTAGTAGGTCGATTATGTTAAAAAGCAATTAGCAGAATTCTTCAAACTAAATATGCATTTGGCCAATCCATTCTGCCAAATCCAGCAGAAAAAATGCTAAAATGGCAACACTGCTCTCATAAACAAATATATTCTGGTTAATTAAAGCGTGACTTTCGTGATAAAATCATAAAAATGTTCATATTTTAGCCTATAACTTTTATTTTTCTGGTCCGATATAGGTAATTTTTTGTAGTAGTGTGAAGTGAACAGAGGTAGAGATTCTGGCTCAATTAAAATTTTAAATTTATATATATATACACGCACATGTACCCCCTTTCACTTGTAGTTGTTATTTGTAAATTAGTTCTGTTTAATAACATTTTACACAATTTCAATCAGTCGCGAATACCATACATTTTGTGATTATGCTTTCCCATGCCTGGTTTTCTTACATCAACTTATATATATATATATATATATATATATATATATATATATATATATATATATATATATATATATATATGTAATTTCTAATTTGACTTCATTTGGAGTAAATCGATTGATAGGAAGACTCATGTTGACACCAACTGTTATTTAAGTCTCTTATCGGAATATTACGTTGTGTAGATCTTTTAAGATATTTTGTAGCATTCCAGAGGCAGTTTTCATGTTTATTAGCATCTAAAGACTTCAAATATTGACCCGTTTTTTCATTTAAAAAATTCTTAAAGTTTATGTTTAAGTTTTGTACAAAAATGATTGAAATTTCGTTTATCAATTAGGATTCTAATTAATTGCCAAATTTTTCGGATTCTTCTTTTATAGCGAATCTGGTTTCTTATTTCAGCAGATATATAATTATTTCTAGTTTACAAATTCTGTCTTTCTGCAACATTTGGTGTTGATAAGATAGCAGCTTCGTGGATTAGGCTTGTAAATTTTTCAACAGATTCATTTAATTATTGACCATTATTTATTGAAAGATTCAAGTTTTTGTTCTTATCTATCCAATATGTAAACGAATTAATATCAGGTTTATTAAATATAAGCTTTAATTTCTTTTAAACCTTGTGAAAAGTGGAATTATAAGTTGCTATGATAGGAGTGTGATCAGAGCTAAGATCATCACTGTCTACTATGTCCAGACAGTTACTTGTTATTTCAGGATAAACGAAAAAGCCTGTTCGGATAAGAAAGCCAGTAGGTTGCTCCACCAGATGAAAGAATACTCATTTATACACCTCCCGGCCTTTTGGGTTTGCCAATCTTGATCAACACCCGGGATGTTGAGCATTAAAGTCTCCTCTTACCAGGAAACGACTCTCTAAATTGTTGAACAAACTTTCATAGTCCTGACATAAAAAGAAAATATATGGTAAATATAGAAACGTCTACAAAATTGGAATTAACTTCCACTCCAGCAGCTTGTAAGTAGTCATCTTTCGCTTCTTTGTTTCATTTCCAATTGAGGACCTGCTTTCGGTACATTTGTTAGTTGTTGGTATTGTCTGTCAACTGTAGAAAACATCATTGCTTCGTTGCTGTAGCATCATCAACATCAACATCAGCAGTCATGTTTATAATTTGTTTTTACCTTTTATTTTGAAATTTGTTCATGTTTTTAATATTTTATATTCAATACTTAATTTTCTGTGGAGTAAAGAATTTTGTTTATAAAATATTTTTAACTTGGTATTGTTTTCACATTGTAGTTTAGTATTGTGTTTGTTTTGGTGGTGTAGAATTAATATTGAGAAGGAAAAATGAACTGCCTCTGCACTTGTTAATAACAAGAAATTTGTTATTGCTCTTAATATTTTATTTTGAAATAAAATTTTTTTGTAGGATAAAGAATGTCAATAACAGAATTTTGCGGAAAATTCCCAGGAGTTTAGGATTATCATAATTTCAACTCACTTTTTCCATTTCCTTTTAACTAAAATCAACAGTCTGCAATGCAACAATAGTTATAAAATGCTTTCTTGCCATGCTATAAGCAATGTCCGAAAAATTTGAAATTTTTTGCAAAAAAAAAAAAAGAGTGAAAGTATTGGTATAGATATACACTGGTGCATATTCGTATAAACGCATTTAAAATTTTTTATTTTTCTTTGAGATATATTCGTTTGTCTTAACCAAAAACCATGTTATGTTGTTACAATAACTCGCGATATAACGGTACTTTTTTATGTAAGAAATATTTGTTTCTTGCTTTTATTGTTTTCTTTAATTTAGCAATCAGAACAAATTCTTGATCATTTCAGTGGAATATTCCTATAAACGCAGTAAAAAAAATTTGACTAAAAAGTTGTTGTAGAAATATGGAATGCGGAAACCAACAAAAGGTAATAAAAACTTAAAAATGCAATAATAAAATAAAAGAAGAAGCCACCCGCAATAAATTAAATGCTACAAAAATAAAAAATAAACTTGATTTTCCTTTCCCAGATGGAAACATAAAATGGAAGAAAGCAAAATATAAGCCAATTTTAAAACAGCATCATAAGGAAAATCGTTTAAAATTTGCGAGCAAATGCATGAAATAGACAGATGAGTCGAATAAAGTAAACTTTTCTAATGAAAATAAACTTAATTCGAACGGTCCCAATTCATATTATTTCTTTTGGTATGATTTGTGGTTTGAGCAGCCTTTTCTGCTGCAGGAAAATCAAAAATATCTTTTGTTCCAACTAAAATAAACAGTACAATTTATAATGAATTGTTGGAAAAAGTTTTTTTCTCATTTATGGATTACAAAGGGGCTGAAGATTGCATATTCCAACAGAATAACGCCAATCTATATCGTGGTTTAATGAATATGGTATTCCACTATTGTACTAGCCGGCTTGCAGTTCGGATTTAAATGGAAAATCTGTAGGGGTATATGTTCCGAAAAGTTTACGCAAAGAATGCTCAGAATGAAAGCATAATACCAATGCCAGACCGAATTATTGAAGTTACCCAAAACGAAGGTTCATCAACACTTTATTAAAAATAATAGTTTAAGTGCGGATATAGGAAAATGCCATAAAAAATGGCATTAAACTGCTGAAATTACAATGAAAAAAAAAATATATATATGCACATTTTAAGTTTTTCGTTATTAATTTTTTAAGTGAAGTCAATAAGTAATTTAAAAAATGAATTTGCAGCAAATCAATTATTTTTTAATCCCATTTTTGGTAAGTCAAAAAAAATTGATGTGCGTTTATAGAAATATGTACCAGTGTCTCTTTTGAGGATCCTAGAGTGTCTGTTATGCAGCAATCTGAATGTTTTCAATTCTCAATGTTAATTTTATTTTATTTAGATAATTTTATGATTAATTGTTCACTTTTATTATCCTGTAAAACGACCGCATGCATAATTCAATGGGATAGTTAAAAGTGTAAATTTTTAAAGCTGGGCGGGATAAATTTCTAAAAAACTTCTGGAATTAAAATAATTCACTTCCTAATCACTTCTATAAATCAATAAATAAAAATCGTCAAGGAATAAATTGCCAAAAATTTGATTTTAATGGAAAATGCGTCTTTGACGATAAAAAGATCAAATATAAAATAAATTATACCAAACGGTGCATGTAGGAACACCTTTCAGTAATAAGTATTTTAGCTAATGGTAGCATCTACTAGATATTGAACTTTTTTGTACACGAACAAAAATAAATTGTTAGTCGAGAAAATAAAGAAGTATAAATTTATCATAAAAACTATTGAGTCGTGTAAAAGAGCAACTAATTTATAATGACTCTCTTTAATGCGATTATTACCGCGGTTTAAAAATACTTTATTATATCTTTCATAAGTACATTGATCCTTTTGGAATCAATCTTCAATTATATCCGAAATATATAAAATTACATGTTTAAATAAAGAAAATATGCGAATGAAAAGAGATGTAACAATTATTCGAATTGATATTTCAGGTGTTAGCATGCCTCTGTTATATTTTGACTTAATTTCGTTATAACGAAAATTTTGATAATGCTATTGAAAGAAATCCGTATCTTTAGGGGTGTTTTAAAAATGTTTCAACTCACGGAAACGAAAACATTCAGATGTAGCGTTACCGGAATCATAAAAGAACATACTAAACTTTATTTCAAGAGGAGTACGTAAGGTACTTTAATATTCATATGTAAATATACTATTTATACTATTTATAAATATATAAATTGGTTGTGACGAATCTTCAATAACATTCACCTCTTGACAATTTTTCGTCTAAATAAGTTTTTTATTGTAAGCTAATATTAGACCGCTTTTAGAGTAAAAATAAAATATGTAATTTTGTAGCAGAGTGTTATTTATATTATATTATTTTAAATAAATTGTCTAAATTTAGCATATATTGGACTATATTGAACTTATTTGTTTAGTGGAAAGGCGCTAATTTAAGTTTATTGATTTCTGTCTACACTACAGGAATATTTGCTGTTGAGTTACTGTTACAACACTTTTAATATATAAAATTCTGTTAGAAATTGGATTAAAATAAATTGGTTGGTTGTAAAATTTTGTTAGATAGACAATTTTTTTTCATGCAAACTTTGTTATTTTCCTCACTCAATTTGAAGTTTATTCAGTTGCTACATTTTTATTTCTGTTCATTTACTTGTACTTATACACATCGAATACCCCAAACTCATGAATTATTCACGATAAATAATATTAGAAATGCAAGTACCCATGCTATCATTTTAAAAGCAAAAACTTTCATTTTGTAGTCATAAAGTATAGAAAGAAGTTGAAAAAATTTAAACCATAAATGAATAAAATTCATATTCAACAACATTGAAAGTTACATTCTCCACATTTTCACAGGATTAAGGTCAACATTTTATGCTGGTGGTTGAATAAAAAAAAAAGAAAAAAAAAATAACAACTCCCCGGTCAATTACGAAAGAAATAAAAACCGAAGAGTTTTATAAATAATGAAAGCAAATACACGTATTGTTTCTTAGTTTTATACTCGTATATTCTTAAGTTTTTATTTTTTTGCCATCTACTTTCAATGTCTGAAATTCCAAGACATAATACTTTGTGTGCGTGGGTATTAAAAGGTTTGTTTTACTTTTCTTATTTTGGATACATGACAAACATTACAAAATGTGTATTAGCAAAAGTAGCCATACCTCATTGATGAGAAGGTTTATTAAATATTAAGATTTTTTTATAGTTTGCCTTGAGCAGTTCATTATGAATAATTTTGATTAAATTTTTAAAAATAGCAACACTCAGATATGTGTTTGCTTGATGAATTAGTTTTAGATTTTTAGTTAAAATTTTTAAAATCACTGAATGGAGGTAACATTGTAGCTTAAAATATACAAAGAATCTATATATATATAATGTATGTATATATAAAGTTTCCCGTCAGTAGATCAGATAGATTCCTGAAAAAAAATAGCGGCAATATAGTCTTTTGTGAAGCATTTTAAAAATAAAGATTTAAATTCAAACATACCTGATTATGATATTTCGTAATTCTGTCAGTGGTGCTAAAGTTGTTACGGGGGAAAAAATGCAATTTTTGACCACACCACCTCCGATTTTGATAAAATTTATTTACACACTTATTACGACAATATAAAATTACGTCTTCAAAATTCGTTGTAGTTTTGGTTTCATTACGGTTCAAAGTTAATTTTTCTCTGAAATGTTAGTAGAAAACATGAAATTTAAACACATATATGTTTAAAAAGAAAAGGATAACACAATCAATATTATTCCTTGTATCAAGGATATTTCAAAAAATCATATCTTATATTTTTATATTTTTTTTAATGTTTCTAAAAGTGTAGTCAATAATATATAAATATTTTAGAATATGGAACATAAGGGACTACTAAGAAAATTAACATTTAGTAAAAAAATAAATTATTTCAGTAACGATTTGAAAAATTCTAATGTTTTTTGAATGAAACAATTTATAAACGTATAAAAAAAATTAAAAATTCGGTTTATTATTCTATTTTATTAATTCGAAAAATTTTAGAAAATAACTATATTTTGGTGAAATAATACAAATAACTTCAAAAATTAATCTTTGGAACCAAGATTCTCAGTGCGTTAAATGGAAATATTTTGACAATAAAAATATTTATGAGTTTTCGTTTTAGTTCTTCGAAATTGTAAAATTTCGCGATTTTTCTTTACCTCTTAATATTTTGAAAAACTTAAAAAAGAAATCATAAAAGTATGTAACTTTAAACAACAATATCACGCAGACCACTTAACAGATTAAGACAATTCAAACTGCATTTAAATTGTATTGTTATCATCTCCAACTAAAAGATTTGAAAAATTATTTAAATTATTCAGAAATGAATTTTAATGCAATTATATTTTTAGAAACAATATTCGTTGACTAGATTTATGTGTTTTACCATTTTTAGTAAACATGAATTTTTTTCATTATAATCGAAATCCAAACTTTTTGTGACACACACCTTTGCTATATACAATATTAATTTCAATAATATATATTCACTTATGTACCTACCTATATATTTTTTTAACATATTTTTGTAAATATTTTAGCTTAAGGCCTAGTTGCTATAGCTTATACATTTTTAGTATATACATTAACTTATCAACTAATTTTTTAAATAAATAAATAAATGTATACACAAAACAAAAATACATTAAAAAATATGAAATTATTACTGAAATATATATATATATATATATATATATATATATTAATGGAAGATATGATTTTTTAAATATCCTTCACACAAGGACGAATATTTATTTCAGTATAAAAATTATAAAAATAATTAGAAACTAGATTTGTTAGGCATTAATTTCTTTAAATTGGACAAATAGTTCGGAAGAAATCTGGATTTTAAATTCATGTATTAAAAAAATTTTAAAATGAACTTTGAACCGCGATAAAAACTTGACTACAACGAAGTCGAAAATTTTGAAAAACTTAAAGTTCTGTATTGAAGTAGTAAGTGTGTATACCCAATTTCATCAAAATCGGCGATGGTGAGTTTCGTCGGGTATTCGAAAATTTTTTACCGTGTACTGATAACAGTCATTTTTGCATCAGTTTTTTTACTTAAATAAATGTACATCATTATGACTGCCTGAAAAAATGTTAAATAAAAACATTTGAAATATGCAATTTCAAATTTGCAATTACAAACAAAGACGACGAAAATGTATTTTGCCCTTTAGAATGTTTTCAAAAAAATATCTTTAATAGTGTTAGGAATTCGTGAATTTCCATCTTATTTTACGCAATAAATTGCTGCTGACTTTTAGAAAAAAAAAAAAAAAAAAAAACAAAAGAGAAATGCCAAATAAAATAGTTGTTTTTTTTATGGAATAACCTTACAAAGAGATTTGTGTATACAAATTTACCCTGCAAGCAAAATAATTGTGCTAATACTAATGCTAATTTCTAATACATTAGTATTATTGAATTGTAAGATTGTTCTTGAGTTTCCTGATGCTGAGATATCGTTCTGATAATTCGTTATGGTGGTAAACCACACTGTTAAATTACCAACACCGTTATGTTTATTTGTACAGGGAGTATAAAATTTCCCAGTTCTCTATTTTTTGGATTCCTATGAATTTTGTGATCAAATTTAGCATTTTTATTTTTTGGTTCAAATTATGTAATTTTTATACCTTGAGTACATGAGGTTGTTATTCGAAGGTATTCCTGGTCTGTATTCTAAGCCCAGGTCTCATATTCTTAGAAGAAATTTTTGCTACTAGCGAATTTTGAGTGGACGTAATGGAATTAGAAGAAAATAATATTATCTAATTATATCTATCAATTTCAGAACAAAGTCTTTGCTTGGACCTTAGATTTTTTCCATATTTTTGAAGTTTTATTCTATAGATTTTATTTGATACAATTAGTACTCGGAATTAAAAATCATTGATGATTCTAGCCTTTTTTAGTTTTTAATTGTTAATATCTTTATCGAAATTTAAGAAAAGTAAAGATTGGAAAAAAATTTACAAAAATTTTGCTGTGACCAATTTTTTTTTGTTTTTTTTTTGTCCGCACTGAAAAAGGAATATTTGAGCTTGAGATGCTGTACCGTTGTTGGGATAACGGTAAAGGATATTATTTTTGGTTTATAACTTAATGTATTTGAAATGGTTTGGCACTAAAAGTTTTATTTTATTTATTATTTTTATTTATTTTTTTTTTTATAAAATTTTGTCGAAAACTCAAAAAGTTTAAATAAAAATATTTGTCCCTATTTCTTTGCCCGTAACTGTATTTATGTGTATAGCGGAAAAAACATCATAAACCATCCAATGTTTTTGTCATAAATTGACTTAATACTTTTTTTCTTTGGCCTGATTACAATTGCTTTAGGGCTTATTAAAATCTGCCACAAATAAATAATCAAATAAATATACACTTAACTAAAGCTAAACAAATGGAAAACAAATTTCATGCATACTAACAGCGAACAAAGATAAAAGGATATAAACATAGAAACAAAAAGAAGAAAAAAAATAACACTATATAAAATATATCAAAAATTACTAGCTAATTTACAACCAACTCTTAGATTTGAACACGTTAATATACATATGAGAAACTTAAAATATTTTCGAGGTTCTTTGAAACCGACTTTATGTGTATTGTATTTCTTAAGTTTGTTTTAAAGACAGGAAAAGTGTTGATGCATTTTGGTGGACCTAACAAATTAACTAAGAAATCAAACATTTTATATCATTCACCTAAAATCTCAAGAATTTTAAAGACGAAGTGATTCTCTACAGTCTGAGGTAGATATCAAATACTGCTTTTCAGAAATTGCACAAAATATCGAGTAAACAGAATTCTTTAATAAAAGATACTTTTGAGTCAAAGGGCATTAAAAAATATTAAAAAGTAAAAATTTTATGCGTTTTTTTTTTTAATTTTCACAAAATTTTCAAATTTGTTCCACATTTTTTTAATATAAGATATGACTTTAGATTATCGAAAAGTGCCTGTAAAGAATCATCTTAATATTTAAAATTGATAATGTGAAAAAAAAAAATTAAGAAACATCATTTACACCGGCTGCAGCGGCTTTCTTCTCCAAATACATTTCAATTGTCGGCAACTACCGCGAAGTATAAATTACGTTAATACTGATGTTATTCAAGGAGCGTCAACATGTTTTAAGGACTTGTAATTGTATGGACCAAAAGAGATGTTCACATATTTCGCATTATATTATAATATTGAAATAATAAAAATTATTGATGTAAATCTTATCACTAAGTAAGATGTGTGTTTAAAATTTTGCGAAAATTCACTTTTGTTAGGAATATTACCACTAGTACTGATATTCATTTGTTTTTTTTTTCAGCAAAATATTCCAAAATATGTCTTTTATAATTATAATTATTATTATTATTATTATTATTATTATTATTATTATTATTAATATTATTATTATTATTATTATTATTTTCAGATTAGTATTGATATTCATTTGATTTCTTTCAGTAAAATATTTCAAAATATTTCTTTTATTACACATAATTTTTTTCAGATTTTGAACTAATAAACATTTTTTGCTATTTAAAAATCGAGCAAAAAAATTATAAATTTTTCTTTTCACTGCACTTCGATAAATCTTATAAATTTAGTATAAGTTTTGACATGTGCTAACAGCACTTTAGATGTGTTTTGGTTTCGTAAAGCAAAACATCTAATTTTAAGATTTTTTTTAAGTTTTAAATTTAAACTTAAAATATTTTTACTCAAAATTTTAAAATTTTTGGAAATTTCTCATATATATTCATATGTATGCCTTCAAATGAAATTATCTAATAATCATATACTTACTCCACTTCACCTCTATATATATACAAAATATTGAAATATTTGGTAAAGGCTAATGTTGGTCTTTGCAATTCTTTAGAAAAAATATGCTTGCCACCTTTATTAAAACAAAAACAGTTTTTGAATATTTATATAATTTCCTATAAAATAGCTTCTTATTAATTATACATGCTAAAATATAAAAATTATGTTTAAAATGGCAAAGTAAGCTCTGGAATAATGATTTTTAAAAATGTATTGGGGAAAGCTATTAAAAGCAAATCAATATACTTAAGTCTCAAATAAGTCTAAAATGCTTATTTTTACAAGCAAATGTTTTACTTTTAGCCACAAATAATATTAATTTTTTTTATAGCAATTAATATGTATCAAGAAAAAATCGGCCCAAAATTTGGGAAAAATATTTTCCGATTTTTATTTTTTTTTTCTGACACGAATATCGTTTTGTGTTTTTTTATAAAGTAATATTTATGGACGCAAAATCTGTTCACATTCATAATTTTTATCAGTGCACACAAAAGTTATGTTGGTTTAATATTAAACATTAACAAAAAAAAAGAAAAATCTTAGTGTTTATCGAATCCAAAATAACGAAGATCTATAGAACTTGTTTGCTTAAATATTAATTGTTTCGATTTTTTTTTTTTAATATTTCAACATTTAAAATGTCAAAAGTTTGTAAGTACTAGGGTAATTACAACCAATAGATTAAAAGTGTGTATCCAAGAATTTGGATTTTTTTCATTGTTCGAATAAGACGAATAATTCGAATAAAGCATTTTGTTTTATTATGTTCCAGAATTTAAATATAATATAATAGTTTTTAAAACCTTTTAACAACTTTCATGAACACGATGTTTTAAATGTGTGACTAACTATTTTATTCTCGACCAAGTACCAACGAATTTATTATGATAGTAAACAAATTTGTTACAATAATAACGATTTTTCTATTCTGGGTTTCATATAAAAGCTCTTTTTCCATAAAAGCACATGACAAGAACTAATGATTGACAATTATCATGAATTCGAGAATAGCAAAAATTTTTAACTTAAAATTTTAGAAAAAGAATTGCTTATCTTTTCTAATTTTTTTTTATTTAAAATATTATAATACCTTCAAATTCAATTAATATTATTGAATCTTTCCTCAGTTCTTTAATGGCCACATCAAGTGGCCTCAAAGTGTCGCTTAAAACTTGTATATCAGTATCTGAGAGTGTGAGCAATTTGTAATCAGATAATCGACACCATGTTAGGTAAAGATATTCATCAATGCTTTCTGTTTATCATTAGATTTATTGAAAATTTTGAAAGATTTTCTTACGCGATCAATAATATCACTGATAGAACAATTTCAGTTTTTATGTTGATTCCAAAATCATTGAGTCTTTTTTTGACTAAATAATACGTGTTAGAAGCAGTACTTTTATTTTTAATTTTTCAAGTCCGGAATTAATATATTTGTTTTATGTATTTACAAAAAGAGTTATCTGACCATTATTTTCAATAATTTGGCAGATTTGCCAAATAATAGATATTACTTTTCTTTTCAGAATAAAAATTGTCAATATAATTCCATATTTCATTTATGTAAATAACCAGAAAATGTTTAAATTGGAAAATTAAAAGTAAAATATTTGTAAAATATAATATATATTTACATAAATAGCTAAAAATAATAAAGAAAATAAAATATAAAAAAGAAAATTATATTCGACATCAAACTATTCAAATTATTAGTTCGAATTATTATTTATATTCTTCGAACAATTATTCGTATCAAATTGTTCGAATAAATCGAACGAACATTATTCGAATGGATACCCTATTAAGCAACCAAAAAGCACACAAATTTCAAAAACTCAAGCTTTGGAAAATTTTGCTGGAAGCCGACATGAATTCAAATATCAAAATATGAAGTATGATTGAACAAATTTTATATTTCCAAGTAAAACAAATTTGACTTCAATTTAAATTTCCTTTTTAATGGAGAATATTAAATTAAAGTGTAATAAAAGTTTAACTCAATGCTTGGCACTGGATTCAAGGCTTGGAATGAAATTCAACTTGAATTCCAGCAAAAATGTTTATTGGGTAATATAAAATATAATTCGTAATAATGCAGAAAAATGTAAGTGAATATCAGTATTGATATAAAAATCACACTCACTTAAACTTTACTTATAATAATTTTCCTTTACTTATATTTGTTAAAATGCATTTTTATGAAAAAGTTAATGTTTACCAATTTTATTATTTTTACTGTTTCGAAAATGGTAAAACTTTGGAAATTTTGTGTCTATTTTAAATGTTGCATTTAAACCAAGCACACAAAACTTTTTAATTTTTCTTTTCTCAATTATTAAATCAAATTTATAGGTCTTATTCGGAATTAGTCAGAAATTGTCAGAAAAACAACAAAATACACATAAATTTTTAGTACGGGAACGCTTTCCTCCAAACTCTTACTAAAACTTGCAAGTTTGAGAAGTACTGGAACAGAGCTATATGTTAAGAGTATAGTTATGAAATAAACAAGAATATTTAAAGAAATTCCTATAAAATAATAAAGTTAGATTTTTATAAAATTTTCAAATGATTATACGGTACAGTGTTAAGTTTTTTTTTTATATTCAGTTTATTTTTAATTTTTTTTGTCATTGTTATTTAGACAATATTGAAATGTTTTTCATATTTAAATATGCTTTCAATTCTTGTTTTATAAAAAAGTTTAAAACTTAGACATGTTTGTTCAAAAAATAAAATATTAAACATACATTATATTAAAGAAAATATTTGTACGCTATTTTAATAGTAAAATTTTTATGCCTTATAAAATCGAGTTCTTAATTCCACAAATGGAAGATTAAATGTGCAACCAATAGATTGGCAGTGTGTATATTTTATATTATTCTAAATATCATATAATATGTTTATAGTAAAGTCCCTTACAAAAAAAATTTCAAATGTACCCCCATAGAAATAAAGTTTTTTTATGTTCTTATATGATTCCCAAAATATTACGTCTGAATATTTTCAATCATGTGAGCTAGACCATTTGTAAAATACCTCTAAATATACGGATTTTTTTCAACAGCATTATCAAAATTTCCGTTAAAAGAAATTTAACTTCAAAATATAATACAGACACACTAGTACTTGGAATATGCATTTAAATCATTATTTCATCTCTTTTCATTCGCAAAACATTAAGATTTGAACATGTAATTATATATATTTCGGATATTTTTCAACATATATTGGGTTTTGGTTATTATTGGAAAGGTATATTCTGATACTACGGAAAATTATAAATAATTAACCCAATTTTGTACATTTGATTCCCAAAAGGTTAAATCAGCAAGTTTTGAAAATAAGTTTTATAGAATTTATGAAAAATAAAATAAGAAGTTTAGTCGCTATTTTAAACGAATTTATAGTTTTTTTTAACAAATTTATGCTTCTTGTGACATTTCCTTTTTTAAGTAACCATTTATTTGCCATAAAATTCATTTTACCTACTATGAACCCAAAATATAATTTTTGTTACTAAAGGATTAAATAGCTCTGAATAAGATCATTCCTATGATGCTCTAAAATCAAAATTACGATGAAAAATGCATGAAATATTCAAACTTTAATAAAATTGTATTTAAAAAAAATTCGTATAAATTTTTTAAATGAATGAAAACTAATTTTAGAAAATTTGTTGCTCATTACGTATTAGTCAACATGTGTCTATTATACATATTGTATTTTTTTTTTTTTTGGCAAAAAGTTAAAAATTGTGTGCACTGTTTATCGAAAACTATATTTTTGGAGATATTTTAAAAATTGTCCATCAATCTTTAATTTTGGAGGGTACATTTGCAACATTTTTGTCTTCATACCAAGCGATACACTTTAATGTTTATTCTTAATAAAAAATTAATATTAACAAAGAAAATACTAAAGCGTAGGGAATATATAAAGGATCTCCACAAAGTCCTTGTGGAATCTTGGATGGACAAATGAAAGGTTATATGTTGGGGTCTACTTTTATTAGACCAACATTTTTTATAAAGGATGCAATTAGTAAAAGAAATAGACATGAAGTAGAAAGACAGAATAAATGAAGTACCAATACGCTTAATACTCGTAACAAAAACAATCTGTATTAAATGCGGAAATCCCATTCGTGGGGAACACAAGAAGGGGGTTGCACATCTTGCTAAAATTTAAAAATTTTTAATATGAATTTTTGCTTTTGGTATTGCCGAGGACTTGTTATTTTAAGTTTTGTTCGCTGTTCACCTCATATATATTGGCTTCGTTATTTTTTATATTTAATAATTTATGTAAAAAATAATATAATTATAATAAATAATAATAAACATTTCATGAATTGATTAAATATATAAGAATGTAATAAGTCGTTGTCACCATTTTGACATTTCCTTTGTTTTTCTTTTTTTTTTTTTTTGATATGAAATTATCAAAAATTAACATATACAACTTTTTTACAGTATAAATTTTTAAGGCCTTTCAACCTTCTTTAGTTAATTTGCTATAACTTACAAATTTATGAACGACCATAAACGACTGCATAAATTTAGGTAGAAAAGATCTCGGAGAATGAATCATTATTATTTCTATTAAAATACCCTTTAGTTGCACTGCTTGGTATTAGGCTTTAAAAATTCACGATTTCGGAGAAAAATCATATTTTTCACAAAACAGTATTTCTATTTTATATGAAACTAACTTATAATATTACAGTTTTTTATTTTATTTTGATACTTATTTAGATACCTACTTTATTTAGATATTTAATTAAGTTTTTTTTTAAATTTGCACCTCTCACCAAAAGGATTATATCAATTACTAATAACTATATAAAATAAAAATTAGGAAAATTTGTCCAATTAAAAAATTTATTAAATCAATCTAGTTGATGATTGAATGAATTAAAGATTTAAATAAGTAAATAAGTTTGCAATCATAAATTGTCTTGTTGTCTCTATTTGGCAGTACAAAAGAAGAGTTTGTGAACTATAATTAGACAAAAGCAGAATGGAATATGTATTTTCTGTGCCGCTAAACACTTAGTCAGCATTCATGGTGTCTTATCCAATTTGGTTTCGTTTAAACCTAAACATGGCGTCCGCCTTGCACTGTGTGCAATTTTGAGGGAATCAGTTAGCAGTGCTAGCGTTTGAGGCAAGTAAAAAAGAGATTGAACCTATCGTCGTAAACGCTGTTATAGATGTGGTTCACTAGTATCGTAAGCCGACATCCGGTTCGAAGGACCATAAACAAGTTTGCAATCGTAAGTGGCCTTGTTGTCTCTGTTTGCAATCGAAGGACCATAAACAAGTTTGCAATCGTAAATGGCCTGGTTGTCTCTGTTTGCAATCGTAAATGGCCTTGTTGTCTCTGTTTGACAGTATGAAAGCAGAGTTTGTGGACTATAATTAGACACCAGCAGAGTGGAATACGTATTTTCTGTGACGCTACACACTTCGTCAGCATTCGTGGTGTCTTATCCATTTTGGTTTCGTTGAAAAAATGAGAACAAATCACTTGAATTTTATTTTCACTATTTCTCTTATTCTATTTTTTCTTGACTATATTAATTTATTTTTGATGTGAAATGAAACAACAGTGTTAATTGAAAAATATAAGGTAGTAATTTTTCTTTGTATTTTCATCTCTTTAACGTAAGCAGATTTCCGAACACCTTTTTGTGTATTTATGAATTATATACACTATTTATAATAAATAAAAAAAAGAAAATTCAGCAAAAATATGATAAAAATCCGCATTGATATAAAAATTTATAGACATAAAATCTAAAGTCTCTAGAATACAAATCTGTATAAATTTTGTCCTTCTACCTGAATTGGACTTTTTGCAAAAAAATCGAACTTAAGGTATTCAAAAAAGAATTTTATTTTCGCCTTTGTTAACCGAACTGTATAAAAACCTTCCTTGCCGCCGATGAAAAAGAATTTTGATGTTCATTGCAATTGTTTCTATGAAATGGTGCACATAAATAGGTATCAAGAAAGAGAGCATCTTCCAATCAGAAGCCTATATTATTTATTTTTATTTTTAATTTTTTTTATTATTTTTTTTATATATAATTTTTAATAACTTCATAAATACTTATACTTGTGGCAATAGAAATTTTGAAAAACATTAATATTAATTTTGACTTCTATGACAAATATCATTTGCAGACAGAAAATAAAAAAAGTTACATTAAAAATACCGATTTATTAAATAAAACTGAATTGGGAGAATATTACAAAATTTTAGGTCAAAAAATTAAATTTTTTCTACAAATAGGCGAAAGAACTGAACACTTTTTAAAAGAATTTGGTCTATTTCATGTTTCTAAAAAATATTTCAATTGACTAAATACTATAAATGGGATTATTTATATATTTTACATTTATTACTAAGGCTATTCGGTTAATCGAATAATTTGTTATTAATCGGTTATTAACCGATGAACTTTTAACCTCAAATAGTTGTTTGTCGAGTTAACCGATTAATATGAAACTCCGAATATTTGGATACAGTAAAACGTATGCAGAAATTTTGTTTTTACATCCATTTTATTTCTCTATTTATAGCAAATGATTTATTCTACCAAATATTATTTCATTCGGGTAGTCATATTTATAAAAACTATTTTATTAACTTAGATTGAATAAAGTAATTTGAAAATTTTGTTTCAAACTCCGAATCCCTTCCTTCTGCAACTATCCCTCCTCTGCTCCTTCCCGTTGTAAGTCTCTACCGTTAGTTGTAACTAAGGACAGCATTTGGTACGCATCGTGAGTTATTGCTCACTAGGTGCGTTACTTAATGTATTATGTAACTTTCTGATTAACAAACCACTTGGTCGACTTTTTCTGCTAGCTAATTGTCAATATTTATACCGATTTTTTATTAAATAACCAATTATCGGTTACCTGTACCGCAACTCCATAACTTTTTAACGACAAAAATTTTTCGTTAAGTATCGAAAATTCTTTAGTTAACAAATTTTGTCGTTAAGTGCTATTCTGTAGTAATATTTTACCGATTTTTAGCGTTAAACATATCGGTAGTTAAAGATAAGTTTTGGTAAGATAACTACTAAAAAAAAAGTTGTAAAACCATAACGATAATAATAATGTTGTTAAGTTTTAGAAAATCCATTACAAAATAGCTCATTTTGGATATTAAGTGGCAATTTTCTTAATTTTGATAATATTTTTGTATAAATAATTTAACTAGAAAAATATATAGTGAATAATAAGTGCGTTCGTTTACATAAAAGCTTTTACTAAGTTTTGTTTTACCAAAAGTTTTTACTGAATTTTGGCAAAAATTGGGAGAACAAAATGAGTGTTTATAACTTATTATTTACAATTATTAGACAAAATTAGGGCTTTTTTAAAAATTCATATTTTTAGAGAAATATTTTTATTTTAGTGAATTTTTAATACATATAAAAGAATATTTGATGAACATTTTTAAATGAAAAATATTCTTTACGAATTTTTTGAAATAAGTTTCACATCGTTATATTATTTATAATTTCAACACAAATTTGCAATGAATGTGCCTAATATAATATTAATTTTACAAGTATTTCCAACAATATATATTGCTATGTTGCTGGAAGACAATCTGCACATTTTTATATTATATTTAAACTATTTTTCACATTTTATCAAGAAAATAGTATTATTTTTAAATAAAAATCTAAACTAATAATGACGTACTATCATTTCTAACGATATTCGCCTTTTAAATATGCTAGCGAAAAAATTCGTTAACTTATAATAAAGAATAGAAAAATCGTTAAAACAACCGACATTTTTCGTTAGTTAACGATATTGGTAGTATATGAAAAAAAAAGTTACAGAATTACGGTACTGATCAGCTTTAGTGACTAGGGATTCGAAAAGACAGTAAATCTGGTCGCCTAGATTTACTGTCTTTTCGTGACTAGCAAATTATTAAATAGATTTATTATAATTTTTTCAACTTAATAATCTCAATCGTTTTTGTGGCTCATAAATCACTGGACGATTATCCGTATATTTTATTTTCTAAGCGTTCTATTTCGTTTCGAGACTAAATAATCACTAGAAGATTACTTTTCTTCGAGTTCTACTTCGATTTTGTGACAAAACAATCACAAATTGGCTAATTCTACTTCGCTTTTGTGACTAAACAATCACTAAATTCTTTAAATGAATTTTGTGACTAAATATACGTGATTAAACAAACAGGTAGGAAAGAGAATTTTATTTTCATAATACTTGAATTACTCCTGTCCTCGATGTTGCTTCGATCAGACTGTGTCCCTTTAGAATTTTTGTCGTCCTTTGATACATAATTCTTGCTACTATTTTATTGTTAGAAAAATAAACTTTTCATTGCAAATTTCCTAATATAGGGCCCAAACATAAGCAAACGGTTTTTATCTCCAGTTCTCTGAGAAAAGTTCAAATTAAGTGAAGGCGTAGACGAAGACGGCTTTTTAAATACATTTTCATTCTTTTTTATTCAACAACAGATCTCATGACAACAAAAAAAGTACATTTTAATTATTTTTTTCAGATTTTTTATTTTTATAAACTAGTTTTAAAATGTCATTTGTATTACTCTTTAAATCTCTCTCAAACAATAAAATGAATATCAATACGATTGTTTGCTAAAAAGCTATAATATATTTAATAACTTCTTTTTTCAAATTTAACTGACATCGATGAAGAAAACACAATTTTAATGAAATCAAGAATGCTAATCAAGTATGTTGCTGAACAGAAAATACGTTATATATATATATATATATATATATATATATATATATATAGAATATATATATATATATATATATATATATATATATATACCTCCCATAAAAGTCCTATTAATTAATTTTAAAGTTTAAGAAATAAATAAACTAATTTGCTTCACCTATTACTAAGAAAATTTTATAACCAAAAAAACTCCTGAAAATTTTTCATTTAATAATGTTTTGCAATAACGGCAACACCGACAAAGAGGGAGATGTGAGCTTTCGAGAAACCGTTGTGAAAATAAAATAAATTTTAATTTTGAACGGAATCGCTGTTCTATTTTAGTTGTGAAATTGTCATAAAAACACACTTATCTAGTCTAAAGATTAATTTCGCTGAGCTATTTACGATATAATTTTTTATACCCTCTTGTTGACCTGCGTTATTACGGAATCGGATTTGAAAAACGTGGGTGATCGAAAAAAGAAAATTTCATTAATGACAAATTATCTAAAATATGCAAAATTTTTCTCTAAAATGTAAAATATGAAAAATTATTCTCATATAATTATATACATATAAATTGTGCAAAAATATGCCATTTGAATTGCTAAAATATGCTCTAAGATAAGGATTTATAATATAAGTTTTTATATGAAAATATGACAATATATGCTACTATATATCTTCCAAAAATATAATGGTAGGACTAAAATATGCAAAAACGTGTTGTTAAAAGTCAATGCCAAATTTTTAAAATGGTCTAAAATAGATAAATAACTAACAGTTTGGTTCATTTGAATCCCAGGAAAAAATATGATTTTGCATATTTTGGGTTGTCCTGAAGACTAAATTTGTATAATTGAACTATAAATTATAAATATTCTAAACGAGGGAAACCAAAAATGCACTCAAAGAAAAGTTGGGTTTAGTAAATGAAAAACTTCAGTTATACATGTTACTATATATAGCATATTTTTTTAATGCATTTTTGCTTAACTTACTCTTAAATTTATTAATTTATATAAATATACTTAGATAACATTAATATTAAAGAAATTGATGGTTATTAATTACCAAACAATTTCCAATGCATTTTTTACTCTTTGAACTCTCAGAAACGAATAGATGAAAGACCGTAAGAATACGTATGAGCTTAGTCAGCACAATTGCGATATGAAATTGACATCCTTAAACAGTTATATTCAAATATTTTTTTCTTTTGAGAATTTTTGACGAATTTAAAACCAAGTTAAGATTAATTTAACTTTATAGCCGATATTAAAAAAGTATATTTTAATTTTGTTGTTTTTTTTTCTCATTTGGTTACTTTTTTCAATATTTTGGTTAGAAAAAATGTTTTGACGTGGCAACACTGCTCCTTATATAAATTTAATGTAAACATATGAGATTTGTTTTGCAATAACGGCAACACCGACAAAGAGGGAGATGTGAGCTTTTGAGAAACCGTTGTGAAAATAAAATAAATTTTAATTTTGAACGGAATCGCTGTGAAATTGTCATAAAAATATATGTATCCGCTAGCTTGTATTTCAGCACATAAGCAAATTATTATTGTATGATCTACCAGCCTTGTAACAGTAAAATATTTTGTCTGTGCATTTTGTTGTTAATCCCTTTACTTACAAAAATTTATTATTTATTGTTAGTGTCTGGTTTATGTTGAAAAATATTAATTTATGCCTTTTTGTTATTGAAGATCAATAACAAAACACAGTCATAAGGTGTGGCATTAGTTTGTGTACAAACTATTCGTCATAATGAAAATGATAAATTGAAGCAAACGGAAGAAATACTTTAGACCATTTTAAAAATTTGGCATTGACTTTTAACAACACGTTTTTTCATATTTTATTCCTACCATTATATTTTTGGAAGATATATAGTAGCATATATTGTCATATTTTCATATAAAAACTTATATTATAAATCCTTATCTTAGAGTATATTTTAGAAATTCAAATGGCATATTTTTGCACAATTTATATGTATATAATTATATGAGAATAATTTTTCATATTTTACACTTTAAAGAAAAATTTTGCATATTTTAGATAATTTGTCATTAATGAAATTTTCTTTTTTCGATCACTCACGTTTTTCAAATCCGATTCCCTAATAACACAGGTCAACAAGAGGGTATAAAAAATTATATCGTGAATAGTTCTGCGAAATTAATCTTTAGACTAGATAAGTGTAGAATGTTAAATGAAAAATTTTCAAAATATAAAAAACTAAAACATATTAGAATGCTTTTAAGGTTGGTTTAAAGTAAATACTTCCCTACTTTAAAACATTTAAAACACTTTTGTTATATTAATGCTGATAATCTTTTTGGGATATAACTTTAAGGGATTTTGCCTAACAAAGATTTATTTTATAATTTTTTGGCAAGCAAAAGAAAGTTTACAAATATGATTTACGGTTCTGGGACGAAATCACTTAAAAAGTGACGATGATCCCCCTTCTACCATACATTTTGTTTATAAAAAAATAATTAAAGTACTACCATCTAAAAATCTCGACAAAAGTAGTATAAAATTCTATAAGATGTACATTCATTGAACATTCGAGCTTTATATTAAAAATTAATAAATTCAAAAAAAAAAAAACGTTCCTTGATGCATGGAAAACAAAATTCAAGAAAATTAAAATGCTGCAATAATTTTTCTGCTGAATGGCCAGAAATTACTTAAAATTTTTTAATATTCTTTAATCTCACTTCTTAATTTCTTCTTGGAATTGGAAGTTTTAATTCTACAGAAGGTAAAATTTACATTAAAATTTTGCACTGAAAACTCTCAAATTTTTTAATTTTGGATTCTCACTCGCCAGAATATGAGAAAATAAAGAAAAAAAAACGTTATATAATCAAGAACCAACAAGTAAAAATGGCAACTCAATTGTTCTGTGTATTGAATACAACTTGACTAATACAACAATACGTACATATCCAAATTAATGTATGAGAGCAAAACAAAACAAAAAAATATAGAAACATAAATTTGTACAGCATACTTAACACCCATACCACTAAATAATTCCACAATACATAATAAATGGATGATTGTACTATTATATTTACAACAAAAACCCATATGAATGCAATTCCATATTTTGTATTCATTATTATTGGTAAATCCCAGATGTTTTGAATTCATAATCTCGCGTATTGTTTTTTAGTTGCTCATATTGTGCTGCTACTGTTATTTGTTACAGTAACCTTATTTGTATTTCAGAAAAACTTGTATGGCGACTATAAAAGCATTGTTCTGGCATTGGTTTATTTTTTCCTAGTGCCTTTTGTTTTTTGTATATCCAAAATTTTTATACTTACTATTATTTTATGCAACACATTGTTCTACATTACAAGTAGTTCATACATGTGAACATGAGGGTTTCCCTAAGTATGTATAATTAAGGGTTTTTTTTTTAATGAAAAACAATTATTTTTACTTTTATAAACTCTCGTGATTTTGAAAAAAAATAATTTTTCTTCATTTTAATTGATTTTCAATAATGAGCGCTTTATTG
The DNA here is from genome assembly GCA_932274085.1 of Protocalliphora azurea. Taxonomy (NCBI): domain Eukaryota; kingdom Metazoa; phylum Arthropoda; class Insecta; order Diptera; family Calliphoridae; genus Protocalliphora; species Protocalliphora azurea. Next base: position 108,080,678 of record OW026519.1, on the reverse strand, counting down.
CAAATTGTTGGGATGACATTGTATTTAAATCCATTTTCGGGTAATTGTTACATACATATGTATTATACATACCATGTGTTTGTTAATATGAATGGTTAGTGTTGTATTTTTTATTTAACGCATATGCGTATATTTGAACGTACCTTTGAATTTGTTTCAATATTGTATGCAACATAAAAGTTGTTGAACTGCTTTGCCACGAGCAATTCGTACAGAATGATTGTTTGTGTTATTGAACATATATCCTTTGGATTTTCCTCAAAATAAAAGAATTTAGGAGTTTATACACAATCTGATTTATGGTTTTGAGTTGTGTAATGTTTATTCGAAGAAAATAATCAGTATTCGAAGAAGAAATTTAATGTGTATACGATATTAATTGCTCAATGTTATAGATCATTATCAGAGAAATAGGAAATATGCTCAATTTGTTTTATACGCAAAATAAATGTCCTTTATTAAATATGGAAAGAGACAGAACGGTTATCACTATTTTGTAGAATTAAATAGGTAGTTTTTATAAGCCAATTAAATTTGTAACATATATAAATTATTCCATGTCGGATGGAGCTATGGTCAATTATGGATAGATGTTCGTAAAATTTGGTACATTGATTTATTCGGAATAAATATGCCGAATTTTATTATTATTCTTGGAGGACATTTGTAAGGTGCTATGTGAAATATTTTACCAATTTTAAGCAGTTTTCGTTTGTTCATTCGTACGATGGACTGATTGATGGACGAACTTCAGAAACTAAGAAAGTGAATCTTAGTCAAGTGGTATACTTTAAGGTGGGCCTCGGAAAATTTTTTTCTGTGTGTTTCAAACATCATTATAAATAAAACCACCTATGGTGGTGTAGGGTACGGAACAATATATTAATCATACGCTACGTTACACGGTGGTCCAAAAACACTTTTTTATATAACTTCTGAATCGTTGTAGATATTTAAATAAAATTTCATACGGTTAGAGCTGAGGTATTTTAGAGTTGAATTGGAGCATCACAGGTCCCTAGCGCGTTACGGGGGTAGAGTTTATACAAATATGTAATTTTTTAAAAGTTCGCCAATAAAAATTTATGACTTCAATGTAAAAGCCCTTATATTATGTAGCCCTTATAAATCTCTACAAAAAACAAGCTTACATATGTAAGTTATCTCTTTTAGTTAAATAAATATTTAGGTCGAAGCAAATTCTTTCCTTATTTTTAGTCCATTTTTTTTAAAGTTTTTTTTTTTAACTTGGGGACCTCAGATTTGGCTCCAAGTTCTTTATATTCAATATGTATAAATAAAATAAAGATATAGATGGTTTTGCATTGTAAAAAATACATTTAATTAACATTTAGTATATAATTTTTAAAGTTTTTAAACTTTGTAGCAATTTAAAATCTAACACAATTTAAATAGGGTAGTCTATTTTGGAATCGAAGCAGGGAGACTCATACCTCCCATAAAAACAAAATAATAATTATTATTGGAGTAAAAATGATTTATCGCTTGAATGAAAAATTATTAGACCAAATATTTTAAAGTTGAGTGGGAACAATTTCCTTATTAAGAATCATAACTGATATGAACTGATATGATATGAAAATAGGGCTAGTAGCTGTAAGGGAAATGTTAGCCCCCATGCAAGATAAATCTTAACTATCGCATATCTATGGAAGTATTACAGTGAAAGCCTCGAAATTTCGTGGAAATAATTATCTTGTCAAGTTCCACAATTCATATGAAAATATGTAGGGTAGCTTTACAAGCTATAGTAGTCGTCATATGAAGTGAATATTTATTATTGTATATCTAAAGAACTATTCAACGGATTAAAATTTTACAGCCAGATTCATATTCAGCATGTATAAATTAGTCAGAAATGATACATATTACGTTAAAAATCAAAAGCTAAAATAATTACTGAGAGATATAGAAGGTTTTGCATTCAAAAATAAAACGAAAGTATTATTTTATTTTGTCAAATCCGATAAATAAATTTACTTTATATGGGGACACTACTACCCCTGGACCTATCTGCCTATTCAAAATTTGATATGAAAACTATTTATACAAAATGTTTAAAACTTATGTTGTAATACTCCTTTAGATAAATGTCTGTTTTTTATGAGAGCTACCCCTCCCTTTGGACTTATCCATCTTTGATATATATATATATATATATATATATATATATATATATATATATATATATATATATATATATATATACATATATATATATAAGGGCTACAATTTCTCGCAAAACTATGTAGGTTTTTGAGAAAGTCACACCTACATAATTTTGAGACTTTTGCTGTAAAAGTTCTTAAGATATTCAATATTTGGGGGTATTATTCTCCCTGGACATATCTTTCCCATTTTATCTCCATTATAAAGGAGATAAGACTTAAGACTTTCACGGAATTAAGTTAGCGATATTTTTTATATATATATATATATATATATATAAATAAATAAAGAAAATATCGCTAACTTAAGTACTATTTCCGTGAAAGCCTTAAGTCTTATCTCCTTTATAATGGAGATAAAATGAAAAAGATATGTCCAGGGAGAATAATACCCCCAAATATTGAATATCTTAAGAACTTTTATATATATATATATATATATATATATATATATATATATATATATATATATATACATTTATATGTTACTATGGTGATATTAACGGCATCAAAAACACAATTTCATGACCCCTTGGACCCCATAGATTGTCCTCCCAACTTCTATCCTGCTTTTCACAAGCAGACGTACAGACAAAGCTAGATAAACTCAAGTTGTTACCAGGACCCAAAATATATATACTTTATAGCGTGTTAAATAATTTTTTCGACATGCTACATACGCAATGACACATCATTGGATATGTCGTTTTACCCATTTTTTTAATGGTGGGTATACAAATCAAACTAATCGTACCTGCTGTTTGAATTCTGTTTTTATACCATTCATCTCAAGTTTAAGTTTGTCAATATGTTTTCAATTTCTACAATTTTCACCAGAGAGCAAAAAAGTTTACATTTTCTGGGACCATGTAAGAAATGATGTCGATAAGATGACGTCCTTGGGTTCGTTTGTCAGCTGAAATGTTGTTTATGAAGCCCAGCGATAACTGCCAATTATATTATGTATATATCAAACGATCGGAAGTCGTTTCGAGAATTGAAATCCAGCAAGATCGGTTCATAAATGGCGGAGATATTTAAAAAATGGGTTTTAAACCGGTTTTCGATTTTCTGAAGCCTCTATATAATCCAAATCTTCTTTGCAAAAGCCTAGGGACTTTGAAGATTTGGAAATTTTTTCTGAATTTTTATGCTGAAGAAATGAACTAAATCGGTCCAATAATAACCGACATATCGGGTTTTTATATATATCATAAATATTTTTATAAAATTTCAGTTTTTTTAATCAAACAAATTGGTTTACAAACATCCGAGTTGTGGGCTAAAAACTAAAAAAAATCTGTTAACACATACACACACAAACATTTGTATTAATAATTGAATTACTATCGGTGTTTTTGTTGTTTTTTGTATATGCAGTCAGTTTGTTTATATGTATATACATTCAAAAATATATGTATGCTTATGTTATTGTTGTCTTTTTTTTAACATCCGTTGCTTGTGAAATAAATGTATGTATGTATTACACTGTGCGACAAATGGTAGGGGTCAGTGATCGGGAAGGGTTCAAACTACCCGGGAAAGTTGTATCGGTAAAAAAGAAGTTATACGTGTCCCGGCGTTTCGCTGGGTCACGTCTAGGAATCGAAATATATCGATTTAAAGTTAGTAACTATCATATAGATGAAATTGTGACCTTTGGTGGTCTTTTTTTTTTTTTTTGTCATAACTCGAGAACCACCAGTCCGATTTTGCTGAAACAAATTTAAAAAAATTAGGAATTACAATTAATTTAATCTGTTCATACAATGTTTCGCTACATAAGCAACAGTTTCGTAGTTATAAATAAATGTATGAAGAAAAAAACTATTTTTTGCCTAAAAAACGGTAAAAAGAAGTGTTAAGTCCTATTACTTTCACGTAAAGTCACATAACCTTTAAACAAAATGAGACATAGATCATGAAAATCGATGGACGCGTTTCGCTTTTATTCACAATTAAGTGAAGGTATGAATTTCAAAAATTTGCTCGAGATATGCTCAAAATTCCTTGGAAAAAACATTGATGACTTTTTTTATGATTGTCAGAATTAAAAAAAAAGTAATAAACAAAAGGTTATTTGATTTTTATGGTAGCGGCAACAAACTAAAAAACGGTCATAAATGTGCGTGGACAATTAAAAGGAAAAAAGGAAAGTGCACTTTTTTAATTATTTGGGTTTTTTCCGTTGGCTACCTGCATGATTTTTTTACACAAATTGCACCCACATTTATGAGTGGGTCATGTTTTAGAACGTTTCGAAAAATTTAAAACTCACACGAATCAGGTTTATAGCCACCCTTAAAAGATGCGCGAATTCATAAGTACCTCTCAGTAAAATATTGAAACTTACGTAGTATTTATAGGTGTTCACTGATCGTTTTTTGTCATTTAACAAGTGTCTCCGAATGCGTAAAGTACGGTTTTTTTAAAGTGATAAAAAAGTAATAAAAGTATAAAACCGAAATGAGTGCAAATTGTCCAGAAAATATCAATTTATATTGTTACGTTTGTGGCAAAAGAGCTGTCATCAAGTTCATAACAAAAATAGACAAGTATAATCTTTAAAATACGAAAGTCAAAGGTTTAAAATTGAAACAGATTAAATTTCTTTTATATCTTTTTTGATAGATAATTATGTATGTGCAGATTACGATTTTTTTAACAATCCGTAACAAAACCGAATATTTAACAGCTACATTTTTCAGAAAATTGTTAAAAGTCCAAGTTTTCTCATAAAAGTCCGATGTAGCACGGGTTAACGATATCCAATTTCACTAATATTTCACACAATTCTACGGGGTGTGACGGTCAAAATTCAAAAGTCGGTAAATTTTGGTGCAGTCTAATATTCATATATAATAACTAACAATGCGTTTTTTTATGTTTTCTTTACTTTCAAATACATACATAGAAGCACACATAAAAAACATATATTTCAATATTTTGCTTACTTATGTAAATGTGTATATATACACTGCAAACATTTTCTAATGCGGAAGTCACTAAAAAGAGTCATCCATCGCCAAACCTATTACCAAAGTATCATAAAAATCATCTTCCGTCAGGAAGAACTGTTCTCATAGAAGTGTTTTCCAGTCGACTCGAAAAAAACTTCTAAAAGTGTCGAAAAGGACTTTTCTGGACGATAACCGGACGAAGCTCAGAGAAGTGACAATTTAGTCTCTTCTAGAAGAAAAAATTTAATTTCATATTTAATAACTTATTTCTTAAACTCAATTTTTTTACTGAAATCAGATCTATCACTAAAATTGTAAATTCATATACTCAAATATGTAAAAGTTTTATTGAAAAAAAATGTACTTTCTTTATTAAAATATTATACTATTTATAAAATACAATATTTAAAAATTCTCACAAAGTTCAATTACTTTATTTAATAATAATAAACAATTGTTTAGTTTTAAGCAGATAATTAAATAAAATTTATTTTCAATTCAATACACATATTTATAAAAATTATTTTTTAAATCAAAAGTTTTTAAATTATTATATGTACAAAACACGAAAAATTACTATATTTTTCATCCTCAGCTTTACTTTGTTGGCATCTTTAAATTATTATATGTATAATTACATGACTCTGTAATCTAATGGGTTACAAAAATAATTCAGCAAGATGAGTATCATGTTTTGAAGTGAAGAAAACGAATTAGTCAATTGCATTTCAATTTTCATTGTAACGGTGGATATAACATGAGCCCTAAAAAGACCAAGGTGGGTTTATTATCTAACAGGGTGATGATGACAACTTTGTGGAATGATTGCTGTTTAATACATATTGTTTACCTTCAAAATAGAATAACAGTAAATGGCGAAATAGAAAATTACAGATTTATTAATTCGACTTCGTATTTATCTTGAAAAGATACTGAAATTAGGCTCTGTGTATCCTTGCATAAGTGGCCAAATTCCAATCGATCGATTTAATCGCTACCGGCTGAATATATTATTTGATCTCTTGGAAAAAAATTTAATTATGCTCTCGATGTCCTTAAAATTTCAATGTGAAATTCCTTACTCATTTTATATTCGTAATTACCATATTCGCCAGCAGCATCATCAAAACCGACTTCTTCGAAATCTCGTTCTAAAACTGCAAGATCTTAAGGAATCACTCTCCTTTGTTCATGCGAATGAACAAAAGCTCTTTTCTTAAACATCAAGCCTAATTTATAAGGTAAATTACTGAACGCCACTGCAATGGATGTAGTATTCGATAACATGCATACTGCTCACGAAATAGAAAGGATGGTTTGTCGTAAATATTACCGATTTTGAAGCCTGTTTGACACCAGCTGACAAACTGACGTTTCGAGTTGATGGCCGAAACAGCGTTATTGACATCTTTGGGTACAACATCACGCAATTACCACCAGAAATGTGTTTTCCATCTCGGGAATCACATTGAACCATAATATATTATACCCGATTCAAGCATGTAATGGTGTGCTTTTCATAAAATGATACCAATTTCTTTTGCAATTCATTCAAGTCCACACTTAAGGAGCCACTAATGCACATAGAAGCAGAGTAAGCGATTTGTGCACCTAAACTACCCAGCAAAAATAAATAGAAATCATTTTTAAAGAAGTACTTTTTCATTACTTTCAAAGCTTCAGTAAGTGTACGGTTTCTTATGCTTAAGAATTTATATAAACATCATCATGTATCAAAAAAGAGTGCATTTTCCGATGACAAGCATATGTTAACTCATTGAAAATGATCCATATTTGCACTACTTCTGGACCACAAGTTCTGAATTCTATTGCCTTCTTTGGATGTCATTTTTTTGTTGGGCTATTTTAGTTTCTGTAGTCTGGATGGTGTACATTTAAAATATTTTTACAAATTTCAAAAACACTTAGCTTTCAGTGCAAAGTGAACTGAAGAAATTTTGGGCGATGGATAGACGTCAAAATCTAATTTACGTTTCTTGATAAAATCCATCGATAAACGTTTTTAGTTGAATAAAATATTTTTATTTAACATGCAACAATATTGTTTTTGTTTCTTTGCTGGTTTACAAATTACTTAAAATCAATGACACAAAATTTTATATTCAAATATATTTTTTTTTATTAATTTCAAATTTAAATCCATAAAAACAGTTTATTAAAAAAGTTTCTGTTCATAATTTTTTCTGTGTAAAATTAACTTTTTTCAATATTTCATAATATAAATAAAGTTTTTGGTTGCCATGTAATGAGTTAAGAAGCTAATATAATGTGTCTTCACTACTTACATATTAACTGAATAACCCATTATTTTAACACAGTGATGACATTAGAGGAAACTATTTGCCTCATATTATTGTAATTAGGAATTTTAGAAAGTCATTATTAAAATGTCAAGAACTAAATACATCTAAGCTCAATGATTTTAAAGTAGTCATTATTAGTGAAAACAATAGGAACTAGTTACATTTTAGGTTCCAAATAACTAATTAAATGTCAGAATATAAAAAGCAGTTTATTTTTTATTTTTACTTTTAAAAAAATTTTATAAACTTGAATTTAAAATTTCAAAAACTTAACAACAACAAATCTTTCTTGGAGTACCAATTAAAGTTTTTAAGTTGCAATTATGAACATATTTACATGCATAAGCAAATTATGCCTTTTCATATATTTATCCCTTCATTAAATATATGAATTGGTAAACTCAATAAATGTAGCATTTTTAAAAATCTGATCACAAATAATTAATTATGTACTCCAAATAAAATCATCATAAAAGAAAAAAAGAAGATTAATAATATTTTTTATAAATAAGTAAATTATATTCAGATTATATTTTGTGCAGAGAATACAATAAGATATTTATACAATAAATTTTTTGGATTTTTATAAATATTTACTTACTTTTTTTATTAAAATATTCTTTGTCGATTATAAAACACTTATTTATCAGGAACATTTTTCTTTATATATTTAATATTACTGCAAAACTGTACCTAAGTTAAATTATTACTGATATACATGATTTTGCTTGATTCTCTATTGAGTAATTGCATTTTAAATTTAAAAAATTTTTAATAGAATTTGGTACATGTGTAGAGGAGGATACAGAGATATGTAAAATGAAATGCCAAGTAAAAATTTTGAAAATATTTTTATTAAAATTTTTTGCAAGAATTTTATTTAGTGATGTGTATCTAAAAAATTCTATCTTTAATTTTTTTAATATTTTTTGGTAAGAAGCCTTATCGATATACCTGCTACAGAGAAAATTTCAGAGAGGTCAATATTTTTAAATCTAAAATGGAATTACTCTATTGTGTTGTTTTCTTTTCATAAAAGAACTGTCAACTTTCCTAACACACGCCAAGAAGATTAATACGCAATAGTAATGTATTTTATTTTTGTTAAATTCGATTTTCCGTCATATTATTTTCAAGAAGTGACTATAAAGTAATGTATCTTGTTTTTGTAAATTTCGTACACAATTCTGACAACCACACAGAAGTCATTAAGTGACGTATGGAATATAAACACGCAATAGCAATGCATTTTGTCTTTGTAAGTTTCGAACATTCTTCCGACAATCATCTAGAAGTCATTAAGAAGTGACGTGTGGAATATTCGCAACAAATTCATCTTCCAAATGTTTGAAGGTTAATCTTTATTATTGTTACATTTAAGTAGTAGTGTAACTCTTGTTTGTTTATTTAAATTGTTGCTGTTTTTTTCTTTTTGTATTTGTCTTTTTTTTTTTTTTTGCTTTTGTTGATTTACTGTTTCTAGTATTTTGTAGTACCGGATGTTGTTTCTCTGCTTATGGCCTTGTTAATTCTTTCCTTTTTGTTGCATAATATTAAATTATATACAAGAAGTTATACTAAGTGAAAAGAGATGTTGCAACAACTAAGTAAAGAAGGAGAATTTGAGACCATTATGTGAAGGTTGCATTAGTCTATAAAAATATTCATAGGGAGAGAAAAATTTTCTTAGTTTTCATTTATATATACACGTAAGCGTATGGGTATGTAAAATTATATAGTTACACATATATTTTTATTTATAAATATATAATATATATGTAAAAGTGAATAAAGTATGTGCAAAACATGTACAACGACTATTCCATTCTAAAAAATCTCAAATTTAAATAACTGTATTTCTGGGAAGGCTCCGTGGAATTTAATGATCTATACGGCGTTTGAATTCTAATTACATCAGCATCAATACAAATATTTCGCAAATAAAAAAGATTTTTGAAAAATGCATTTTGATGAAATTGCATTTTTTAAATGCATTTTTCTATTTCAGATTTCTACTTTTTTATCATATTTAGAAATTAGGGAATCTTTACATTAAAATAAAAATTTAAGCATATCTACTATGTAAAATTTCGCTTTTTGTAAAAGCTATTTGCATTTTTTTTTTGCTTATAAAAATTCTTTTTTTTACCAGAATTATTTTACATATTTTATTTTAAAAATATATTGGGTTATGCACATTTAAGTAATTTTTTCAAAAAATAAGAAAAAATATCATTTTTATACGGAAAATGTGAAACATGTTTTTTTTACGTAATAGATTTGGGTTTACCAAAAATTTTTAATTTTTATTTTAATGTAAAGATTCCATACTTTCGAAATACTATATGCTACATAATCAAAAATTTTAAATAGCATATTTAAATTAAAATGCAATTGCATTAAAATGCATTTAAAAAAATGAACTTATCTTTTAAATATTCGTATAAAAGCCGACCTAAGTAAAATTCAAACGCCTTTAAATCATGAAAATTCAAAGCTTTCCTAGAGATATTGCTATTTAAAGTTACATACTTTTGACTTTTTTTTTGGTTTTTGAGAAAGTGAGATACTGAAATAAAATCGCGAGTTTTTTTAATTTCGGGAAACTGTAAACTAAAGTTGATAAATGGCTTTATGTAGTTTCTGTTTTATGGAAATTGAAAGATATCAGGTAAAAAGGTGCCCTTTTTCGGGCGTTCTTTCATGGAATTGTCGATATGTATATTTAAGAATTTACTAGTTAATTAACATTAACAAATTTATTAGAACATTCACTTATTTACAGCATTCAAAAGATACAATTTTTTGGTAAATATCTTTTAGAAAAAGTCGACATTCTATTTCGATGTGGTGGTAATAGGTAGTAACTATTTTACACGTTACGTACTAATAAGTGGTATTTATTTATCTATTTGCTTTAGAATATATAGTGATATTAATACTTTCAGGTAATGACCTAAATAAGTAGTATTTTATATTATTTTCCGGTAAAAAAAATTAAGCTGCGAAAGAAGCTAGTTTGTAAGGGAGAAACTTAAAGTAGCGCTTTCATATTTCATTGGGAATAGCATACATTTTTTATGGAGATTTCCCGATTGGAAGCAATATATTTTTGACATAAAAATCACTCTTTTTAATGCAAAAAAATAAGTGAATGTTTTAATTATATCGACCAAAAATAACTAAACAAAATATACATATTAATTAATTAATTTATTAATCTAAATTTGTTTAAGACCTTGCTATTGGAATACGAAACATAGAAAATCTCGTCAATGTTGGATGAATTTACCAACCCGCAGTTTTGTAAGACAACGATTTTTTATTTTGACCTTTCACCTTCAACAATTAGTTTTATATATTAAAGACTAAAAAAATTATTATATTGTATGTTTGAAGGGATCACTCGGGGTCCAAGTAAGATTTTTATGGTTTATGTATATTTATGGTTTTTTAAAAAGGTATTTTGTGACTGTAGTGAACATTATCCAGGTTTCTTTCTTTTAGCTTTTATTGTCGTTTCTCAATTACATTATACTTAAATAATAAAACTTTTTTAGTTTTTAAAAAAAAGGTATGAATATATTTTTAATATAACAATGAATTTATAAAAAAACACTTTGAAAATATAAACACCCATACTCACAAACAACTTTTCAATCTAAAATGCCATTCAAAACTAATTTTTCATAAAAAAATTAAAGTGATTTTCCGAAGAGTGGTTTATATGGGAGCTATGGTCAACTGTGGACCTTCTTAAAATTTGGTACAAAATTGATACTTGTACAGAACTTCTTTTTCCCGAATTTCATTAAAATATTTTTACTTTTAAGGCATTTTTTATTTTTAAGGTATTTAAACTCCAATCCAAGGGCACATTAGTTTGGGGATAGGTGAAATAATGGACCGTTTACAACCAATTTCAATAGGCTTCGTCCTTGTATCCTAAATATCCCACATGTCAAATTTGATTGAATTATCTTCAAAATAGCGACCCGTACTTTGTGAACGAGGTTTACATAGACAGCTGGTCAGCCGTCCAGCCAGACGGACGGATATCGTTAGATCGATTTAGAAAGTGATTCTGAGTCGATTGGTGTAATTTAAGGTAGGTGTTCGATGATGTTTTCTGTGCGTTACAATCATCAGCACAAACGCATAATAACCCAAACATCTGTAGTGGTGTAGGGTATAAAATCATGTACTAAATAGTAATATTTGAATGGAATTTTATTTTTACAGATAAATATTTATAAAGTCTAATTTCATGTTATGTTAATGTAGTTTAAGATTAAATTGAAAGTAATTTTATAAGTTTAAACAAACGAATTATCTTGAATGAAAAGCGCATATTAATGGAATTCATATTTCTTACTGTAATACCTATAACATTTTACAAATAATTTAAATATTTTAGGGCTTTTTAACTCAATATTTTTAATAACAACTTACTTAATTTTTTAAGGACTAGTATTTGAAATAAGTCTATCGATTTCAAAAAAAAAAAAAAAAAAATAGACACGCTTTTTGTTTTTTTTGTTTGTTTTTTGATAATTATTTTTTGCCTTAATTAACAGTTTTTTCCAAAATAATTATAATTAATAAATATTAACTTGTATATTATAAGATTTATTGATTTTTGAAAGAAATATAGACTTTTGCTAGAAATTTAACTTCTAAAGAAAACCGATTAACCGATTTTTCGGAATTTCAAAAAACAACCGTTTTTTTTCAAAATACAAACTATTCGAACTAGTCGAAAAAGTCGAATAATTGATCACCCTAATAAACAGTGTTTTTGAACGTTTTAGTTGTTGATAAATAATTTAGTACAATTTTAATCAGATTAAAATTTTATTGCAATTTTTTCGCTTGCAAATTTTTTTGGCAACATTTATTATAATTTAAATTATGAACACAATTCCCTTTTTTTTATTACCCACGCTTATTATTTTACAGTTGTAACATTTGAAAATGGTCTACCATAACTTCGATAATATTGGGCTTAAAAATTTATTTTTATATGTAAGATTTAGTAGACGTATTATTAATAAATAAATTGGGGTTTAGCAGATAGTCCTTTTCAAATAAAAGCTTTTGATCATACCTTCCGGGGCAAACTGGAAAATTTAACTAAGATATTGGAGATAAAATCAAAAATATGTTATAAACAAATTTATAATTAATTGCATTTAAACTCAGAAAATTGTACAAAAAGTATATTTTTTTTAATTTTTTTTTTTTTTTAACCATGGGTAGAAATCTATGGTTAAAAGACTCAATTCTTCTATTTCCTAAGAAAAATCAAAATGAAAAATTATTTAACTGTTATAATTGCAATACACAATATAAACTATCTGCTGCACAGAAGAGTCATACAAGCGGTCAACTATCCTGGGCTTAATGCGGGAACCTATCAAAAATTGGAGGTATTTTCGGAATTTTCAAGAAGTCCTATAACATACACTATGCCATTTATAGAAAAAGTATAATATCTTAAAGCGGTTGTGAAATAAATAGTTTCCAATATCATGAACTATAATTAGCTAACGCAATTCAATTGACTTTTCGTTGTCCTACAAATCAATTACTAAACAGCTTCAAAATTATAAAGGTTATTTATTCATAAACCAGATGTTTTTCCTAGACTCTTCTAGGGTTTTATTCATTAACCTGATAGTAAACAACTTTATCTTCCTTCAGCCAACTAGATATTTAAAATTTTGTCATTTCTTGCTATAAATACATACAATGTGAAACTTGTTGCTTTTGTCGTATATATTATAACAAGAATGTATTTGCTTAACTTAGAAACCATTTATGCTGTAGGGTTTCTTATAATTTACTTTGGACTGACTAAATGTTTCTGAAGTCTTTTACAATTGTTATCAATGGTTGTCTAAGTGAAATTTACAACAACAAAGAAACAAAAACATTATTCTTTTTATTTACTTCTTCATTGCCTGCAACATAAAATGTAAATTCTTGCAACATAAATGAATGTTTATTAAATAGAAAAAGCATTCAATTTAATACATACTTAATACTTACACAAGCTTAAATACAATGTAAATGTACTAAGTATTTTCTAAAATGTATGAATAAATTGTACTCGTCCTGGTGTTATCAGTTTATATTGAAATACATTAAAAATAACATTATAAACGTTAATGTTGACTGCAGGAAAAAATTTGTAACCTAGAGCAAAAGAAAGAATTATTTGCGTTAAAAGCAATTGTTAGAAAAGTTTAAGGTTGAAAAGTGAAAAAAGTTGATTACGTGGGTAAATTTTAAATTTATTAATAATTATTAGTAAATTGTAGTACAACCAAAACTTTGGATTATATATGGGATTAATTTTAAAATTATTTTTTCTTTAAGATATTAATCAAAATTTCCAAATAGATACATAAGTATATTTGTATTATTTTAACAACTTTTCAATTATTCCCATCAGTCATATTTGCAAACTCACAAGAATTTTAACAAAGAAAAACATAGAATTACTGTTACGAGTTGTAATTGAATAGAACTGCAGAAAATAATTTCACATATGTATGGATGTGTGTATACAAAATATTTTAACTGTAAATGCTACTTACTCATACAAGTGCAACATTTGTGTTGTAATTAAGTGTTGAATACGCAACATAAACCATTTAAGGAGTCTTAACTGTGATCGTTAAACTATTGAAAATAATAATGTGTATTGTTGAATTGTAAACGTGTTTCGCCTGAAGTCTTAAAATTAGGAATTTATTTTAACAATTTAACGAAATCATTTAAAAGCTTTTCAGGTAAAACGTATTTAAATCTTTATTAGGTATAATTTATTTTTATTAATTTTACTTAAAATAAAAAGCCCCAATCCAAGTGTGATGTAGAAGTGATAATTTCTTCTCAGTAATCTGTATTAGACTACAGTACTCATTAACTAGGAAAATATTAGCAAAACGATTTTTTTTAAGCAAAAAACTAAATCACCAGAATTTTGTGATTTCATTTTTTGAAGGCAATGAAAAGTAATTCTTACACCCGTATTCTAAACTTTGTGACAATTTTATAACAAAACTGAGTTGAAAGCCAATTGTAATAATTTTGGTATTCTGGAAAATATTGTCATAAATAAAATATAAGAATTTTGTCACATAACATTATTATATATTATATTGGTCTATTTGGGATTATAAATTTTTTATTTAAATTATATAATTGATATATAATTATAATTATATATCAAAAATTACTTAAGTTTGTAAAAAAGTTTTATCGAAATTTTGAAGTTATTACATTTAATTTTTTGGAAACAACAGAAATTCAAAAAATAGCAATAATAACAAAAGTAATCTCATTCTTGCACTCAGTTCGAACTAATTAAAACAGTTCGTTCAGTCAAACAGATCAGAATAAAAATGAAGAGAAAGAACGAACTTGTTCACTTATTTCTTCAGAACAAAAAAGAACAATCAGTAAAATGAACGATTAAGCCCAAGACAAAATATTATTAATGCTAAACGAAGATCGAGAAAAGAAATTGCAAAGAAGGCAGATTTTAAAAAATCTTAGGGATGATTCAGATTCCTTTTTATTGAACAAATTTATTTTATAGGAACCTGTATCGCTTTCCACCGACTTTATATAAATATCTTATTGACGAATTACATTTTCTCATTCCATTTTTTTGAACGTTCGCGTGGAATATCGTTTCCAATCAAGTTGGACACTTAAATTATAATTAAATTATAATTATTATATTAATTATAATAAATTATTATAAGATTATAAGATTTTAATAAAAAATTAATGTTATCGGCTTTCGGTAAAAAGCCTATGGTTTGATGAAAACCCAAAAGAATGCTTTTAAAAATGATTGGCCTTTATTTTTAAGGTCACTTACCGTCATAAATAATTAAAACACTTACACTACAAGCCTAAGTTACCTAAATCTAAGAAAGAAATATTTTGTAATAAAAAACTGAAATTGAACTGAAAACAAAAGGATACTTACCTCATTACTGGATTTCCCCTGCAAGAAAAGGTCAGAAATTGTTATAATTTTCAGCTAGACCATTAATTGATTGCCCCTATTTTTTTAATTCCCAAAACCCTCAATTATAATTGCACTTATCGAAAGAGTAATTATAATTAATTCACAATTATAGATTGATAACCCCCTTTTATCTTCAACAACCCACATATCATCATCATCTATAAGGAGAATTTACATACAGTAGATAACCCTACTGTATTCACATCTCATCGAATTTATATAAGATGCCAATTCTTCCTATAATTTCTCAATCAAAATCGAATTTTTTGGATTTATTTTATTTGCAGTTATTAACTCAGGACGATTAGTGCAAAAATCAAATGAAATTATAATCCAATTGCTCCTGAGTTGTTCATTCGCATTTTAAATCTTCTACAATTTTTATATATATTTCAAAATACAATCGTAAGAAATAAATTTACAAGAAATTACCTACTTTACTTTAATAATTATGATTTTTATTTGTCAAGTAAATTCATCACATTATTTTATAATTTGAAAAGCTTTTTCTTCCCAGCAAAAAACTTTTTAGTTTTCGTTAATGACAACTACTTATTAAAGTAGTAGTCGGTAATGAGGCGTCATTATTATTTGCCTACCCTATATTACATAAATAAGTACTCAATAGTATAATAGCACAGTAATATTGCAATCATATGGATCAGTTGGCTAGAGCGATGGGTTAGCAACCAGAAGGTTGTTGGTTCAACCCCATTCTGATGCTGTTAGATTTTATAATAAAATGTCTAAAAAGATATTTTATACTAAAAAAGTTTTTGTCACTTAGAAAATTAAGTGAGAGATGGTGTACTGAGTAAGACGTTAGTCATTAAAAACGAATGCTTAATTTGTGTCCAAGTTCAAATCTCACTGACGACAAAAGTTTTTTGGTTTTTTTTTTATTTTAACTAGCGGACCCGGCGAACTTCGCCTCGCCCCAATTTTAAGCCTTCAGACAAACTTTAGAGTAATAATACAACACAAATATTTAAATTTTCAATGTGATTTATTTGAATGGAATCAGTAGAGAGCGATTTGAAGAACAATGTTTTTCAATTTGTTTCAATCAATTGTTGATTTTTGCAATTTTCCGCATTTCGCATTTTCCGCAATTTTCCATGATTTACACTAAGAACTTTCTATTGTTCGATTTGGAAAGCCATTAAGGAATAATTTCACACAAAATTTCATACTAAAACCCGATTTTCGATTTTTCCAATTTTCCGACTTTTCCGAAGGGATTTTCCTTCTCCTCGAAAATATGAATAACTGACAAAAAAATTTACTGAAATCGGCCCAGCCTTTCTCATTTTATGAATTACTATACATTTTTTACACCATTTTTATATATACTTTTAATTTAATTTCGTTTAGGTACATATTTTTGAGCACCCGTAGAGTCTAAAAATAACTACATGAATTTGTGGACAACTCGAACGAAAATAACTAGTTTATTTTTGTTTCCAATTATACCTTCTAGCTTACCAGGAAAGCAAAGTTTTTGCTGGGTTGTCATGCGAACACTGGAATACCTTGACAAAAATAATGTTTTTCATATTTTTTTAGAATAAGGTTAAAACTCACATTTAACTTAACAACTTATATTCTAAATTCAAATATGTAGGGGAAATTGGCGTATTGTAACGTATGGGATAGTGTATAAAATTTTACTTTTTCCCGCAATGAGGGAAAGATGACGTTGCACAATCGGCAACGATTGTGTTTACATTGCCACCTTACACGGTATCTATTTTTCGAAAACGTTCGTTTTTAACTTGTTAAGATATGGGCATGAAATGACTATATAATATTTTCGAAACGTCCACTAACATTTTGCGTCACAAAACACAAGCCATTAATTAAATTTTTACACGTCGAATGATGCCGTTTGTGAACAAATGCATGAGATGTCTTTCGTACAGCTTTTGATGCACGAATAATATGCTTTCAGTTATTTATAATACAAAGTTTAGCTTCTGATTTTAATTGTAAAAAGAAAATAATAAAAAGTTAAATTTTTTGAACGTTTATTAGGATTTGCGGGTTTCTAAAAATTTTTGATTTTGAAATTCAAAATTTAAATACTTATAATTTCGTAAAGATTTTTTCTCCATCGTTTTTATACAATTTTGTAATTTGTTGTTAGCAAAGTAAAAAAAGTCTAAGCCTATTATCTCATAAACTAAAAGAGATAACCTACTTATATATACCGATGATTTTTTACTTCTCGGCTGGACGATTTTTTTTAATATATAATCTTTAAAATCGGTTCAGATATAAAAAAAATCGGTATCGTTTATTTTCAAACTCGAAGTGTCCAAGTTTGGAACCTTGTAGGGCCTATATGGTCCAAATACAAAACTTAAACTCGTCTATACCTCTACTATCACCACGTAAAATTTCGTTCGAATCGAACTATTCATTTTGAAACTGCATTTTTATTTCCATTCTTCGCCGTCATTTATATTGCCAGCCAACTATGCTGGAAATTTTAATTGGTTTTCTCACAGTGTTATTATTAAATTGCTGTTGTAAGTGCGTAAAGTTAATGTGAAAAAATTAATCATTTTTGAAAATACTTTGTCGAAAATACTTTGAAGAGAATTCGTAGTGAAGAAGTTAAATGTATTGAAAATTTTGGTTCCACAACTTCCTCAACAGACAAAGAAGCAGCAAAATCCAGTGACGACGGACAACTCCGTCAATTCCTGTAACAAATAAAAATGCCATATATTTTTGTTTATTTAAAAAGTTAGTTTAAAAATTATGTCTAATTTTCACATAAAATATAATTACTTCTGTACATTTAAGACTTTGTCCTATTTAAGTATGGACGACTCAAGGGAAGCTGTGCCACTGTTAGACCTGCGAGCGGAATACAAAACGAAATTTTTCGATTGGCAAAATGAGGTAAAAGTATAATATTATTAAATAAAATATAATTATATTTTATTTAATAATATTTGTATACTTTTTTTAATAATACTTTTAATAAATATGACAGCAAATTGGTTTCAATTTATACACATTCGTCTTCAAGACCATACCGGTGAGGTAGCAAGTTCAATAACTGTCTTGTTTATTTAGTTTAAATTTGTATTAACGGATTTTCGTTGCAGATTTCAACACGTAGTTTTCAAATTTAACACATACGTGTCTGATACACCACTGGCACTGAATGGATTCACTTTGAACATGATTATGATAATTATTTCTCTAGGAGCGTATTTTTATTTTTATTATTTTTTTGTTTTATTTATTTATTTATTTTCAAAAAAGACTACTACATTTACCAGTTTTTACAAGTCCATTTCTAATATATATATATATATATATATATATATATATATATATATATATATATATATGCAAATCAATATTATTTTTATATAGATGAGTACAAAATTGACTACTTTACATATTTCAACTGCAAAAAAGTTTTGTCCCAAAAGCATAATGCTTTTTCAAATTTCTACTTGATGTAAAAATTATGAAATTGGTATATTGTGGCAAAAATATATTGGAGTAAGATGCGATGTATTATTTAACAACTTTTCCAGCAATATTTTTTGCAATTTTGCGAAAAATACAGTAAATAATTTGTTAATCACCAATGATTTAAACTTATTTAAGAAAATCTAATAAAACAGACAAATAATCTGATGCTTAAGTGAAAGCAATAGAACATAAGGAAATTTGAAATAACTCAAACTTCACAGCGATAAGACCAAAAATTACTAGAATCAATATGTACCATTACTTTAGGTTATTAAAGAAAGAAAAGGATTTAAAAATCGCTCTAAAAATACACGATAGATATAGATTTTCTGTACAATTAAAGTGTTCGAAAATTATAGTAATTTATTAACTAATGAATTAGACTATTCCAGATAAAATAAATAACGGCCTATTTTTGTAAATTTTGTTTAATTATTTTCTATTAGTTTTATCAATTAATACCTATCTGTTTTCATCTCTTATTGGAATTTTGAACTCGTGTGGCCTATTATATACAAAAATCATATAAATATATTAAAAAAAACACCAAATATCTTTAAATTTTCTATTTTATAATATAATACAAAAATAAAATTTTGTATACTCAAATAGAAATGTTAGAAGGTGGGGAATATTCAAAAATTGAGAACAAAAAAAAAAAAAAAAAAAAAACAAAAAATAAAATAAAATAAACAAAAAATTGATTGATTAAAACAATATAGGGATATTTCAATTCAAGTCTCTGATGGTTGGTCATATTCATAAAATATTCCTCTTTTTGTTATATTAATATGTTATAGAGTTATTTTTAATAAAATTCAATAAAAAAAAAAAAAATAAATAAAATAAAAACAATATTTTGTACATCCCCAATAAACCATGGAACGATATGATAGCGAAAACGATATCATATTAGGTGACGATTTTAATATCATATTGTATTGCAAAAAACGATATTATTATGATATTAAAATCTCGAAATATTTGTTTCCAATAAAACAAAAAACATAGATTAATAAATAGATATTTATGTGAGAGAAAATACCCTGATTCAATTGTCAAAAACCTAATTCAAGCAACAACAAAATATATGTAGTTACATATATTTTCTTTTTGTGTTTTTTGAAAAAAAAAAAAAAAAAAATGAGTAAATTTTTTGAAAATTTAGTTCGATAAATTTAGTTCACATAAACTTCTAGTTGTATTCTATGACAGAAAACATAAACATTTCGAAAAAACTTCAAAATAGAAATATAAAAATTAAAAAAAAATCAACGAATAAAACTAGCTGAGAATCAAATGCAAAAAACAATTTGTTAACAGCTTTTTAATACTAAACTGAACTTTTTAGGTGCATAATTCCGAAAACATATCAGTAAGAGAAACTCATGCTTTGCAAATATCATTATTGATAATATTTGTTTTTCTTATTTTAACTGATTACTGTTCTTAATTGTTATATTTAGTATATTTAAATGCAAAAAACATAATTTTTGGTATTAAATAGCATTCAGAACAAAGTGTGGACATGACGATTTTACTATCCTTATCATAATTTTATGGAAAAACGATATCATAAGGAAAGGTACACTTTAGTCCGTAAAAACTATCGTTTTAGATTCGATTATCACTAGCGATAATTTCTCTCACCTAGATGAAGTTGTGTCCAAAAAACTTTCTTTACAGCTTAACGAACAGGACTGAAAATAATTAGATTCATAAATGGGAAAACTACTGTAATGTCTGTAATGCTTGCTCTTTTCTTATTAAAATTACAAATTCTTTAGATGATTAGAATTTACAACAAATCTTAATTTCAATCTTAAAAACCAATAAGAAAATCAAAAATTCAAATTAATATTTGAGAAAAAAAACTAAATTGAATAAGCAACCAAATTACTTTCTGATAAGAAGAAACTAAAACTTTGTTACCCATACACTTACAAATACCTATGTATATCCTTGAAGGATGTACTCATTATGGAAATAAAATTTTATGATAATTTGCACAATTTAATGTATGAAGTATATGAAATATTCATAAAGGTTGAAGCAATATTCATACATGTAAAGTAATCGTATTTTACATCAAATTTGCTTTAGTAAAATTTCATGTTTGTTCTTGTTTTTACATACTTTTTTATTAGTTTCTCCTTTCTTTCTACGAACTAAAAAACAATATCCGTTTTATTTAGTAGAGGTATTTAATAGCAGTGTGTTATTTAAGTGCAAAATGTTTGAATTTCGTTTTTGGTTTCGTATTGGAGCATATGAATAAACTCATACATATACAGGAAATTGTTTAGTGGCACACAAAAATTTTTGTACACTTGCCGTTTCGTGATTTTTTTTTATTTACAGTTGATTTTCATTTAATTCAGACACGTGAATGTTTCCAAAGACTCTTACAGACAGCAAAAGCTAAATCGAATCAGAATATTGTTACGAAAATTTTAGAATTTTCTAGTTTGTAACGTATTATAACTTTCTGTTTTGTAATGTCTCTTTATTTAAATATAAACGAAATCTCTTAATTGTGATAAATCTTAATTATCTGTGAGAGTTCTATTCACTATAATGCAGGGATGACAAATGAGATTTTCATTATTGTACCAAATTTAATAAGCAATGTACTTTTTAGGCCGTAATTGTACTAAAATGGTAATAATTTCCCCTGAGTTCTTTAAGAAATTTTCAAACTAATAGGTATCACTCAAGTTGAACATGGTTTGAAAAAGTTACGTTTGACTATACCGCAAGTTTCAAAATTGCTAAAAGTGTTAAATGAAGATTTAACAAGAGAAAGAATACTTGTATCGGATTCTTAAAAATACCTAATCCAAACCAAATAATAACATTCAGATTTGTATGAGTTTAATTTTAAAGAATTTTCTAAAAGTTTCACCAAAGTTGTGGAGTAAAAACTCAATAAGAAATTAATCTTCGAACGAAGCAAGTAAAATAGAAAGAAAGAAAAGTAAAATATCACTTCAACATACCCTTACGAATGCACAGTGTCACATTTGGCAGTTTTAGAACGACAAAAATTCAGTTTTAGAAATAAAATATTATATTTTGTTAGTGCACAAGGGCGTAAACATTTCCATTAAAAATGAGCAGATAGAATCACTACCACAACAGTACTGAAAAAAATTTACGAATTTCGGACATTTTTAATGGAAATGTTTATAATAGTGAACATAATCGGGACCATAATTCTGATTTAACCTTTCTTTATAATATCGAGTAAAAAAACAAAGTGTATACAAATAAAAAGTTGCAGACATTAATAAAATAAATATAAAATAAATTTTTTGTTGACAAAAATTCAAACCCAAAAATATTAAACGTAGCATTAAATTCAAATGCGTAATTATTTTTGAGTGCCACTTGATTGATAAACATTTTTAGTGATTTCAATTTGCGAAAACTATTTGTTGAGAACTATTTTTCGCATAACTAAAACAGAATAGATGTACTTATAAATATAATTTCACATAAAATGTAAAAAGTGCTAATATGAAGTGCGCAAAGTTTTAGATCTATTGTAAAGAGTTATAACATTTTTGCTGTGAGTGTGCGTTGCGAAATTGTCACCTCTTAGAGCGATTCACGTTTTTTCTCCCCAAGTTTGGACATCCCCTATAGCGCTGCTATTGAGGGCACATAAGCGAAATGTATCTTAAACGATTCATAATTACAAAAAAATTAACATTTAGAAAATTTTGGTTTCACCACTTGTCCATAATATAATTTAACACTGTTCAACAACAGACTGATTGAACCCAAATTGTCCTATTTATACAAGTGTTTGCCGTTTACATTAGAGGAAATGGACACATATCCTAAAATTTTATAGATTTTTTAAATTTGGGTGCTTGCCGGTACTATATGAAACAATTTAAAGTATTGAATTTTTGTTGTTTTACTCCATCAATTGTTGTTAACATTATTGCATCAAAAGTTATTTAAAACAATTAGAATTAAAAGAAATATTTGAGATTGAGGTTGCAGTTCGGTTTCATAAAGGTAAACTTAAAAAGAGAATTTCCCATATATGTATATAAAAGAGTAACGTGACTGACTGAATGACTGACGGATTCATCATCGCACAGTCCAAATGCATGAAGCTAGAGAGAAAAAATTTGGACCGTAGTTTGATCTCTTACCAAATAGATCCACGAAGACGTTATTTTTCGAAATTCGAATGCTTAAGGGGTAAAAAAGGGTAAACAAATATAAAGAAATTGAATATCTATTCTTACTCATTTAAAAAATAAACGGACGGGTGTCTGGTACCTTTTTGAAATTTAGCACTTTGAAAGAAAAAAGGGGTAAAAATTATATTTTGACCAGTAAACATACAAATAAAATTTATATCGTATTCGTAGCTTATCGAAAAATGATAAATACATATTTAGTACTTTTTTAAATTCGAACGCTTAAGGGGTAAAAATAGTTCTTATTTTTAGTACTTTCTATATATTGACGTATACATATGAATATTTTAATGTGGAATCCCACTGAAATTTAGAAATTCAAGTGAGGACTTTGTGGTTTTTCCGTTCTTCTAATAAGCTCAATATTACAGAAAACTAAAAAAAGTACTATATATATATATATATATATATATATATATATATATATATATATATATATACGTCAACAAAAACCGCATAGAGAGAAAGAAATCAATATCATAAGGAGAATGCAAATGTCAATATATATATATGAAAGT
The DNA here is from genome assembly GCA_932274085.1 of Protocalliphora azurea. Lineage (NCBI taxonomy): Eukaryota > Metazoa > Arthropoda > Insecta > Diptera > Calliphoridae > Protocalliphora > Protocalliphora azurea. Next base: position 108,056,919 of record OW026519.1, on the reverse strand, counting down.
TATGAAAAGTAAGAAAACTTTTATTCTTGACTATGCGATGAGACAGAAAACATAGATTTTGTTTAGAGTATTATAAAGACCAGGGTATTTAAGTATATATAAAAAATTAAACAAGACGTACATGTAATAGGATGGTATTATGGTACGTCTATTCAGTACTTATCAGCTAAATTTGGCAGTGATATTGGTAACTGCTGCTTGTAGTGTACTCAAAATCTTTATTTCTATTCTTCCCAATTCTCTTTGTGCCACCCTAATATGTACTATATAGTTTGTAAGACAATAACTGTGCATGTATGACTTTATAAACAAAGTTTAAGGTATATCCGGCGTAATTGTCATGTAGCACAAATAACTTTCTTAACATTTCACTGGATATGTAGGTAATTATCAGTGTTGCCAGTTTGACCTTTTTGAGATTAAATTTAGTCATTTTAATTTGCTTTTAGCATCGAAATTTTCGTTGTAGCTTCTAGTACGAAAAATCATTATAAAAAATTGGGTATTTTTTCACATGAAATATGACCTGAATTTGTATGGAATCTTTTGGGTAATTTTATTGTTTTATTTATAAATTTATTACATACATATGTATCTTTATAGGATATCAAAATCTAATGACAAAACTAAGTTTTTGATTTAAAAATGTTAGATTTTTTCTGGATTTATTTTTTGGGGATTCTAGCATTTGTTACCATTTTTAAAGTAGAACTTAGCTTTTTTATATAACGCTCCTGGCAACACTGGTGATCGTATAACACAGCGACATCAGTGAAGGGAATCCAACTAGAAAACTAGAAATATATGTAAAGAAAGAAGCAGGAAAAATTGTAAACTAATGGGTAAATGCGTAAATATTGGTGCAAATTTGCTTACACATACGCGAATTAAAACGAATTTAAAATGCCACTATTTTTATGATTTTGCGATTTGAAAAACAAAACAAACTACTTAGCGAAGTAGTGCGTGTATAAATACAATGACTTTGCCACAATAAAGTTCGTAAGCAAAACTACAACTAACAATTTAACATGAGGTGCAAAATGTTTAATAAAGATACATACATACGTATATGTATGTACATATGTATGCCTGAATGTATGCAACAGCTATCAACACTATTGAATCTCTACAAAAGAATGACATTTCAGCATTTGTTTGAGTTTGAATTTTAAAGCTAAGGTATCATGCAGTGACATAATTATGTTTAAATTTTAAACATGATATTATAAATACATGTATGATATAACTTGGCTTAAATTACCTGTAAATATTTACTAAACGTTTTTATTCTGTGACAATGATTTGAAATAAAAATTGCGTTAACTTTAGTGTGAAATTATTTTACTAAATTTGATTTGACGTTTTTAATTTGTAAGACTACAGTCTTTTCCTCTGTTATTATTTTAATATTACAGACATGAATCCAAATTTATTTAATATTTTATAACAGGTATAGTATAATTTGGAGATTAGTATATTAAAATGATTTTCAATTGAATAAACAAAATAATTGGCTTTATAGCTGAGCGTTGTTTATAATTGTTTTCCATTAGCTTCTGTATTATATAATTGAAGGAATATCTATTTTAATTTTTGAAATTTAAAAAAACCGCTTTTTATTCAGTTTTTTTTTTAATATTAATTATTCACATCTTTTGAAACTTATTTATTTAAGAGTCATTAGAAAGGCAACTATTTTTGAAAACTTTCTCCCCCTAATTTTTTTCGGTGACAAAATCCTGTAGTAGTTTTCACAATTTTTTATAAAAAATGCAACAAATTTTCCCGTTCAAAACATATTTATTTAAATATTTTTCGTCGGTGCGCTGATAAAAAGTCATGTGTATTTTTGAAGAACTTTCAACAATTTTTTGAAGTCATACAAGATTGCATATTAATTCTTTTAATAATTTCGGAACTAATCCAGATATTTGAGAATAGATTCTAATTGAATAAAGTTTTCCGATGGTCCAATTAAAAAATTTTTTCGAAAATTACATATAGGACTTCTTATCAGCGCAGCAACGTTTTGTTTTTCTAACTTAAAACGTTAGCGTTGTTTAAATTAATTTTTTAGTTCAAGTATTAAAATTTACCTTCTTTGAAATTTTTTGTTGAAGCAATTCTACAAAGAATTGCAAGGTTGCAAATGCATTTGTGCATCTAATGCAATTTATAACTAAAATTTTATTAATTTTTTATTTTTGAATTATTTAACTTAAATCGAATATAAGTAGCGTTAAAATATTTTTTGAATCAACTAAAACGAACATCTACCAATCTAGTTTAATATGTTTTAAGTTGTAAACTCTTTGCGTAAAACGGCAAAAGTGGTGGTAATTTTTATTAAAAAAAATATTAAAAGTAGAAAAGTTATCGGTCACAAAAAATTCTAAATTTAATTGTTTAACCAATAAATCAATTTTAAAGGCGAAATCAAATATTTAAAATCGAAAGGGGAGAATGCTTTCAAAAATGCATCTGAAAAATGCACTTTTATAAAAAAAAGTATGTTTAATTACGAGTCTTAAAGAGGACACAATCATCTTCTTAATGCTTTTTATTTCAATGAAATCGGACTGCAACTTTAAAAGTTAATAATAGTTAAAACTAGATACTTCGTTTGTATTTGACAATTTTAAATAAACAAAAGTCGCGAGTTTTTTAAAATATAAAAAAATAAAAATCCTACGGTATAGCTTAATTTGATGAAAATCAGAAGATCTATGGTCAAAAATAAACTTAATTTTTTCATCGATAATTCATAATATATAAAAATGGATCTGCTTGTTCGTGCCCTATAGACATATAACCCCTGGACTGATCTTCTTGGAATTTTCAAAGTATCTTCCTGTAAGCCCCGAAACTTATGCCCTCGAATATAGCTCGGGAAATGATAGCCCTCGAACAAAGAAAATATTAATTGTTATATATCTAAAGAACTATTACAGCTAAAGCCTTAAAATTTTGTTGGAATAATATTCTCATCAGGTTGTGGTAGTCAGGTAGTCCCCATATTAAGTAAATACGTAAATACACACAACTTATGTCATATCTAAAGAAATATTACAACTAAAACTTTAATATTTTGAGAAATACATTTTTTTATTAGACTACGTAATTACAATAAAAAGAGGGTAGGTAGGAGCATGGGGATCTGTAGTTTCCATACAAAATTAATGTTAATTATCACATATTTTAAGAGCTATTAAAGTAATACTATCAAAATGCATTTAGCCCAAATTCAAATAAAATATTTATCAGCTCATATTTAGCTGAATATAAATAAAATAAGATATAGAACAACTATCGCATATCTGGAGAACAAGTATAATGAACATATTTTTATTTTGAAGTTCCAAAAAGAAAACTTTTCGTATTATTTTATTACTTTTGTATTATTTCAATATAAATGCGGTAGCGAAGTACACCTTATCTATGTCAGTAAATCTTATAAAAATATTAGGTAAATCGCCCCAATACTTATCCATATAGTTATCAGTCTACGATTGACAATAGCTTCCATCTTCTATAAATCATTTAACCGACATACACAATGATGTAGGGCATATTATAAAATATTATATAACTATATTATTTGATTTCATTATCAATTTTGACAATCAATTTTAATGAACTCTATTGCGTGCTGCAATTTTCTTTACTAAAATTTAATGCTTTTGTATTGTTAACATAACTCTTGATAAGGAAATAAATACATTCGCACTCAAATTCGTTTTACGAAAAAATATTGCATATTTGCGAGGGTAATGCAAAAACAAAAGTGAGAATTAAATTAATCAACTGTAAAAAATGTTTCTGGTCAAAACAATATTTTTATTATCCATCATCAAAAACGATAGGGGGCGTATTGCGTTTACCGAAATAATCATATAAATATCATCGGTATATATGTATATATTCTAGGTCCTCGTGAAAATACAAGACAATCTAGCTATGTCTATCCATCTGTTGAAGGCAGGATAAGGAGACGAAATTCCGCACAAATATTTGTCTTGTATAAAGTTTGTTTAGTATTGAATATGGAGAAAATTGGTTAATAAGCAAAAAAGTAATAGTAATATTATAGTAATATTATAAAAACAGGGTGTCGTCGTAAATCCAGTTCATACTTTTCCGCCAATATCTCTTATAAAAAAACATGTGCGCCAACAAAATTTTGTACATATATTTTAAGGAACCATGTAAACTATGAAACCCAAAATGTTCGTGATCTGCCCACTTCACCGCCCACCTCCCATATAAATTGCAATTTTAAGTTAGGGTCGTACAAAAAGTTACTAATGGTGGGAATATAGATTCGACCAAGCCGAATATAATATTCTTATTTATTATATTTAACACTTTTGCTAAAAATAAAGCTGCTTCGTACAATTTTAGTACAAATAATTTGTATAAAGTCTACTAATATTTTGTCTGCAATGCAAATTTTATTTTATTGTAGTCTACTTATATATCTGCCACAAAAAAGTGGCAAAAAATGAATAAAGATTGTCTGTTTATATAGTTGTGCATTTTTAAAAATATTCAAAAAGTATTTGAAGTAAAAATGGTTTACAAATATTTTTAATTTTTTTTTTTTTTTATTATTTTATGATGTGCAAATACCTCCCTCTGTCATCTTCACTGCTCCTGCTTGGTAAATGACCCTATAAAATTGTTCTTGTTGTTGGTTTGTGTATGAAATGTGAGTAAGAATTGCAACAATATCCTTCCTTCTTTCGGCTGCCCATAAATCATAAACTGTAAATATTTATGATTTTTATTTATACACTTGTTATTGTTCTTTTTTTGTTGATGATGTTGTTGTTTTTATTGCTACGACTTTTCGTAAAAATATTTGTTGTAGTTGTTGCTATGATAAGTGCGAAAAAATGACCCATTCAATGATTCTTTTCCTTTTTATTTATTTATTTTTGTACGATTACATTCCTGATGAAAATTGCTGAGTATCGGTGTGTGTGTGTATGTTTGCTCTTGTCTTTATTATCTTTTATAACATTTAAATGACAGTTTTTACGTATTATTAATAATTGAACAAACAATGTGAATGATAGAATGATGAAGAAAAGGAAAAAGAGAATCGTAAAAACCTACAATATTTATTTCACGAATGTGAGTGCATGTAGTGGTGAGATTCAGGAAGAATGAAGGTGTCAAATGACACCAACACAAATAAACATTCATACAATTTTAATTTGCATCAAATTTGCTTTCTGACTGCTAAATAACAACTACTCCACTTTATTCAAGTTTCAGCAAATAATTTTGTATTTTTTTGTTTGTTTTATTTGGGATGTTTAATTTTAGAAATTCATCAAGCCGTAAATATCGTCACATCAATGAAAATGCTCTTGGTATCATACGCAGCACTTTGAATAGTGGTGGTTTTGGTCCTCAGCCACCCAATATGAATAATGAACTGGGTATACCACCGAATGCTGGTCCCATGAATGCATTTGCTGCCAGTTATGGTCGACCATTGTCACATCCTGGTGGTGGCAGTGGTGTGGCTGCAGCAGCAGCCGCTGTTACCGAGGCACAACAGGAAAAGGGTATGTTTTCGGTGAGTCAACTAAATATCGAATTGACAGAACAACATGTGGGTCCTAACGGTCGCATGGAGCTTACATGTCTGGCGACAATTCCATCCGCTGTGGGACCCGGTGAACAGTTTGCAGATTATAAAACATATTCGATAAAGGGTAAGTGAAATTTTATATAAATTACACCTTGCTACTATGTGAAATATATATATGTTATGCTTAAAAAACTGTTTTTGGGTAGGTTCTTAGGTAAATGTATTCCTTTTGGTGATTATTTCTTCCTAAATTGCACTTATTTATATTTTGGTCAAATATTAAAAATAAATTTTAATTTTTAAACAATATTTAGTTTTCAAAAAAATTCCAGACTTTATCTGGAATAACTTACTAAAACTTCCCATACATGCGCCAAAAAGTATGCATCAAATAAAACATCAAATAAAATCCATTGTCTTAATTGTATATGAAGAAGTTTAGAAAATGTTTAGTAATATTTTGGGTTTAAACTGATTTAAAAAATTGATATCTCGTTTTATTCTAAATAAAACTGAATAAAAAAAAAAGTTATACAAACATATCTAATAGAGGCAGTGAATTGCGGTATAGGCGGGTAATGTGGTATAGCACATTTTTTTTTTTTTTTCTAAAATTAAAAACATAGGAATGACGGTACCAAGCTAAATAATTTTACATTCTCAAAATATTGAGAAACCATTATTCTATTTGATTTTGTAATTCAACTTATCAAAAATCCGATAACGTTCAGCCCTTTTAAAAAAACTGTATTAAACTCAATTAATTTAATTTTAAAATAAAATTTAAAGTAAATTATTACTGAAGAATATATACAACAAAATTGAATATTTACCATATATATTTTTTTTAGTTTAATTTACATATATTTAAATTAAAAAGTATGCCACATTATCCGCCTTTTTTTTAACACATATTTTTGGATTGTTTCAAATTTTCTCAAATTTCGTTGAAACTAAGTGTACATAAAACTTTAAAGCTAATCTTATATAAGCCTAAAGCTTACAGCATTTTATAGAATATTGTAATAGAATAAAAATTCTTAATATGTATTATAGTAAAAAGAGAAATATGTATACCACGTTACGCGAAGTTACACTGTAACTTTTTGCAATTTTTGAGAATGCCAATAATTATATGGTATAGTCGTATAGTCAATAAGCAAATGTTAATAACTACGATATTGCATTTTGAGGGTCGATAAAAAAGTTTTCGCACCAAACACATTTAAGTTTTAAAATAACGTATATTTTTATTGTATAATAAATACTTATTTGATTAAACTGGCGTGATATTTCAATTTTGGGGTTAATGTAAAACAAAATAATCAAGAAATGTTCTTAGTATAACACAAAATATTAGAATAACTACAATTTTTTATCACAATCTTAGTTAATATACAAACATTTTATTTCAATATTTTTAAAAATCAAAAATTTTAAAAAGAAAATGTCTCAAAATTACTTAAAAAATTATTTTTGATATTACAACAATATGGCTCATAGCAGGGTATTAGCGTTACCTTTGAGAATTTTTGAAAAGTGTCCTAAAAAGGAGATTTCAAAAAAAGTCGCAAAAAACGGAATTTAAAGAAAGGGGCTAATTGCTTAAAATTTGTTTATTTGATGAAAAAAAAAACGAAAAGTATTTATTTACTTATTTATAATAATATTTATTATTGCAAAAATAAAGATTTGTTCATAAAAATACTCTTTTTATTTATTAAACTTCTGTACTTTTGTACGAGGTCTTCACTCTGACTCTAGTCTTCCAAATCCCCATTTAAGTCTTGACCTTAAGTTTGCTGGACAATTTATTTTTATCTTATATATTAGTGGTAATTTAGATAAAAGATGTTCCACTCAGGCACTGCTATGAGGCAAAGTAAAAATATAAATTAAGTACTCACATAATCTGTTTTTTAATTTCACAATCCGGACCAACAAGATTCGATATTTAATGTTTTAAATATTTGTACATAAATTATGTCACTAGCTTCAGGTTATAACATTTTTGTTTATAACATTATCAAACAACCTTAAAATAATTAATTTCTTCACTGGAATTAATATGTAATGGGTCCAAATATTTCAAAAAGTATACACCCAGAGAAAAAACATGATTACCACATTATCACTACAACAATATTATGTTCTCATTGTTAATTTTCTTGAATTCTAATAACTAACTCTGTGTTCATGATAATAATATTTTCATTTGAATTTTGTCGTTTAATGTTTACCTTAATATGGTTGACTGCAAAAATTATATGTTTTCAAATATTTTACCAAAAACAAAATTTTATTAATATAAAGAATTTCATTACTTCTACATCCATTATATATTTGCAGTCTTTTTCAAATATACAAATAAATATAATTAAAAAACAAATAATAAGTAAATATTTATTTTTTTTTTTTTTTTTGGGCTAATGAATACTTTTCTCTATTATTGTCAATAAAAAATGTATAAAAATAATTATTTGTTAATATGTATTATCTTAATATATGATAAGATGGAATAATATGACAAAATGAAATAATGATATAAGAGTGGATAAGTGTATGATAGCATGGGATGATAATATGAATAATGATATAATAATATTATTAAATGGAATCATAATATGACAATGTGGTATAGTGATATAATAATATAGAATAATAATATAATAACATAAAATCATAATCTGATAAAATGGGATAATAATGTAAGATTATTCAATTATATGTAAAACTAGAATCATAACATAATCATCACTTATAATCATTTCTATTTTTCACTGTGAGCGTATGTTCCAATTATAATTGTTGGTCTTAGATTATAGTCACTACGACTATATTTTTCTATGCGTGTAATTTTTCGTCGTTTATCATATAGTCTTAAAAAGTCGCCATTTGGCTCCATTTTAAAAAATGAGCAAAAAAGTGGCCAGGTTGTTTAAAAAAGAGCAATTGGCGACAAAAGTAGCCAAAAGGTAGCACTACATGATGCCCTGTATATTTTTTGTCGCAAAAAGTTACAACCTAAAGTTGTTTTAAATCAAATTGTAAATTTAAAAAAGAAAAGGATAATAAATTAATATATATATTTAATAAGTCATTACCAGGCAACCAAAAAATGCCCTAAAAAAGTGTTTTATGTTAATAAAAAATGGTCTTAAAATCGGAAAATAACAATTTTTGGTTTATGTGAAACTCAGGAGAAAATATGATTTTGCACATTTTTGGATGTCCTGGTCATTACTTACTTATCTGGAGTAATGAAGTTAAAAAACTACATTCCTTAGCTTTCCAAATCAATTGTTAAATCTAAAATTCACTTATAACTTAGACAGATTCAAAAGGGTTTTTTTTAGGAATATTTGAAAATAAAATTTACCTCTTAATGTATTCAAGAAGACAGCACATATTATGTCATTTTTCGTGTAAAAGGTGTAATTTTTTAGTCGCGTGTTATTATCAAATAAAATATTTTCTACTAATACATATATAATAAAAGGGCTACTACTTCCCTGTTCGAAATTTAATATGAAAATTACTCCCACAATCTTTTAAGTCTTACACTGTAATACTCATTTAGTTTTCCAAAAATAATATTTTCTTTGTATGGAGCTACTTCTGCTCTTGGACCTATCCGTTGTATTTTCATTTTATTAAAGTTCACATGCAGTTTGAGGGCTTTTATCATAACAGTTCTTTAGATACACCATAACAAATATTTGCTTTGTATATGAGTATCACTCCCCCTGCTCCGATAGCAAAATAAATTATCATATTTGAATTTTGGGATACAAAGGATGACGCTTTGAAAATTTTATGAAAATCGGTTAAGCCGTTAAGAGTTTTAAAAAAAATGGGCTTGACATCCGATCATGATCAAACGTAGCCTATAAAATTCGCCAGTGCAAGTACTATCTGTGTGTCAAATTTCATGCAAATAGATATTGATAACTTGCAAAATTAAAAAAAAAAAATAATTAAGAGTTAGACATAAAATCGAGATCTAACATAGTCTATAAGCATCTTCGGCACCGGTACTATCTGTGTTGAATTTCGTGATTGATTCATAAACAAATAAACACAAAGAATCGAAGGCAACTATTTAGAAACTTGTATAGGAAAATATACATATCCACAACTTAATATAGAAAAGGTGTATCTTAAATTTTCGTATGAATTAGTTTCTTTCTCAAATATGCTTACAAGACTTGTAATACTCTTAATAACTAAATTTAAATTATATGTGGCTTTCCTGAAATTGATATTAATTTAATTTTAATTTCTTTTTAAAGAAGTGTTTTTAAAAGAATAATATATGAAAAAATAATTTCTAAAAAATCAAGATACGTCTTTTCTATATTAAGCAAATGATATGTATTTTAAGACAAAAATCCTTTTGTCAAACAAATATAGCCAATAAATTTTCTTAGAAGTTATATTTAGGGCATTTATAAATATTGCCTTGATTCTTCAATTTAACATCTTGATCATTTAAATTGAATTTTTTAAATAACTAGTAATTTTTCATATATTGAAATTCATTTTTAGTTTCTTTTCACAAAAACAACAATAACTATTTTTGAGATGCCACATCTTAAGTCATACATTATTTTAAAACTTTTATTAAAAAACTTTACTTGCTTAAATTCTCTCATTTTCTTCAAGTATTTATTTTCATTCTTGTATTATTTCTTTTCACTACAGTGGAGGTTGGTCGTACGGAGACAACTACCATATCAACAACAACACCTACAATTGGAATGGCGGCATTAGGCAATGGTGTGACACCATCGTCAGCGACGTCATTGGCACCCTCCTACAATCGCATAACAAAAACATATAATTTATGGCTGCATATATTTGCTATTATCTTTGTATTATGGCGAATATTGAAACAACAACAATAAGAAATTTAAAAAATGTAAAATTATAAAACTGCAAAAGATGATTGAAAGATGAAAAAATATTGATTAGATATTAGATTATAAATATAAAACTACTTACACTTAAACACATACATTTAATAGCAAAACAAACAAAAAATAAATAAAATAAAAAATAAGAAATACGTTAACAAACAGACCACATGAGAAGTGCTTAAAAAATAGTGAAGGTGGGTTTTAAAAGTGACAAATATTTTCTAGTAAATAAAAGTAAATAAAGACAAAAGAATAAACCCCACCGAAGGAATGAAAAAACTTTAGAAAATAGATGAATAAACACACCGAAGACATCATATACATAAAATACATTCGAACAAATAATAAAAACTTTTTAAAGAAAAATACATTTTTAAAGTTAGGAATTGTGATTTAAATTTATGGTTAAGTTAAGCGAAAGAAAAAAAATCACTTTTAACAACTGCAACCTGTGGATGTTTAACATTTCTGTTAAAATAGTAATAAAAATTGTTGAAGAGTGAGCAAAATCTTTATTTTTTTTTTTTTTTGTCTTTATTGATGGCTTAAATTTTTATTATCTGAGCTCTCGGTATTTCTCTGACTTATATACAGGGTTTATTAAGTTTTGGAGATACCGGGAGATATTCCAGTTAACATTTTGCGTTATTGTTGTACCTATAAACTAAGCTTAATTAGATTAAAAACGTCAAATTATACTTAACTCTATAATAATTTTTCTTTCTATGAAATTGATCCACGTACATACTAACGAAATAAAGGGCCTAATAATAATTTTCCCGCCCGAAATCATGAAGTTTTCTGAATATAATTTTTATTACATTTTACATTCTGTTTAAGGAAGAACCCTATATAAGTGTAACAAAATTACCAGGTACTGCCTACTTAAAGGCTGAGAACATGGTTGTTATATGAGGATATTTTAGTTAATAGAAAATTACCTCTCCATTAGCCCGTTATTGCCCGACCGGTAATTTCACTTAAAAACAATTTAATCAAGCAAAAAACCTACCACATATGAAAAATTTAATTTTTTTTATTTGCTCTATAATTTAATGTCTTTTAAGAAAACGATTTAATTATTTTTGGTTTTCTATTATTCTTTCTAGTTTTATTTCACAAAGCTTTAAAAGTGAACATGTTTGTTAGAAACTATAAAAATTATACAAAATCTGAAATGTGTAAATCATCAACAGATTTTTATTCTTCATTACGATGACTTTGATTATATGTACTTATAAATTAAATTTATTATATCCAAAAGCTCTAAATATTATCAAATGTTTTTGTGGTAATTTTACTTATTATTGGCAGAAACATATAGCAAATTTGGCAAATATCACAAATTGTCATGCGCTTTAGATTTGTTTGCGATTTTCTGAGATTTGGTTTTTTCTTACTTTAATTTACATGTAAAACGGGGAATTCAGTTTTAATTTCATGATTTTTTTAGAGAAAGTTTGGTTTTAAGTTGTTTCTCTCATAATGGTTAGCAACGGTTTGTCGCTTATATATTTCAGTCAATATTTTAAATAATTATTCGAAATTAAGACTTGAATACGTAATTGGTTTAAAACAAATCTGAATATTTATAAATTTTTGCTATTGCGTCGAATAGTGATCTGAAATTTTGTTTACTTTACACATAATGAAAGTAGGACATAACGAAAGTATCGCCTTAGTTAATTATCGGATTAATTAGTTTATGCATGTAATCTCCAAATTTCTGACGCCAAAACGAAGAACTAGTTAAGCCTATAACGAAGTTGCATTTTCCTGTACCTATTGTAGTGAACTACTAATATTTAAAATGTTATTTGCTAATGAACAAGTTTCTATCTTTAAACCATTATTAGAAGTTTATGCGTCGAAATTTATAAACCTCCATTTTACAGTACTTTCTGGAAAACCAAGACGTTGTGTGGTAGATCACAATCATTGATCACATTAATGACAAATTTGCAAGTTTAACGCAAAAAAAATATATAAAAGTTTATATTTTCAACTTAATACTTTTAATTTGAAGTTTTTTTAAACAAAATATTTTGATTTTTATTAAATATTTATAACGAAAATAAGAACCAATCGTTCCATTTTCTATAACCTTAAAATATATCTTATTTAGACCAAAATTCTGATATGTGCAAAGTTTCAATAAAATCGGCTCACGATTTCGGGTATCGGGCAAAAATGGATAGCTGTCTCTGAACTACATAGGATCTCTGACATTACCAACCTTAGTGGCATGAAAATATTGATCATGTTTACTTCACTGACCGTCTAAAACAGACAAATGGGGACACCGGTGCTGGTGTATTTGGCCCAAACTTTCAAAGATTATAGTTTCTATCGAAATATTCCATATATAAGCACGTTTTCAGAAGTAAGTAAGAAAAGCTTATTTATTTTCAATGATTCTATAGGAGCACTAATTTTTAATACGTAGTGATCTTGGAGCACACAATGATTTGATGTTATACTGGGTAATGAACAAGTATAGGTTAGTAGCAGAATTTGCCCACTAATGTTATTCTATAAATTTCAAATGTTTCCAACGCTCTTAGAATACTAACAGGATTATTCACCGAACATTTTGGTTTGAGATATCACTAATTCAACCAACCAAGATCATTACATAGTGGCAACTAATCAATGTAGGTTTTTGCGAAACTCACTATAAGACCTTCGAGAACATTCCCTGTAATAGCCTCGCCTTGGGAAGCGAGTATTTTATTTAAAGTGCGTTTATGGTTTATGAATTTTTGTCTAAAAATTGATTTGTTTGAGCTTGCATGAACTGCTTGTTATTTCATTTTTCAATAAGTCTTAGTCTAAGACCTAAAATCTCACTAAGGCAACTTGTTTGGTTATACAGGAAGGATACTGCGAGGTACCACACAAAACGTCATTTTTAGAGGAAAAAATTGGAAGATTTAAAAAAATTGTAGTTAAACGAAAAAAAAAATGCAAACATGGAGACGATATTATGATAGTTACAACACTTTAAAATGTGAACTAAATTTAAAGAATTGAACAATAAATAAAATACTTAAGAAAAAGCAGTTTACTGATACCAAAAACCGTTTTCAAAAGTAATTTCGTTGAAAGAACCATCCGCTGTGAAAGCCATTTCTAAAAACACTTGAAATTTTTTTATTAATTTTTTTTTTTTTTTTAATGTTAAAAAAAAAGTTTATATAATAAAAATCGGCATTGCACTAAACATTCTGCTGAGTATGAAAGCGTGTTTAATCATTTTCTTAATAAACACATAAAATAAAATGATAAAGTCATGCTGTTCACAATTTTTCAGCTTTTGTTTAATTCAGAAGATTTACAAAACTCCGCATTTTTAAACGCCAAATACAACGGAAAGTTATTTTAAAATACATTTTAATATTAATGTTGACTGATACATTAATTCAACAAACACTATATTTAATGAATAAAAAGTTTAAAAATTATAAAAACAAACATAATAAATTTTTGCAAAAAAAAAAAAAAATACATATGTATGTAATGTTATCACTTTTTATGAAAAAATGATTTTATTGAAGACAGCGCCAGTAGTGAGACAATATAATATTGATTTTAATACAAATGGTGTATTATATGAACAAATTTAAAAAATACAAAATTCAAAACATCAACTCGTTGCGAAATTTTAACGTTGCGTTTCTTAATACGTTTTCGTTTCCTATAACGCTACTCCCTGAGAATTTTGATATTCGCAAAAATTGCAAAATGTTATATCTCTAATGTATATTAAATTGACTTGATTTGTAAGGAGATAAAAAATTTTGAAAATGTACCCCTATAACATTAACTATTGATATGTTTTCAACTAATACGCAAAATATGTATTCCGGAATAATTATTTCGTTCACGTGAGCTGGACCATTTTTTAAATATCTCCAAAAATATATTGTTTTCGGTTAACAGTGTACATAATTTTTAACTTTCTATAAAAAAAAAATTCCAACATATGATAGACAAATGACGTTTAATACATAATGAGTAAAAAAATTCTTAAAATTACTTTTCATTCTCGCGAAATAGAAATTTTAGTAAAATTGTCTATGATTATATTTTAAATATTATTTTAAATACTATTGCAAAGATCTCATTCTACACTATTGACATATGTAATCATTTAATACTTTAGTTGGACAAGTAATATTTTTGGATTTCTGGTCCATAATTGGTTAAGATAATTTTGATGTCAAAAGCAGAAACTTGAAAGAAAATTAATATATTTTTAATAAATTCATCTATATTAAGTATAATAAATACTTCCATGTGACTTGTTTTCAAAAATTCAATAATATTAGGACCACTCCAACGGTACATAAAAACCACATATATATTAAAAAATATCCGAAATATATAAAATTATATGTTTGAATAAGGCAAATATGACAAAAAAAATTAGCAAAAAGAAATTATTTCGCGACTGAAAAGGGACATAACAATTATTTAAATTAATATTCTAGGCCTTAATAAGCCCCTATTACAATCTGAAATTAATTTTGTTTTAACGACAATTTTGATAATGATATTGAAAGAAATATGTGATGTTTTGAAAATGGTCCAGATCACGTAAATATAACAGATGAAATATTTTGAGAATCACATAAGAACAGATCAACCTTCAGTTCTTGAGAGCTACATTTGCAACTTTTTTTTTCGTGAGGCTCTTTAACGTACATATATGTATGTATGTTCTCATAAATATTCTAAAAAACTTTTACAAATTACTTTTTTACCCAAAATAGTATTAAAAACAATTAATCTACAGTTGCAGTTTAAAAATTGTATCGGTTTTTTAACTTTAACCTAAAAAAATCCAATGAGTTCTTTTTTATTTAAAATATAAAAAAGTACCTACGTATAATTCTTGAACTATCAAGCTAATAAATATTACTTGATTTTCAATAATTTTCGAGGACATTAAAATTAATTTCATAACTTTATCAAAAAAAAAAAAATAACTTAAAAAGGGGGAAATTTATTAAAAACCAACACACAAAGACCGGCAAACCTTGAACTAATAACTCTGGCAAACAATTGTTATTATTTGACAACATCAAAGTAATAAAACAATAATTTTTTATTATTAACAAAACATTTTGTAGGAAAAAAGCTGAAAAGATTAAAAAAAATACATATTTGTAAAAATTTAGTTGTACATATAGATGAATATTAAATGCATAGAAAAAATACTACAATATAATTGAAAAGTAATTTCTAATGGAAATTAATAATGTATTGCTGTAGATGAAGTGTTTTTAACTTAAGTTAAAAAACCCTTTAAATTACAAATAATTACTGAACAAAACTATTTTGTATTTATAAAAAAAAAACCCACTAAATTTCCACATAAACAAGAACCTTTGTCTCTACACCGATGGAAAAATATATGTATGTAATCCAAAAATATAAAACTAAATAAAATATATAAATTAAATTCCTAAAAACTAAGAAGCTTAATAAAACAATCAATGTTAAAAACATTTATTAAAAAAAATAATATAAATTAAAGAAAAAAATATACAAGTATGAGTACGAGTGACTATGAATTAAAAACAACAAACTTTCCAGCAACTTGTTGCATTTTCATATTTATTTTAGTTTTTAACATTTTCATTTTTAAATTTTATCAAAACAAGACAAGTTGCCATATTAAACTAAATGAAATTGTCTAGGGAATGAACATATACATAAATAAATATAAAAAATATAAAAAATGTATGCTGAAGAGGATGTAAAACGTGTATAAAAAAAAAGAATAATTAAATTAATATTTGCAAAATTGCATTTTCTTAGGCTTATTAAGCTAACAACACTAAAATTCACATTTATTTTTTATACGATTTAAATTGTTCATTAAAATAAGTGAGAAGAAAATTATAAATTGTATTATATATTTGCATAACATTTTATTAATAAATTCATTTATATTTGTTAAGTAGGTATGTATGACAAACATTAAATGTTTGGTTATTTTTTTTTTCAAAATTCTTCTGTTTTCAACATCTGAAAAACACTCGCGAAATTAAAATGTAAAAATATATTTGAATGATAATTAAATTAAATTTATTTAATTATTTAATACGTTACAGAATATTGTATTTTTTGTGTTTCAAATTCGAAAAGATATTTGCATATAGTAAAATATTTTATTTATTTATTTTTTTTTAACAAATTGCCTTTCATTGTAAATATAGCGGTCATTTTAAATTAAACATTTTGATTAGGATAAAATTTTATACAGCCATAGCAAAAGAGACTTCAGATGACTTAGTAGCGGCACTATGAGATTTCAAATTCCAACAACAAATTGACTATTTGAAAATTTTTAATTCATTTTATTGACAATTTTATTTTTTTCTAAAATATCTGAATTATATAAACAATATCGATATAGAAACTTATATAAATATTAGTTTATTTTTTAAACTGCAAAAGCATTATCGCGCTTTCTCTTCAAAGAGAAAGTTTCTTGAATAACGTAAACTGATTTTGTATATTTCTAATACAAATTTTTATGGATTTTATTCTGGTATCGAAAATTATTCCAACTTTTTAATAACATTTTATTTGTCTTATTTTATATCAAAATTTTACACAAGTCTGTATTATTTTAAATCTCTAATCTAGGACTAATATACGGAAAGTAGTTTTTGAACCAATGTTGACCAAGCGACACTTATCGTTTCCTATGGCTCTCTTAATTCTACCGTTATATTTATGAGCGGAGAAGGAAAAGGAGGACATACTTGCACCGTTTTTTGAAAAGGGAAACTTTTTAAATTTTTGTATTGAGCTGGAGCTCAACAAAACCACGGGTGCAAATTGAGTTGTCAGCCGACCCGAGGTAAGCATAAATGGGTTCTTTATAGTGTTGCGCTGTAATACCAAATACCATTTTAATGGCTGTCCTCCAATACTTTATAACATGTAAAGTATATGAAGGTGTATGTTTTACCCAGATCACTAAAAGAAAAATATGTCTTATCTCTGAGCATTCGATAACCCAGAAAGCCGAGCAATGTTTCCTCTTCTTCATCTTTTCTGCAGGCGTATACATCAATGGGCCAGTAGCCAGTTATGGCTGGTATGAGATTCCGTAGATGATATATACATCAGTTGATTTCAATGTCCTAACTATTCATATTAATGTAAAGGGTTGATCCGGCCTGGTATTTTAATGTTCCTCTGTCTAAAAATCTATACAAGGGTAATCACTGAACGTATCGCTATCTCTTCAATAGACAACCGGTATTTATAGACAATTTTCGAAGTGTTGTATACATTCTCTATGGATTTAATTGTCGCCTTACTATCAGTATAAATAAAAATATTCCTGCCTGAATCCGCCAAATAATAAATGCTAACGGGTGTATTAAAAAAATTAGATCTTCTTATTATCACTCTCCATGATCCTGATGACCTTTAACTATTGGGAGGTAACAAACACATAACCGTACACGATCCAAAAGCGTTCTTCAGTTGGAACCCACAGATTCATTCGTGTATTCCTGCTTAGGTTGTAATGTGAATTTTATATATTTCATTCGCTTGAGAGAATATGATCCTCGTCAATGTCGAAAGAATCAAGACTATCAAAACCAAGAACATACGTCCGCTTTCTATAACTGATTTTTCAGATTGTAAGTCAGTTATTCCTCTACCGGACACTCGTTGGAGTTAAACGGAGACAAGATGTGCTCATTTCACATCACACACATGCCGGATTTAAAATTACCGTCATTTTAGTGCCGCATAGACTAGATGACACTCAACTTAGGGTCATTTGTTTGGAAATGTACTTTTTACGAGGCAAACAAAACAATCTTGGACGTACGTAAATCGGGCAAGGACTCCAATACCCAATCTTAACAGAGCGAATAGATATTGCGAAAAATGAGAAAGACTTTTATAATTTTAGCTACTTTTGAATTTGGTTATTGATGGTAAAAATGTTTTAAGAACTTTGATAAATACAAACAATCATTTGAAAGTTCAAAATTACTATATAAGATCCTTTTTTAATTATAACATTAGCGAAATTAACGAGTCGGTTTGAATTTAATTTTGTTACATCCATCCTTGTTAACGATATGTATATTTTAAAGATTAGAGTTACAACATTTTAAAGAAATTTTTTTCGTTTCATATTTTCAAGTACAAAACTTCTAAATGCGCTAACAAGTTATTACGCAATCGCTATAAAATCTTAAAGTTAATATAATATAGAAATTATATTAATTTGCGTGAATAAGCTTAAAATTTTACCCCGTATTCTCAAACCAATTCTAAATTTATAGTACATTTTAGAGAAAATTATGAAAAGTTTGTTTTAATAGACTTTTTAAATTTAAAACTTGTTTGTTAATGCGAGTGTTACTTTTTAATTTCAATAACTAAGTTGTACATTAAAAAAAAGTAGGATTCTAAGTGTAGATAGACAAAAATAATGCTAAAATAAAAGAAATAACAATGAATGGTACTTGTAAAAAACATAAAGTGTAAAATTAATTTCAAATGTAACATTATAGACATGAAAACAAAACAAAAGCGATAAAATTAATTTTAAAAAAATCATAAAATTCTAGCTGAAGATTTTTCACACAAAAAATATATTTTCAAATGCTTTATATGTCTATTAAAAATAATTTAACTCTAAAACAAATATAATATAAAAATTAATACATTTTTGAAAATATCTAATAAAATTTATTCACAAAAAATCTAAAACAACAAATATTGATTGTATGTAAAAAAAAATGTAAGTATATGTTTAACTAAATTAAATTCTAAACAAAAATTTAATTTTTAAGTAAATAGTTTTTAAAAATAAGCCTGCAAAAAAAACCAAAACAAAAAAAATACATATTTTCCTAAAAATAGTAAAATAAAACATAATTTTTTTGTAATGAAATTTACAAACGTAATATGGTTGTTTGAAATAAAAAATAAATTAATATCCAAAAGTCAAGACAAAATGAAATAAAATTGTATTTAATACAAAAACAACCATATTAAAATAAAACAAAAGCAGCCATAAATTTTGAAATCATAAAATTTAAAGTTCACATAAAAAAATTTATGGTTTTAGCGGAAATTCAATATTATTTGATTGTTTTTTACAATTTAAATAATAAAAAGAATATGAAAAATTAAACTAATTTTTATACGGTAATTAATTATATACATACATAAATATGATTTTATTATGGTCTACTTTATTCTTTTGTTTTAAATAATTAAATAAAATAAACCAAGAAAAAATTTGTACGAAATACACATAAAAACAAAAAAATAAAAAAAATATATATGGCTAAAATGTCTTATGCAGGTATTGACGTCTTCCTATGCTACGCTGTCTATTATTAACTAAAATAAATATATATATATATTTAAATATAAGTATAACAAAAAAATATATATTAAAAAATACTTAATTTATACATTTACAATTTAGAAATTTACATTTATAAATATTTATACAGTAAATTTAAAAAGGAAAGAAAAAAAAATAAATTATAATTATAAGAAAAATAAAAAAATTAATTTATAATATTTTTTACAAAGAAAACAACAACATTTGAAATATTAAAGATTAAAAACAAATTTATGAAATACAATTTTTTTGAAAACAACAAAAAAAAATTAAATAACAAAACACATAAGTATAAGTATTTTGTTTTGTTATTTACTCTGTTTACCACTCACTTACTCGTACATTACATTATTGACCTATTTTACACTTCATACTCTCGCCTACATAGATATTTTATTATTTTGTCTTTAATTTTTCTAATAAATTCAAAAGTTCTTTAAATATTAATAAATTATTATTAATATTCTTGGTTCCAAATTCATAAGAAGAAAACAGATTTTTTTTAATCTGGAAAACATTAAAATAAATACAGAAAAAAAAAACTATAAGTCTTTTGGAAAAGATACAATTTATTTTGTAGTACACAATTTCATTTTCGTTCTCGTATATAATTAGTTTGTTAGATAGTTCACAGAATTAGATAATGAACTAACAGACGGAAAAGCAGTGGATTGATACTATTAATTTGAGTATATTATTGAAAGTTTAATGTAGCTACTTTAGTCTTTTTGGTAAAACATGCAAGATCCGCCGTGATATTTAAGGAAAAAGA
This sequence comes from Protocalliphora azurea, assembly GCA_932274085.1. Taxonomy (NCBI): domain Eukaryota; kingdom Metazoa; phylum Arthropoda; class Insecta; order Diptera; family Calliphoridae; genus Protocalliphora; species Protocalliphora azurea. Next base: position 108,036,217 of record OW026519.1, on the reverse strand, counting down.
AATTTAGTTTTTATTATTTTTAGCATTCTTTCTGTATTCAACCCATCAATATTTTATTTATTTATTATTATTTTTTTTTTTAATTATGTTACTTGAATAATTGCAGGAACCATTTAAAGATCAAACATACGTTTCCATAACCAAATTACTTTTGTAGTAAACATGAATTATATTTGTCACGATAATTTATTATCTTATGCTTTTTACATTAATATATAATAAGATATAAGAGCATAAGATAAATTACACTTTACTGCAGTGATTAATCACTCGAGAATTAACACAGATTTCGTGCTCTCAAATTAAGCAAAAACTGTAGAACTACTCAATTTTATTTAGAATAATACTAAAACTTTACACTCATTATCAATTAAGCACCAAATAAATAGTAAAAAAGCTTTGTTTGGAAAAATATGGAGAATTTTTTAATCAAGTTTAGAAATGTTTAATAAGTTGTTGAGTTTTTAAGCGATCTTAAATTGGAAGGTTTCATTTTATTCTAAGCAAAATAGCGTTTAAAACTTTGGATACAAATATGTTTACTTAAAAAAATTTACATCAAAATCAAATTTTTTTTAAATTAAGGGGAAAATTGATTAAATCATTATTTATTTAATATATATTATATTACAGTTTCCCGAGGAAATGCCTTTTTGAGACTTCGGTATAGGAAGACCCCTCAAACAATGCGTATTGGTGAGCTAAATACGGGAAAAATACTTAAAAAGTTTTTAAAATTCATCTTCAGTTCTCTACCAGCGACTGAAAATCTCAAGTACAAGCTACATTCAAACGTAGCTAAAATTATGAAAGGGGATGTTATAGAACAACTTGACCAAATTTTTACTTTCTGTAATGATTAGAACAGGATGCTTTATAGCCATTATTTGTCGATGATTCAAGAACAAATCTTAAAATTTTATTCTCACCACTGTTGGTGATATAAACATCAAACTATAGCTACAGAAAAATAATATACCCATATTTTAAAATTTTTAAAAAATGGCTAATATTTTAATAAAAATAACTCATATACAAAATGCATGGAATAAAAAGCAAAACTTTATTAACAAGTTTTTTATAAAATGTTCTTTTATTCATTAATATTAAATTTTTCTTAAAAATTAGGAAATATGGATATAATAACGTTTTATTAGCCATCGTTTGATGTATATATCATTAATTTTGTTGTGAAAAACTGTTTGAATATCAACTTAAATGGCCCTATAACATCCTGTACCAAACATGGTAGGAAGTTGCAATAATGTCCCCTTTCATGATTTTGAGTACGTTTAATTGTGCAACATAATTCAGTTTTCTTCATATAATTTTGGTTACCCTAATGTACATAAATAAACACACTTTTGGTTTATAAATTTTATACCAAAATGAAGTCATATTTAAACACTTACATGGATATATTTATTCATACATGTATTCATATTTATTTATTTAAATTCTTAATTTATTGAGTTTCGTAAGAAGACTTGTTATGTTCATATAAATATTAAAATATTTCCAGCTATCAAAATATTTTTCTAATAATAAAACAAAAAATAAAATAATATTTTATATCAAACTGATTCAATACGAAAATTTCCTGTTTAATGCAAAAAAGACAGAATAATAAAATAAAATTAACAAATTTATTAAATTAACTAGAGAAATACAAGATTATTAAGTGTCATAGCAATACGCAAAACATATCATAAATGTTGTAATTTTACTGTGTTATTATGAGGTCTATGTATTTGTATCTGTATGTGTATGCATATTACAAATACAAAATAAACAAATACATATATAAAAAATACTTGTAACTTTTACACATACATGAATGTAAAAAGAAAAACAGAAAAAAATAATTAACATAACTCATATTAAGAAAAAGTAACAAAAAAAGAAAACATTATTATTTTTTATTATTTTTAATATTTTGAATAAAACTACAAGAGAAAAAGTAAAACAACAAAATTTACCAACAAAAAACGTCATACACTTCGACACATGTGCATCTACTTATTTACATGTTAAAAGAAACTTTATGTTACAAATTTTTATGCGGTTATAAAATTTAAAATAAAATTGTAAAAAAATAATATACATGTATATTTTGATGTTGTATTTATTATTATTATTATTATTATTATTATTATTATTATTATTATTATTATAAAATAAACAAAATCGTCATCATATCATTAAATAAAAAATAGAATACATATGATATGCATACATTTTATTTTATTTATATTCACTTGTTTGGTATAATTATTAAATAAAAAAAGACAAATATACATACAAATATACATACAAATATACATACAAAATACTTACAGACATAGATTATTAACATAGATATAAAGCTTAAAAAACGCAATGGAAAAAAATTACTCAATAAAACATACGTACTAGAATTGTTTTCGTTTCCAATAAAAATTTTTACTTTTACATTCTTAGGCCTAATTTTTTTTTTTTTTTGTTTTGATAACCGAATTAAGTTTTTGCCAACTCAGCTTCGTATCTATGTTAATCTATGCTTACACATTTCATTTACCACAAATATTCAAATTATATTAATTAAATATTATTTTATAAAATTATTATAGATACAATTTTTAACTCAAACATTTCTTAAGATTATTCATATTTACTTATATTTTGTTAAACTATTTACCAACAAATCGTATCTTTGTGATTAAGGAAACGGAAATACAACATATTTATCCATAATTTTTTGATTTGATTTAATGTTTATCCCTAAAAGTAGGCTTCACTTTTGTGAATATTTTTTTTAATCAGTGTTGCCACTTAGGCATATTTTCTATTAGATTTGACACAATAAACTGCCAAATTGTATGGACTGGGTTTTCAAAAAAGTGAATTAGAGTTATACATAGTTTTATATCGTAAAAACTTCCCTTATGGAGAGTTCTACGTTGAAGTTATAGTCGTTTTCAAGATCAGTTCATAAATTTTTTATGCAGAACTCACAGTAAATTAAAACTAGAACAATGACAAAGTTCAACCACAAACTTCTTGATAAGAATTAATTATGAAATGATTAATAACACTCTGTGACTAACGTTGGATATATTTTTGAAATGACCTAGTATGGGCTGTGGGTTTAGTTGAGTAGAAAATTTTGTAACTTTTATATTTTTCAATACACCCTAAATATCTAAACTTATCGATAAAAAAAAACGATATTTTACGACGACGGAATAAAAAAAATTTTTTTACGTATTTTGAATTTTTTTAGCGATGTTATATAGTTAAGAAATTAAGCTTTCTAAGTACTTTTGCTGAAATATTGTTCAAAATATCTACGATTTTCATTCAAATTTTTTTAACTTCTTCAACATTTTTTTCTATTATTCTATATTAAACTCTTTCTTTTTGTAAATTTACTTTAAATTTGCACCATGCACGGTTTTTGTTTTAATCGAGTGCTTATTAACTTATTATATTATTATTATTATTATTATTATTATTATTATTATTATTTATTTTTATTTTTATTATTGTTATTTTTTTTTTTTTTTTTGTAAATAAATAACTTAGTCAATTATAATTTATAATATAATAGATTTTAAAATAATTTCATTTTGTTATTTTATATTTTTTTCGAATAAATACTTTATATGAACAAGTTGAACATGTCGTAAATTCAGCAATTCTTAATTGATTTAGGACTGGGTTTTCAAAAAAGTGAATTCGAGTTATATATAGTTTTATATTGTAATTAAATAGAACTTGCAATACTCGTTAAGTATTGCAAATTCTATATAATTTACAAAAATGTAGGCTTTAATATAAAATATTAGCAGAAAATGCCACGAAACTTGGAAAAATTGAGAAAAAAATAAAATTGCAATTACAATATTTCATCAAAATTTCATTAAATGTAAACAAATGTACAAATATACATAGAAAATTTGATTTCTCTTCTGTCTAAAAGCGTTAAAAAAATTCAAAATTGTTAAAATAAAAAATTAATTTTTAAAAAAGTTTTTATTCCGTTAAGTTCGCCAGTTTTATACATTTAAATATTAGTTTTAAAAACTGCGGTAATTCTATAATATTATTTTTCTTTTATCTAAATTAAATGTCAAACTTCCTTTCATTAGGAATACTATAAAATTAATTAAAAGTGTTAAAGTGTTGAGTATTATTTCTTCAATTTTAACGAAAAATGTTTCAATTAAAAACCATACCAATACCAACAATATTTCAAACAAAACAACTGACAATTAACAACAATTTAATAAATATCATTGACTCAGTCACAAATTTTCCACAAACTAAAAGAATGTCATTGCGTGACTCATTAAATATGTTAATATTTATATACATTTCCTATCAATGATACGTAGGGTGTCCTTAAAGTGCAACCAAAATCATATATTCTATTTAAAATGGATAAAAATTTATCAAAATGTTAATTAAACAGTTAGTTATTTATTTATTAAAAAAAAAAAATATATTTCAAATATTTAAATCAATAAAAGCTTTAATATCATCATATCCCATTCAAAAAAAAAAAAAAAATGTTTATATAATTTTATAAATTTTTAAAGTAAATTATTGAACAAAAAATATAACACTAAAAATACTTTTAATAATAAACAAATATCATGAGAACTTAAACAAATGTTAAACATCATACAAATATTATAATTTAAAAACTAGATATTAATAATAATTATAATAACGTGTCATTAATTGGTACAAAAACAATTACAAAAACAGTTCTAAGAAAACAAAATAAATTGTATGAAAAATTATATAAATAATATATTTTTTATTTACAACAAATATAAAATTTCTTAATACAATTACAGACATACATACGAGTACCAAATTTAATTTAAAAAAATTAACAAACAATGTTGTGTAGAAAAAAATAACTAAAATTAAATTGGAAATAAAAACAAATATTTCTCAAATAAAATTTACAAAATGAAAACTGTTTTAAAAATTAAATTAGTAAACTACAAAAGAAAAGAAAAGAAAATATAAAAATCAGAAATACACAAAAATGTATTTAAATGCAAAATGAATAATTAAGTGAAATTAAAAAAATTAAAGGTATATCAAATTATATACACAAACATACAACACTTATACATATTTATATACTTATATAAAAAATTAACAAATAAAAACAACTAATTAGTATAAAATTTATTGAAATTTCCAAAGGACAAAAAGAAAATATATAAATTTTTAGTAATTTATAAAAATAAAATAATAATATCTTATTTATATACATAATAAAATAATATGATGGCAAAATGCAGCATACATACCAAAAAATTAAAAATTAAATAAGTTTAATAAAAGATTAAAAAAAATCCAAACCGAAATTAAGTGTAATAATAATGCCCTACAATATCTATGTACATTTCCTGACTAAGAAAAAAAGATAAAACAAAATTATAACAATAAAATATACGATTATTTATGAATAAATAAATGACAAAATAAAAATAAAATTAATGTTTAAAATTACAAAAAATAATTGTTTTATTTACAAAATTGGCAGGTTAAATTATAGTCACAAATATTTTATAACCAAGCTCATATGTTCCGACTTTATTTCTAGAACTGCGTAAGCTTAATATCTTTGTGAATTTGAAAATTCGACTTAAAATGGAATCAATTTGTTAGCGCATATTTTTGCACATTTTGATTAAAATGCATATTTAAATACATTCATGAAAGTACTTTTTTTAAACATATTTTAAGCAAAAATGAAAGCTCAACTCATTTATAAATCATTATACATTTTTTTTTTCATTTTCAAGAACTTACTAAATAGAAAAATTTGTTCTTGAACTCGAATGACATCGCTTCTTATAAACTAAACATTTTTTAAAGAATCATAGCAATGAGACCATTTCTAATAAAAGCACAACAATCTTAGCTGAAATGGTATAGAACTACTCCTAATAAAATTTCAGAAAAATTATCATCATATTGAAAGCCGGTTTATTGCTAATATTATAATTTATATATCAATCGATTGCGCTGTGTACAACAAACATTCTAAGACCAAATAGGGTAAGTATAACATTTTGAAATATAAAGCAAAACCTGTTTATACACATATGTAAAAAATACATATGAATTTAATTGATTTGACACCTGGGATTAAGGTGTCGTATTTTTCTAAATTTCAAAAAAGGATGATTTTATTCGCGATTCTTTATTGAAAATTGTTTTAAATATGTGAAGTATCTAGCTTCAAATATTCATAACCTTTTAATTTCCAATCAGGTTTCATTGAAATAAAAAGCATTGAGAAAAAAGCGTTCTCTCTCTTACATTTCTTTCTAAAAAGTGGTTCAAATATTTGCTAAACAATTCAGTGTTTTTTTTTTTTTCTTTTTTTTTTTTTTTTTTTTTTTTTGTAACGACAATGTTTACTATTTCTAATAATTTATAGGAAAAAGTACCAACACTTTTTCCATACAAAAAATAATAATTGAAATAAATAATTAAAAATAAAATTTTAGTTATAAATTGCATTAGATGCATAAATGCACTTGGATTTTTTTTTTAGAATTGTAGAATTCTTTAACAAATTTTTTTTTAAAAGATATGGTATTAAAACTTGAAAATTTTACCAATTACTCAAATATGCATAGTTTTATTTGAGTACATAAGTACATACATATATTCTCAATAAATATTTTCAGAACAATATCGTAGAATTCCGTGGTGATTTAAACAATCAGTTTAATAATTTAAACCATGTGACATAATAAATAATTAGAATTAAAAAAGGGTTTGAAATCAAAATTTTATTTGGATTTATTTCAAAAAGTCATTTATAATTTTGCTGTATAGAAATTTTAAACATAGACAGATTTTAATATATCTGATCTCGTAAAAATATGGAGAATTATGATAAATAAAAATATATTAAATTCGGTAAAATTTCTTCAGACCATGAACCGAAAACCTTAAAATGAAGATGTAGAACTTTTTTTTTTTTTTTGAGAAATAATGTTAATATTTAAATGGAAATGAAATATTTTAATGTTTTAAGTTGAAAAAACCTGAAAAGCAAAAGAGCCAAACAACTTGCATCTAAAAAATGAATTTGTTGCATCTCAACTAGGGTTTGGGGTTCGGGAATTTCCGGGCGGAGAATCCCTCGAGAATTCCTGGGAATTTTTTTAAATTTTCCCGAAAAAACGGGAAATTAAATATTCTCGTAGTTTTAAAATTCTGTACCAAATATCAGTGATGCCAACTTAGCCCATTTCGACCGATTTTAGTAGTCGAAAAAGCAAAATATCTTTTTTAGCGAATTTAGCACTTTTAACAATTTTCTTTAAGCCCTTTTTGCTCTTTTTTACTTTTTTCAAAAATAGGAAATTATTTTAATGTGATAATGTTAATTTTTTTTTAAATTTTTATTTTGCTTGACAATTTTACTAAGTTCTCCCTATATTTGTGGAAAGTCTAGGTAGAAGATAAATTAATCCAGAGATCTTAACAATTCGTAAAGAAACTTTATTATTAAAAAAAGAACTATCTTCAGCAATTAAAATTGTTTGAGTGGAAAAGTGTTGAAAGAACTGAACAATTTTGGATCGGGGTTCATAACAATAGAATTTCTATTTAAATTTACCCAGTTTGCTATTAATATTTTGAGATGTACGTTCCAAATGGTTGATTAATCGTAAAAATGCTTATATGTTTCTTTTTCAAAACAAATTTTAATTTTAGCCCATTTTTGCAATTTTTCACAAAACTTTTATTGATTGTACCACAAAACTACTGTCCTTTTAAATTTAGATAATAGTTGACATCACTGGTAAACATTTTGCTATTTCTAACACATCATATCAATGAAAGATTAACGTTACTCTAAACATGGTAAGGGTTTAACTCATATAATACAACTAGAACGTTATCTGAGAGGAACGTTAATGTTGCATGAATTAGGTTTTCAAATACATGTATGTATGTTTATCTATGGTGTAACGAATTTACTTACAAGTTGTTTCAATTGAAATTTTAAATCAACTTTATTTTTGTCATATTCAAGTTTTAGATACTTTACTTATAGATTTATTGAAATGAATATTGAATAAGTTGAATTTCAAAAATACTCACTATAAAAAAATTACTTGGTTGGGAGATTTTTTATTCTAACACGACATTTTCTTTTGAACCAGCATCTCTTATCCAAGTAATGGATATGTAAATGTTAGTTGTAAATGCTATAACTTCAAAATACTTATAAAAAAATTAATCTCATGTCGTATTCATACGTATATGAGATTATTTTCATCAGATTTCCGGAAAACATTGCTACGTACCAATTGTTAGTATTTCCCAGATTTATGTTTAATTTAGTAAGAATTAGAAAAAAAAAAGAATAATATAAGTTAGAGAAATAAAGTGGAAATAAACGGCAAGTTGTTTGTGATGAAATTTATGCAATAGATTACTAAATATTTTTGAAAAGTTTTAGCATCAAAAACATAAATAGCGAATTTTACGACATGGTTTTTAACATAAATTAGGATATTTAAAATTTTTTTAATCTTATAAATGTTGTTATACTTTTATATTATTTAATTTTTCGTTGATTCAGTATGATTTGTAATGTTTCGTTGTGTTTTATTTTTTCTTTTTCTTATAACTATATTTTAAAAAATTCCCGGGAAATTGATATTTTCGTTCCCGATTTTCTAAAAAAGTTATATTACGGAAAAACTCAAACCCGAATCTCAACACATTTGAAATTAAGAGTTCTGGCAAGCATACTTAGTTTGAAGTGGAATAATAAATATTTGCCTACGCCATCTTACTTTTGAAAAATATTACTAATTTTTTGTTAAGCCCTTTTGAAATTCTATAATAAAGTCGGTATTTTTGGCAATAGAAGACTAAAAAATTGAGATGTTAAGTATTTTAAAGCAATGTACCATTATCACTAAAAAATATTTTTGAATTTTGTGACGAAAAATACTATTTCAAAAAAATTAGTATTTGCATAGGAAAATTTTTTGGATTTCTTTTTTAATAAAAAGTTATGAAAAATTCTACAGCTTCTTGTCACAAAAAAAAAGAACTTTTGCATTATAAATGTATTTTTTAAATGACTTTTAAATTAATGAAATCGGACTTTAGCTTCAAATGTTAAGAATAGTTAAAATTACATATATGGTGAAATAACATTAGTGAATTATATGTAAGGCGAATTTATTGATGTGTTTCTGTTTAAATTTATTTTCCTAGAGGGAAAATAACTGACCGAAAATTAGTCACCTGAGGGAAACTTTTACATTGAGTTATCTTTGGATGGGATCAATTCACACCATTTGGGTCATAGATACAATCTAAATAAACTTATTCAGATGTTTATAAATCCTAAATGAAAAAAGTACATAAAAATTCTTCTAATACACTTTTTATTTTTATAGTCTAATCTACCAAGGGTTGTTGGGGTATTATGCGTTTGTACTGATGTTTTCTAATGCATCCAGTCTAATCTAATTTTGAATGTATTCTTAATGAAATGTAGCATGAATCATTATTTTGGTACAGAAATGAAGCTTGTTAAAATAGCTTACAATCGGTCCATTATTTCACCTAGCTACCATAACCTTCATAAATACCTTATATAGCAATATTTTAATGAAATTTGGCACAAATAAATTTTATACAAATATAAATTTGTGTTCCAAATTTCGTTAATGTGCATAAATTTCATATAAACGTAAGTATTATGATTATATTTGACGCAAACGACTTTTATATAATTAGAAAGAAAATTGAAAAATTTTATAAGTATCGGTCCATAATTAACTAAAAGATGTATATAAAATTTAGTACTAATAATTATAATTATAATAATTATTAAAATTGGTTATTGATGATAACACTCTGCTATAAAATTGCACTCTTTATTTTTACTTCAAAAACGTTTTTCTTGTGGACTGTAGATTTTCTTGAGCATATCATATAACAAATTTCGAAACACTAAATTTTTAGCATAGTTCCTTCACTAAAGATCTCGTAGCTAACCAAATTTTAAATCAATTTAGGATCTTCAAATAGATTTAGAAAACAGAAGAATGTAACATTTTAATCATATTAAAATATTTTATATACAGATAAGGGTAATTATTCGAGCATTTTATAACGAATAATGGTTCGAAGAATTTAAAAATGGTCTGTTTCGAATAACGAATAATACGAATATTTTTTTGTCTAACATTCAAATAAAACAAATAATTATTATTATTATTATTTTTTTTTATGCAATTGAGTTGATTTTATTACATTATTTATAAAAAATATTTAAAAATGTTTATAAATTTAAATGAATGCACTTTTGACAATTTCGCAACGACCAGCGGAAGAACTTATTCAAAACTAAATTTTTTAAAAACAAAATTCTTTCAATTTTAACTTAATTTCTGAGACTGTTTGACAGGCTAGAATAATTTGCTTAGCACTTTTATAAAAATCAATTTAAATTTTTTCCAGGAAAGTTACAGCCTGTTAACATTGGAGATTTTTCCTGCGAAAATACCATTATTATTTTTAATTTAAATGTGTAAACATACTCTCAACCAAATCTCGTAGGCAATATTGAAGAAAACTTTTCGTAGAATTATAACGAAAAAGATTTAAAATTAACAGATTTTTGCTTTAAATCAACAAAAAAATTGTCTAAAATATATATTTTTTTTGTAAAATATGTTAATTTGATTAAAATTTCCTTAAAAAAATAACCAACAATCGAAAATTTAGTTAAATTTGCAGTAACTCTTCGTAAGTAAAACAACACATGATTTTATTAAATTTAACATTCCTAAAAGAAGATAATTTTAATAAATTTTCTGTTAATTTAATTATTTTTGTACCCACCATAAAAAATGATGGGGGTATATTGGGTTTGTCATTCCATATGTAAACATGTCGAAATAATCATCTGAGGTCCTCGTAAAAACCTAAGGCGATCTAACGATGTCCGTCTGTCTGTCTATTGAAAGCAGAATAGACGAAATTTAGCTCAAATATTTGTCTTATTCATTGATATTGAAAATGAGCTAAGTCGGTTCATAAACAAGAAAGTAAGGACGAAATACTAGACCAAATACACCGTCGTAATTCCAGTGTATACTTTTCGGCTGATATCTTTTATAAAAAAAGCATATACATCAACGAAATTTTTAAAAACAGTTCGAGGACCAATGTAAACTCGGAATCCCAAAATAGACGTGGTCCGCCCAATTCCAATGTAATATTCCATATTCGTATATTTTATTTTACACTTAGTAAAAGTATATGTCCACAATTGTCCACATATCTAATATAAGCCCCCTCTCCACGAATTTTGATGGACTCGCAATGGTGTGGGGTATCATATGGTCGGGCTTGAACGACTATATCTTTCTCACTTGTTTTTTCGTATTTTTGTAAAGAAAATTTATAGAACTTCGCACTTCCTTCTTATATTAAGCACATGAAGGCACAATTGTGCAAAGAAGAAAAAAAATCTTTTTAAAAAGTTAAAAAAATAACCCTAGTCGTAAAATATATTAATACATAAACGAATTTACTTTAACTAAAATTTAGTTGAACTATATAAAAGAGTGTAGTGAAATTTAATAAAAATTCTTCAATATGAATAAAAATTAAATTAATTTGACTAAGGGCATGTAAAATAAAAAAATGTTAAAATTAACTAATTTATTTTATTCAAATTGAATAAAATTCTTTAAGTTGACTAAATATCTTAAAATTTACTAAAGGCGTGTATAATTTATTTTAGTTGGATTGAAGAAATATATGTAGAATTGAAGAAGTTTCACACATATTGAATATAGAAAATACATATTAAAAATTTGAAGGCCTTCTGAGAGGAAATTTTACATCGTGGAAAAAAACTGAGAACATAGTTTTACCACGGAAGATCTCCAGAATGATTGTTGCAGGCTGATATATATTTAAAAATAGGTAGTAAAAGGAAACATTTTCAATAGGATATTTTCTTAAGTTTTTATGCAGCAACATTTATCAACAAATAAAAATAAATAGTATGCCTTAACATTTTCATATTTACACTTAAAAAAATAATGCATACCTTCGCTCCATAGCAAAAAAAAAAAAAAAAAACACAAAAACTTATTTTTGTATGGATATACAAACAAACTGACTGCATATAGAAAAATTAAAACACCAATAATCCTTATAACACTGCTGTTGTCAATTAAACTGCTTGCTTTTACAAAAAACAACAACACTAATAGTCATTGCAAGGCTTCACACAAATGTTTGTGTGTATATATATATATATAGAAAACAACAACACGAAAGGTTGCAATTCTTTTTATGTGTGTGTGTGTGTATTTTTTATATTTTTTTTTCTTCAGATTTTTGCCTATAACTCAGTTGTTTATGGACCGATATAGTTAATTAAAAAAAAAAGACAAAGTGATTCTCTATAGTTTGAGGTATATCTCGTCGATGTCAAGAAACCAGACATGGGATACTATCATCACAAACTTCAATATAATTGTCGTAAATGTTTGTAAAATGTATGTTTTTCGCTACTCACAAATACCGTTTTATAGAAGTTGTTCAAAATATCGCTTAAATAGAATATTTTAATAAATGACGCTTCCGAGTCAAAGGGGCCTTAAAAAATGTTAAAATGCAAAAATTTTATGCATTTTTTAAAATTTTCACCAAATTTTCAAATTTTTTTTCGTATTTTTTTAATATAAGATTTGACTTTAAATTATCGAAAAATACCTATAAAGAATCATCTTAATGTTTAAATTTGATAATGTGAAAAAAATAAGAAACACCATTTATAACGGCTTCAGCAGCATTCTCTTCCAAATACATTTCGCTTGCTGATTGCAATTGTATGAACCAAAAAAGATGTTCTTAAAATCAATCCCACATATTTCGCATTATATTCCAGATTTTAAAAGAGTAAAAACTATTTTTGATGTAAATCTTACCACTAAGTAAGATATGTGTTTAAAATTTTGCGAAAATTCACCTTTTAGAAAAACTTAAATTGCGCTTTTTTTAAGGAATATTATCATGTAATAATGTTTAAACGAATATATCTTTCAAACTTTTACTAATATTCATTAGATGTTTTCATAAAAATATCTGAAATTGTGTTTATTTTTACCCATAATTTTTTAAGATTTCTAGTGCAAAAAATAAAATTGAAAATTTTTCCTTTCAGCGTACTGCGATAAGTATTAAAAATTTTGTAATAATTTTCCCATTTGCTAATTAATAGCACTATAGATGTTCTATAATAAAGTAAAACCTGTATTTTTACGATTTTTTTGAGAACTTAAACTTTCATACTTTTTATGCATAATATTGGTCGATGTTCGTTTTAGAAGAAAAAAAAAAAAAGAAAAGAAAAATTGAAAATATTTGTACTCAGAATTTTCAAATATTTTGAAATTCCTCCTATATTAATGTATTTTTCACTAAAATAATTTATACCACAATATATGCATATAGGTAACACTATATTTTGTATTAATTGAATAAGATAACTCTCCTACCGGAGTTTGAAGGCATTTTAAATTGACAACATTTTGTCAAGTTGAATAAAATTCAATAGTTAAAATGAATAAACATTCTTCAATTTGAGCAAAAAAAATGCGTTAATTTAAATAAATTGTTTATTCAATTCAATTAAAATTTAGTATTTACTACACTTTTTTGGTGGAGTATATACTCGTATATTTCAAATAAGTAATGATTTATTCAACATTTATTTTCTTTTTCCAAATTTCAACTGTGACGTATATTTTTTATGTTTTTCTTTAGGCCTAAACATGTCTATATATAAAATTTAAATTTTTAATCGATTTTAACAAAAAAGGACTCATTTAACTCACAACTAAATATAAAAAAGGTTATTGTTTCAAGGAAAATAGAACAAAAATGAGCTGTCAAATTTTAAATAAAAAAATCAAAATTTCAGATATTTATAAAAATGTCTATGCATACATACATACCTACATACATATATACGTACATACATACTATTTCAACTAAATCATATTAATCAAAAAAATTAAAATATTTAACAAAATTTTGAATTAAGAAATATAATTCTTGAACAATAACTTCATTTATTTGAATACAAAATTAATATAATTGAATATGTACCATTTTAATTTTAAATATTTAATATCTAATGCTAACAATCTCGACTTTCTTATTTAAAACAAGATTTCTAGAGATTTTAGCAAGAACTAATTTAAAAATATCAATAAGTTTTACTTACGTTTGTAAAATTTTATTCAATAAAATTTTGCAACAACCTTAGGAATGACCTTCGATAGTAAAATATTCTGTTATTACCAATTCTCTTCTACTATCAATTTTTGTATACTAAATATACACACATAATCCATACGTACTATTTATATGCACATATTAAAAAAATTCCATTTCCTTCTTGCTCAGCTGACATTTCCAATAACGATTACAATTTCTACAACAAATACACAGAAATCTGTAAAACTTTTTTGTTATACATTGTTAATTTAAAAAGTTTTCTTTTTACGCTTTTTTTACAAATTTTATTTATATACGTAGTTTGTTTGGGTGTGTGGGTGAGAGAGATGCAGATGAAAGGTTTCTACATGAAAAGTTTGTACGCGTAATTTATAAGTGTTTCACTTAACCGGATACTGTCATTTTGTTGTCAAAAACTTTCGTGCAATGAACACAGTTCGAAGGTAAAGCAGTAAAATATTTTACAAAAATTTTGTTGGACTGTTTATAAAACCCACAACAGGCAGCGCCACAAAAAAAAAAAGAATCACCTAACAAAATTTTGTGAAAACCAAAGGAAAATAAACGTTTCAACTAGTAAGTAAAAGAAATTGTTAGGTCAAGCCAGAAGAAAAATTTAAATTTTTTGGAGTATTTCTTATTTAAGTGGGAGTAGAGAAAAATTAGTTTTTAAATCGTCAATATCAATTAAAATGGACAGATGCGGATTACATACTTCGTTAAAACAAACGTTTATAAAGACATACATACATAGTAGTGTTTCTATAAAAATGTTTCAAAGTAATATATCGTCGGTGCGCTGACGAAAAGTCATATGTGTAATATATTCACCCACCAAAGCATTTTCCACTACCTTAACGGGTTTTGAAGTTGCAGAAAGTCTATGTGTAGATTTTCTTCAGAAAAATACTCTTACTGTTTTTTGCTACACATACGATTTTTGTTATTAAAAATAAACAAATTTTAAAATAATTTTAAGTTTCCTATCTAGTTTTTCGTCAGCGCATCGATGATACACAGAAAAAATGATTACCTTATATTTTTCAATCCCAAATCGTCCAACTAGAAATTATACTCCTTTAAAAATAAAATATTTTCGAACCAATTATGCCAACTTTGATCCCATGAGACGTATATGCAATCAATTCAACAGTTACTATCCATATATTGATTTCTCATTAAATCCAATCCGCATTAAGAGGAATATTTTTAACTTAGTTAAATAATAAGTTTTTGTTATTGAATGATTATGAAAATATTTTATTGTTAATAGCTTTAAGAATAATATATATGCTAGCCTGTAAGAAATTGTAATTTAATTGGCTATTAAATAAATAAATAAATAAATAAATAAATAAATTAAAATAGTTGTTTAATTTTACATTAAAATCTAATTAATATATTTAAACAATTCAAGAAAGTTTTTTTTTTTATTTAAATTTTTATTGCATTCAGTCATCTACTTGATTGATTCAATAATTATTTTAATTGGAAAAAATTTTCGGTTTTTAATTTTTTACAGTTATTGGTAAGTGATACGAATATAATCATTTTGGTGAGAGGTGCAAATTTAAACAATTTTTAATTAAATGAATTACTTTGGTGATTGATGACATTTTCTGTGTATGTATGCATGTGAATGTATATCGGTGTTGTCGTTCAACAAGGACATTGTTTATAGAAATTTAGGAAATTTTAGTTACATGAAGTCATAAATCCCTCAGGGCACAAAACCATATGAAAAAAATTAGATATATAATAAACTTTTTCACTTTATTTTAAACAGTATTACAAAAGATATTTTTTTACTTTTGTTGAGTTTAAAAGAAATTTAACGTATGCGGAATACAATTGCAAGAAAAGTATCGGTGCTGCACACCGTAATATTTGGACAATTCAATAAAATTTTTTATATGTGTTATAAAACCTTTCAACTAGACCCATAGTTTCCAAATAAATTTGGCGAAAAAAATCGTTAAAATCATCAAATTGACTATCTGAAATCGTAAAAAAATAGTCAACATCAGAAATTAGGTTTTCTATATTTATCTTGTCTCTTGAAAAGTTATAGAAAAGTACATAGAGCTCTTTTCTAAGCTCATCTACGATAGACGAAATTCGATTTTAAATGAATTACTTAAATCGTTTTTGGATACTTGGTACTAGGGAATGGTAAGCAAAGCCAAAAATTTATTTTCAATTTTATGATTAATTATTTTTATTTCGATTTTCAAAATCGATTAATCGGCCCATAAAATCGATTTTATTTTAGAGTTGATTTGTTTTTTATGCAAGAATTAAGAAAGTATATAACTACTTTTACTTATTCTCAAACATTTTAAATTAAAGCTCTCTGACACATTCAAAATCACAAATAGTATATAAAATGTTATTTATCTAATTGTAGAGATTAATATATTTTTAGTGCTCTTGAATGTATACTTAAAGTTTAATCCTTTTTATTTTATCTCAAATATATTGAAAAATTTTTCCTTTTTACCTAATTATTTACCTATATTTTCTTTAGGTTAAAATTATGTAAATTAATGTAAATTGAATTATTAAAATTGTCAAAATTAATTCTGATATTTCAATAATAGATTTCAGTAGAAAACCGTTAACATAAAATCGATTACAAACAAACGATTTTTTTTGGCACAAAATCGATTTTATACTCGAAATCGATTTACCATATTTAAGCATTTATAATACCTTGATTATGAAATTGAAGATTTTACAAAAAATGCAAAAGGGTTTTGGCCATTTGTAAAGTGTTTATTCGCCATTTCATAACAAAAAGCCTACATAATTTAATCGAATATATTATTTCACATGTTTTCATAAACCTTCTGTACAACTATTGGTATTGTTAATATTTTTGGACCAACTAACGTTTAAAGAAAAATATATAAAAAATGATGAAAATAATTCTGGATGTCCTTTTAGAAAAAATCGTCAAATTTAGGAGAAAAATCATTAAATCGTCAGCAGGCCATTTTTAGAACCGTAGATCGTCCAAACTGGCAAAAGTGACTAAAGCTAAAATAGTCGATATAACAAAAATTTGCATCAGCTTTTAGAAATACAGCTTACGAAAGTTAGGCATTTAAGCACCAAGCATCAAAGCTTTAACAAAACACAACAATAAACCAAGATTTTGTATACCTGTCCTGAACAAACTACGGACGTGGTTCTTATATAGACCGATCGTAAATATATATATTTTTTTGAATTTCGGTTTTTTTGAATCATCCAAATCGGTTTACAAAAAATTAGTTACTGGTAATTTTTTTTTTTTTTTTATTTAATGCCTGCTTCCCTTATAGTTATTGTTTTCATGGGTCCTGAAAAACAACAACAATAAACGAAGGCATATTTTGTTTTTTCAACTTTTTGAAGCATCTATGTAGGCTAGAAACTTCGATTTTTCACTTAGAAATCAGAATTTTTTTAAAGAATTTTTGTGTTGAAAAACTGAACTAAGTCGATCCAGTATTAACCGAGTTATAGGCAAGAACGCGCTATTAGATTTTTTGAAGCTAATATGTAAGCTATGGATCTCGTTCTTGCATAAATCTATCACAAATATTTTTTTCGAATTTCGGTTTTTTAAATCAGTCAAATCAGTTCACAAATTTTTCACCATACCTTTTTTTAATTTAATATTGTCTTATATCTATAAAATATTTGATCTGCACTAAAGCGATTATATCTCAAAAATGTACAAACTTTTGTAAGATTCCAAAGTGTTAAATTTGTTATTTACTAGCTTTTACCAGTGCGCTTGCTACACTAATTGATGCTGTAAATAATCTTTACTTTTTATGGGAGCTACTACTCCTCCCGGACCTATTCACCCTAGTCGAAATTTTATATGAAAATTACTTTCAAATTTTTTAAGACTTTCACTGTAATAGTCCTTTAAATGAGAAAATTTATATTTTCGTTGTATGTGGGCTATCTCTCGCTCTGGACCTATCCGGCCTAATTTCAGTTCATCAATGCGATATGATAGGATAAAAGTTCCCATGAAATATAATAATATAAGTAATAGTTCCTTAGATATGTCATAATGAATATTTGCTTTATATGGGGGGTATACACCCCTGCTCCGATTTTAAGCTAATTGAGTCATCCGTTTGAGAGTTAAAAAAAAGTCGGCGTAAAATATAGGCGTATCATCCAATCAAGATCCAACATAACCTATAAGATAAACAAAATAACTATTTGCATCGTAAAAAATACATTTAGTTATCATTTAATAAATGATTTTAAAAGTTTTTAAACCAGTAAATAATATGAAAAACAACAGAACTTAAAAACAGACTACTTTATTGTGGGAACGGAGCAGCGGGAATATTACAACCCAAATTTGTAATTTAAAAAGCCCTTAAATGAAGAAAAAATGCGAGAATATTAACAAAAAGTTATATATTTTACTAATCTTGTCAAGTAAATTATGTTAAAAATCAAGCTGGGAACTATATTTTTACAACAATTTCATTAGAAAGTTTTAAGTACAAATCATTAGATAAGTTATATGGGATGACTCTTTAGAAAACAAAGTAGGTAAAGGGTCCGACAAATCATTAATTATTCATATAATTTTCAACTGGTAGACTACAGAAAATATTCAACGTTATATATAAGAAAATCTGATCGCACGCTATCACGTGAAATCAAAAAGTTCGGGAAATTGCGTTCCCTATTTAAGAAAAAAATCTTAAAAAAATATCCAAAATTCTATTTTCAACAACATATAAAAATTACCACTTGTATCTCACCTACATCAATATGACTAAAATACAAATAAAACGTGATACGATACAATGGCCGATGCAACCGAAGATACTCGTAACAGCGATCATAGTGATTTTTTAGCATTTCATTAAAAATATTTTAATCAAAAAAGTACGCATACGCTTATATATAATTTAATATCTAATAACCAAAATGTTTTTTTAATGATATTAATGAACAAGAAACACAAACATTTTAAAAATTATAAAAATTCCATTCCATACACAAAGATATACAAAATACAAATTAAAGGAGGAACGTTACGTTTTAAAATAGTGAACATAATCGGAATCATAATTCCGATTTAACTTACCTTCATAATATCATAACTTTTTACAATTCATAATTACAAGAGCAATAAATTAAAATTTAGAAAATTTTGGTTCCACCACTTGCCCACAATATAATTCAACACTGTTCAACGACAGACTGATTGAACACAAGTTTTCCTATTTCTACTAGTGTTTTTAGTTTACATTAGAGGAATTGAACATATGTGCTAAAATTTGCGATTACAGCAATCAAAAGAAAAAAATATTTTCAAACACTTTTTTTGGATTTATTAAATTTGAGTGCTTGCCGGTACCACATGGAACCATTTCAGGTCTTGAAATTTTGTTGTTTTACTCCTCTAAGTGTTGTTAGCATATATTACGTTTATACGTATGATTATTGCAAATAAAGATATTTTGCAAATAAGTAACTCACTGTTTATAATAAATATATTTATCGTGCCGGATGGGAAAAATATAACTATTGTCATTTAAAATTCTGCAAATTTAAAAGGAAGTGGCAACGTCGTACGCTTTATTTTCAATTAGTTTCATATTTTTTCATACCGCAATATTTTTAATTGGGAAATACGCTATAATGTAATAAATTGTACACCTTTTCAGAGGTTATTCACTGTATTTCTTCACTGGGTAAATTTCTTTTTCAAATAAAATCGGGAACTAAATGAAATTTTTTTAACTTTTAAAATATTAAAAAATCTTTGATTCATTCCTCTATAAAATATTTAAAATCAATAGCTTTCAAGTTCTACATAGTTGCACGAAATTTTTATCATTACATGTAACAGCAACATCCCTTCTATTAAATGAAAATAAAATTCAGCCCCAATTTACCGCTCGATGTACTGATAAATCAAAGTTACGCCTTTATCTTGTTAAAGTCATATTAGTACAGTTTTTAGGAATGAACTTTGCACTCTATTTTTACTAAAGTCAAATACGTGTTCGAGCTCGGAATTTGAATGGAGGGAAGTGAATTTTGATATATAGCTAAAAGTCATGCTACTAAAAGTCAGCGATAATTACGTGTACGCTATGCGAGTTATTCGCATTTAGGGATGTCAAAAATCAGCGTTATTATACATCGATCGTATTTTGGTGCCATTATAATATTTATAGACTACAAACTTTTGAAAGTAAACAATTATGTGCCATCATTAGTTTTGCAGTTATAGCACAACTTATATTTAATTTGATGTTTTTTATTATCCGCTATATTTCAGGACAGTATAATAAAATTGCAAGGATAAATATACCTCCCATTATATAAAGATATGTCTATTTTTGGTCCATATTAGGGTGTCCGCAATTGTAAATTTTTCAATAAGGCTATTGGCTAAAATTACAATCGCAAACTGAAAAAAACTAAGTGCACACATCTTAGTCTATTGGCCCTACAAAATTTTAAGAAAATCGGACCACATTTAGACCCAGCACGCATATAAATGATCGACTAAAATCAAAATTTTTCTATATTTTCTTTATACCACTTATATTTAAAATATGTTTCGATTTAATAAAAATTTTTAGGGACAGTATCCTTACTTACTAAATTATGTATCCAAAGTTTTTTCAGTTTGCGGTTGTAATTTTACCCTGTACCTTTATTGAAAAATTTATATTTGCGGACATCCTAACACGGACGGGGAAGAAATTTCTTAAGAATATGTGCAAGAAAAGATAAGTACGCATCTTTAGATAATGAAAAGTATAATTATCATTACAATTTTACTAAAAAGTGGGCTCAAAGTTAGGTACTTCTGACATAAAAAATTTTTAATCGCTTGCCAAATTTTTGTTTCTCGTCCGATTTAGAATATTTTTATATATTGTTTTAGTCGCTGATAAGACCGATAAAAAACATGCTTACATGTCCTATTTATCTCTTATATTTTTCAAGTCATTTGCGTTTGAATTTTTAAGCACCATAATTTTGTATGTTCTTGGTCCACTTTTTTTCTATCTAGTTAAAGAACAAAATTATCTATTGAATAAAAAGAATTGTCCAGGAAATGCTCCAGAACGTCACAAAACGAGGATATTTTTAATAGCCTATTGTTATCATCAGACCCTGTAATATCATCAATGAAAAAACGTTGGATTTATTATGAGCCTTTATCAACTCAAAATACTGAAGACTTGAAGGACCTTTATTATCTTTTAGATATGTATACAGATACAACAAATTATTTTATAGAAAATTGGTAGTATAAGTTTCAAATATTAGAAAAATTGTCTACATAAATTTAATGTAAATAAGTAATAAAAAATCGTATTAGAATATTTATTAAGGAAGATGATAAATACCAAAAATAATAATATTGATTAAGTTAAAATAGAAATTTTTTGTTTGTTTTGTTATATTAAATTCATTAATAGAAATATATGAATGCTTAGAAAAGGATAAAGATTTACTTAAATTTGGGAAATGTGGCAACGCTATTAAAAATAAAAAAATTTTATTAATTATTTTTATAAAAATATTTTGTGTATAGATATTATTGAAAGTATATAGAAATATTCATAATTTTCTAAGTAATTATTCACGCAAAGCTAAAGGCAAAAGTTGCAAGTTTGTAAAAATATAGTCATATATACAATAAATTGGAAATATAAAAGTTTAAACGCGCATATTTCTGAAATGAGGCACGATATTGACTTGAGTCTTTTTGCAAAAGATCGGAAATTATATATGCTAAAGGATAAGGAATACATATTTTTAAAATTTCTTTCGCTATTTAGAAATAAACCAAACAAAAAGCCCAATTTGGGGTTTCTGGAGAAAATACAAATTTTTTAATTGTAATAACATATTTGTTTATAAAGATGTCTTAATGAAATTTGCAAGAAATGTGGATCTTATTAATGTAAATAAAAGCGCGTTAACCAAATTTCAATCAGGGGTAGGGTTTTCCTGAATTCCCAAAAAATAATCAAAATTCCCAAAAATGGGATTTTTTACATTTATGGCTATATAATCCACATTTTTCCGCAGGCCCGTAGATTTTGATTTAAAAGTTTTAACAACATATTGAGGATTCTTAAAATATATTCCGCTTGTCGATTCGTGCTTTGGGATTTGAGAAAAAATGGTCTAAAATAAAAACTTTCATATAAAATGGGTCGAATTCGGGAGGCTGTGTACCATGACCAATTGAGTTATTGGGCTTATTTTTTATCTTAAAGTCATCTCTGTGAATTTGCCTTTCAGAAAACTGTAAAATTATTATATATTAAAGAAAATTTCATTTTAGATAAAAAAGAGTGTAGATACTTTTTCGGCTTAAAAAAACACGAAAAGTCGTCTATTTTGGAATTTTCAGATTCAAAATCGTTTATTTTTGGACTCGGTAAAGATATCGACTTCAATTTTTTTATTCAATAGATAGGAAAAAAACTAATAAAATCGGTCGGAAATACTTGGATATACATGAAAAAAACTGTACCAAGAACATACAAAATTATGGTGCTTAAAAATTCAAACGCAAATGACTTGAAAACTATAAGAGATAAATAGGACATGTAAGCATGTTTTTTATAGGTCTTATCAGTGCCTACAACAATATATAAAAATATTTGAAATCGGAGGAGAAACAAAAATTTGGCAAGCGATTAAAAATTTTTTATGACAGAGGTACCTAACTTTGAGCCCCCTTAGCTCCGCCCTGAGGGGTTTGTTATGCACCACTTCCAAACTTAACATTATACACTCCTCCGCTACGCTTATACCAAATTTCATGAAAATCCAACCAGCCGATCAGAAGTTACAGATTTATTTCCAAAAAAATTCGATTCTGCCCCACTGTGCACAGTACAACAAGAAAAAATTGCCTCAATAATTCAAACAAAAATGAAAGGGTATCAGTAGTCCGGCAAAATCCTTAAAGAATTTTTCGAGTTTAGTTCGTATTTTGTTTTTATCGACTCTTGTAGTTGGAATTTTCAGAGCAATTTTTTCAGTATGGTTTGAAAGCAAAATCATTGAAATTATTTAATCCAGAAGTTATTATTACGGCCATTTTTGTCAAAATATTGTTAACTTTATTTAACTTGACCTTATGTCTAAACTACTGAACCGATTAAAATGAAATATAGCACATATGTGTATCCTTGATTGGATGTCAGGCCCACTTTTAAGAGAGGGTTGCTTAGCTTTTTAACAAGCAAGTTTTAAATTTCTAATCATTTAATAAAAGTATTACATAATATCTAAGCGAAGCTTTGTACTCTATAAAACAAGAACTCTATAAAACAATAAATACATTGTAATTTACTGATTTAAAGGGTTTCTTTTTTTATACACATAACGAAAAATGTGCTTCAAAATATCCGAAGTTTAAGAGTCCATAAATTCAATTCGAATTAACTTTAAAAAACGATTTGGATCTGGTTTAATTAATCAGGTGGCACATTTTCATTTCGCGTTGGAATCATTGAGGCAAAATTTGATAACTCACAATTTGCCGAATAGTGACAATAATATACAATAAATTTTATGTTCATTGATCTACTCGAAAAAATAGAGTTTAATTATGCAATTGCTTATATTAATCAAAATTTTATTCAATTTTGCTCTAGTCATCAAAATAATATTAATTAAGTCAAAAAATTTTCTGTAAATTTCAATTAATTTTTTAATCCAATTAGTTATATATATATATATATATATATATATATATATATATATATGACGGATCTGTAAATACATTAAGAACATGTTAGTGGAAACTGAGAAAAGTTAAAAACAATGAATTTGTACTTACTTTTACGCAGAAATTTTTTTCCAGAAGAATACTAAAATTTAATGCTATTTCTTGAAAAATAATCGAAACGTTAAAAATGGTTACTTACGTTGAATTAGTTTTTGTAAATCTTGCGAAAGCAAGATATTGAAATAAAAACCACACATGGCATTTTTGACGTTCTAGCTATGAGAGTCTATCTACAGTAATACAGGAACATTGATACAAAGCAAATACCGATCATATATTTAACACAAGCTCTTTATATTTTAAAAAGTCCTATTGGGTTAAACACACACTAAAAGGCCTACAATCGAAAAATTGTTGTACTTAAATAAATGTAATTTCGATGTATATTATTTCCATTTCTTCTATTATTTCTTTTTGATATTGTTTTAATTTTTCAGAGAATTGTAAACTTTTTTGTTTCTTTTTTTTTTTTTTTTTTTCTTAATATACATATAAATCAAAGTAGTTTTTAACAAATAATTATATTAATTAATAGTTTTTATTAAATTCAAATGTGAAACTAAAAAATAAATTTACTAAAATATTTTATGCTAAATTCTTTTCTGTGTATATATAAATATTCTAAAATATATAAAATATATTTAAAACTTGTTTGCCTCAAATATTATCTTAATAGTTAAAATTATGTAAAGAATTTTTCGGAAGTGTGCCTCATGTTGAAACTATAGCCAATATAGGCAGATCTTCATAAAATTTAGCACTATGATAAACGTTAATTTATTTGTTGCGTATTTTATTAAAATATTGGAATACTTAACAAATTTGTAGCCGTTAAACTATATTCCGGTACGGTATTTGTATGAGGTCTATGTAAAATAGTGGACCAACTATAAGCAATCTCAATAGGCTTTCTACCTGAATCAAAATATGCGTAATTTCATCCAAAATATTATTTAAATTGCAACCTGTACTTCTCAGTTTACAAGTTTCATAAATACACAAAACGGATCGACGGACATTGTTAAATCGAAACAGAAAATCGGAGTTATAACCAGAGAGCAGAAATTATAAAAAAAAATTTAATTTTCCATTGAAAAAATAAAAAAACACTCTTCTTATGTGTTAAAGTAATAAAAAATTAAAAAATATTGATGTTCAAAATAATTTTGTACTTAAAACAAATATTTTTTAAAAAAGTTTTTTTTTTTGAATAGAGAAAAAATATGGTCTATTAAAAGATTTCCTAAAGATAAAAACTATTCCAATTAATTCTTTAATTGTATCAATTATTCGATTGATCAAAATTCAAATTTTATAATATTTTTTACCAAAAATATAACGGCTTTCAATTATTTTTCTTACTGTTCAATTAATAAATTAATATAAATAAATAAATACAAATAAGTGATTATTTTTATAATTTAATATGAATTTTTTTCATAGGTTGAATTTCAATAAACAAAATAATTAAATATGTAGTATTCGTAATTGTAACAGGATTTTAGACTTTCTATACGAAATTTGCATTTAATTTCATAGAATACTTTGATTTTGAGTAATTCATTTAATTATAAGAAAATTTGGAATAATTTTAAAATTCTGAGTAATAATTTAATTGAATTTTTTTCGAAAGTATTTTTTCTGTATATACAAAGAAAATATTAAATATTTAATCAAAGATAAATAATTATATCAATTATTCAAGTGATCAAAATTTAAATATCATAACATTTTTTTACTAAAAATAAAACTACTTATCGGCTTTCAATTATTTTTATTATTGTATCAATTAATAAATTAATCAAATATAAATAAAAATAGGTGATAATTTGAATAATTGAATATAAAATTTTTTTCATAAGTTGAATTTCAATTAATAAAATAATTGAATGTGTATTATTCGTTATAAAAATTAGATTTTTCTATGCGAAATTTGATTATTATTACAAATATATTTGAAATCATTTAAAAATTCTGATTAATAATTTAATTGAAATTTTTTCGAAAATATTTTTCCTGTGTACGTAAAAACTTGTTTACATATTGTAGAAATAGAAAATTATAAATAAAATCCCTTTAAGTAACTTGAATTTTAAAGGCGCCTGTAAGAGCAGTAATATAAGAAGTAAACATATTGGACTGTGGACACAATAAATACATATAGCATACAGTAGCATATTATCACCTTTATTATGTACATTTTTAACTTAATGAAAACTTTAGATTACGATCAGAAAAATCATTTGAAAACAAAGAATTTCACATTTTTTGTTTTACAATTTTCATTTTGTATAATTGTTTTATTTTATGTTTCAAAAATCATTTTTCTTGGAAAACTTATTTTCTTAAGACATGCTATACTTAATATTTTCGTTATGCCATTTCCCCTCGTCCCATATTCATTCTAAGTTTGGAGGTTGATAACTTTTGTGTCTTAGTTAATATTAGTAATTAACATTTTCTTTGTATGTTGTTACCAAACCCCCCGCTCTTATTAAAAAATAAAATAGCATACTTTAATTCTGGAGTTCAGAGGATAATAAAATGTTCCAAAAGAAAACTAAAATAAATTTAAAATTTTCAAATAAATCATCACCAGGCAACCAAAGATATACAATATCATATTTTTTCCTGTGCTATATTTATCCGTTTTGAACTATTTAAGAATTTTGGCATCGATTTCTCATAGCATATTTTGCCATATTTTCTATAGCATATTTTACCATATTTATAATTGGAACAAAAGTTCGACTTTTCGACCTTTTTTAAGTTTTTAAATAATCGACTCTTAAACTTGTTCAATTTTGGAATAGTCGACTTTTCGACTATTATCGACTTTTTCCGACATCTTTCGATTTTACAATATATTTTCGAGATTTTTCGTTTTTTTACTTTTTTTTTGTTATTTGTCTTATGTAATGTATTTTTTCGACTTTTTCCAACTATTTTCAACTTTTTCCGACTACTTTCTACTTTTCGACTATCTGGGAACAAAAAAGTAGATTTCTTTAGAATTTTAAAATTGAAAAGTCGAGACCGAATTTTTTCAACAAAAAGTCAATTGTTCGATTATTTGAAAGTCGATTTGATGAACCCTAATATTTTCATGGAAAATTCTTATTTTAAAACATAACTTTTTCAGCAATTGAGTAATTTTATTATAAATTTTAAAAATGTTCAACCTTGTTTTTGTTTTTGATAAAAATTCGTGAATGTGTAAACGAGGCTACCGAATATGTAAAATTAAATTTATTCATTTTAATTTTGAAAACTGTGGCAACTCTATGGTTTTGAAAGTGGTTGAAAATTATGCCAAAATGGCTATAATTTTTCTTTTATAAGAGATATAAAAATAATTTGTTCAGCTTCGAATTTGTTAAGGCGTGTATTTTTAGAAATTCTACAAAATTTAGAAAAAATATTTTTTGAAATATATGTTTCTCTAAAAATAAATTTGAAAACTATATGAAAAAAATAAAAAGGCTTGTAATTTTGTTTTCTATTTTTAATACATAAACATAAGCTGTTTTGGTTATTTTATTTTCCAATGTGGAGAAGATGATTTTTTTCCATTTTGGTTATTTTTTTTATGAAATAAAAATTTTATTTTTATTAGTTTTAAAAATGTAATTTATCCTGTTAGACTTGCCAACAATAAAAAGAGAGTGCGCTAAAAATTTTTCACATTTTTAAAAACTAAAAACTGACAAATGAAGAAAACCATTTAAATCAATATAAAATATGAAAATCTTTATATTTTATATTTAAGCAAAAAGTGAAATGGATTTTTGTGAAAAAGTTTTAACGATGTCACAAATAACCTAAATACTTGTAATTACAAAATAAATCACTATTAAAAAAAATTATATTCGGTGAAGACCGACTATATGATATACAACAATATTGTGTATGTGACTTAAACTAATACATACTAGAGAGAGAGCATTAAATGGGTGCTGCGGTTAATTTTATTTGAGCCAAATTTTATTAACACACGAACAATTATGTGGGATTTAAGTACTTTTAACTGATTTTAGGGAGAGGGCCCTATATAGAAGCTACAATTAATTTTGAAGCGATGTTTTTGAAATTGAATGCGATATTTTGTGTAGGTACATAAACATTTTTTTACAGAATACTTCAGGATTAAAAATGTTTTATTTGTGCAAAATTCTGCATAAATACGCTTATATGTATTTAAGATATTTTAACTTCAAAATATTACTCCAAAAGAACATTTATTTGAGGATTAGATGAAACAATGAACCAATTTCGACCAGCTAAGGAGATTCTGAGTCGATTTGTATATTTTAGGGTGCTCCCCAATATCCTGCTGTAGGGAATAAAAAATATACCTTGTTATTAAAACTGTACAAGACAATATAATTATTTTAACAAATAAATGCAATAAGAGACCACAATTTTGTACACAAGTTTTAAATTAGCTTATTTAAATTTAATAGATGTGAGTGTTTGGTACATGAACGATTGGTATTGAATCTATTTTATATCTTTTACTTTAAATCTAAGATTTTGGAATTCATATTAGCAAATGAGATTGGCTAAGCCATTTTGTTCTGTGAACACATAATTATAAAAGTCAACCTTATTTTCTATTACTGCCTGACCAAGATGTTTGTCAATTCTAAATTTATTACAATCTGGTTTGCATTCGAAAACATATCATAAGGATTATACTTTATATCCCGATCCTCTACAAAATTGGATCAAGGACAACATTTTGGTAAACATTGTTCTAAACAGTTAAATTTTAAATACTTTTTTCTCGTAAAGACTAACTAAAGTTTATGATTAGTATACAAAGTATTTAAAACCTTAATACATATATTAATATTGTATTAACTTTTATATAATAACTTTGAATTTTTAAAATTTGGTTTGGTTTTCCCTAATTTGGTTATTTTTTAAAAAAATTTTTGTGAGAAAATTATTTTTGCCGTGTCAACACTCTACATAAATCTTTAATAGTATTCAAAAGAAAATTCCACAGTAGACTGAGAACTATGTACTTACTGAGATATGAGCAAAAATATTCAAAAATTATAGAAAATTTTTATAAGTACGAAGTACAATTTAAGTGCAAATAGTCGTATTACTTCTAATTTGTCATTTATGAAAAATAGTAAAAATAAATATGAAAATCAGTTTTTCTGGTATGAAAATTTCAACATTTCAGCAGAAATTAGTTTTTAGTCCACTTTGCAATTTTCTGCATATTTACAATACCAATGACGCATTATTAAGAAAAAAATATAAAATACTTAAAAGTGGATTAATGTTTTATATATCAGCCTAATAAATTTTTAGAAAAAAGTGTATTGCTAAACATATTTTTTCCATATTTTACAAAATTTTTAAAAATACAAGCCTTGGTAAATTTATTAGAAAAAGAAATATTTTGATATATTTTAAGAAAAATTATGCCAATTTTAATATAACCACATTCAAAGCAATAGAATTGTCACAGTTTTCAAAATTGCATTTTACATCCTTATGTATTCTCTAAGGTATTAAAGTTGTTCAGTTTTTCTATAAAACGAATAATTCGAATAAGACTTATTCGTTTGTTCGAATTATTCGATGACGTACATAAAATTTTTCGAAAAATGAAAAAAAAAAAAATAATAAAGTAAAATATTTATGCTATGGTTGACTTTAAATAACAAACTAAAAATTAACAAATCATTATTAATATCTTTAAAAAAGCATTCTAAATGTAGGTATGTATAGTATATAGTCGATTCCACACGCAGAGAAAAAACATTTTACAGCATTATCACTACAAAAATATTTTGTCCTCATTATTAATTTTCTTGAATTTTAATAACTCTGTGTTCATAATAACAATGTTTTTGTTTAAATTTTGACATTTAATGTTTACACTCCCTAAAAATTTTTAGTGAGTGTAAAATTTAATGTTTACACTCACTAAAAAAAATTTAATATGGTTGACTGCAAAAATTATATGTTTTTAAATATTTTTACCAGAAACAAAATTTTGTTAATATGAAAAATATCATTACTTCTACAACTATTAAATATTTGCGCTCTTTTTCGTTGTTCTTAAACTACATTCTGCTTAGTGGAAAAATTCAATACCTGTTTAATACATTTCGTTTTTAATGTTTGTTTTCCAACTTCATTGTAATTCTCCTTTAGTTTATATATGAATTAATATAAATAGACAAGGATATACTCGGTGTGATTCAATATTTAAAGGTTTTATTTTAAAGAATATATCTTGTATTTGATCCACATATGGTGGTTCAGAGATGTAGAAATATAACATAACGTGTTCTTAAGCATTTGTTCTCGAAAACATTATCTAAAACCTATTTAGAATCACAATACAGTTCTACTCCATAACTGTCAAAATTGGTGGCAGCATCACTAGTTCTAAGGATGTTATTAAATATTCTGAAATAGTTCTGATTACAACAGTTCTAGAAGTAATGATTTATTACAATTTCCTAAATTTTCCCTGTGAAGTTTCATTTAATTCATTTTATTTTATTTTCATAAATAATCTAATAAAATCCCCTCAATTGCAAGAAGGATTAAATTATTCGTTTTATTCGAATATTCGACATAAAAATGTTCAATCGTAATTAATTGTTTGAGTATTTCGGACGAACATTATTTGACTGAATACCCTAGTACTCTCCTCCACATATTCGTCTATTTTTATCAATATCTGAAACTAAGGGTAAAATTTTGTTAAAATATAAAATAAATTTAAGTACACAATTTAAATGCACTCTTACACTCAAGCATAATTTTACACTCAAAAGCATAATTTTTCATACTTCAAACTTTTTACTGTGAAATATGTGTTTCAAATTCAATTCAACAAATATTTTCATCTTATAATTGGATAGAAGATGTGTAATTCATTTTTACAAAGTATAAGCTTTGAATATTTTTAACTGCAAGAAAATATTTTTATTAGCAATTTCTAATCAAAATCAAAAAACCAATTTAAAATTTAATAAGAAAACATAATATTTTAAAAACATATTATTAAATTTTAAGAGAATATATTTCTTTTTTAAGAATATTTTTTAAACTTTTTGGTTGCCCTGGCCCTCACATATAAAAAAAAACTACGCTCTTCTACATTCTAAATCAATTTAAAAATCTGGAATTGACTTAAAATTTAGGAGCTACAATATCTTTAGTGCGGGAACTACCCTGAAAACGGTTTATCTCAAAATTTAGAGGGCGTTTCGCAATTTGTGAAAATTGTAATGTTATGTCCCCAGGAAGATGTAAAATGTCCCAGGGTGGCACTTTTCGAATGCAAATAAAAAGGTAGTCCTAAAAAAGTTTATTTATGGCTGCAATAAAAATCCACTTAAACTCTAAATAGAAAAAAGCATTATAATTAAAATATTCACATAGATATGCAGCATTTCACTAAATATAGATATAATTATAAATTTAAATTGTATTCGATTGATTATCCGATATACAAATGTCAACCAGTTTTACGGGTTCTTATATATTTCACAAGACACAGAAGCACTAAAATGGCAAGGAGAAATATAAAAGCACCCTGTATAAAACAAAGAAAAGTATTTTTAGAATATGTTCAATCCAAAAATAAGGTGACAATCCAATCCGCGTTACTGTAACAAATATAACGTGAAGACATTTTTACTTCTTTACTACTTTGTACGTGGGGCCGGATACGTAACAATATTTTCTGGTTTCTTTAAGTATGAATGTTTGTTTGTTATTTTCTATGTATATCAGACTGCACCAAAATTTACCGGCCTTTGAATATTGACCGTAACTCCCCTAGAATCGTTCATTGAGTTGTAAAAAGATTTTTTTGTGAAATATTAGTGCAATCCAATATCGTTAACTCGTGCCGCATCAGACTTGAAGTTTGTGGGGTGCGTTTATATGGGGAAAATATGACCATTTTACAATTTTTAGAAAAATTTTGCTTCGTAACAAAGTGTTAATGAATCGTAATTAATAATTATAAAATTAATAATTATTTGCCAAACAAGATATAAAAAAATCGGTTGCAAAATGTTAAGTTATTACCAATTCCCCAAACCATTAATGTGTTTTAGACCACTTGTACAAGGAGTGCACAAACAAAATTTGAATTTTTTGAGAAATATTTGAATAAAATGGTATTTTTAATTAAATTTAAAGCACAATTACTGAAAAATAAGTTTCTGTCTTTGCAGGATAATTCAAAGTCCTTTCCATGCTTTTTTAAAAAATGTTTTTTTTTTAGACTGTTTCAGAACTACAATTTCAAACTTTTATGAATTTTGTTAAACAAATTTCAAAAAAGTTCGAATAAAATTATATTGATTTATGAATAACAATACAGGAAGGAAAGCAAAATATTTAATAGTAAAATTTTTCTAAAAATTGTAAAAAGGTCATATTTTTCCGATATAAACGCACCCCACAAATTTCAGGTCCGATGCAGCACGGGTTAGAGATATTCACTAATATTTTACACAATATCTATTTACAGCCCAATGAATGATTTTAGGAGGTCGGTCAAAATTCAAAAGTTGGAAAATTTTTATGCAGTCTAATGTACATATGTATATATATTTAATTGACTGCGTGTGTGGGCCGAAATGTTCCTTGGTATATTACTGTATGTTACTTTAATCCCTTCAAACTTACCGGAAAATTGAAAAATAACAAAAAATAAAAAATGAAACAAAAAATGAATAAATAAATGAAAGAACGAACAAATATTGAATTACATTCTACCCACAATAAATTACAAAGTAAGCATTTATCACATGAAATAAAGTCTGGTTTATCATACAATGTATATTAGCGAACTATGCGTGTATTAAATCGTTGAATATTTAATATTAAATTAAACGATAACTTCATCACAAGTTTTTCTTAGGAAAATACTAGTTACAGAGTTACCGTTTATGTATGATTAGTTTTCAACGTAAAGGCACCATGAATGCTGATAAAGTGTGTAGCGACGAAGAAAAAACAAGAAACAAGTTTTATATAAGTAGAAGTCTCACTCCATTATTTCACAACAATGAGTCCATATTTAATCATAATTCCTCATAGCTTAAGTATATCAAAACTATTACACTCTGCTACAAACTTTCACTTTTTTATTTTCACTCGAAAAACTATATAAAGTTAGATATTTAAAAAATAAGTTTCTACACTAAAGATCAAGTAGATCTTAAATTTTAAGACACTTTTAGAATTTCAAATTAACTTAGAAAGCAGAAGAATGTAGCCTTTTAACTATATTCATTTCCTTTAAATATCGAGGGCTTATATTCATTAAGGACTATCTGTAAAAACCCAGTTGTTCAGCAAAGCATAAAAATTGTTTCTATCATTAATTTTTCAACATTTAGCAATTTGATCTTCTACAATTTTTTAAATATACTACTACACATAAAGATAAATCTTTTTAATCCATTATTCGAGAAGCTGTAGTAGATAACCCCTTTTTTCTTTAAATATTACACAGTGCCACAATAAATAATTGTCCTAATAATTCAAACACAAAATGAAAACGTACCAGTAGTGTAATAAAAGTTCGTTCAAATTTCGGTTTTATGGCCTCTTGAAGTTCGAATTTTTTGGAGCACTTTTCTCAATATGATTGAAAACATAAAAAATCATTGAAATCATTTATTTCAAGTGTTATTATGTATTTCTATTGCTTTATAGAGTACCATTATTATACCAGATTTTTTTTTTTTTTTTTTGATATCACACCCTCTTTACGCAAATTTTTGACATAATATTATTAATTTTATTTAATTTTGTGTTTAAACTACTGAAAAGATTAAAATGACACTCCCACATGTTTTAAAAAGAGGTTTCTTTGCTTGAACAAAATTCAAAATTCGTTAAAATTCAAATTCGTTAATTTGACGAGTTCTTTTTTTCAAGCAGTTTATATTGTAAATTAAGGCGACACAAAATCAAAAGACAATATTATTTAGTTCTCCAATACCTCAGAAATGGAAATAAAAAATGTATTTGTAAAACAGTTTATAAAATTTCATACGTTGTGTAGTTTTTTTTTTTTTGTGCATTTTCCTAAAATCACGTGAAAAAAGTAACCAAAATTATCACAGCTTAAGATATGAGATGGAAGTCCAACTTGAACTTAAAATAATAAGTTCATGACAAAATAAAAAACAAAAAATCATATCACAAATTTTAACATTTGAGCAAGAGGTGCAGACCCCTACTCTGTGTTCCCCACAAATATTGTTTCCGCATTTAATACGGGTTGATTTTGTAATTCGGCGTTTTTGATACTGTATACAATTCGTTTCTTCTGTTTTCGTATGTCGTGTATGTTTCGTTGTAACTTTCAACCTTTCATTAATACACACTTCCACAAGAAATTTGTGCAACTCCTTCATATATTCTCTACGTTTTAGTAACTTCAAAGATTTAAGGATATAAATTTTTCATAAATTTAACTTAATTATTTCTACACTATATTCCATAGCGATATGAGTATCAAATGGAAGGGAACCATCTGCACAAGCTTAAATAGGTTTTTATTTTCATACGTCAGGACGAAAAATTTGGCAAAATGTACTTTATGAATTTTATCCTTTTATATCCTTGACAAATTGTAATATATTTATGTAGAAAAATTACATTTCGAAGATTAACGTTTACTCTATAATATAATTTAAATTTATTCCTGTAGCTATTTTAGTTATGGATTATTGAGAATTATTGAGTATTAATGTACAAAAACATTACTACTTAAAAACATTTTATTTGTCGGTACAGAAGTTTATTTTATAAAATTACTCAATATTAGTTTTTGTACTCAAAAATATATAAATATATTTGAAAGTACAGATTCTATATAATAAAAGTTCATATTTATTTATTTTTTTATTTCCTGATTTTTGCCTGCGATATTTCATTCTCTAAATATAACATGACTAAACTAATTTTATCGACTTACTAAATTAATTAAAATTATTTTTTAATATACGTCACTACTAGGGTTTGGGGATTCCCCAAATTTTTCTTTTCCTGGGAAACTGGAACAAAAAAATCAATTTCCGGGAATGAACGAGAATTTTTTAAAACTTTAGTTATAAGAAAAAATCCATGATTTCTTATAAGAAATTATTTTTTATGAAGTAAAATAAAACGAATCATTATAAATCATATTGAATTAACAAAATATGAAATAATATAAAAGTATAACGCCATTTATAAGATTAGAACCTTTCGTATTTTATGTTAAAAACTGTGTCTCAGATTTTTACGTTATTGTGTTTTTGATGCAAAATCTTTTCAAAAGTGTACAGTAACCTACTGGATAAATTTCATTATATTGTCGTTTATTTCTACTTTATTTTTCTAACTTACATTATTTTTTTTTACTAATTCTTACTAAATTAAAGATAAATCTGTACCCCTGTTCTGTAATTTTGTGAGAAATTTTTATTTCGAGGAATTTATAGTCATAGAAAACAACTAAAAGTTCAACTTGCTCTCAAAAAACCTAACTCCAGCTGTCAAAAAAAAAAAAAAAAATAATAATAATAATAATAAAATCTTTGTATGTGTTAGTAAAATTTCTACAGAACTAATTTATAAGGGTGAAGAGAGTATTTTTTGCTGAGCGAATTAAAAGAGTTGGACTTCTGGTTGTTTTCTATATTTATAGTTGTCTTGCTTAAAATAGGGTACTTGGCTGGTTGTCTCTCCATGTAAAATTTGTTCACAAAGAACAAGTCATTTGATGTCATTCGGAACATATGACTATTTTGGTATAACGATGGACCTTATTAAAATTGAGATCGGTCCATTATATCACCTAGCCTTCATGCAAATGTTCCCCCGAAATAGTGGTTTTCAATAAAATTTGATATAAATAAGTTTAATATAAGAGTGAATCAGAATTCATATAAGAATCGAAAATCGATTTAACATGTGGCATGAATACCACATAGATAACAGTATCAAGATATTATTTGATACAAATAGGTTTTATATCAGCAGAAATCATAATAGCAAGGACTTGTAAGGATCATTCCATAATTATTCATAGGTCCCATATAAGGCCATTTACGAAAAACTCGAAAATAATTTTGAGGCTGTAGGATGGTGTAAGATATCATATTGTTCGGCTTGACCGACTATAACTTTTTTATGGATAAATAGATGTTTAACAATAATAAAAAATAGGATTTTTTAATAAAAAATTAGATTTCTAGTGAAAAATCAGATTTCTGGTGAAAAATCGGATTTTAGTAAAAATTTGGATTTTTGGTGAACATTTGGATTTTCTATAAAAAAAAATAAGTAAATTTTTTCGTGTAAATTTGGGTTTTTGGTAAAAATTTTTGAATGAAAATTTAATTTTTTTAAGAAATCAACAAATTTATAAACAAAATAATTTTTAGCAGAATTCACAAACAATGTTAT
Organism: Protocalliphora azurea; assembly: GCA_932274085.1. Taxonomy (NCBI): domain Eukaryota; kingdom Metazoa; phylum Arthropoda; class Insecta; order Diptera; family Calliphoridae; genus Protocalliphora; species Protocalliphora azurea. The sequence goes on along the minus strand of OW026519.1, from coordinate 107,999,628 downwards.
AATGTTGTTTTAAATTTCTATTTTAATTTTCAAAAAATGTTGAATAATGAGTTATTTAAAATAACATATAATAAAATAACTCAAATAATATACTTTGTGAATTGGGTATATGTAATATTTTCTGAGAAAACCAAATTATCAGTGTGTATATTTTATGTTATTCTGAATGTCGCATTTTATATAATCACGTTTAAGCGTTTACGTTTCATTTGTGCAATTGTCCAAATTTACGCTACGTTTTTCATGAACCCGCTTTTAAAATGTTGTGCAATATTAAAGATAAGAAAATAAGAAATCATTGAAAAATTTTGTTAAAATCAAAAATACACGCAATGATTTTATTATAATTAACGTAACTATAATTTTTTATATCGCATTTATTACTAATTTTTAAATATAAACAAAAGATAGCTGATTTATAAATGCATAATTGATTTGCGCAAGTTTGCGAGACTAAAAAATCATGCAAAATTATAATTGTTGTGTAAATAATTGTCCATACAACTTTGGACAGCTTATTTGCGAGTGTGCAAACTTGCACACATTGTTTAGTATTAATCAAAAATTACACCTTGCAACATTATTTTCTTTTGAACAAGACCATATACATATGAAACTCTGGGCCCAATATGATCTGATCTATTTTCCTTTTTAAAGGACTTGAAAGTTTTAAGGGTATACACATTAAAAAAATATTTTATTATTTCTACACCACATTATTTAGCAATATGAAAGAGAACAATCTGTAGAAGCTAAAGGAAATTTTTTTTCATTCGTCAGGACAAAAATTTTAAAATTTCGTGCAAATGTTTGTGAAAAAATATATGTTAAATAATGACATTAACTCTTTAACATATTTCAATTTTATTTCTATAGCTACGTTACTTTATTATTAACAAATAAAGAATACAAATTTTAACATAAAAAAAAATAAAAAACTTTTCTAAATAAATTTTTATTAATTAGATAATAAATCAAATATATACATATGGCTAAAATTTGCTTTTACCTTTAAAAAATATCGTATATATGAGAATCTAAAGATCTTGTATAATAAATCTGTGTGCTTAATTCTTTCTTAATTCTTTTTACAATTTCAAAGGAATTAAAAATTTGATAAATTATTTTTAGCTATATATTAATATAAAACTTCTCTAAAAAATGAAGTTTGGGAAAATCCAAATCCTACCTGAGAGAGTTATATCGTACAGCATCATAGATGGGCTGACTCCTTTACAGTACATGTAAATTTTGTGTGCAAACTATACGTCGCACATACTGAGGTAATTAAATGGGATATGGCACATGATTATTTGGGTACATGGATGAAGTATATTGAAATTTCAAATACAAACAAACAATTTCCAAGAAATTCCAAAAAATTGATCCAAAAAATTTATCCAAAAAAATATCATATTGATTTTCATGGAAGTGAATGAGGACCAAAAATTTAACGCCATATTCTTTTCCATTTTAACTGGTGAACTTATACAACTTTTAGGTATAAAATTAAGTTTCAAGAAAATCCATGTGATTTTCCATAACCAAAGAAAATCTTCATATATTAACAGGTAACAATAAAAATGTACTGATGTGTAGATATTATTTTGATAATTTTATTAATTAAATAATGTTTAGCAACTCAAAATAACCTTTTTATTAATATAAAACTAATTTAATTTCAAAAATTAAAAATTGCGCTGGTAACTTAATTATTCTTAATTATAAACTGGGAAAAGATTATAGATTAATTGATTCAAGGAAGAAAACTTATCTAGAACGATGGAAAGAAGCCTAACAATTCTGCAGTTGCAAAATCTGAAATTAATATTAAAACTTGGGATTTATAAGGTTAGTTTTCATCTATAGACTACTAAAGTTGAAGAAGAGGTAAATTGGGAATATTCTGATTATAGAACCTAAACTAAGAAAATGTCAAATTCTGCCTCTGTTTATTAGATTCATATATATTTCGATTGGATAGCGATTCTTTGATAGTCTCCAATTTCACAAAAATCATCACAAGGAAGAAATTGTGCTAATTCTTATCTCGTCGAAGTAGAATTGGAAATCGATAGAGAAACGTTAAATTCTGTGAAGAAAACCAGTTGAACCAGTTGTGAAGTGAAACTAAAATGATTAAAGAAATTATCAACGGAAAAATTGTTCTAAAAAGAAAATTAAGTTTTAATTAAAAAAAAGAAAAAAATAATGTCTTATTATTAAAATCTAATAATTACATAGTTCTAGTATTTTTTTTTTTTCTCAAGAAATTTCTTCGATCAAATTTGTGAATAATATCAAAAGAAAAAAGAAAAGAAAACCTTTTAGTTTCAGCATATTGTAACGATATCGTAGAATATTCGGGTAAAAGTTATAATTAAAATAAAAATATAAAAATATAGGAAAAATGTATATACCATATCACAAGTGGTTGCAAGAAAAAAACGTATATTACAGACAACGATCAACTATGCTGAGAGCGGAGATTTTGGAAAGCTTTTCAACGTAACTGCAAGTAAGTGTATTACAATTGTCTTTTATTATTTATGTACATAAACAATGTTATTTCAATTACTTTTACGTTGGTGACAGTAGTGGCTACAATATTATTACGGTTTTTCATATTTTTTTTATTAATGTTCAATAAAATTTCCAAAAAATAATAATTTCTGTGAAAATCGAATAAAACTTTAAACTAATTAAATTAGTCATTTTAATTTAATCATTTTCGATAATGGATAAATTTTATTAAAAAAAAAACTTCCTATTTAATAAACTTTGTTATATTTTGCATGAAAAGAGAAATCATTGATTTTTGAAAAATTTTTTCCCTCACGGTTTTCTTTTTCAAAAATTCTTTTAATAAATAACTTACACAAATATAATTAATGAGTAAATAAATGTAAAAACAATAAAATAAATTTAAAATTTATAAAACAATAAGAATAAAGAATCACAATCAAAAATCATGTTGATAAAGTGAAAAACAAAATAAAGAATAATAAACTGATCGCTGCAAACCACCCAAAATTTAGTTATACACGTTCAGGTTTCGGTATAGTCCAAAATTCTATTTTTTTATAATTAATTAATAAATGTTGCTAAAATCACGAAATATTAAAATAACTTTTTATATTTTTCCAAAATTTCTTTTATTAAAAATATTTTTATGATGTAAATTAATACAAATTTAGAAATTTCTATTATCTGAAATATATTAAATATTTATTTAAATTTGCTGAAAATTTGAGTAAATTATAAATTATAAATATTTTTTTTTTTGCTTTTAAAGTTAAATTTAAATTTTATATCTATTAAATATTTGTTAAATTTGTTGCACATTTTTGATATTGAAGATTTTAATAAAAATATTTGATATTTTTCAAAAATTACAAGGTCATAATTTATTATATTTTCTTGTACATATGTATATTAAAAATATTATTGAAGATTTAGGATTTTTATTTAGTAAATCTTTCAAAATGTTAAAGATCAAATCTTGTCTAAAATGTTAAAGATCTGAATTTTGAATATTTTAAATAAACATAATGATGTTTTAATAAAATCTTCAGGACTTGCCCTTTGGGGTTGAATATAATGTAATCGTACTTTCGAGTTCTTCTTAAATCAAGTGTTGGTGTCTTGAGGAACAATGGCTAGGAAGGGGTTTGAGCACCAGACATTAACAGCTTTGACTCTCTTTTATGAATTCGGCATAGTCCACTTATAAGTAGATTTCTAAAATCCATAGACCGATAAATTTTTTAGGAGAATCAATAGTTATTAGTCTTTTTCTTCTCTTTATCCACATTTATTAGCATCACTTTAGACCATAATGGTATGTTAATTGACCGGGGTCAAAAATCTCCCCAACCACTGAAGCTAGCGGCTAAAATGATTCCCATCGACCCTCCGTCACACATTATAGTTTAAAAAGGATTGGAAGTTACATAATTTACAAATTTCCACAGATACTTTTAATTTGATAGTGGTTGTATAGGCCTCGTGTTACCTTTTTATAAAGAGAATACTGAAAGCTTATCTATATTAATCCATCCACCATCTCACACACACAGCGGATATAATAATTTTAATTGTTTTTAAAGAATTTTCTTATGCTGAATACAGATCAAATCTTGCAATTAGTTTTCGAGATGAAAGATCTCTTACAAAAATACAAAAGTCGTAACATCTTGAAAATAAACATAAAAATGGCTACATTTTACTTAAAAAAAAATCAAAAAAGGCTAAATACTATAAAAAATAAACCCAGAAAAAAAGTTAATATTATTTTTAATTTTAAAACTTGTGTTTTCTCGTTCGCTTTAAATGTTAGGTTAGGGTAGGGGTCCGGGAATAATCCGGCGATAAATCCCGGGATTTCAAAATATTCTTGGGAATTTCCGGAGCTTTTTTAATTTTACCGAGAAAACGGGAAATTAAATATTCTCGTAGTTTTAAAATTCTATAGGAAACACTTTGCTATTTTTAACACCATATATCAATGAAAGATTGGCGTTTCTCTAAATATGGTACTTACAAAGGTTTAACGCTTATAGTGCAACAAGAACGTTATCTGAGAGAAAAGTTAATATTGCATTAATTAAATTTTTGACTATTGAATTAGAGGGTTTTCTTTAGATATCTATTTATATTTGTTTATCTATGATTTAATGAATTTACTTATAAGTTGTCTCACATGAAATTTTAAATCAACTTTATTTTTACCATGCTCAAATTTTAGATACTTTAGTTTTATTATAAATTTGTTATTAAATAAGTTGAACTTCGAAAATACTCACTATATATTATAAAAAATTATTTTATTGGGAGATTTTTCATTCTAACACAACATTTACTTTTGAAACAGCATCTCTTATCCAAGCAATGGATATGTAAATGTTACAACTTCAAAATGCTAATAAAAAAACTAATCTCATATTGTATTCATACGTATAATAGATTATTTTCATCAGATTTCTGAACATTATGATTGATCTGAAAAACATTGTTGCGAACCAATTTTTACTCGTAGTACTTTCCAGTATCCGTATTCTGTAACTTGTGAAAAGTTTTCCAAACAAAAGCAATTTTAAAATAGTAGTACTCAATCCGTTTTTAGCAGAATTATTCATATAATATTTAACGTGAACACATTTAATGACAAACAGACTCAGAAAGTGATTCTGTGTCGATTGGTATATTTTAAACTGAGTGTTGCAATATATAAAAATCCCAGTTTTCAAAAAATAAGATTTTTTCCAATATTTTTTGTTAAAAACATACATATTTAGAAAAAGCAAAAAAAAAAAAAAAAAGGAATAAAATAAAATAATATAAAATTTTGCAATTTTTCCGAAATGTATGTTTTAATTCATTTGAAAATAACACACTTATTCACAAAGTGCTCTACACTTTCAAAATTGTTATTTTGTTCATATAATACTTTAACAAATAATACATTAAAAAAGTTATGAATTGGGTAATAATGTTGCACATTTAATCCTCCATTTGCGGAATTATAAAGCCCAATTATATAAGGCATAATACTTTTACTATTTTCCGTTCCTATTATTGCTAGATGACCACAAACAAACCACTTTATTGGCATTGGTTTATGTGAAAGTATTGTATTAAGTCCTGGTTGTATTTTCGTCCTTCTTCTTGTTTGTACGTTATGTTGCTCTAAAGTAATAAAGAACGAAAGAAAAAAAAAACGAAGAAAAAACTGCTAAGAGAAAAAATCACGTTGATACTAATATTTGTCGAATCGACGAACACTAAAAAACTTTCACCACCAAAAACTGAAACATATGACTTTTAATCGAAAAGATCTGAGCATAATCGGTCCAAACAGTAAAAAGCTCTTCGAATCGACGAAGGTTGCTCTAGGGTTAATAGCATGTTCTATATTTGCTTTGGACGATGCATTACATATACATATATATGTAAAATATCAGTTAAATCGGTTCAATAATGTGCCTACTTATATATTGCAAACAATCAAAATTAGACGTAGGAGGGGTGGGACATTTAATAAAAATTTAACATAATATCTAAGAGAAGCTTTGAGTAACATAAAACAGTAAGTATTCATAAATACATTGAAATTTGCAGACTTAAATATTTTTTTATTTTCACACTTAATGAAAAAAAGTGTCAGAAAATATCCGAAGTTCACTCCAAAACAGAGTAAACTAAATATCTTTGCAAATTAGGGAATTTGCTTTAAAATGGCATCGATTTGTTAGTGAATATTTACGCATATTTTGTTCAAAATGAATGTTTTTGCATATTTTGCAATAAATACATATTTTTGTATCATATTTAGTGCAATATTCCAATTGAAAATTATTTTTTGTGTAAAAAAAATAATTCTGTGGACTTTTGAAAAAACGAATTAAGTCTACATTTCAAAATTTTCGGAGGAGATAAAATTGTTTTTAAAATATTAAAAGTGCTCCAAAACAAACAATAACAGAAGGACATTGATTATTGTAAAAGGTGCGTCTCGTATGAAGAGCCAAAATTACACAGAGTAAATAAGTTCGTTTCGGAGAAGTATTGTCCTAAAATATTCGACAAATATATAACCTAAAACAGAGAGATAAATACAGACATTCAAGGTCAAATTTCCAGTCATTTATCTGAAGACAGAACAAGTTCGTTTAATATCGATTTATGAATATGAAACATTTCTTATCGTTGTCATACGTTTTTGTAAAACATCGAGAATTCATTAATTCTTTTTAAAGAATCTACCAATGATAAAAAGTGTACGCTTTTTTTACTCTAAAATAAAATTTTCCGAATAAACATATGATGATTTTATACTTTTCTGAAAGGTATCTTCACGCAGGTGATTTTAAAATTGAAAACGTGCACAACCACCCAACAGAGCTAAATAAAAATTCTGCCGAATTTGACCTATTTTGTATCGAAATTTTGATTTTAGCCTATATGTTCTAAAATAACAAAGAATGAATCTAAAAAAGGAATACATTTTCGGAAACTATAATGTGTTTTAAAGAGTTTTCCAAGGGCTTTTTCCAGACCTGCAACAAACGTTGACTTAATAGGCAAAAAATTCATCATTAATCCGCATTAAAATCCATTTGTATAAATATAAAGTGACTCGAATGCATCTAGAATCAGTTCGAATTAATCATTTCTTGTAGGGGGTGCGAAAGTTATAGGGTTTTAAATTGAACACATAAAACTTTTTAAAAACTTTAAGTTTATGTATAATTCTGGTAAAAATTACGCGCAATATAAAAATCTACTGAGTTATTCAAATTAAATTTATGATATTTTCAATGTTTGATGGTATTAGTTTAGCATATTTTAGGGTTTTCTTTATACAAAAAAATGGGATTCGAATCTTATTTCTTTATATATTTTCTCCATATATTATACGAAAATATATATTATTAAAGTTTGTTACAAAGAAATTCTATTTAATATTCTGATCCTTTTTTAACACAAATAAATATTTTTTGATCCATAAAATTTTATCTTAGTTTATTAGATACAAAAATGCCAATTTCATGCTGTCCATGCGATGTACCTAAGCAAAGTCTGTTTTGACAAAAGTGTTCCGTTTTTAACTATCCACGATATTTGACTTAAATTGTGTTACGAATTAATTATATTTATCGCCATTCTTATATCTATATATCCAAGGTTTGTACAAATTGCAATTTTCTATATAAAAATAATACAACAAGAGGCACAATTTTTGCATACTTTTCAGAAGGTACAGTAAACTTTTTATTAAAATTATTTTTAATGCTCCTTTGATTTTATTATGTAAAATAAAAAAATGTGCCTTGCGAAAAACTGATTTTTTTAATGTTTGCTCTTGTTTTCCAAGCTTTGAGGCTATCTATTGCGTTGACTACTTAGAATGCATCAACAGGATATCGCGAAAAATACGTATAATTACCACAGATATCAAGCCCGGTTTCAAAAACCAAAAAAATTAAAAAAATTAAAAAGACATTGCATTCAACTGTTGAAAGCCTGCACAATAACAAAAGGAGATGTAGAATTTATCCAAAAAATCCGATTAGTTCATGTAAGATCTAATGCGATTAAAAAGAATAAACGCTCAAACAAAAAGTGTAGAAGAATTGGAAAAATCTGACTAATTTTATGAACTTCTTCTAAGTTTTTGAATTTTGAACAACAATTATGATTATAATATGAAACCTATTGTGATAAGATTTTGCACTCTATTAGTTTCAAGTCTTGTGACTTCAGATCTGTAAAATAGTATTACCACTCAAGTTATTAAGTCGGTTTCAGCTAGGTTAAAAATTTTTGATAATAGCCCTTATATGTAGTTTTATAATCCTAAATTTGTTAACTGGGTTTAAAATACAACAAACTTAAAAATCTTAAACGGCTACGAACCTAGAATCTATTCTCTTTATATAAAAAATAAGAAATGTCGTAACCAATCAAATACACAATTGTACCCACGCAAATAACTGAACAGTAGTAAAAAAGGGAGGCATCACCATAATGGCGCCTTATTCAAAAATAAGATTTTTTTAATGTGGAACAAGTTCACTCACAAAAAATAATTTGAAGTCTTTAAAAAAAATCGGGCTAATAAAACTAACATTACTTCTTTTTCTAATGATTATAAATACCTGGACCAGACCATATCTTAATTTCTAAGTAAATACATAAAAAATGGAACTAATCGAGCCATATGATGTAAACAATCACAAGAGCTTTCACTCTCCAATGAAGACTCACTCAACACATATTGTTTTTTCGATACAGTGGGCACAGTGGGGCCAAGCGCAAAATTTTGGTAATAATTCTGTAACTGCTAAACTACTGGTCTGATCGAATTAAAGCCTATGGAAGAGTTTTAGAGGAGGACCTAAGCTTTCAGAAAAATCTTCACTTTGTGAGAAAAGTTTCAAAAATCGTAACTTCTACAAACCAAGTCCGATTTTAAATTTCTGTAAAGTGCTTAGCAAGATAAAGAAAAGATGAGATTACTTTGCTTAGGTTTGTACCCTACATCTAGTATTGATTGAAAATTGTGAATTTTAGAAAAAAGTTTATTTTTTATCAATTAATAAAAAATGTTACGCGAGTTTTTTTTAATTGCTTCCCGCACTGCCAAAATCGAATGCAGGAGCGCAGATTTTATGAAAAAAGGGAATTTTTTAAACGCCCTTTCTTAAATTGCACAAAAGTGCTTATTAGCATAATACTTTCACTACAATTTCTTATGTAATGTATAAAATAAATATCAATCTTTCATTCCCCAAAAAATCGTTCAAATAGCTACAACAACCAATTTTTTGTCAATTTTTGATGTTAATATTAAAACATTAAAAGAATACAAAAATAGAATATGCTAACTACATTGAAACTCATATCTATCTGCAAAGTAATCTTGGATAATCTATCCGAAGTTAACAATCGTACAGAAAAAATAAGAAAACTTATTCAGACAGTAATATATTTTAGTTTAAGTCTTACACCCGAAGAGAGTTTAAAACTTGAACATTTTTATAAGTCCTACTAGAAGAGAATTCAATCTTCAGATTGGTCAAGAAGGAAAATGAAGAGTGGTTGGAGGAAAAAAATACCTATTTTCATCGAAAAGCAAAAAAGGTCGACTAAAGAAACATTATGATGAAGTTCAGCTAAGAACAAAGAGGACCAAACTGGAATCTTTTCCAAACTCACATACGAGCGGGGAAATAAACGATATATTTAACACATACGCAAAGGAAGTAGAAAAAGTTATAGATGTGTTACCAACAGTATCTCCCAAGGGATTAAACCAGATTATCCACAGCATAATGACACCGATGTCAACATCGTCCTTTACCACTGAAAATGCTTTAGGTCTAATATTAAATTTAGGATTATCAAGAAACGAGTTCGAGATTTTGAGGAAATCTGTTATTGAAAAAGATTATGATATCTTTCCTAGTATCAAATTAGTAAGAGAGGCGAAAACTAATATTTTACAGTCGAAGGAGCACCCAGTTGATAATATATCGAAATTACTTGAAAACACTGCCTCTAGATTTATATCTAAATTCATCAATGATAACATTGAAAAATGTAAAGGCACTGAACTTATTTCAATGTTCAAATGGCGATTTTCGGAATACAAATAACTGGATAGAAGTAATTCTGGAAATAATTATTCCTCGATGTTTATAGCGTCTCTGGTACCACTTCGAATTCGTTTAAATAAGCCATCCTCATCGACAAGAAATGAAAAATATATATGAATAAAATCTCTATTACAATAAATAGCATTGTTAACCAATTCAAAGAAGAAATCAAAGCATTGCCCTAATCAAACAGAACTATTAAAGTTACATTTCAGCAACAATTAAACTTGATTGATGGAAAAGATAAAAACGCTATAACAGATATAACATCTACCTAGAAATGCAATATTACATATAGAAAAATAATAGAATAATAAGTTCACAGTTTCATGAAAACCTTGAAGTATTTGTTAATGAAAATGCTTTAAAATTTAGGCTATCACCACTCCATGCAACGATAAGGTTATTAGGGTTCTGTTTACATCGTTCATGTAAAATGAAGTACAGCAATATTCCCGGCCAGGATTATGCTATAGATAAAAGCAATTTGGAACTTCACAAATTACGAAAAGAGGGGAAGAAAAAAATCCAATTAGAATTCGACGAACAACTCGCTTTAATTATTGATAAACCTCTTCATGGTAATGCAAGTTCAAATGATGGAAATACAACAAGACATTTCTCTGAAAATCCATAACACACATCTTATATCACAGCTACTGACATATGCCTACAACCACCCAGCGGTTTACTAAACTAGTTCCGTAACGTCGAATTCATTAGCCAATAAGAACTGCCACTAGTTAGTCTTCAACCCACTCTCAATGTTTTTAACTGGTGAGTTTAGATATGAAAAAGTTAAAAAAAAACAAAATAAAACATTATATTTACTACATTACTTTATTATTTTGTATTTATTAAGTTTTAGTTTCAGTTCGTAATTATTATTTTTACTAATATTTTTATTTCTAATGTTTTATTTTAATTTTGCATTTTTCTCCATCGATGTCTTCAGCTGGGCATGAACTTCAAACCATCTGGTTTATAGGCACGCACGCTAATCACTGGGCTACTGATCTCTTTATTTAATATGCTCCTATATGCTATTTTCAATTTCATATAAATGTTTGTTGTAATTTATGCACCAAATGTGCAAAAAACTTATATTGAAATATTAACGGCGAATTTCCGCATTACATGTTATTAGCAAATTGGTAATTTAAATATGATTTTGTTTATAAATTTAAAGAAAATGTATAATTTAACAAAATATTAACGGCGAATTTACGCATTACATTTAGTTAGTATTTTGGTAATTTAAATATGCATATTATTATTTGTATATTATATATTTAGACAAAATGTGAGCATTTATCAACTAATTAAATTCTGAATAAAACCTAGTGAGTAGGATATGGTCCGTTTATTTTAAAAGTGGCCTAAGTTCATCCATAAAAATGATGAAATTATATATAAAAAATATTTAGTTTTACGTAATTATTATTATTATTATTATTATTATTATTATTATTATTTTTTATTATATATATATATATATATATATATATATATATATATATATATATATATATATATATTTCTCTCTTTTATAATAAACTCATATAATAATGTATTAAGTGTAAGCGAACAAATTACGGGTCGCAATTTTAAATATAATTTTATGAAATTTGCAAGTATGATTATTTTGGTGTAACGATGAAGCCAATTTGGTTATGATCGGTTAATTATTTCACATAGCCCCTGTAATATTTTCATACAAATATTCCAAATTTTATGAACATCGGTCCATAATTGACAATTGCCGCCAGATAAGGCCCAAAATCACTTTAACGTACATAAATCACATATCGTCATCTAAAATGCAAAAGGACGTAACCACTCAAAAATCGAATATAGGATTTTTACTGGATTATAATATACTGACCCAAAATATATCTACACAAAAAATTTCACATTAATATCTACGAAAATAACATCAATATTAATAAAAGTTGAAACAGTCGTAACATTTTTTCCATTTAAGAAAAGTTTGGTTTGAACAGTGTTTTATGCTTTATGTAATGTTGCTTTAAGTGAACGATTACAAAATTTACTTAATTGCTTAATTTTAAAGCAAAAAATAAAGTATTTTGCAAATTGGCCAATAACTGCATTACATTTCAATAGTGTATTCCCTAATGTAATACTTGCAACGAATTCGTATTAACAGTCGTAATGAATTCGAATTAAAGTAAATTTCTGTCACTTATTGCAATTGATTTCAACACGTCATTCATTAATTTAATAGTTGTAACGAATTCGTAGGTAATTTCTAGAGACAATTCGTAGGGAATTTCTAGAGACAATTTTAATAATTTTGTATGCAGATTGGCCACCAACTGCATTACATTTCAACAGTGAATTCGCTAAATTCGAATACATTAATATGAATTTCTGAAGGCGAAGAGCCAACAATTACATTACAATTGAATAGTAAAATCACTACAAGAAATGGTGGTAACAAATTCATATATAGCACGAGAGCAAATTTCAGAATTGATACTTGTAAAATTCTCAACGGCAATTCTATGCATTACATGTAAACATTTATGTAATTATATTTTCTAATTAAAACATTTAACATTCTTTATTACTTATTTCAATAGTAAAGTGTAGTGCAGAAGGTGATCATTTAGCAATCACTTGCACCGCGAAAAGTGACTAATGAATCGTCTAAGCAGTTATATCTCTACTCTATAAAGGGCAAATTAGCACCTTTTGAACTGATGACCAATAACATTTATATGAACATAATGCATTAGAAAACTAAAATATTACGTATACTCACATATGGAAATACAGAATAAAATAGTGAATTTTGCAACTTTTGAGACGAGTTGGTAGTTTTGAGGCCATTAGATTATGTTTATTAGAACGACATATATAAACATGTTATATATCATTGAATTGGTAAATAAGTCTATTTTTATATTCATTTTATATTTTGTAATTTTTGGAGAATGGATTGAGTTGTATTGTACAATGATTATTTTTTTTTTTTAATTTTTTTTTAAATTAATATTTTTGAAAAATTCCCAAAATTGGTTGCTGAAGCTACTTAAACGACTTTTTGCAGAGTAAAAAATTGATGTTTATTTTATACACTACGTAAGAAATAGTAGGGAAAAATTATGATAATATGTGTTTTTGTGCAATTTAAAATGACGTTTAAAAAACTGACTTTTTCATAAAAACTGCACGCTTGCATTATTATTATTTTTTTTTTTCTTTTTTGGCCGGGCGGAAAGCTGTTTAATTTCCGATCAATCTAAATCTATTTTATGATTACATATCGTTAATAAATTTAAAAAAGCTCGCGTGAGATTTTTTTCGTTAATCGATAAAAATGAAGCATTTTTTATTTACCATGTAGGATGCAAACCTAGATCAATTTAAAATTTCTTTATTAAACATTTATTAAGCCTTGTTTTTGAAATATATAAAGAGATTTTTTTTTATTAAAAAAAAATTTGAGAAAAAAGTAAAAGAATAGTACTATATTTTTGTAAAAAAAACCATCTTTCATACTAAGTAATTTCACAGTGCTGACTTTGAACAATTTTTAATGTCTAGACGAAAAAAATTTTCAGTATATTATTTTGGAATATATTACAATTTATAGATTATTTAAAAAATAATTCATCATATACCTCAGGACTAATAACCGAAAAGCAAAATAAAGTCGTGACAAAAAATTCAAAAATTCAAAATTCAAGCGTAAATTTCTTTTTAACTGTATAAGATAACATAGGTGAGTAAGTTTATTTTTGCTTTATCTTGCCAAGCATTTAAAATTTAGACTTGATTTGTAGAAGTTACGATTTTTTGAAACTTTTACATACTCGAAGTAATCAACATTGACACAATGTAACTTATCTCGTGTTATCACAATGCTACTGCAGGAAAATCTTTCTGATAGATTAAGTTCTCCTCTACATACTTTTCAATTAGATCTGACTAGTAGTTTAAAAGATTTATTACAAATAATTTTGCGTTTGGACCCACTGTGGGGTGTTATGACCATAACGTTCGGATTTAATAGTTTGTTTTTTACGACTACTGTTTAACCATTTAAATTTATGGTGTAGAATCCCCATAGTAATTATGAAGCTTTTACTTGCTTGATATATAACAAAAATAATATAGGTACTGTAAATTTAAATTTACTTTTTGAATGTACGAGGAACGCTTTGAATAGCAGCTTAATGTCTACCAACTGATGAAACACGAGTATTGGGTTTTAATTAGCTACAAAAAATATTATATGTTATATTTTATACAAATGTTCACATTTTTATAAAGATAGACTTTAAATTGAATAGAAATGTCACAAAATAAGGGCGCTTAGAAGTAGTTTTCTGGGACGATTATATTTCTAACATAGACCCTTTATATTATTTATTGTTTATTTATTAACTTACAACAAATATGTATGTTTGTTCTTAAATATATATATATACAGCGATATTCAATGTTTAGGCCTCCTTCGTAGTGCTGGTACTAACCTCCCTTCTTTAGTAAGGCTCTGAAGAATGCCTTATCCTTGCCTTCTGAAATATCCAACAGAACTTCCTACTTCCTTTATTGTAGAAGTAGAGTAAGAAGCTATATTTTTCTAACATATTTTGTTTTAAGCATCAAATCAAATCAACAAATTTTTGCAAATAATATATGAGAATATAATTTGTTTGCTTTTAGCAAAAAGATTAGTTATGTTAAATGCTTTGGTTGCCCTTTGTGAAGGGCTGCATCGGGTAGCGAATGTGTAAGGATTTAACTGCAATGATATAGAGTGTAAAAAAATACATGAACATAAAATGCAAGCAGAGCAAGGGCTACCGGCTCTTAAAAAGGCCTTCTGGAAGGTCCCTTTACTCCATCTTTTTACCGTTGGGTCGTATAAAAATATTGCAACCTAACATACACACAAATAAAACTCATGATATATATTTGAATTGGTTAAAAGTTGATAAATAACGTAACGAGTGTCTAAAAATCAATCCAAAATACAAATAATACAAAAGGACATACGGTAGCAATGTTTACAAATATGTATGTATGAATGTATGTACATATGTATGCATGTACGTATGCATGTATGTATGTATGTATGTATCTATGTATGCATGTATGTAAGCATGTAGGTACGTTAGGGTGACCAGGTTTATGTGGACAAAATTATTTTTTTATTTTATATAAAAGTAGAAATATCGTGCAAGAATATCGAAACAAACTTTATACTCCATATATAAAATTTGTTTCGAAAAATTGTTATAAAATTTTAATTAATTAGAATATTTAAAAACGAAAAACCAACATTTCGGTATAATTGCTTAGGGATTATATTGTAGTATAATATAATTTCATTATCTATTACTATGTAATCATACAAATATGTAAAGTTGTTTAAAAAAATTAAAAATTTCGTATATATTTGAACCTATCCGAAATTTTTGTAATGCCATTAGATGCGCCTCTTAAAGACCTTTCATATAATACAAAATTATAATAATTAATATTCTTTCTTTCGAGGCAATATGAGAAATATCCAAAAACTCCGAAAAAGGCTTCTTTTTATCACTTGATGTAACTGGCAAAAGGATATAGTAAAGGAAAAACTATATGAGAAATGGTGTCTTAGAATGAAATATACTTTCAATTTAGCTGGGAACATTGACAATTATTTTTTGAGCCACCACAGTCTATAATAAATATAAAATAAATACAAATATTTACAAGCATTTATGTATATGTGGGCAATATTGAAACCCGTCTGTAATACTCATATAAAATGTTTTATATGTATGGACAACAACTTACTACAATTAGATACTATTTGTACTAATGTAAAAAAAATGCGTTTCGTTGTACAACTCTATTCGAAAGATACAAAGATGACAAACAAGACATAATGATTGACAATGACAAAGGTTTTCCATTCGATTTTTTTAATGGTTTGTATATAAATACAAAAAGTTTAGTAAGTAAAAATGCTCAGTATTAGCAAATGATATATGTGGGGTTTAAATCTATTTAACTAATCTCAAATTTATAATATATTTCATACTTGCAAACGCAAGCGAATTTTATCGATTTAAGCAAATGTAACATTTGCAGAAAAAAAGGAAAGGAAAAAGAAAAGGATGGAATCTAGCATAAATAAATTACAAATATAGATCAATCTTTTTATTTATAATAAAAATTTTAACTTATCAATTTCGGTTTTTTAGAATCAATTTTGGTTGAAATTTTGATTTACAAATCTTTGATAGAATTGAAATTTTTAAAATAAATTGGTGCATTCGAATGAAACTTGTGCACTGAAATTAAAACGTAATGAATTAGAAACACGTATTTCCAATATTATTTGTAGACATGAGGTAAAATCATAACTAACCCTTATTTCTGGGTTTCTGTGTATTTAATTTTTATTAAAATTTTGAATTGAAAAAAGTAAAAAAAACATTTAAGACAAAATTTATTTTATACATACTTCCTTTTTGTTTTAAAAAACCAAAAGTTTCTGTACAGCTTAAATTTCTTTATAAGTTTTCGTAAGAAATAAGTAATTGCATTAATCTTATTTTTATTTTACCTGGCAACAATGTGTTGCTATTGTACTTAAATTCACCACATTAATAAAAAGCCTTAAATGTTGCATTAATAATTCATTATCACAGCAGGTTGCTCTCATTACCATGCCCCAACATAAAAGTTGGACCAATGGCTTCTTTTTGTTTTTATTTTATTCAACAAACCCAGCAGGAAAATATGTTAGTGCTTCATCCCTGCACGCTTTTGTGGATGCCTCCATACCTCTCCGAAAATTTTTAAACACTTTTCCTTCTATGAAAATTCCTCAAAGAAAGGCTTGGTTTCTTTAAAAAACAATCCAATACTAATTCTTTTTTTTTCCTTTCATTAGATGCGACGTAAAAGTTGTGTCATTCACTTATTAATTTTCTCATTACAAACAGAAATATTTATAATTGAGAGACTTGCAAAGCTCAAAATCATTTAGTCTCAATTTAGGTGTCGTTAATAAAGGTTTTCCGCATGTTTTACTTTTAAAATCAATTTTAGACTTTTTTGTAACATTGTTGCACATAAGGGAGCATATTTATTTATTTAAAAGTCCTTGCCTTCTAGCTTCTTTTTGAAAGGGAGAAGAAAAGGTCTTGCCTCCAATGACAAGCCGTGTAAAAAAGAAATAGTGTTAGAATGCGAACGTCATGCCCTTCTTTTCCGGCTGGGAATGTATGTAACATATACATATGTCAAGAAACAAGAAAACAAAACACACATAAGTACACCTGTTAATGAAAATAATAAAAAGAAATAAAAATAATATCAAAAAATACCATAAACTATGAATACAAATATGATGTAATGAAATATTGTTGCATAGTAAAGCTAGGGAGAAAACGAGTATAAAGGAACTGTTATGCTATGAAAAAATAACACTGGAAATAAAGTTAACTAAAAAATTAAAATCACTCGAGAAATGGCATAGGATACGTTATAGGCCTTCTTGACGACTTCATAAATCAATTTTAAAAATTTGCAATATGCCCTAAAACAAAAGACATTTTGAGTTACGTCAAAAAAATCTTTTAGTTTTTGTTGATTTTTTCTTTTTAAACTTTTTTGGAAAGTAAAAGGATCTGACTTTTTAACTATGTATATTTTTTATTTTGTATATTATTAAATGCAAATTTTTAAACAATATTAAGAAAAAATAAAATATTTTCTAAATTTTTCGATTTTCTCTGTAATTTATTATTATTATTATTATTATTATTATTATTTATAAAAGCCAATACAACGATACAATTATTTTTAAATGCATTTTTGTTATAAACATAACAATATTCAATATTTTCAAATTAGACAAAAACTAGAAGTTATTCGATTTTATCTAGAATAACGTACTAAAATTTTCCTTATGTTTCTCACATTTTATTCAAAAAAGTAAGCACCAAAGAAAAATGTTAAAAAATAATTTATCTTAAAATATATGAAGAATTTTTATTAAAGTTTAATAACTTTTTGAGTTTTGGGATAACTCATTTTATTCTATACAAAATAGCATTTAAAATTTTGTATATAAATGTAAATAAAAGATGAAAAAAAATTCATCAGACTCAAAATTTCGAAAAAAAGAAAAATAAATTTTAAAATATTGAATAAATCGTTACTTATTTGGTGTGTATATAAAATAAATTTAATAGAGCTACAAAAGTTATGTACGTTCTTCCGCTTTCCAAGTTAATTAAAAAAAATTTAAATTGACTTAAAATTTAGGTAGTTACGAAATCTTTAGTGCAGGCACTTCCCTAAAAATCTTTTTTTTTTCACAATATCTAAAAAATTTTGAAAATTGTTTTGTGATATCCTTCTGAAGGTCTACAACACACACAGGATGTTTTTCGAGTGAAGAAAAGGGTTATTTTGTAGCGGAGTGGCTTTTTATGCTTTTCAAAAACTTTGGTCTGTTTCCTTTAAATTTGCGAATTGTTTTATTACATTAAAAAGAATTCAGTTTAATGTGCCTTAAAACACATCGTTATATTATACATAAGAATTCCAAGCCAAATTTACTACTGAACTCAACGTACGATTTCTGATCCGCTGATATACTGTGTCTAGACTTAAAAATTATGTTCTACAATCTTCTGTCAATGCCATGAACCATCTAGGGCTTATTTGTAACAGCTTACAATATGCACACTATCCCTGTAGGAAATATCACTAGTGAACCAGTACTGATTTACTATTGACTATATATATATATATACATATTTTTTTTTTTTTGGCGCTGCAATGCTCCCCCTAGCGTATTATAGGCTTCTTCACTAAAACTTGAAACAATATCTGGATACGGAAACAAAAAATCAATTGCAAAAATATTACAAATTTTGAGAACTCAAATATAACACTTTTTACCTATTAAAGCTTTAAAAACTTTGGCGAAATTGCTGCCGCCGAACTATTCAGCTCTTAATTTTTAATAAACAAAAGAAATACAAAATATGAAAAATTGGATTTTGTATGTAGTTTTTAAATTTATAATTAATTTATAATTAAATAACTATTATAGCACAATTGAAAAAATACTAGTTTAATAAAAACAATTATGCCGCCGAGAAATAATAGTAACGCTTTGGTACCGAATTAGAACTCTTATCTGTTGTGTATACATTTTATTTTGTCATCAAAGCAAATAACAAATGTAGACACTTTGTTGACAATGTCGCGAAGAAGTCACCAAAATAATCGACAAAACTGGTGACTTGGAGACACTTGCTCCCAGGTTTCTTTCAAGGATGTTTCTCGCTAATACATAAACAATCATTATTAAAGCTTTTATAACAGATGACACATAGACAATCATTTATGACAGTTAATAACACAAAATTGATCACCAACGTATAAATAAGTTAACATAAAGCTTTCTTAATCATTATAGTAAGCAGAGCTCTCTTAGGTAATTAAGATAAACTGTACAATAAACCTCTTTTAATTAAATTTAAATTAAACTTATAAAACTATTTTCGTAACAATATTACCAATATTTTCTTCATTACTTTATGTACCTGAAATATTCTTAAATCTTATATTATTCTTTTGAAAGATAGCTTATTTAGATCCATTCTGTGCACTTTTGGAGCAATTCTGAAGGGCAATTTTATCATGAGTTTAAAAACTCGATGTTGGAATTTTCCAAACTTATTCGGTTATTACATCACAAGTTTACCTTCGAATTTTGTCGAAAGGATTCTACAAACTTTCTTCTATTTAAATTCGTTCAAAACTTATTAATCGATTTTAATTTAAAATTATTTGGAAAATTTTAATTTTAATTTTAACACGTTAATTTCATTTAGAGATTTTTCTTACCCCTCAAAAGCATTCTGTTGTTATATTTGGATACTAAAGTAGCTTAGAAGATATTTCTTTATTGGATAATATACCTCGGTACTTCTTTTCACGAAATCCATTACCTCTGCGTTACACAACTTAATATATTAATCAAAAAATGCATTCAAATAGTTAAAAATTCGCCACATTTTTCATCAATCGATTTATGTCTATTGAAAAACTAAATGTTTTTAACATAAAAGTTAAAATATAAATCATTTTATATGAGGTAAATATAAAAATAATCCAAAAAATTGCAAAATTTTTGTTCAAGGTAGTTTTGTTTTTTTTAGCATTTTGAAGAAACTAGAACTCCAATTTTCATGCAATTATATATTATAATGACAAAACATGTAGCTATCCAAAGTATATGATAAAATGTATTTATCATAAGTACGCTGTTATTACAAAATTAAAGTCTAATTAGTCTAATTAGATATTTTCGCCTCGAATTGGCTTTTGGAAAAAATCTCTTCTTTGACTCTCGATATCGTCTGAGTTAAAATGTAAATCATTCTTTGGTGGTGTATATATAGAAATAATCCAAAAAATTAAAAATATTTTTTCAAGGTGATTCGGCTTTTATTAAAATTTTGAATATACTAGAAGTTCGGTTTTCATAAAATTTTCACAATTATATGAAAAGATATGTTATCATTAGAACACTGGTTTTAACCAGCGTCGAAAGTTTTGTTGTAATTTTGTTCCGCATACGTTAGTAATTTGACAAACGGACGTGAAAAATGTTGGCAGAGGTGGCATAATTGCATTTCATTCCGCTGGTGTCAAAATAAATTGCTCAACTTATTATTTTTAAAAATTTCTAAAAATTACTTATATTTAAAGAATGTTATATTCGGCTTGGCCAAATCCACAATCTTAAACTTTTTTCTGCTACCTTAATTTATAAATTCACCTTATGTGGCGGCGGAAACTGCAAGTTTTGGTTTTTATCGATCACTTAACTAAGTATTTTTACAAAATTTCATTGCCGTACATGCTTTTCAGTACCAAACAAACCTTATCGAAGATGAATATTAGAGCCAAGTTTGGTCTTTTTGGATTGTGGGTATAAAAATGTATGGTGTAATTGAGCCGGAATTAAAATTATTTCATGCAATTTACTTATAGCTGATAAGGAAATCTTTTATATTACAATTTTTGTATATACTAGATCGATATTTAAATGGGAGTAAGTGGCCTTTAAGGAGTCCCAGGAATCATTGCACACACAGTAAATGTTTGGGTTGGGTTTGAGCTCAGCAAGCATTGCAATATGTTTAAAAATTATTCATTAATATTATATATAGTTGGTTATAAACAATTCACCACACGGTTACGTAACCACATGATTTTACTTCGATTTTAACTTACTTTACATCTAATATGTATTTGGTTAAAAAAAAAACATTTAAATAGGGCCTATAATGATAACATGACATTTCTTAATAATATTTATAATTACTGCCTATACGGAAGAAAAAAAACTTTACTAGCAAAACGTTACAAAAAAAAAAAGTTATGAGAAAAGTAATATTTTGAGGTAGCCCCCTCCTCTGGACCTATCCATCCTATTTTCATTTTATCAGTGTAATATCATAAGCTGAAATTTAAAAAAAAAATGGTGTCCGACCAAGATCCAATATAGCCTATAACATTCTCCAATTCAAGAAGTATATGTGTGTCAAATTTCATGTAATTAAAAACGTGTAAAATTGAAACAATAGATTTCTTTAAAAGTAGGCGTATAATGTAGACCAATCAAACGATGCGTATTGATGAGCTTAATGCAGAAAAAATATTAAAAATATTTTTAAAAATTCATCTTGAGTTCTCTGCCAGCTATTGAAAATCACCGGCTTAGAATATTTGGTCAAAATTCCGAATTTTTTGAAACTTATTTCGAGAAAAAAATCGAAAATTTCTTTTGGCTTAAATGTATAAGATCCATGAGTTTTCAGTCTGCTGGTAAGGAACAGAAAATTAATTCTGAAATTTGTTTGAATACTTTATCTGACTAGAGCTAAACTTGAAATTTTTCACAAGTAGAGAGAAAAGTTATGTTAACGATATATAATGCTATCTAAATACTTATGTGATAATATATAATTCTTATGGGAGCTACTACTTCCCCTTGGTTTACCTGACCTATTTTCATTTCACTTTTGGAACATAATAAGAAAATCATTCTCACAAAATATTAAGACTTTCGATGTAATTAATTACACCGAACCAAATCACGTAGGTAATATTCACGAAAATTTTTCGTATAATTTTAAAGAAAAAAATATTTAAATTAACAGATTTTTTCTTCAAATCAATACAATTTTCTTCAAATCAACAGAAAAATTTTTGTTAAAATTATTTTTTTTTTTTTTTTGTAACATATGTTGATTTAAATAAAATTTCGTTAAAAATAACGAAAAACCAACGAAAATTTGTTAAATTGACAGTTTAAGATTTCATTTATGTTGAAATTATTTACACTGATCTAAATCTCGTAAGTAATATTGACGAAAAAATTTCGTAGAATTTTAATTTAAAAAATATTTAAATTAAAATTTTTTTTCTTCAAATCCATAAAATTTTTTCGCAAATCCACAAATTTTCTTCAAATCCATTGAAAAATTTTTGTCAAAAATGTTTTTTTGTAAAATATGTTGATTTGAATAAAATTTCCATAAAAATAACGAAAAACCAACGAAAATTTAGTTAAATTGACAGTAACCATTCGTAAGTAAAACAACACACAATTTTATTTAAGTTAGCACCTTCAAAAGAAGTTAATTTGAATAATTTATCCGTTAATTTAACTATTTTTTTTTTGCAATTTTAATATTAACTAATATATTATTTACCATGACTAAGAATATTTAAATTCACTAAAGGCACATAAATTTAAAGAATTTTTGAAGAAATTAACTAATTTATTTTATTCAAATTGAATAAAACTTTTCAATTAGAGTAAATATCATAAAACTGACCAAAGGTATGTAAAATTGTGAAAAATTCTTCAAAATCAGTTTAAGATTTCATTTATGTTGAGATTATTTACACTGATCTAAATCTCGTAAGTAATATTGACAAAAAAATTTCGTAGAATTTTAATTTAAAAAATATTTAAATTAAAAATTTTTTTTCTTCAAATCCATAAAATTTTTTCGCAAATCCACAAATTTTCTTCAAATCCATTGAAAAATTTTTGTCAAAAATATTTTTTTGTAAAATATGTTGATTTGAATAAAATTTCCATAAAAATAACGAAAAACCAACGAAAATTTAGTTAAATTGACAGTAACCATTCGTAAGTAAAACAACACACAATTTTATTTAAGTTAGCACCATCAAAAGAAGTTAATTTGAATAAATTATCTGTTAATTTTTTTCTTTGTTAATATATTTTACTCAATTTGAATAAAATTCTTCGATCTGACTAAAATTATTTAAACTGACTAAGTGTATATAAATTTCAAAAAATTTTGAGGAAATTCACTAATTTATCTTATTCAAATTGAATAAAATTCTTCAATTGAATAAATATCTTCAAATTTACTAAAGATATGCAAATTAAAAGAAATTCTTCAAAATCGGTTTGCGCGTGTTTTTTAAAGATTTACTTTATATTGAGATTAGTAAATAAATACAATTACAGTTTTTGATAATACTCGTAGTATGTATTATGTGTGTACATATATGTCTTATAATTTTATTAATTAATTAGTTTTTACTAGACGTTGTAGAATTAAATAGATAGAGTAGTTAAATTTAATACAAATTCTTCAATATGAATAAAAAAAATTATCTAATTTGATTAAAGGCATGTGGAATTGAAGAAATGACGGTAAAGTTAAATAATTTATTTTAGTCAAGTTGAATAAAGAATTGAAGAAAGTTAATATACATATTCGAATAATAAAAAATAGCTGTGAATTTCTGTTATATCAGACATATATATATATTTAAGAACTTACAAGTATCAATAATTAATAGTCATGCAGAAAATGTTAATTTATATGCAAAATCCTGGATGGCGCAAACTGAAGAGAACTAAAACAACTGTTAAACCTGTGGAAATTTGGAAGCCATTTTTCATAGTTTTTCTCGGTAATGTTAAAAATTTATCATTATTAATATATAGATGTAGGAATCTTTGTTTATTTTATAAGTCATTTCCATAGCAAATATACAAAATTTAACAAATCTACTACTAGACAACGACCATCGTCATCTCAATTAATAGTTTTGGATTATGGAAAACTATACGACGAAATCTTTAATGTCCTTACAAAACTTAAAAATATTGTTCTAGAAAAAATGTTATAAATAAAGGAACATAAATGAACAAACCAACTTCGAGTGACCATAAATGATTTTTAAATATAGATAACTATTATTTTATATACTAAATATACTATATATATTTTGTATATATATATTTTGTTTTTCTTTCGACATTTTCTTATACATTGCTATAGATTTATTGTTAATTTTATTATTTATTGTTATTTATTGTTTTTTTTTTATTGTTAATTTTAATAAATTGTTTATTCAATTCAACTAAATTTTAGTAGAATAAAATCAAATAGTATGTAAAATTGAATACAAATTCTTCAATATGAAGAACAATTTCAGTTAATTTGAATAATATTTTATTAAATTTGACAAAAAGTTTTTCAAATAAACTACCTTTTAATAAACTAAATCAATTTTTCGTCAATTTAACTGATGTACGAAAAATTTAACAAAAAATCCTTTTGAATTGACTAATGATTTTTTTGGTAGGTATTTAACCTACTTTTCTTCAATTCTACATATCGTATTTACTATTCTTTTTTGGTTGAATGTAGACTTCATTGGGATTGTGAATCTTGTAAGAAAAGAATTTCCATGTAAGAATTTTGAAAATATCGTTTTCAGAGATACAAGGGTTTGATTTTAATAATTCTGCCTTTGCCTTTGAACTTTCAAAATAAATAAACCTTATACATACCACACAGTGGGGCCAGTCACAAAATTTTTGGTAATAAATCAGTATTTACTAAACTACTGGCGCGTGTTGTTTGCGTAGCGAGATAATATTCGTAATAATCGATTAAACTCACTAAATAATATTTATTTTTAAAAAATTGAATAATAATCTGAACAATAAAAAACTAATGTTTACTTTACATAATGTATAAGAAATAATGATCACAATATAATGCTAATATATATTTTTGTACAATTAAAAAAAAAAGAAAAAAAGTATTTTGAATGTTTACTAAATATATGTTTTAATGAAACAGCGTCAATAAATTTTTTAGCAATTTAGGCTACAAATCTAAATCAATTTAAAATTTCTTTATTAACCATTTATGAAGCCTTGTCTTTTGAAATATGTAAAGAAAATATTTTTTAATTAACAAAGCTTTGAATTGAAATAATCCAAAAATTTGTTCGTCATATTATTTCGGAATGTATTAGAAATTACAAAATAATTTTTAAAAATTTTTATTGAGAATATTTCATATTTATAAAAGTTACAAGCTCTGATAAGCTTGTAAATCATACTGTTACTGATATACAAAGTTTTGCACAGTTTGGTCTACTTTCTGTTATCTATTCATTAAAGCATTTATAAAATACGAAGATAATTTTAAAGATTTTTGTAAGGCAATAAATAAGAAATATATTTAAAATTTTGGTTCAAAAGAAAGTAAATAATTTTTTGGGAGAATGAGATTTTATTTTTCTAATATGAATTTTTAATGAATTCCATAGGCATTTCTCCCGATGTTTTGATCTTAACAAAACTATATTTCACGCTTAGTGTAATTATGTCCAGAAATGTTTTTCGATATTGGCAGTATTTAAATGTATTTGCCAGGGTCGAACTAGCTTCGAACGAGCTTCGGAAACTCAGATGTATTCTTAATAGTTTTCCAACTTCTTTTTCCAGATCTTCAACAAATATGGGAAAAATTAAAAAAAAAATATTTGGGATTTTCGCCGTTTTTTGGGGGAACTGTGGGATTCCTTGTTGGTAGATCTATGCTTTGAGATGCCTTTCAGATTTTATTTTATTTAAGAGAAAAAACAATGTAAACACTTTTTCACCCAAAAAAAAAAAAAAAATACAAAAATCATAGATTTTACAAAATTAAGATTGTAAATTGCAGTTGTAAATCACTTGAAAATTATAAAAGATAAATACTACAGTAACCATGTGTTTCATGTTCAGAGAAACAAGTCGACCGACTCAAAGTCGGCCGCCGAACAATTTTCTTCTTCATCAGCAGCCGCCGATGTAGTCGTTCACACCGGCTTAAAAAATTTTAAATTTTCATTGAAATTCAATGCAAAAAATAGTTAATGCAGTGGCTCCATCTGTTATTGTTTTAAATAATTTATATTATTATGTTTTTTTAAGTATAGGCTTCAGTCGACTTACAGCCACCGCCGGCTATAAGAAATAATAATAAAAAGAATATATATATATATATATATATATATATATAGATATATATTGTTGAAAAATAAAAGTTATACACATAAATCTGATACCAATACTCAGATAAATACATTTAAAACTACAAAAATTACATGATCGGAAAATACTGACCATATGCATGCGCTATAGTAAGTATTATTTACGAAATATTTGTTCATTTCATCCGAATTGCAATTTTAGGCACACCTTGAATTGTTAAAGCTCGGTGAATATGTGATCCTTCATTTAAAATAAAGCTTATTCAAACAGTAAATATACATACATATATAAGTAAGATGTCTATTAAATAAGCGGAAACATATAATACTTTAACACCTATTATAGTTTGGGATATTTTACAAAAATTCTTACGTGTATATATATGGAATTGTTTTTCAGGGTTGTTTCTGTGAGGTTCTTGTTAGAGAGGTAATAATGAAATTCTATATGACTTTTTGCTTATATAAATGAATAATATTTTAAATACAATCACATACATAAGTATATTTTTACCTGTAGTGATAGTATTTATATGTATTCAAAGGCATTTTTACGTATACATAGTTAGTAACTAAGGTGAGGCACCTGCTGGCTTCAGAAACAATTTGTTAACTATTGTTTAAAATCTTCTTTTTATTATTCTTCTTATATTTCTATTATAGGACTTTTCCAAGTTTTGTTTTTCTTTTCCACTATTTATATACCGACTTAATTCACATACATTGAAACACATGAGTGTATGTATACATGTATGCATGTATGTATATATGTATGTATGTATGTATGTATGTATGTATGTATGTATAGATGTATGTATGTATGTAGGAACATAGAAACACTCATTTGTTTGTTTTTACAGACTATTATGAAGGCCCGTAAAGGATCTACTCTTTAAAGAACAAACGTACTTATATAAATATAAACTATATACATTCACTTTCATTAATATGTACGTCAAGGTCATATTTAGTTTTATTTACTATTTAGGCGTACATATATACATTTATCAAAAATGTGTAATTATGTGCGTAGGTATGTTTTGTTTTTGCTAAAGAACTTTGGAATTAATTTAAGAATTATTGTCAGTTAGATAACTTTAATTTAAGGCAGTTGGGAAGAGTTACAACTGAATACTGTTAACGCATAATGCTCTTCGTTCATGGGATCTCCTATTTTCTTTCGAAATAACTACAAAATTACAATATTTTTACCAGAGTGGTTTACGATATCCTTGAGAATATCATAAATCAATTTGAAAAGGTTCTGAAAATATATTGCCAAAAAAACATTTGAAGTTCAGATCTTGTATTTAGATCTTTCTAATTTTATTCAATTTAACATTTTAAAACTTTTTTTGAAAGAAGAAGAATGTAAATTTGTCTTAATGTTATACTTTTACGAGCTGAACAAAGGAATAAAAAGTCTTCTGAAGGCGCAATATGAGATATGACATAATGTATTTGAAATTCTTCAGCTGTTCACAAATAAGTCCTAATTTTTTTACATAAAAATATTTGAAGAATAAAGTTTGTATTACAATTTTTGTCAGATCTTTCGTGTTTATACTATTGTAAAATTTACTTAACTTGAAAGCGTAAGGAATGTTTCATTTCCCAAGTCGATATTCGCTTTAAAAACGTTAAATACTTAGGAGTAGTTCTAAATCCCGAACTGAAATTTAAACTCCACGTGGCTTATGTTATTAATAAAGTAAATTTACGGATCCGTATATTATACCCGTCTATTAGTTGTAATGCAACACAAAATATTAAATAAAAAAAAAATATTTTAAAATTCATTTTCCAAGTAATAATGTAATAATGTTTTAAGTTTGCGTTTCTCTAACACACGAAAACGTAAGTATTTTCATAAAAAATTGGATTTCTGTATTCTGAACGATACGAACGAAAATGTCAAACTAATTCACTTGCTATTTTGTTTTCGACTAATTGCATCTTTTAATGAAAAATAAGAAAATTATCCATCAGGACACTGCATTCGGAAATAAACCGTAAAGATAATAAATTAATGTTTCAAATATTAATTTCTAAGTGAAAAATCTCAATAGAATTTTTGTTTGATTCATTTTTTTCCTTTTATTTGATTAAATTATTTCATTTACATGGTTGTATCTATGTTCAAACAATTTATAGTATTTTCAATATTTTCGAAAATATACTCTGAATGAAAAATACAACGAAAACAATGTGAAAAGACGAAACTCTATGCAAACAAAAGTTCGACCTGCTTTCGTTCGCTTAGATTTTCGATCGTCATAGAGAAACAGGCTATTAAATTTTAAAGTAAATTTTAGAATTTATAAATCAACAAACTGTTTTTATAAAACGAATAGAATGTAATAAATTTGGTTTTTATAATTTATTTTTTACGTTATAAAACTATTTATTATTAAAAATATTTGACTTTTGTGAAGAAAAATATAATAATGTTTGGAACAATAGCTCTTGATTTTGGCAGTGAAAGTGATAAAACGAATGTCCGTTTATATGAAAAATTATGCGATTCATACAATATCCTTCATATTCCTGATTATTTATATATTAATATAATTTATATATTATATTGACCTGACGATCTTTTGTTTATTCCCAGGTGAATAAAGAAATTTTCAGCATGTTTTTATAAGAAATAGATCCAAATATGAAAATAACAAATAGATGCACTCACATATCTCCAATATTTAAACTTGGGGCATTCTTTACCTTCCTTGGAACTGGTGGTTAAAGGTCATCTATTGGTAATGAGTATGTATGCCCCACATCAAAATCGGAGATCTCAGAAACTATAGCAGACTGCATAGATATTTTTTGAAAACTATTTGTGCGACAAATGGATTAAATTGAAAAAGATTCTTCAAGAAGATGCTGATATGTTGCCGGTATACCTGTAATAGTGGGTTGCGTAGATGGAACTCACGCTCGAATTAAATCACCAGGGGATAAAGCACTTATACTACAAGACTAAAAAAAAATTTACACATGTTACTCCACAATTTTGCAGGTTTGTGATCATAATATGGTCATTACTTATGTAAAGCCAGAGCAGAGCAAGTTCTGCGGATAGTTTTTATAAATCAAACTAATTAAGAAGAAAACGCAATACGTGGATTCTAGATATGTGTTTTTTTTAACGCATTTCATACAAAGTCCTTATGTAAAATAAATTTAAAAAAATTTGTATTGGTGATTGTAGGTATACAATATACCCATACCTAATGACTCCATATAGAGTCCTTCACATCGATATAAAACGCTATTCAGTGAAAGACACTACAAAGCACGAAATATCATTGAAAGATGTATAAGTGTTCGAAGAATTAACTATATAATTAATGCTTATTCAGCTTTAATACGTTTT
Source organism: Protocalliphora azurea (assembly GCA_932274085.1). Classification (NCBI taxonomy): domain Eukaryota; kingdom Metazoa; phylum Arthropoda; class Insecta; order Diptera; family Calliphoridae; genus Protocalliphora; species Protocalliphora azurea. The sequence continues at coordinate 107,969,700 of OW026519.1, read as the reverse complement.
CCCAAATCTGAAAAATATTAAAAACGCACTTTTTAGAAAATAATGTTTTATTTCTACACCACAATCAACTGGTTAATGAAGGAAAAATATTAAAAAAATAATTGGAAATAAAAGATATGTTTCAAATTAAATTTAAAAATTTGTGTGTGTTTACTTAACTAAAACAACAAGTTTCTTACATTAAAATGAGATGAAAGTATTAATTCCACTTTACTGTTCTTATGTGGATTGAAATCGAAAATCTTCTTTCGTTTTTCATTTTCTATAGAAATACGATTTAAATTTCACTTTCGTACGAATTTGTGTTCTATGACATATATACCTGTATATTATAATTTACATAGCAAGTATTACGTATTATTTTTTACAGCACTGCATCAGCGTTACTGTTGAGAATTTTTAAAGTGTAAGAAAAAGGGAATTTAAAAAAATAAAGACGCCAAAAAATTATATTTTTTGAAAAAAGGGCCAACTGCTTCAATACCTAAGAAACTCTTTAAAATTTGTTTATGTGATACAATCAAAAACAAAAAAAAAAAAAAAAAATATTGAATTTTAAGAAAAACTACTAAACTCAATTTTATTAATAACAAAATAATTTATTTAAAAAATTTTTACTAAGGCAAAAAAAAAATAGTTAATATAAAATTCTTTTTTGTGCAAAGTCTTCACTCGAACTCCAGTCATACAAACCCCCGTTTAACAAATTTAGGACTGAAAGCATAGATTCACAAGTGTTGGCCTTAAGTCTGTTGGGCAATTTATATAAATTTTGGTATAAGTATTCATCAAATCCATATTCAAATCTCCCAATCCGGTCCTAAAAGTTTCGGCATATAGTTGCTCATAAACTTTATCATTAGGTTTAGTTTTTAACAATTTCGGTTCTTTTATAAATTCCTCACTATACTGTGAAACAATCTCAAAATAATTAATTTCTTCGTTGGAATTAATATATAATGGGTCGAGATATTTCAAACTTAGCTCTTCGTCATTTATCACATAGTTGTAAAAAGTCGCCATTTAGTTACATTTTAAAAAAGGGACCAAAAAATGTCCTGATGGTTGAAAAAGACTCAATTGGCGACTAAAGTCGCCAAAAGGTAACGCTGCACTGCATGTATGTATATTAGTGTTTCAAATATTTTAAAATATCTTGCAGAGCAATTACTTGTATTGAATCGGCGATGGTTATTAATGTTTCAGCCTTCGTGTTAGTTACTTTAGTGAAATCTTTTATTGCTGTGGTTTGCATTTCCATAGTTTTCAGAATTTTTTCCTGTATCATCAACATCGGAGTTTTCAAAATAACTCTATTTTTTAATTTAATTTTATTTATTTATTTTCTTTTTTTTGTAATATTGTAGGTGGTGAAGCATTTAGTGATTCGGTCTGAATAATGCTTGACTCCGTTTCATTGGATTTTTGATCTGATGTAGGTGGTTCATGTAGTTGGCAGCTTCTATGTTATTGTGTGGTTTTCATATTTCGTGGAAACATTTTCACTGCTAATGCATTTCTTAGGACTTGAATTCATCTAATTAGTTAACATATTTGCAAAAGTTGAATAGTTTACCACATTTGTTAATTTATTTAACCCAAAAACTTTTCTACGAGGGCGGATCAATAAGTCCGTGATTTTTTGAATGAAAAACAGTTTTTTTTTTGCAAAACAAAAATTCATTTTTCAACACAATCTCCTTTTAACTCAACACACTTAGTCCATTTTTCGAGGTCTTTGAAATAGGCATTTGTTTGGTCAATAATTTTATCGTTGGAGCTGAATCTCTTTCCACCGAGCCATTTCTTTAGGTTTGGAAATAGTAAGTAGGTTCACCCGGAGAAACCCATTGTTTAGACTGCTGCTTGGTCTCCGGAGTACAGTAATGGATCCATGTTTTCCTTGGTTTCATTGATGGTTTTTTTTTTTTGTTTGCAAAAAATAATGTTTAATGTGCACTCGAAATTCACTTTTTTCCATTTTTAGAAAAATACACGAGGTTGTATACTTCGAACAGCTGTTAAACGCAAAGAAAATGACGACACTTACTCAAAATTTGACAGTAGTCTCTTAACAGGTGGTACTTGATGGGAATAATGTTGCATTTCATATAACTAAGATGGAAGTTCGAAAAGTCACGGAAATATTGATCCGCCCTCGTATTACATTAGCTGCAATCGATAAATGTAATATTTTATCCACAGACTGCTCTAAATCACTTAAAAAGTGCATATGGTATAGTCTCGCCCCCTCTTTTCAAATCTGCCCACATCTGAAAAAAATTTAATGCAAAATATCACATATGGATATAAATGTTACCTTTTTCCATTTATTTAAGGTTCTTTCTGCGCCATAAATATTTATTTGTCGAACGATATCATTCCATGCATCCTCAGAAGAAACTTTGCTACTTAGGAAGAAATAAATAGAAGAATGCATTTTAAATTGTATGTATGTATGTATGTATATAAATGTGTATCATCTATACATTTTTCTAAGGAATTCATTTTGTATAAAATTTTTAATGGTTTAAAATTTAAAAATATGTTTATCGAATGAAAATTTTTGATTGTTTGACTTTTATTGTTTGATTGTTTGACTTTTATTCTTGTTATAAAAACCAAATTTATAAACTATTCATTAATTATTCGTTTAAAAAAATTGAAATACGTTTAAACTTAAATGAAGATTCTTTCGTCTAAATGACGAAGAAAGTATCAAAATTCACACAACTAAAAAGTATATTGAGAGATTTATAAACAATGTGAACCTTTTGACGGAGGATCATTAGATTTTCTTCTTATTTGATACTCATATAACCTATGGAGCCATTTAGTAGTAATGCAATTAGAGTTTTACAATGCATTTTTGAAAAATCTCTACCCCTTCGATTTTATATTTTTTTTTTTTTTTTAATATTTAGAAGCAATATCTTCACTACAAAATGAAATAATAATTGTTCTATGACAAGGTGATTACTATGTTTAATATTTTTTTAACAAAACTGACCACACGTTTTTTTCATACAAAATTTACATTTTTTATAATATTTTTAACTTTTATTATTATTATTATTATTATTATTGTTATTATTATTATTATTATTATTATTATTTTCTTTTTTCGTTATTCTCGTTCAGTAATATTTCTGTAAATTTAAGTGTTCATAACTCTTTAACTATAAGTCGTATTTGATTGATTTAAAAACCAATATAAAGTCTATTACAATAAATATTGTAAATGACATTATGTAATTAAAAAAATACAGTTTTTGATAAAGATACACTCACAACAAGAATACAATTTTCAGTATTTTTGTATTTTTTAAGAAATTTCTACCCTTTTCATTTTAAATATTATTGCTCAATATTGAAGACAAATATGTTTATTACACACTACATTTGCAGTTATTGTAGGACAAAATGATATTAGACCACAAATAACAAGTAATGAAATGTTATAACTAAAATTACTTTTAAAATAAATTCACAAAAAATAAAAAGCACAAAAATTTTATTTTTGTAGGAAAAAATCTGTTGAAATGTTTTTTTTTTTAGTTTGTTTAAGATAGTAAACATTATAATTTTTATAATAACAGAGGAAGAAACAAATTTAAAGGAAAGAAATTTTTCAAAATCCTAAAATTGCATTTGTATTATGATTGGATTTTTAAGTGATAACATTACTTTTAAATTAATACACTCGGTGGCTTAAAAATTAATTTCATTGTCCAAAAGTCCAATTTTTTGTTAACACCGATTTCCAAAATGGTAATGCCATTCAATAGTAAACATATTGAAACTAAGATGGTCAAAAAATTAAGTGAAAATAATGGTAATTGTTGGTGTGGCTTGATATTAAAAACAAATATTTCATGTTATTTTTTAAAAGGTGTGATTTTTATAAATTTGTTCAGAAGTAAATTATCATTACTCGCAAAATATTATCGATAATTGGTTGCATTTTTTATACATTAAGCCACTATAGGTGGTTGGGATATTATGCGTTTGTGCTGATGTTTGTTACGCATAGAAACTCAACGAAATTTAGCACGTGGGACTTTTATGATTCAGGGATGAAGACTATTGAAATTGGTTGTGATCGGTCCACTATTTCACTAAGCATTCATACAAATTTCGATGCAAAGAAGTTATGTTCAAGTATCCATTTTTGTACCGAATGTTATGAGAATCGGTCCATAATTTACCATAGCTCCCATATAAACCCACTTCCATTAATCGCCCTAAATTGTATAAAATCATCTAAATGTTAGCATAAATGCATTATTCTGTATTTGTATATTTTGTTTTACATTTAGTAAAATTGTCCACAGGTGTTATAATAAATTCCTTTCCCAAATTTTTATTCCCATATATGCTTTTGTACATGTCTTGACTCGTCTGTAGAACACTTTTTCCATTTGAATGAAATTACTCCCAAAATATTACTATTTTTATTTTATCTATGACTCATATATAAATACACCAAGCCCTATTAGTTGTGGTAGGTATCTTAAGTATATTATATAATTATTAATTTATTGCTAGTTTTTAGACTATTTTACCTATTTTTTAGCCTTTTTAGTTTTTCAGCACTTTTTATCGTTCTTATACATATTTGCTATCTAGGAACATTGTATAACGTAATATAAGAAAAGGATAAAAGCCAGTGGTATTCGAATATAAACTCATGAAGAGCTTCAGCTATAAAAAATTATCCTGAGAGTATTTTAAAAACAAAAAGCGGGAAGATGTTCTAAGTTACGTTCAAAGAAAAATAAACTTTTATTCATGCAGCACCGTAATACAATTGGACTTGAAAAATAAAACAACTGATTTCTTCAAGAAACTTAACAAAGCGCTGCAAAAAAGTTGGATGGAACAAGCAAAGATTTTATACCAGCTTTGAAAACAGGTTAAAGGGCGAACTTACTGTCGAGGTATTTTTAAAATGTACAAACCAAAACAATCTCGGGAGCCCACCACAATCACTCGACAACTGTGGCGATAGATCTCAAAACCGAAAACTTAACGATATCAATAGGGAAATCGTATGTGAATATATTCAAGAAACTTTGCTATATAAATTTCGATCACAGAAACAACACACAAAAGTCGATATCATTCAAAAAGATTTTAACGCTAGTGCAGTGAAAACAAAACGGATTCTTAAAAGTATTCCAACGTCAAGCGATGAAAAACAGTTCTGAAATGCAGAGGCATTAGCATTATTTTTGGATTTGAAGTTAACAAAATATCAATTTACTCAGCTCAGATTGCGTGCGATTGAAAAAGGCTCAAATCACTATACATCATATCATCACATTACTGCTGCTAAGAAGGATAGCTTTCCACCAAGGGACAATCACGCCGATTTCGGCAGAGTTACAACTTCAAGATCTACTTAATCATACAGCTTAACGCTTGCTACTATCATTTAAAGGAAATGATTAAAAAAATATGGAAACTGAAAGTTAACTGTATTTTACAAATAGGAATGTGGCGGTTCTTCTGGACAAGAACAATAAAAGCAACATGTATTTGAAAATACTTCAAATACATATATGTTCATGGTGTCATATTTACCATTGCGATTGATAAAGTATTTGGAAGATTTGAAGAACAAAGGATATTTGGAAAAATCAAACACCATCTTCTACGAAGTATAGCAGACTAACTAAATATGAATTTAAAAAAGAAACTCATCATGCCATTAAAAAAGAAGTCAGTTATATTAGAGCCCAAATTGCAACACTGCAGCCATTCGAATTAGGGATTGACGTCTAGACAATTGAAGTAAGCTACCAATTAGTACTAAAAGTAGGCCAGGTTTGGATTGACATAAAGGTTTCATCCAACTGCATTATATGTCAAATCACATCAAGCCTCTTAAACCAGGTCCCGGAAAAATCATTGGATAATAGTGATGCATATGAATTTGGATTATCACCGTTACATACAAGAATACGATTCATGGAACACTAAAAATCAGTTGTGATTTGGTTTTTAAACTTTTAGGATCAATATGTAATAACGACACCAATAAGGAGTTAAGAAGTTTAAAGAAGTAACATGTTCAGGACAAATTTAATCCAATGTGAGTTGATTATAGATCAACCGAAAATAGAATCAGGCTATACGAATGATGGGATGACAACAAGAAAGTTCTTTTCACATCCCGAAAGAGCATCTGAAATAAAAGTTGTTGATATAAATCTTATTTCAAGATTTAAAACAAAGAAAATTTGGTGATTATGCGAAAAAAACTGCACAAAATCCTTTATCCTGGAGAAGATATCATTAAGCATCATTTAGAACCACTTGAAAATCTATCAGAGGAATTACAAATTTTATAGAGATCGTAATACCATAAAAATATCACGAAATTATACAAATGAAGATCTATTTAATATATTACTGGCAACGTCAAATCCGCTCATCTCTAGCATTCAAAATCAATGGAAAGTAGAACATTGGGACTTAGATGAAAAACCAAAAGGGCTGCTAGAAGGCAGAAATAATATAGAACTAAATATAGAATATTTGTAGGCTATTTTTCAAACGAATAAATAATTATAATTTTCTTTTATTGTTATTTAAGTAAAAAAATATAATAAACATAAAAAACTTTTAGTTATTATAAAAAATAAAAATTGTTGTCCTTAATGTTATTTAAATAAAAATCTAAATAAACTTTAAAAAAATCCTAATTTCTTTGTTCAAAAACAATCGATTCTAGTGGAAATAGTTCTTTAAGAACCTGTTCTAGTGTAACCTATTCTAGAATTGATAAACTGGGAACCTGTTCACAAAATTATACTGGGTATTAATAAAATGTTTTATCTACTTATAACTTTTCTATAAGTAAAGCTGATTCAAAAAAGAGAAATCCGCATTTTAATTAAAATTTCAACTTTAGTCTTAAATTTCTCAACAACTACTGAAACGGTCATTCATATAATGAATGATATGTAATTAACTTAATGTAATATTGTTCAATAATAGTTAAGAGATTGTAGATAGTAGTAAAGAAATTACTTCCAAATAAATTTTATGGGAATTTTGTGCATATGTTAACTTCGCTTAAACATTGATGAGTTCAGTTTCGATTTATGTACGTTTGTCAAATTAGTTAACTCTTCTTAAGGACGAATGTTTTTTAAATGTCCTTTTTTAATTCATTTCGGCTTTTTATTTAAGATCATAAATATAAAATTTTAGTTTAAAATCAATTTGTCACACCAACTTGTATTCTCATGCATTTAATTTAATCGATTTCGAACTATTTTATTCACCTTTATCTACGTTTCGTTAAAAGCATTTTCTGGTGAAACTAATGTTTAATGTAATTAATTGTACGACGTTTTGGTAAATTAATTTCAAACAAAAAAATGGTAAAAAGTTTACACTTCATAAGTTTCACAGTATTAATGGTGATGATTTCCTGGTATAATATATGTGTCCGCTGAATAACAATTTATTTAAGATAAGTTTTCAGTCCTTTAAAAAAATGAATAAAAAATACAAACAAATATTAAGTCTATTTTACTTTTAAACATAAATAAGTATAACTGTTACATTTCACATTTGAACTATTGACAAATGACATGGCAATATACAAGCGATGGGCATTAAATGTCTATTTAAGCAAAAATATGATTAATGAAGGATTTAGGGCTCATACGAAGACAAATTTATATTGAGAATCTATTACAGCTGTTATTTGCAAAAATTGTACTAGATTTAAATTTGTGTCTAGAATATAACTAAATATTTATGCTTCCTATTTTTTGATTTCATTAATAAAATTTAAAATATGGTAATCATCAATTAAAAAAGCTTTAAGTTTGATCGTAGTGAAAAATTAATATTTGATTGCGATAAATAATTTAGTAAATAAAGCTTTAAACATTTTTTAAATAAATTTCCCCACAATTTAAATGATATATATAAGTCATTCCGTTTGTAAATTTAACAATTTTTTGAGTTGAAAGAACGATGTCGGTTTATGAAGCTCACCGATATCTTAGGTTCATGATTAACTTGACCAGACGTCCCGCTTTTTAAACTTCGATCGCGCTTAAAATAGTTTTCCACTTTTTATTAAAAAAAATCCTGCACTTTTAACTCTAATCATTACTTATTCCATTTCCTTATTTATTTTTTCTATAACATTCTTACAATTTTTTCTTTTAAGTTTAAATAAATTTAATTTGATTTTTATTATTATTTTTTTTGCAATGGAAACTCTTCACATTAGGGAAATTAACATAAGGCACATTTATTTGAAAAGTGGATTATTTTTTATATATCGTTTTTCACAATTAAAAGTTTTAAATTTTTTTAATATTGATCATTTGTTCTGCTGATTTTTTCTTATGAAATGTGCTTTATATAAGTTAAAACTATCTGTTTTTCACAGATTAAGACTCTCTGCTTTTACGCAAGCATATAAATTCTGCTGACAACAGCGTCTTTTTATTGTCTTGATATAAAGGTGTCCAGTTACACTATACGAGCAACCCATTGTAAGCTTAGTCGACACATGTGGTTTCTCAGGATAGCAAAATAATAAAATAAATAAACAGAACATTTATTTAAAACTAACAGCCGTATTCAAAATGAAAAAGTCTATGCTTGCTAACGAGTGGCTAAGTTTTTTGTGTGTAAATTTCCATAAGAAAAAGTTAGTCACTCATTAGTAAGAATACATTTTTTCATTTTAAATAAGGGGATAATAAATTATTGTTTAACTCACTAAGAAGTACATAGTGCTGTTAATAAAAAAACATTTATTAAAAAACTAATAAAATTATTGTTTAACTTATATATTAGAGTGTACGGAGAATGGTGAGGTGAATTCTTCCTTATCCTCATTCAGACTTCCTGATTGAAGTCCGATACATTTTGGACAAAGGACCAAGATGTAGAAAAAGTCCTCTTTAGCTCGAACTTTTGAAAATTATGAAACTTTTTTTCACCAAAATATACCTATCTTCAGACTTACAATCCCTGGTAGGAAACAAAAGATGAATTTTAAACATTTTTTCTATTGAAAGAACTTTCTAAAAAAAATTACACGGAACATTTACATGTGCATCTTTGTTGATACAAAAAAAAAAAAAAGAAGGAAAATTAAGAAACAATTTGTGTACATTTAATAATAAAATGAAAGCAAATATAAAATATGTCTAAAACATTCAGAGCAATACCTGTAGTTTACTTTATTGCCCAATACACAAGCTCTGTTGCATCTTTGTATCGACGTATATCGTAAACATTTTTATTTTTTTGCTTTAAAAAATTTTGTTTGAAAAATATTTACGACATAAATAAGAACAACGATACGACAGAGGTTGTGAAGTCTTATCTGTTTATTTAGTTTAAGAACCTTCTTTTCTCGATATAGTTTCTTAGTGCGGTTTCAACTAAGCTTTAACTCCGTGTAGCCAGTTATTACGCTGATTAGCCTTTTGAACGTTTAAGGATCTCCTTTGTTTTCTTAATGTTTTTAGTTTCCCCATAAAATGTAGTTCGCTCTCCCTGTATTTGAATTTTGTCAGACTGGCGTGTTCATCTCCTGCCCATTTTTTTCAGTTCAGTTTTAAACTTTTTGCATTTTCCATAGTGATGGTGTTCAAGCTTGTGTTCATCTTGAATAGTTTCTTTTGTATTTAATTCCAAACTTCAAAACATTTTCCTTATATAGAAAGAAATATTCATATTTTAGAAACATTTTTAAAATCTCGATTTTTTTCATAAAATTTTTAAAAATCTCGCCTTTAGTCGTTCAGGTCCCGCTTTTTGTCAAAAACCATATGTTCACGTTAACTATACATCACAACAAGAGTTAAGGGTATATATGATTCGACACACCTGTTTTTTTTTAATGACACTATAGTTAAACTATGGTTTCAGATCTGTTTCCGGAAAAATTTTACTGGTAATAAACTTGCTTAAGTTACAGGTAATTTAATTATGTTTACAAGAGAACTGGAGGCAATTTAAACAAAGTGATTTTTAGGCTTAGAACATCATTATTCAATTTATCTGTAACAGTGTTGTTGTACTGTCCAGTGCATCAAGGTCAAACAATCGACAGACGTCATAAGAGTATCCCAGAAACATTGATATTATTCTCCATAGTGCTTAAGTCCTAATATCTTAGTGTCTATTATGTGACAAATTCACTTTTGTCAACTAGCTCTCAATATCTAAACAAACAGTAAGATTTTCTTACTGAGGAAAATAAACAATAATTCTTGGGCCTGTATCAATCAATTTTATTCATATAGTCGTGATGCTAGTAGTTCAGAGCAGGAATGACAAATACGGTTTTCAGTATTTTCATACAAAATTTTACTCAATTTCTTGCCTGAAGGAGCTCCCCAAGGTTAGATCGATGACGTTGCTAATTCGCAATTTATTCTCTATTTTATAATTCTAACGAGAAATTATCGTTTTAGTCTTAATTATACCTAACTTAATAACTAAAATTTTAAATAATCTTATCGTTAATAACTTATTTTTTTTTTCTAGCAGGAATTTTACCTGGAACTTCAATTGTGAGAATAGCTTTAGGAGTATATACCCGATTGGTGCGTTCTTCTGCTCTCTTGACATCACCTCCTTCAACTCAGGAATTTTCTTTACGATTTGGATTTTCAACAACTATAACATTTATTTCTGCAAACACTCATGAGTATCACAATTGAATTTTGTGGATGTCTTACATCGATTGTCTAGTTCTTTAAGTGCGGTTTCAACTTAGCTTTAGATTAAATATGTATTTAACAGAGTAGTAGATCATAACAAATTTTGTGTCCATTTTTTTTATAAGATTCACTGAGAATCCATCTTCTTTGCATTTAGTAAATAAAAATTTAACATAAAAAGTCGCGGTATTTATTACTGATATTAAAAGAAAAATTCGTATTTACGCTTAGCTTTGCCAAAGATGATCCTAAATCTTGTCTATAAGATACTATAAAATTTTATGATACAAACTTAATTTCAGTAAGATTTTTGCATCTAAAAATATTGAAAAAATAATTTTAGAGTCAATGTAAGATTTAAATAAAAATTTAAAATGGTTCATCATCTTTAACATTTGTAAAATCGTGTAATCTTTAATAAAAAAAATCTCTTATATGGAAATAGAAACATTTGAAGGAGAAATTAGCAAAAATTTGTCATCGTTAAAAATATTTGCAAAATTCTAAATAGTCGTATAATTGTTCAGCGAGAAAGTACGATATTTAGAAAGGTTTGTGATGTTCGCATTATAAAAAGTGTAATACATTAGTTCTATAATTGCTTTTTTTTTGTAGCAAAACTCGTGATCTTAAAAAAAAAATAAAGTATAAAAATTTGATTTATTTGAATTACGTAGAAAAGTAAAATCAATAATAGTCTCGTAATACTTAGAAATTGCATATCATATTACGGAAAAACGATTGTGGAAATATTGGGTTACACTTTCTGTAATACAAACATTATAACCGTTCTAAAAATCATACTTTCTCGCCGAAGATAGCATAGAGTGCGGAGAATTTTAAATTTCTCTTTAATTTGTTTTAATGTTCATGTAATAATAACTAAGGACAATACCATCCTTTAACTATTCCCATTCTTTTTTCCAAACCATAATGATGAAGTCCCTTTTTAAACATTCATTTAAATCTTAACTTGGCTCTGAGAGGCTTTTTCATAATTTTTGTCACTATTTTTATATTTTTGGGACCTTTTAAAGTTGTGTTTGGATCTTAAGACTTTATATTATATTAAAGACAATATTTTGAACCATCTTTGACAATATTAAGCACAAATAATTGACTTTGGAAGATGTGTAAATAATTTTGAAGTATAAAAAATGTGTGTAAATACTTTTGAAATGAAAATTGCATACGAATTTTTCTTTTAACATCAGAAATTACCACAATCTACTATACACATTTCAGGCTTTAGAACAACAGAACAATTATTTCAAAATATTTTATAACACTAATATTTGACTTCTTTTAAAAATTTTCATTTTTCATATTTAAATAAAATTCTTGTTCTTTATTATTTATTGATTATTCTTTAAAAATGTTTAAAGTTTATCAAGGTTATTTATTTGAGAATTTGAATTTCTTTTGATCTATATTTATTTACTAGCTAATACCCGGTGCGCTTCGCCGCCCATTTCGTTGTGTACCTTACTCAATTTAATATAATAGTAGTTTTCTCAAATTTTGAAATCTTTTAGTCCTTTAGGTATGACAAATTTATATTTACTCTGTGTGGGAGCTTTCATTCCGCTAAGAAATATTCGGCCACTCTCTCTGATTTTGTCCATTTTAGCCCGTACATGTTTGAATTTCCAAAAAATAAAAACAACGTAATTGCTCTTTTTTCAAATACAAAAGAACACATAAATTTGTTTATAACTTTGATGCCTTGGAAGATATAAATTTTCAACAAATGCCAAAAACGTGTCTAACACTTTTTTTATAAAAATGCTTGGAAGATATAAGGAGTACATTTTAACCCATTTTTTCTAGGATATATATGAAAAAACTGCACAAGAACCTGCAAAATTATGCTGCTTAAAAATTCAAATGCTAATAACTCGAAAACTATAAGAGATAAATAGGACATGTAAGCGAAAACGACGAGAAACAAAAATTTTGCAAGCGATTAAAAATTTTTTATTTCAGAGGTACCTAACTTTGAGCCCTCTTAGCTCCGCCCCTGAGGGGTTTGTTGTGACCCCCTTCCAAACATAACATTGCATAACATCTGCTACGTCTATACCAAATATATATATATATATATATATATATATATATATATTTACTTTTGAAGGCCTAAAATCAAAAATTTTTGATAATAGCCCATATCTATGTTTTTCTATTAATATACATTATAACTTTTTTTGTTATAGGGTTATATTGAGGATATTTAACAAAACAAATACCGAAATTTACACAATAACAGATTTACATTTTTTGTTGCTATTCGAATTTTTAGCTTTTTATCCTTATTCCAGTGGTTCGTGAGACTGATGGCAAAATATTTATGAGTACTAGGGCAGAAATTGGGAAAGATATTATTGAGACTTTCATTTCACCAGTAAAGAGTGTTATATCACAAAATAGATTACAATTGAACAGTATGGAGTCAATGAATTGTTAGCTGTGTCCTTTATGTAAGGTACTGAACTACAAGGATTTTTAAAATACATACATGTTTTTGCGTACGAGCATGTACGAAGAAACACACAACCGTATTAGATGCTAATGTTAATTGAGTTTTTAGTTTTTTGAACAACAAACAAATTTTTTGCAGGCCATCAAAACATATTAAGCATGAAATCCAAATGAATTTTAATTTGTTGTGATTTCTTGGCGGAACATGCAAAATGTTTTTCACATTTGATTGGGGTTAAAACTTTTTAGGGATTAATTGGTTATATGTGTTCAAAGCAGATGAAAAAAAAACTAAGATTCTACTTTAAATAATATAAAAACTTTATTTGAGTAAAAATTAGTTAACAATGAAAAGTATACATAGAGCTAAGTGAAAATAAAACTTCACAAAAGAATGAGTCTAAATAGCGAACTTATTAACTACACTTACAAACGGAAACGGAAACGTCGCAATGAAGGTGGTAAATAATCAGCAGTGGGTATGGGATTAGCTGGCAAATACTGATGGCCAGGACCGGCTGGTATATGACCAGCTGACACTGGGGATCTGGAAGCGAAATTCAAAACAGACGCTTCACCACCATCAACATTTTTTGAAGCTCCGGGTAATGTGTTGTACTGTTCCTGGATTGCCTTTTGGGCATTGGCAGCATCATCAGCTGTGCGATATTTAATAAAATGAACTTCAGGTTTATTTTGAGATTGAGATTTAAGATTTTGCAATTTATTGGCCAAATCACCAATATCAGATTGCTTAGAGAGCACATAAATAGCAGTACGTTCTTGTGAAGCTTGTTTGGCCAAGTTGAGAGCAGCTTCTTCAAAACCTTTGTTCTCTGGTGACTTAATAAACACCACACGCAAATTCTTTTTCAATGCACTAGCAATTTTCTCACCGGCATAGTTATCATCGAAAGCTCCCTCTGGTACAGCATAAGAATAGAACTCTTTTTGGAACTCAGCTGGAATTTGGGTGGGCTGTGGAGCTGAAGCTGAGGCTGGGAGCTGAGACTGGGAGAGTAAATCAGAACCATCCTGGCCAAATCCTGAGTGTTCGATAGGTTGATAGTTGTAGCCTAATTTATCAGCATAAGCTAGGGCTACTAAGCATAAGATCTGAAAGAAAAATATTTGTAGCAAAATATTTGTATTTAGCAAAATATTTTTGAAGTAATTCTAAAAAAGAAACTCTTCTGTTTTATAATTTGTATTTTTTTCACTAGAAAAGCAATTTATATTTGTTCAAAATTAAACTAAAATCCATTATTGTATATTTTATAATTATATGTATTTAACACTGATCGCAGAATTAAAAATAAAGTGTCGTTTATTTGAATTGAATAAATTTTAAACATTTAAGAGTTTTCCGTGTTTATACTGTTTTGATTCAAATTGTTATTTTTAAATAGATTTTTAGCAAGTGATAAAATAATAAAACACAATCTTACAATTAATCCACGCATTTTTCAATAAACTATCAATTCCTTGTACTACACTCAAAGATAAACAAACTTACAATGATGTATTTAACGTGAAAACACCAGCTATTTATATATTTAAACTATTTTGGATGTAACTAAACAGACAAAACATGTTTAAAGAAGTTATTAAAGATTAACCAATCTTACCCAAAAATTCAAATTTATGCAAGTTTAACATATTTATCAGCCGAACTTAATTTTTATCGATTGCATTTTATAATCTGTCCTAATATATGTAAATGTTAATTGAATTATCAAAAATAGAAATTCCAGAAATTCCAATTTAAATACGTTTTATTCAAAAATGAAATTACATTTACAGGTTAAATGAGGATGAATTTATTATTGGTAACACACAAAAAAGTTTATGGTATGAAAACATATTTATTTAATTCGTTATAAAAAATTTATGTCTCATTATCATATAAATTGCTTCTATCAAATAGACTTAATAGGAAAACATATTTTTTGTAATCCCTTTTACGCTCACACTATACATTCGATTTTAATAGAAAATATATGATTAGAAATGCAATTTCTCGTAGATGTACAAAATACAAATTAAAATCCGTTCAATATTTTAAGAGTCATAAGCGTTAAAATTTACTATTAATAGAAATAAAAAACTTACATGCTCAAATGGCAAATTTTCATCTCCAAAATTCCCCAAATAACTGCTTATATTATCCCCAAAAATCCCCACTAAAATAATACCTTAATTTTAGAAATAGTATAAACTACGAGTCTATTTCTTTTTATTTTTACTTCAATACATTTCCTTTGTAGATATGAAGATTTGGGCAGGTAAATTTACATAAATAGTCAGTAGTGAAAAGGAAAATTTCCTGTAGATTTTCAAAAAAAATTAGATTTTATGGAAATTTTAACATTTGTATTAATAAAAAATTTAATTACATTTTTATTTCTTCTTCAAATGTATGAAAGTATGATTAATTAATCCGTTGCTTTAATTATTTTTGATACACTTTCTTCAACTTTTAAACAACTATTTATTGAAGAATTTTAAATTCTTGTTTACAATTGCAGTAATGGAATATCAATTGCTCAAACATTATCCTCACAACCAATCCTTACAATAATCACTTTGTTGCGGAGAATTTAATTAATTTTTTACTTTATTGAAATAAAACTAACTAAACACTTCATATCCAGCGGAAAATTATGTTTTTTTAATTTTTCTTAAGTTAAAAAAAGAAATTATAAAAAAAAAAAAAAATCCTTTAAAATCTTCGAAAAATCCTTAAGTCTTAAAAACATCCCCAATAAATCCCCTAATCCCCAAACCAAATTTTTCATCCAAATTTCCAAAAGGAAAATCCCCAATTTGGGGATAAATCCCCTAATCTGATAACACTGGTATAAGCCTCAAACAAAGGAGTGTCTCAAATTATTAAACTCTTCTCTATTTCATTTCTCATGTCTCTCAGAAAATTCTCTCAATTAAAATCAGGGTAATGTTATTTCTTTACAAAAACAAACTGAACAAGTTGCGATGATATAATAACGATGAACTCTTAATTGAGAGATTTGCCAGAGAGAAGTGATAAACACTTTCTGAGTCATGCATTATAAGAATCAAAGTTGAAAAAGTAAAAAATTTGTGTTTCTTTTTAAAACGTGTTTTGTTTTTATATTGTTCATTTTTATTTTTACGAAATGCACATTTTTGTGTAAAATTAACCACTTTCTTTGCGTAAACAAGATAAGCTCATTTTATTCTATTATGTTCGATAGTTAAAATCAGGGACCGTAACTATAACTATGACTTTTATCATAAATGTCTAAGTATTATCTTTTCATTTTTATATTTTTTGATCAAAAATAAGATCTGTTGATTTTTATTTTTTCGAACAAATATAAAAGTTTATTTCCGATTGTAAAACAAAATGAAAGAAATCGCAAAAAAGAACAAAATACTAAAATAAAAAAAGTCACAAAAGCGAAAAACAATACAAATTAAGAAAATGTAAGAAATGTCGTCAAACCAGAAAAAGTAAAAAAAAAATTCGCAAAAAAGCAAACATAAAATGAAATACATAATAAGATATATATATATATATATATATATATATATATATATATTTATATTTATTTATTTCAATAACGTAGCACCCCAGTAATAATCTAGTAAATATATAAACTCCCACCAAATTTAAATAAACGTCCCATGCATCTTTTGTTTCTAATGAGTTCATCTTTAAGATTTGTTTTTGTTTATGTAATTAACTGAAACGCATTAAATATATCTCATATTTCAAATATCTTTGCAGCCTATTATTTTTGTAAATTTTTTAAATAAATATGCAACAATCACTAATTTATAATTCAGTAGCGCCGATTGACCTTCCATACACTATAAATGGACAGATAAATAATTATTTGAATCTTTGATATATGGAGTGTTTTTATTAAACTTTGAGTTATGTGCATGATTTAAAAGTAAATTAATGTATTCTTCAGCCTAATATTAGTAAGCAAATCTTTGTATGCAAATGAATTAATGTTGATGCCCTTAACGATGATGCATGGCATTACAATGTGTTGGGAAGGTAGGCAGGCAAGCAAGCGAGATAAATGGTTATTAGCGACTCAATAAATTATAAGGTCGTATAAGGTATTAGATATATATGTATATAAATCTTCACCTTTAATGAAAAAAATAATTCTTGTTTTTATTATTAAACTGTCAATTTATTTATTATATATATATAGGAATTTTAATTTTCCCAGGTATTCGGAAAAGATACTATTTATTTAAAAAGCATGAAAACTAAACAAAAAAGCTACATTTTACATATAATTTGTACGTAAATATATCCATCTACTGTGAAATAAAAATATATGGTTGAAAATGACTTTTTAATATAATTATATAAGTTATAATAGGTATTAAAAAAAGTTTTTAATAAATATTTCTGTTGGCAACAAATAAAATATACATTTATAATCGCATTCACGAACAAATTTTAAATTTAAAATACGTTTTATAGACAAAATTTGTATGAAAAATTTGTTTTAAAGGGCATTTCAAATTTAAAAATTGTTTATTAATGCGGGTGTTAATATTTCCAAAATGCTTATTTGGAAATACACTGTTATATTAAAAATATATTAATACCTACATCTATTTTTAAAAAAGTCAAAACTGCACACTTTTGGTGTTTTTTTAATTCCCGGGATTCCCAACAAAAATCCCAGGAATTGTGAAGTAAAAAACTGGCAAAATTCCCGGGACTTCTCAGTTTAAAAATCCTGGATACATATTAAGACAAAAAGTCCATAAAAATATATGTTTGTTTTAATAACAATATTAGCCAGAACAGATTTCGACCAACTTAGAACATTTACATAAAATTTCTTCATTGTGAAACCAATGCAAGCTCTACATAACTGTAAATACAGAAAATGTAAAAGATTTTTTTTTTAATGACCATAATGATTCATTCAAAAACATGTTGATATTAGCACCTCTTACCTATACACATCTATCTATATATATAAAAGAAAGTGATGTTAGTTACTATTGTTATAACTCAAGAACGACTAGACCGATTTTGATGATTCTCACCAATTCGGACCGGTCACCGGCCAGAAAAGGATAATACGAAAAAAAATTCGCGAAAAATCCGCGATAAAAAAAAACTCTTTTTTGTCATAATTTCTTTGCCTTAATAATCATTAAAAATATTTTTTTAATACAAATTATAACAATTACTGTTTCTGTTTCTATCGAAACGCTTACTTTTTTTTGCAATTTGTTTTCTGGTGGTGGTGTAGAATTCTATTTCCAAACGGTAAGTTCCAAGTAAAGCTCATCATTTAGTGAGGTTGTGATATTTAAAACCATTTGTTGTATTTTTGGCATTCGTTATTAAGTGTTATTCACAATGCCGCGACCCCGGAGATCTAATATTTCGCGTCGAACAGGTAATGCAAGTACTTATCGTAACATCGTCAATCAATTGAATATATATGAACGAGAAATCGCACGAGAACAACCCCGTATTAGTTTGGCCCGACTTCGTACATCACAAACGCAGGAAGAAAGGCAGGCGAGAAATGAAACGGCTCGGTTAGCAATGAGAAATCGTCGAGCAAATGTAGCAATTCAACAACTTTAAAATTTTTAATCAACGCATAAGAAGAATTGCTTCAAGTTCTGATTTGAATCAAGCAGCGTTCCATTACAACTGCAATTTCGACTACAGCTCTCATCATTCCGTTCAAAAAAAAGACATTGTCTATCCGCTAACCTTAAGATGAAGTAATAAATAAATATAAATTCAAATTTGCCTTAAATACATGCGTATATTTTTTGATTGAGCCCACATCTACATCATATTTAAATTCTTCTGTAAAAAACACTTTATAATAGGTATTCCTTAGATTTTTATTTAAAGGTCGTAAATTTCGTTAAAATATCAATTTAAATCGTTCAGTAATACAACACTAATGTTTGCTTAGGGCCAGCAACGCGGCTCGGGTCAGCTAGTATGTATATAAAAATGAATCTTTGTTTATTTATTTGTTTGTTTGTTTGGGCTTTATAGAATGCTAAACTGCTAGACCGATTTTCTTGAAATTTTCACAGCATCATTCTGTAATCCATTAAAGTAAAATAGGCTAGGAGGAAATATTATAGGAAAAATCTTAAGATTTTGTAGAGATAATTTTCTTATAAAAGTTTAAAATTGAAATGACAGTTCTAGGGCCTTCAAATTTTGTGGAAATAACTTTCTTATGAAGATTCACAACTGAGATAAAAATAACGTACTTTGTGAAAATGATTTTCTTATTAAGTTCAATAAAGGATATGAAATTAGAACAGTAAGTTATCGCGTCATTACGGGAAGCAAAACACGTTAAGTTAAGCCAGTTATTAATAAAATAAATAAATTAAAGCTTTTTTATAATTAATCACTTTTAAGATTTAATTTAACTTTAAATACTGTGTTAGTTGAAAAATTAAGCAAAAAATAAATATTTGGATAAATTTTATGCAGGCTACATTTAAACGTTATTAAAATTATGAAATCTTGGCCAAATATAAACTTCTACGATGAGAGGAACAGGATTCCCAATGATATACATCAAACGATAGGTACTTAAAACTTAATATACTCAGATTATGAAATTAAAAAAAAAAAATAGTTATTGGGAAAGACAAAAACGTTATTACAGTAAAAATAATTATTTAGAAATAAAAACTAAAACCTTATAAACAAATTTTAAATAAAATTTGTTAGTTCACGTTAAAATTTTTGGAAAATTTACGAAACACGGTTTTATTTTTTATTTTTGGCTATCGTTTGACAATCGATTTACTGTCATTCGATTATCTGATTAATTTTGGTCGATTATCTGTTCGAATAAATCAAAATTATCCATTTTCTAATAATGAATAAACCGAATAATTTGTGTCGAACAACTTAAATTTAGTTAAATTTAGGAAATATAAATTAAGAATTTTTGTTATTTTTAATATAAATTTGTATTAACTACATCTTTTTTTTAATATCTGTGTAGCAATAATAAATAAAAGTGATTTTTACGGAAGCACTTTTTCATTACTTCTCAAGTATCAATAAGCTTAAGAAGTAATACAAACAGCATTCAAAGATATTATTAAAAAGAAATTCAAATGAATTGTTCTGCTTAAAATCGTTGTGATTCGGTTTCTATTTTTGCAAATACTTGACGTATAAGAATATTTAAACAAACGAACAATAATGTTATGCATAATTTTTTATAAATAAATATGTCTATTTATTTAAAAATTAAAAATAATTCTCTAACGCCGATGAAAAAGATTTCGATGCGCATTACAATTTTCCACGAAATCGTGAACATGACTTCCATATAACATGACATGAATAGGTATAAAAAAGCCTATGTTAAAATCTCTGGAAATTATCCGAATTTGCGCTACTATTTAACAGTGTTGCCAGGAGATAAGAAAAAAAGCGGCTAAATTGAATTTGAAAAAATGTCAAAAAAAGCTAAATGCCTCAAAAAATAAATTTTTAAATTTAGGAACATATTTTTTCTCGTTCTCATTAGTTTTTGAAATTTTTGTAAAGAAATTGTAATAAATTTATAAATAACACCCAGCAAAATGGCTCAACAAAAAATTTCCCAAAAAATTCCTATACAAATTAAGATCATATTTCATATGAAATGACCCAATGTTTTGAAGTCATTTTTCGTCATATTTCAACTATAATTCCTTTTTGATTAAGCATTTTCAAATTAAAATAAATAATTTTTCAAATAGTTTCTATTGTTGGTGTATTATATTAAAAAAACAATTTTAATTATCGATTTAGTTAAACCACTTTGGTAAACCACTTTGGTGTTTAAATGGATGTTTCTGTAAAAATAAAAATAGTAATAGTAAATAAGAAATAATTTCCTTCATTGTTGATATACTAACATTTTAGCCTTTTTAAGGCAATTTTAAAAAATCAGAAAAAATATAGAAGCCAAAAAGAAAATTTCGAGGTCAAAAGCAAAATAAAAAGGCTAAATTTAGCCCTAAAAAGGCTAAACTGGTAACACTGCTTCTGAGTCACAAGTTCATGATCTTATTGATTTCTTTTGATGTTCGTTTTTGTTTGAATATAGTGTTTAATAAAATGGGACATCAGAATATTACTAGCTTTTCCCAGCGCGCTCCGCTACCCCTAGTATTTACTACTCCCTTGGACCTATCAGCTCTATTCGATATTTAATATGAAAATTACTCCTATAAATTTTTAAGACTTTTACTGTAATACTCCTTTAGATATGCGAAAATTAATATTTTCTTTGTATTGGGGCTACCTCTCCCTTTGACCTATTCGTCCTATTTTCATTTTGCTATTATAATGAATATTTGCTTTATACGGGGGGTACCACTATCATTGCTCCCATAGGAATATAAAATGTAATAATTGTATTAAGAACACACAGGATGATGCTGTGAAAATTTTAAGCAAATCGATTCAGCCGTTTGAGATTTTTAAAAAATGGGCGTGACTTCCAACCAAGATCCAACACAGTCTATAAAAATTTCTAGTGTGTATCAAATAGCTTCATTGATAACGTCCAAAATTTAAAAAATAGATTTTTTAGAAGTAGGCGTAAAATGTGGGCATCCAATCTAAATCTAGCATAACCTCTAACTACTTCCGGCACTGGTACTATCTGTGTGTTAAATTTTGTGAAAATCGGTTCAGCCATTTAGACGTGACTGATGCACAAAGAAACATATAAATAAACAAACTTACACTTAATTTGTATAATATATATAAGGATATGTGGATAATTTTATAAATACCTAAACATGTGACAATAGAAATTCTGGAAGCATAGTATCTTTAAATTTAATTTTATCTACAAAATATACACAAAAATGCTGGAAAATGTTGTTTACAAGTAGCCATTCTCCAATTTTAATTTGACTTTGAATTTGAATTTAATGAAATCTGTCAAAATCAAAAGAGTAAAAAATATTATTTTAATTTTTTTTTAATTTTAACTATTTTTTTTATTTTGTGTTTTTTTTGCCATTAAAAGTTTATTTGTAATAGCTACTAGTTACCACACTCATTACTTAGTAATACATTGTAATTATTTTCCACATTACTTTGTGTATTAAAATAACTCGTTACCGATAAATGGAAAATTCATTAAGTACTGTAATGACTCGGTTTGCTAAGCGCATAGAGGAGTAAAGTTAAGAAAATTGGCGAATAATTGAAAATTGAAAATCAATATTTTGAAAAATTAATTGATTCTAGGTAAAAATACATAAAATAAAGCATCATTACCTATTTAAAAAATTCTTTAATTTTTTTCACTCTCCGAATAATGCGCCGTCAATAACACAGATTTTTTGCAACTTTAAATCACAGTGGGATAAACTGAAAATCGAACTTTTTCAAGTTTATATTTTTACGTTTTATTTTACAAAAAGTAGTTTCTTTACAATAGAGTTAATAAGCATAGATATTTAAAAGCGTATTTACGTACTTTTTGTTAAAGTTAATATTGTAGAAATATTTTTCTTTAATCGGCGTAAAAACAGGCATTTTTTAATTTGATATAGAAACTCAAAAATAAAAGTTTTTCATTTTTACGTAATATGTGTAGAATTGTGGAAAAAAAAGAAAAAAGGAATTGTAGAATGTAGAAAAGAATTTGCGAATTTTTTGCGATTTGAAGGGAAAAATATTTTCCAAAAAAAAAAATATATATATATATAATGAAAAAATGCTCGTTTTCTGAACAAAAATAAAATAAAATGAAAGTATTTTATATTTAAAGCTAAAAATTATTTAACATATTTATTTGCCTTATTTAAAAAAAAAGATCTATGTAGAATTTTACGAAAATGCTGAAAACTAGTAGGGCAAGTTTTTCCCTACGGAAAACTCGTGGACAGAATCTGGCTCGGAGTCCCTCAGCTTACTGATGGAAACCATTTTTCAGGTTGTATGGATATAGGATCTGATGGGTGGGCAGGTAATGTCAGTGATACAATAGAGGAGAATTTCAATAGAGTCAAGGTAAGATGGGTGGTAAACTCATTTGGGCCATACAAGTCACAGGTCACGGATAATATTTTTCCGGCCATGACACAGAACGTCAATGATAGGGCCATCTCACTACTCGTGAGGTATTCAGGGAATGTCTAAGGGCGAAATATGTTTATAGGGGATGGAAAGAGGTTAGGATCATTTTCATACCCAAAGTGGGTAAGACTAATCTCTCGAAGCCCAAGGATTATAGACCGATCAAAATATCATCTTTTCTACATGAGACAATAGAAAAACTGTTCGATCTGTATCTTAGCAGCAGTATAGGAATTCAGGTTATCAGCGACGCTCAACATGCCTATCTTAAGGGTAAGTCTGTTGATAATGATCTGCATGATGTGGTGACTTATATTGAATGGGGTGTGTTGCATAAGGAATACACCTTGGCAACTTTCCTCGATATAGAAGGAGCCTTTAACAACATTAGGATAGAGGCTATTAATGAATCACTCGCTTCGTTAAGTATTAGTGCATTCCTAATTGAGTGGATTACCCTGGTGCTAAGTAGCAGGGTTATCGGTCCTAAGCCGATAGTTGTATATTGGATATACACATCGGTTGTGTGGGCTATCCTAACTTATGGATGTTCTATTTGGTGGGAGGTATTAGGGAAAGGAATTTATAGGAAGCTTCCCTCTAAAGTTCAGATATGTGCTTCAATTGGCATTACAAGTGTCACAAGAAACACACTTCAGGTAGCTCTGGACACCATTCTCCACCTTCTTCAAATTGAGGAGTTCATGAGAGGAATAGCTGTACGAAGCTTATTTAGACTGAAGGAATTAGGATTAATAGGGAACTTTAGAGCGGGGCATGCTAGCATACCTGACGAAGTTGAATTTGATGGTGGGATGTTATCCATGGTGACCTCAATGGCTTATGTCGGCACTATAATTGACTTCGGGACTACTCCCGTTATTGAAATCCCTAGTAGAGACCTCTGGGCTGGAGCAAGAAAACTCTACTTAGGTTGTGCTGTCGTCACAGAGGGCTCGAAGGTGGAAATAGGCACAGGGGCGGGTATTTACTTTATAGAATCGGATATCAGACGGTTCTATAGATTATCTGATAGTTGCAACATTTTTCAGGCAGAAATTCTAGGCATTTACAAGGCTTTATTATTACTGGAAGAGAACTTTGAAAGGGACTATGAGGTAACTATCTATTTGGATAGTCAGGCAGCACAATTGGCAATGACAAGTCATTGCATTAGGCCCAGATTAGTGCTTGAATGCAGTAAGGAATTGAGAAAGCTAATGGATGCCTACAGGATAAAACTCTGTTGGGTCCCTGGTCACAGACAGCTCTTTTGTAGAGCTATCGGTTAGAATTCTAATTAAGTCATATTTCATGGCCATAAGGAAATGTACTTCAGGAAGAACGAATCAACCAACCTTTTTAACCTAACTTAACTTCGTTTTAGTAATTTTCAAAGTATTCCAAGTTTATTTAAGGTCCGCTAAATCATATTTATTGAAACAAAATATTAATAATAATATTAATAATACAATATTTTTAAATTTATTAAAGCGCAAACCTTTATATATCTCGGTTTAAAGATAAATGGACTCAAGACACTTTCAAAATAAACGGCTCATATAATTTATAAATTATAGTGTGTTCGTACTTTATAAAGTCTTAAAATGAAAAACAAAAACTCAACGGCAAACATATGACCTTCTTGTTTATTTTTACTTTCTTCATAATTTATAATACCCATTAACAGGAACCTTTTTTTAATCTATTAACTAATGATTTTAATCATTTAATGATTCTGGTGAACTCTCACACTTATTTCCTCTCAAAATTCCAAACAAAAAATTAAGTCTCTGAGCAAAAATTATGTCTTTAGGATATAAAATCCTGTGTTACAAACTAAACTTGAATAAGTTGCAAAAATCTACAAATAATGGTTAAAATGATGAAAAAGTCTTTAAGAGCCTTATATAAAAACAGAAACATTTGAAAGTTGAAACAGTACACTCAACACTTCTATTTTCCCGTACATATTCCTTAATATGAGTAATTCCATTTTAAATTTAAAAATTTTGACCTCTCTAAAATTTTCTCTGTAGCAAGTATACCGATAAGGCTTCCTACCGATAAGGCTTCCTACCATAAAAATATAAAAAAAATAAAGATGGACTTTTTTATACACACGTCACTAAAAAAGTTCTTACAAAAGAATTTGTTAACAAAAATATTTTTTTTTTAATTAAATGCAAGCTTTGGCAAATCCATCGTAAAAAAAATATTTTAATATCTTTTTTATAACAAAACTTGTGGCCATTTAAATCCATATGTTAATCACTTTCAAAGCTTTAGAGTTTCCACAGTTCTCAAAATAAAAATGAGAAAAATTCATTTTACATGCCTCTGTATTCTCCCCTATTCATGCAGCAAATTTTAACCAAGGGACAAAATTTATTAAATAAAAAATGGATTTACTCATATATTCATTTATGAAATTAATACCATTTTTTCTTTTCTTTACTTCTTTATTTACGTATTTTTAATTATTTCCATTTTTCATCATTAATATATTAGTAATAGGTAATTACTTTAAATGCCCCTACTATAAATACAACATACACACATCTGTAATAACTGCTTTAGTTGATTTTGCTTGATAACCAACAAGCAAGATAATTCTCATTCAGATTTTTTGCTTGTTCTCAAGAGTGGCTTCGTGCTGCTCGTTATCGTCGAGCCTATTATAAGCTGAACAACCGAACCGATCCTATTATAAGCTGAATAATCGAACCGATCCTATTATAAATTGAATAACCGAAGCAAACCTAATATATGCCGAAGAACTGAACCGATCCTAATATAAGCCGAAATAAGCCTAGTTGAAGAAGAAACGATTGAAGATAACATTCATTAAGCCGATGGTATCCGAATTGAAGTTATCGAACTTATTCTCTCGCAATATCTAAAATATTATTCTAACCCCCAGAAAGGGAAAATCGAACTTCTTGTTACTTAAGTTTTGTGGATCCGTAAGTAGGCCCTGGAGGTGACTGAGTTACCTCAGCCGCATTATAAAAATTTTAATTCATTAGTTCCAGAATTGCTTTTCTGCAGCACAACTCTTGATTGTAGAAAAAAATTTATATACAAAAATTTATTTTTTTTTTAATTACATAGAAAATATAATAAAAATATTAAATTAATAATAATGTTGCATAGTAATATTTAGAATATAGCATTAGGGAAAAGCGATGGTGGAACTATTGAATTACAATTTTAATAATGCGAACATCATAACGTTTCAAAGGATCATACTTTCTCGCCGAAGCATTAATAAATTTTTATGATAGATTTTCGCTAATTTCTCTTTCGAATATTTTTTTTAATATAAGAGATTCTCTTTCATAAAAATTACACCATGTTTTAACTATCATCATTCCTTTTTACAAATCTAGATAATAACGTACCACTTTATACCTTCATTTAAATCTCACCTTGCTCATACTGAAAATGTATATGTAAATGTAATATGTCAGCTGACATATTTTGCTTATGAGAGTTATGTGGATATGGGTACCCATAAACGTAAACGTAAAGTACTGACCTAATTAAACTAGGTCTCTTTACGCTTTTACGTGGCAGGTGTAAGAACAGTGTTAACAACTTTTTATTTTAATACACTAAATCATTACAAAAAATCGCTGGGCAATTTTTTTTTTCGCTAAAAAACTTTTTAAAATGTTTTGAAATAAACCATTAACATTATATCAAAACATTTAGAATTAAAAATTGTTGTTATAAACAAAAAATGGGACTTTACCTAGCGATTTTTAAACTACAACATTTATTGGAAATATGTCTAATTGATAGTACTGATGTTATTGTATACAAAACAATAACAAAGTACTTGCTACATTTCTATTTTTTTAAGTAACCATCCACTTACGTTCCGCTTACAATTATATTTACAATAGAGTAATGGGGCCTTTAAAGGTTTTTCCATCATTTTTGTCATTATTTTTAGAATTTTGGATCTTTTTTAGCAATTTTAAACATAAATAATTGGGTAAAAGTAAAAAATGCATGTGAATATAATTTGGAAAGGAAAAATTCATAAGAACTTTTCCTTTAGTATCAGAAAAAAATACCGCTATTTTTTCAGAAATTACCACAATCTACTACATCTAAAGTAATACAACAAAATAATTATTTCAAAATATTTCATAAAAAAAAAATAAATGTGTAAATTAATTTGACTATGACTTAGAGCTGTTACACATAAATACATACGAAATCATAAGTATTTTCCTTAAAATTTTGTAACGATATTTAAGATAGAGTTCGTATCACTTTCATAATTCAATGAAATTTTATAACTGATGTATAGTTGTCACCTTGAGTCTATACTAGACAAATTTTTATCAAATATTAAAAACAACGTGAATTTGTGGAAGGTGGCAACAGATGTACAAAAACAACAATAAGGCGAATTCATTAATGTTTTTATATATGCATTTTGACAGCTGTAGCAACAAAAAGTATTATAAAATGTATAGGTTCGTCCCGATTTTGACGATTGTTTTGATTAAAAATTGTCTAGTATAGACTCGACGTCAGATCTTAATGAAACAAACAGAAAGTGATTTAAACAATATGCAGATAGTTCACCATCTGAATTTGCAAATTCGAAAAAATGAAAATTCATTATTCAAATTAATATTTTCAAATGGAAAGGGATAGAACATAACTTTCTTATATAAGAATATTTCTATTGTACTTTAATTAAAGTTAAGTAGTTTTTAAATTTTTCTGGTATAGAGAGCCTCGCTGTGCTGTTCGTAAACCTGTACAAGTTACATAACCCAATTTGAAAATCTTTGCCCTAAATGAATTGCAAAATATTCTTATTGTGAAATCGCAGTTCGTTCAGAGCGATTATTGTGCTTAGCTCTTTAATATGCAAAAAATGTTCTTTTTTCCATAAGAAATAATAAAAAATATTCTGCAGAATGATGTGAAAAACTCTTCATAAAAGAGAAATTATTTTATGCCCAGTTTTCGGTAACAATATTTTTTGTTCTCAGGAAATAAAAAATATTGTTTTTTTTTTTATTTTTGCCAATCAAAATGCATGCTACTACTAAGTATATAGGTATGTTTGTATAGTAATTAATTAAAGATTTATTTACATAAAATAAAATACGAGAAAGTAATACATTTATTTTGTTGAATTTTATTAATTTCACTTAAATATCTAACAGCCTTTTAACAGTACTTCTTAATATATAATTAATTTAATTCAAAGTAATTCAAAGGATTTTGAGAATGTTTTTCTACATTTAAATCCTTTTGAATAGAAATATTTTCTTTAGAGTGAGCTTGCAAGTTGTGTGCAGAAGTTGAACGTTTAAGTATTTCGAAAATGAAAGGTGTTTGTGTATTGTGTTCTTGTTGAACTGAATGAATCTGTTGAGATCTAGTATCGAATTCGTATACAGGCGTTTGATGATTCTGATGGCATTTCGACATCCCTGGAATGCTTTCAAAGTTATTGTATATAGTGTGTTTAGCTTTTTCGAGTTCATCTGTATTTAATAAATTAGACATAACGTAATTGACTTTGAAACCCCGCAGAATTTATTTGACGTTGGAGTACGTAAATGTTAAGTGATTGTTGTTTGGCTAATTGTTCGACCGTCAGAGAAAATATTTTATTTTGCTTCAAACGTTTAGCATCATTTACATCGTTTTCAGCCTCGGGGGCAGTGTAAACTAAGTATTCAGTTTCTTTGGTAGACTTTAAATATGGTTACTCTTCTAAATTATTTAATGCAGTAATATCAGAATTTGTCATACATACAAATTAATGCGTAAAATATCCAAAATTTATTGCTTAAATTAAAAATTGTTTTTTCATACTTACCATTTATTTAAGCATTTTCGCTTATCTAAAGTTACTTCAAATTTGACACTTTAATGTTATAAACGCATTTAGTTTGGACATTTAAGACATCAGCAATTTTATATATGAAACATAACTACAAACTGGAGAGGTATACAACTATTAACTTTTTCATTAAATTCGATATCGTAATATCTATCGTTTGATTTGATTCATTATTTTGTCCGTAAATCATTTGTGTGCTCTACATTCAATAATTTGGATAATCGCTTTAAAATCTGAACACGTATGGTAATATGATAATCTCACATTTGTTTGAGGTGAAAGGTATTGGCATAAATTTGACTGGCTTGATCTGCTCTTTACTTTGTGACCCCTGTAAAAACTCTTAATCTAAGTCATTAATTTAGCAAAATTAATGCACACTATCTGTTTAATTTTTAAATGTTATAATCGATTAAAATGCGAATATTATTTTATGTTGGTTTTAAAACTTTTCATACGATATTGAGGGACAGATCGTTAATCAAATTCTTTAATTTGACTAAAAATTTAATTAATTCACATATCACAGAAAATAGTGTGACTGAAAAATAGTCATAATATACAAATTGTGACTATAGTCTTCAAATTTCTATGCAGAAACAAAAATTTAATATTTTTTGTTTTCAAAATTAAGACTAAATAAGAGTTGTGACTATCATAAAAGGTCATTGTAATGAAAATAAAGAAAAAATATGAAAATATAAAAAAATTTATTGTGGGAAAAACAATGCATGCATACATATTTGATAAAGGATATATATAATTTGCAAACAAGACTGTAAAAACCAATATATATATATATATATATATGATCTCCAAATATTTCAATTTTTTTTTTTGCCAAATATTTTATTTTTTATTTTTAATTGGCAAGAAAAATAATTTTTTTTTCTATGAATAGGCATGTTAAATAATCAAATTAAATACAATTCTTTATTTTGAATAAATTAGTACAAATTGATTAAAATCACGTACAATTGAAGCAATACATTTAACATAAATATCAAAATATAAAGAAATGCATCCGTTATACTCAGAAACACTTCCACTTCGACTCAGAAACACTTTCAGAGTCGGGAGATTTTCAAAATCTCAGATTTTCGTCATTTATTACGAAGTCTTAAAAAGTCGACATTTAGTTCCATTTAAAAACAGGTGCCAAAAAAGTGGGCAGGTAGTTGAAAAAGTTGAACAACGGTAACGCTATTTATACGGTCGGACTTGGTCTACTAAAAATTTCTTATTTGTTTTTATTTTTTATATATTTCTGATAGATATTGACTGTAGGCCTTTATATAAAAAAAACTGTTTATTGATAACGTTTTCTTAATGTTAAAAGAATAATTTTTATATATTGGGTCTATACTACATTAATTGCCATCATTTTGTAGAGTTAATTAAGTGCATTTCAAAATAAATTTACAATGTATTTCATTGAAAGCATTCTCCATCGGAAGGTATGACTTTTCCCATCTTTCTGGTAATTGATGGCATCCACTATTTTCCAAATAGTAAAACATTGGTAGCATTGCCATGATGGAAAATTATGGACTCTGTATCTGGTCGCATATTTTGACCGCTTTCTGTTCAATACTCTATTTAAACCGATTAAGTGTGTTCGGTACAGAGATCTCGTTCAATGAAGCAGTATTTGAGACATGCAAAATCGCCTTTCAACGTCAGTCTACAAACACTTCTTGTGTTTGACACGGTATTTGATCGAGCATAGTCTCAAATTATTCATCCTCAAACTTTTTCGGCGGACCGGGACACTCCTTATCATGCAATTCGAAGTACTCACTTTTACATCGTCTAAATCACTCTTTTTCTATAAAATGAATAATTATGTCACCTAGAAAGTATAGTTTAGTTTAAAAAAATCTAGTTTATATTTTTTCTGATTTTGCAATTTAAGCAAAATATTTGTAAAAGTTTGTCTTTTGGAGCAGCTATAAATATTTTATCTGTTTAAAATAACAAAGTGTAAAAAACTAAGGAAAAACTAATAAAATCTATTAGAAATACTGGGATATATATGAGAAATACTGGATCAAGAAAGTACAAAATTGAAGTAGATAAAATTTCAAATACAAATAACTCGAAAACTATTAGAGATAGCAGGTGTAAGCATATTTCTATAGGTGTTATCAAGTCCTTTAAGAAGATGTAAAAATACTTGAAATCGGATAGGAAACAAAAAATTGGCAAACATTTAAACATCTTCTATGTCAGAGGTACCCTAATTTGAGTCCCCGAAGAACCGCTTCTGAGAAGAATAAGAGGTCCCCTTCCAAGTTTAAAATTGTAGACTCTTTTGCTGCGAATGAGAGAAATTTTATGTAAATCCAACCAACCAATTTTAAAATTACAGATTTATTTTCAAAAATGTTTGATTCTTGAATTATGGTTTGTATTCGTGATCCGAAGTACTACTGTAATTTCTATCAAAGCATTTAAAAATAATGGTACAATATTTACAAACTGCGCATTCGTACACAGAAGATACATTTTTTTATTAACATACATATCGTCATCTAAAATGCAAAAGTCCGTAACCGATTATAAATTTATTATTGGTTTTCTTATTGGTAGGATCGCAATTTCCCGGACTTTTTGATTTCCCGGTATAACTTGAAAAATTCTTCGACTTCTAGGGATATCGGATTAAAAACTATAATTATCACTACACTCATTAGTGGAACAACAGAAACCTAAATAGGATATGACTCTTTGAATTAGTAGATTTAAAGCAGGATTGTATCACAGTACATGATTGGTGATCAAATTTACCTATTTTTAAATTACCTATTGCTTAAATTACCGATTAATAAACTCTAATGAATTTTGAAATATTATATGCCGTGAAAGAGTTTTTTGAATATCAACACAATGTTAAGCAATATTGCTATTCTTATTTAAAATTTATGAACCATAAGCAATGTCGTATTCGCAACGGAAAATAAATATATCGAAACTTACATAACAATAGTTAAAATTATTAAAAATTCACTAAACACCGAAGAATTTAATAATTCTAAAAGTATTGGCTGATAATCGCCTTTTTCGAAACTCTTCAGCATCGGTATTACATTGTTGTAGTTTCAAAACCATGGTCCAATATTGTACGAAAATAACTAAAGGATATCGCACACTTAAACGGGCCTAATATTATCAAATTTCAACTTCCTACGATGAAATCTTTATGAAATTTAAGTCGAAAGCCTTAGATGCTAGTGTTAATTTATTTCTTTTATAATTTTTGTTATAACTAAATAAATATAAAATAAACGAAATAAAAAAATTTTGTGAAATCGAAAGTCAATTAAGAATTTTTTCTTTAATATTGTCAATACCACTGACAAATTAATAACGCATATATCTTTAAATCATGTACTTTTAC
The DNA here is from genome assembly GCA_932274085.1 of Protocalliphora azurea. Lineage (NCBI taxonomy): Eukaryota > Metazoa > Arthropoda > Insecta > Diptera > Calliphoridae > Protocalliphora > Protocalliphora azurea. The sequence goes on along the minus strand of OW026519.1, from coordinate 107,937,106 downwards.
AGTATCTGGTGCTGACATTTTAATAAGATGTTTTATTGAATTCATACCATAGATTCATCACATATAAATCATCTAATGAATTGTAAATACAAATTTACTAATGAAATGTTTTCTTTTAAAAATTACTAAAATGTATCAGTTTTTTAAAAAAAATCCCGGGAAACCCGGACGAAATTTCCAAGAAGTCGGTGGAAAATTGTAAATTTCCCGAGAATCGCGGAATGCACTCCCTAGTTGTACCGATCAAAACTACATCTACACAAAGAATGCCATATTCATATTTTAATAATTCACATCAGTGTTAACAAAAGTTTAATTTTTTAATCTTTGAAAACATTTTAAAAATTTAAAGAAAAGTGTATAATTTTCCATTTCCGAAAACTCATAAAACTGCTCAGTCTGAATTTACTATAACCAGTTTAAATATTCAAATTTAAACAAATTACTCGTATTATAAATATTAAATAAGTATATTTTATATATATTTCTTTATTAACATAACAACAAAACAAAAACAAGTTAATAAATATTACTAAAAACATTTATCAGTCAGTCCTTTTTCAAAATGACTCACACTAAATTAATATTGAGAATTTGAAAAAAAAGGATTTAGATACGGAAAATTGATGCTGGTAAGTAGGTAGTACTTGGGCCAGCAAAATTACCTGATGCAGGAGGAATATAAGAGGAAAATGGAGCTGAGTAGCTGGGGACTGGAGCCTTGGAAGCAAAGTTCAATACAGGGGCCACGCCAACATCATGAGACTGAGAGCGGCCGCCCAAAGCATCATATTGACTTTGAATCGCATTTTGGGCATTAGTCGCATCTACAGGAGTGCGGTATTTTACAAAGTGAACTTCGGGTTTATTGTTGTTGTTCTTGTTGATAGTGTTAAATTTGTTAACCAAGTTAACAAGATCAGCTTGTTTAAGGAGAATATAAATAGCAGTCTTTTGTTCAGCCGCTTGTTTAACTAAGGCGAGAGCAGCATCTTCAAGAACCTTATTTTCAGGGCCTTTAATGAAAACACCACGAAAGCCTTGTTTCACAGAGTTAGCCAATTGATTGGAGGCAGCGGGATCATGAAAATCGTCATCGTTAGCAGTGTAAGTAATGTATTCCTTCTCAAATTCAGCTGGTGCAGCATATGAAGGAGCATCATGAGTTGTAATGGGGAAATCGTCTGTATAGTTGGGAGCAACATTCGATTGTGAACCATAATCAGCACCACCTACTCCAGTACCCATGCCAAAAGATACACTCGAATCAGAGTGACCTACAGTTTTATAATTGTAACCCAACTTATCGGCACAAACAACAACCACCAAACACAAAACCTAAAATATCAAAGAAAAATTTATACAAAGCATAGGTTTTTATCTATTAAATAATTCTTACAATAAAAGCACGCATCTTAATCTTAAGCTATTCTTTTCTTTTAGTTGACTCCTCTCTGTGAAAAAGATTTAGAATTAAATGCAGTATTCTTGGCTAAGAATTAACAATTTATACTTAATTATGATTAGAAACAAAAGACAAAACAAAAAGATTTAATATTGAAAGTAAAAGTTTACCATTGTTTGCTAATTTTTTATTGCTTTAATCAAATTCAAGTTCGTTTTAGCAATAACTTAAAATGACTCACATTTAAGTTATTCTACATTTTGAAATATAACTTCCTCGAAAATAACTGCGACAAATAAATATGATGATTTGTATATGAATATTGAATATATATATGAATATTGATTTTATTTGTTATAAGGGATTGTTGTTGTTCTTTGATAAATTATAATTTCCAAAAAAAAAAAAAACAAAAACGTAATAAATAAATAAATAAATTTAAACAAACTTATTATTCATTCTTCTTCTTTTAAAGGAAATTCATCTAAATACAGTGAGCTTCGCAAGTAAGTTTTAATGTAAAAGGTAATGATTTAAAAAAAGTTTATTAGAAGAACAATATCTAATTTTTAACTTTTTCAAAAATATTTTATATAAATTATATTCAATTAGGACTAATTCCATTAGGATTAATAAAATAGTAGACAACTATTTTGTTACTCTTCTGTATTAGGTATAGTCGGTCATCATAGCATGGGACAGTGGGGCCATTTTGAAAATAAATGGTAATAAGTCTGGATCTTTTAAACCTCTGAACCGATTTTGATAAAACTTGAAGCATCGGTAGAAGAGGAGTTAAGCTTTCAGAATATAGTATCTGAAAAAGCATTTAATAACATACCAGGTGTAAATGGTACAGTGACACATCATACCATTTCTATTACTACCAAAAAAATACAGCTAAATTTACAAAAATCACATTTTTTATAAAATAACATAAAATATTTTTCTTTAGTGGCATGCCACGTCCACAATTACCAATATTTTGATCCAAGTTTTTAGCAACCTTAGTTTAAATATGTGTTAACAAGAAATTGGATTTTGGCCAATGAAATTAATTTCTGAGCCACCGTGCGGCACCCCGATTCGATCCCCTTTTTTTTTATTATTAGCACATGTTTCATAGTCTTGCATACTAGTCATTCAGCCTCATATTGCTGTCGCTCATGGTGAGCTATCTGCGCATTTAGAAAACAGTTCTTGTTAAAAAAAATTGTATGCGTACAGTGTGCAATGTTCGTATTCATTCAACAAATATTCATACAAATATAACTTTTTGTTCTACGCCTCTATGGTAGTTATAGAAATACAAAACGTTCATACTGTATACGGCTTTTCTCTGCATTTCATTTTTTGTCAACAGTTTTGGAAGTAAAATCAAAATCAAGCAAAATATTAATAGATACAATGAAAAACATTTATAAAAGTTTAAAATGTGCAAGCAGACGTTTATTTGGAAATTTTTTAACTAAAATTTTTTCTGTGCAGCATGGTCTTCGTAAATGTTGGTCCGATCGTATTTTTCCTTTCTGTAAATATTCATCACTGTAAAATTTTGACACATGTAGATCATGCATCTTCCGATCTGATTTAAATGGTTTTTCAAATGATGTGACAAATACATTAAATACATTAAATTAAATCTCGAAAAAATGCAAACACATGGTTTATTATAGGCGTACTCCAAATACATTTACTTATAATCTTGGCGGTGTTGAGTTGAATACAGTTAATAGTTTCACAGATTTGGGAGTACTTTTTGATGTGAAACTAACTTTTAACTTTTACGTTCAAATAATTGCTAATAAAGTAAGTGGAGTAAGTAGAAGAACGGTTTCTAATATACTCGTATCATTTATAATTGATCTACTTCAAGCAAAAAATTGATCCTGAATTTCTTCTGGGAAAAGTTTTCATTACTGCTCCTAATCGGATGTTGAGATCCTTCCATCCATTAGCCATTTCATAGATTCAAATTTACTAATCTTGATGCAATTTATAAAATCTGTTCTGAAGTTATTTCGTTATATAATTTTGTTGAATTTTCAGATTCACCTAATAATATAGAAACGAGTGTAGTATACCCCACATATAAACACTTCATATCATTGCCATCTCCATTATACCGAACGAGACAAATGTAATATTTTAATAAAATAGAATAATTTAGAAAAGCTAGAATTAATTTTGTAAATTAGTATATAAGTACCTACAATAACCAAAATAAATCAGACTTTAAATTTAAACGTGGACTGGCATACTTGCTTGTTTTATTTGAAGTCTAATCTTTTGGCAATTTCTTTGAACGCCTACGCTGATCCCCATACAGCTGTATAAATATAGAACTGGGCTATAGGGAAAACTTTGTCTTATAATACTACACGACAATTATAACTTTATAACATTCTTCAACCTAATATCACTACATGGCGATTGGAGTTTAACAAAGGCTCCTTCCTTTGTTAAACTCCAACAATTTTTAGTATAGATATTTTAAGTACAAGTATTTTAACTAATTTAATATAAACTATAAATAAATAGAGTAGCTATCTAATATCGTAAAATACGAGAAGGGGAAAAATATTTTAAACCTGTTCAGATTAGCTGCAAATTATTTACTTAAAATTATTTGATTAAACACACAATTACCATAAATTTATTTGATGTGAATTATTAAATGAATTTATGGGAAAATCTTATTTTTTATTTTGTATTAATCAATTTACGATAATTTTCTGGGAGAATTTCGGAATATGTGGATGTCATAGTATTATTTGTAATGTTTTCATTTAATATAAAGCGAAAATGCTATTTACTTTAAATACAGGTATTTATAAAATGCACAAAGTAAAATATTTAGATAATAAATACAAACTATCATCATTCGATTAATTGTAATATTTAATGTAAACACATTAATAAAAATTACTTTATTCTATTTCTATTTTTATTTGGTTTTAAATTACTCATCCTACTGAGACGTGTTTCCCCACTGATAAAATGGAAGAAAATCCTTATTTGGTCTCGAAATTTTCATATAGCCATCACCACTTACGACAATACGCCTTAAGAGCTCTCGTCCTATACCGTCATATAGGAAGCTAGAATCCTCGAAATCGTCTCCTTATATCATCAAATTGAGTTTAGTTTGCTACTCTACCAGGTATCTACATAGTATTCTTAGTTATCAAATATAACCTCAATTGAAGTAAAACGAATGCACATGGTTAATGGCGGTACAATTATTTGACGCGCAACATTAACCAATGTGAGTTTGAAACGCAATAGCCAATGAAGTTACAATTTCTTACAGGGTAGCATACATATTACTCTTAAAGCTATATACAATAAAATGTTTTTCATAACCACTGAGTAATAAAATCTTATTATTTAACTAAAGTACTCCTCTTAATACGGATTTGATTTACTGAGAAATTAATATACGGATAGGAACTGTTGAATTGATTGCATTCATGGGATCAAAGTTGGTATATGGGTTCGAAAATATTTAATTTTTAAAGGTATTTAATTTCTAGTTGGACGATTTGGGATTACGAATTCGATCTTACGAAGCAGGAACTCCGAATTAATTGAACCGTTTACAAAATTAATTACAAATGAAATCTTCATATATTTTCTCCTACTTTCAAGAGTAGGGAGATCAATAAGCTGTAATTGACTTTCATATGATGGTAAATTAATATTAGGATGCCATGGAAGATCACGAAGACAAAATAAGAGAAATCGTTTTTGGACCAATTAAATTTTTTTACATGAACTTCGTATTGAGGATCCCAGACCACGGAATCATATTCCACGATTGGTCTTATTGTGTACATACAGAGGACTGTATTTATGCGTTTACACTTTCTTGAATTCAGATCCATTAGATTTATCATACACCAATCTTCAGCATACATTAATATTATAGAATTCTAATGCAATCTAGTAAATCATTGGATAAAACTGGAATCATTTTTAATGTACAATCTCTAAATAATACAAATTGGTATCTATTTTTAAGATATCTAGAAATCCATTTAAGGAAAACAGGAGAAATCCTAGAGATCGTGATTTACTATATTGAAAGCTTTACTGAAATCTGTATATATTGTGTCTGTCTATAAAGCGGAATTAAATGCAATTATAGCTGAGGTTGTGAACTCTGAAAGCTTAGTAGTAGTGGAACATCTTTTTCTAAATCCATGCTGGAATGGGGAAAGATAACAAACAACTTGATGCGAAGGGATTTCAGTAACTATCTTTTCGAAATGTTTTGGAATAACACTTAATTTTGCAATATCTCTATAGTTGGAAATGTTGGATCTGCTTCAGGATTTATAAAAAGATATAGTATACAATTTTCTCCAAACTTCAGTAAAATAACCACAAAATACTGGTATGTTGAATAAGTAGGTTATTGAAGATATAAAAAGCAAGCATTTTTAAGAACGCAGCTTGGAACACTGTCACATTTGTCAGAATATTTTAGATTCTGTACAGCTGTCAGTACCATCGATTTATCTAATGTTGGGCACCTTATTAGGGTTGCAGCAGGAATTGGATGTGTATAATTAGAAAGTTGATGTAATTCTTTATCAGAACAGGCAGATGAGAAGAAAGCAGCAAACATATCGCAAATATCTGCATCGCTTGATGATTTTTTATCTCAAAATTTCATCATGAACGGATATCTAGAGACTCAACGCTTAGAATTTACAAACTATTCCCATCAAGTACCACCTGTTAATAGACTACTGCTAAATTTTGAGCAAGTATCATCATTTACTTCGCGTTTAACAGCTGTTCAAAGCATACAACCTCGTGTATTTTTCTAAAAATAGAAAAAAGTGAATTTCGAGTGCTCATTAAACATTATTTTTTGCGAAAAAAAACCGACAAACAAATCAAGGAAGAGCTCGATAAATACTATGGGGACTCTGCATCATCGATTTCAATGGTAAAAAAGTTGTCTACTGACTTTTGCTGAACGTTCTCGATGGCCAATTGAAGTCAGTACACCCGAAAATGAATTGGGCTACGAATTGGTACCTCATCCGCCATATTCTCCGGATTTAGCCCCTAGTGATAGCTTCCTATTTCCAAACCTAAAGAAATGGCTCAATGGAAAGAGATTCTGCTCCAACGATGAAATTATAGACTAAACAAATGCCTATTTTAAGGACCTCGAAAAGTCCTATTTTTTGGAAGGGATACAAAAACTGGAGAAATATTGGACTAAGTGTATTGATTTAGAAGGAGATTATGTTGAAAAATAAATTTTTGTTTTGCAAAAAAAAACTGTGTTTCATTCAAAAAGTCACGGACTTATTGATCCGCCCTCGTAATTTTGAAGTTTCTTTTTACCTTAAAAATATAATTATTGTAACATTGCACATTTTCTGAGTTGCAACTGATCTTGATATGAAATATCTCATGTTCAATAGATGAACTAGACTTTTTGTACTTTCTATTCTATTCTATTCTATTCTATTCTATTCTATTCTATTCTATTCTATTCTATTCTATTCTATTCTATTCTATTCTATTCTATTCTATTCTATTCTATTCTATTTTATTCTATTCTATTCTATTCTATTCTATTCTATTCTATTCGCTTCTATTCTATTCTTCTATTGTAACATTGGACATTTTCTGAGTTGTAACTGATCTTGATATGAAATATCTCATGTAATCAATAGATAAACTAGACTTTTTTTACTTTCTATTCTATTCTATTATATTCTATTCTATTCTATTCTAATATATTCTTTTATATTCTATTCTATTCTATTCCATTCCATTCCATTCTATTCTATTCTATTCTATTTTATTCTACTCTATTCTATTCTATTCTATTCTATTCTATTCTATTCTATTCTATTCTATTCTATTCGCTTCTATTCTATTCTTCTATTGTAACATTGGACATTTTCTGAGTTGTAACTGATCTTGATATGAAATATCTCATATAATCAATAGATAAACTGGACTATTAAATTCTTAAGGTTGATCAACAAATAAAAGATCAATTAATTTGTCAAGCTTGTTTACTATGTTATTTATTTGAAAGAGACCTAAATCTGCAGTAGCATCCAGTAATTCAATAGATGTTTCCGGTTTTATTAATGGGCTAAAAAAGCATGAATCAGGAGTTTCACACCATTTAATGTTTGTAATATTAAAATCACCAAAAACAGTGATGGAGTCAATAGGTTTGGATTGAATAACTGCACATTTTATCGCGTTTGCATGTTGCTCATAAATTTAAATATTTAACAAAATCATCAAAAATACTCCCTGGGACAATTATTTTAAATGAAACTCTATTGCGCGCATTTATCTTGTAAATTTGGACATCATTATAATCTTCAATGCCAAGGTTCGTTCTAATATAGAACTCAACATCATTTATTGTTGTATCCACTGAAAAACGGCTAGCAAATATAGTTCTCCTTAAAGCTATAATTTTCGACTTACTGTCGCAAACGAATAAATGGGTTCTTGAAGATGAGGGAGTTAGTAAAATAAGTTTTGGAGGCTTACTAATAGCAGGATTTGGAATCGTGGGCAGGTTTGTCGAATTAGATATCGTAGGAGTAACTAAAGTCGACTCTGACGAAATTACATTATAAATGAAAGCATTTGAAGCATGATGAGGTGGAATAAAATTATTTTAATTAGAAGTTATAACAGGAACACGATTACTACTTGAATTTGCGGTTGATAACGGGATAGAATCATTAGGAGTAATAACTCCTATATTTTTGGGAATACAAAGGGGTGTAGATGATGACTTAGCAGTTCTTTTACGTTTTGGTCTCGGGAAGGCAGGAAAACTGTTAAAATTAAAGTAAGTTTTTAATTAGTTTTTAGTTAAAAAAAAGTTAGTTTTTATTTAGTTTTTAGTTAGTTTTCCTTGTAGAGAAGAATAGACTTTTTTAATTCCATCGAACTCAGCTTTATAACTTTTGAAGCAATTATAAAATTCAATGCAAATTACTCTGCAATTTGGAAAAGTCCACTGCAAGTTTTTTGCATTATCGGATAATACATCAACATCACGAGCTTTGAGAGCGCTACATTTAGAGTAGTAACTTCCCAAACACAACCAACAATATACCATACATTCTTCACCGGAAATACTTCAGTTTTTATTCATACAGTCCATAAGGAACTAGTATTAAAGACACACACCAAAGTAAAACCGGGAATGTGTAATTGAATGACAACACTACGGATAATTAGCAAGGACACTAATCATAATATTGATCTTAATAATGGAAAACGGAGTGGTAATACTAAGGAAAATATAAAACAGAGTTGTTTTATATGACAACTTTACAAATGTGACATATAGGATTAATTCAATGAACATACAAAAACAATTTCACGCAAAAATAAGTCTTAAAGTATATATTTTATTATTGTTGTTATTCAAAACAATAAATAAAACAAATATAATTAAGACTTAATTGTAAATCCAATTCAATGAACTTCAATATTCTCTAATTAAGATATATATGTGGAATACATATATTAAATAAAATAACCAGAGAAGACAAAAAAGTTTCATAAAATCGCAACACAAGAATTTTCACAGCCGATCTTTACAAGGTTACAGGACTTATCTAGTCGGTTCACTATCTTTTATAAATATATCATTATTTATTGAATTTAGTAGTTTTTCTTAAAATACGTTATTTTGTTTTTATCAAATAAACAAATTTTAAGGAGTTTTATAGGTATGAAAGCAATTGGTCACTTTAAAAAAATCATCTTTTTTTGGACACTTTTTAATATTCTGTACCATAACGCTGATTGTATATTTAATTTTGTCTTGAATTCCTGGGTTCCCGGGAACACAGCAAACCCGGAAACCCTAAAGCTTACAAAAAGCATACATTGAGGTCAGCCATGAAGATAGATTTTTTATAAATATAAATATATATATATATATATATATATATATATATATATATATATATATATATATATATGTTCTATTGCTAATTAGGAAATGGTGGCAGTGCTCATATTTATAACCTAAAATAAAATATTTATAACCTAAAATAAATTACAGTTTGCTTAGCTTTAAAATATTCTTTATTCAAGTGACACATGAAATGGTTCCACAGAAAGAAATACATATCTTTAAATAAATGCGGAACAAAAGGGGTTTTAATTCTATCAAAATTTTTGTTGGTTTTTATTTTTTAATTCAACAAAAACTTTTATTAATTTGAGTATATAATTCGGTATTTTTATAAAATATTATTATACTTTACCAAAAATGGATAAATTTTGTTTTCCGTTCAATAGCTTATGTTATTAAGTGAAAAATCAATACAAATTTTACAATTTGGGTTATCAGTTCTGCAAAAGAGTTTATCACAGAAGATTTGAAAAAAAATTTATTCTCGGGACTTTGGTTATTGAATATGAAAATAATTTTTTCTGTGTATTGTAAATCATACTAAAAAAATAGTATAACTTGACAATATCTTAAACACTCACATTTCTTTAGAAAACTATGAACGGCAAATAAACTCTATATCGATTACACAGACTCACAGTGGTTCCAAAACGAATTTTTTGAGAAATAATTGTAACTTTAGAACAACTTGATGTATTTGAATAGCCAATCCTGAGGTGTATTCCATTTGATTTGTAGGAACACAGGTTCTGAAAGGGTTAAAACAAAAATCGCCAAAATTTCATTTATTAGTTGATTGAAAATACAATTTCACACACAGGCAGTCCTTATAATTACCTACAAAAAATACACTTACGTATGTGGGATATCTCTTTTACTTTAAGAGATATTTAGACCGAAGTAAAATTTTGACCCATAAATAAACTTTGAATTAAATTTTTCCTAAAATATTATCTGGATTCTGTACAAAATTCTAAATAATTTTCTTGCAAGAATCATTTACCTATTTGGTTCCCGTAAAAAGTTTATTTTGAAAAAGAATATTTTAAAATTTTTGATTTTTTGTAATTTTTCGCTTTAAAATGCATGTAAAGCGAATCCGAGGGCATTTGTGGTAACAGTCTCCCTGCTAGCCCTATTATTTCGTTAATTTTAATTTATTTTTTTTTATTTATTTGTGGAGCTTAAAAATGTCAAAACTGAAATTATAAAAACTCCTTTACTACATACATACATATCGCGTTTAAAAACTAACTGAAACCATAGCTCCCATATAAACCGAAAATCACTTCCGAAAATCACTTTAACATACATAAATCCCATACAGATGTTAGTATCAAGTTAATATTCGACGCAAGCAAGTTTTATGTATGTAGAAACAACATTGTCAAATTTTATGCGAATTGGTTCATAATACCCATAGCTCCCATATAATCCCAACTCCAGAAATCGCCCTAAAGTGCATAAAATCATCCAGATGTTAGTATCAACGCATTATTCTGTATATACAAAAACATAAAATTGGCCACAGGTGGAATATAAGTTCCCCTCCCGAATTTTTATGCTTGTGTAGGTGTAGGGCTATATCTTTCTTTCTCGTTTTTTAATCATTTTGTGTAACTTTTGAACCGTTAAATATATTTCAATAAAATTTCACATAGTTGTTTCTATGGTATTTTCCAACTCCTTTGGAGGAGCAGAAGTATCTAGCTGGTCTCGAGGAGGTGGAATTGCCTTCGAAATAAGTGACCTCTTTTAATTATTTCTTATTTGTCTTTTTTTTTTATTACAAAAAAAAAAAATAACATAATTACTATTTACTAAAAACTGAATGAAGTTCTGTGCAAATATTTGTTTTAAAGTACCTACACGCACAGACAAAATATAGTAGTAGTGACCATAATCTAAGAGCAACATATTATGATTGGAACATATGATTACAGCGAAAAATATAATTGATTACAAGTTATAATTATTATGATTCTCTTTTATCATATTGTTACGAAATTGTACTTGAATTCAAATATAACGGTTTTAACGGCTGGTTTAAATTTTTCTCAATGCTTCTAGGCATTTCCGTTTATGTTAACAGCAGCTAACATAGCTGTAAAAATTATTAACATAGTTCTAAACGCACAACATTGAATAAAAAGCTTTCACCATTGTTTTTAAGTATGGCAACACTAAATGTTTAAGCTGCTAACATTAACATCAAAAGCTCTAGTTTGTCCGTTAAGAACATTGTAGAAAGAAATAGAGCTTTCAAGAAACATCTAGTAGGTAATACAGTGTATATAAATTGGCCGTGAGACCACCATTGAGGGAGTCTAATTGGAAGCGTCGTGAAGTAAAGACAAATTAACTACCTTGGCTGTATAATCTTGTACATTATTAAAGTGTGTTGTATAAAGTGTGTAATTTAAGTGTGTGTTTATATTAGAACGCAAGTGAATATTTAAACTGTTATTGTTGTACATTTTTAAATAAAACAAAGAGTCGTTACAACTTTTAAACTACTAAACTGCTGTTATTTGCAATCAAAGTACAAGTTTATTTAAAGGAAATAAACAACCGTTTTTAAAAGGTAAAAACGTAACAATTGGTGTCAGAAGTGGGATTGCAAAATAATAAGCAGTCATGAAGTTTGAAGAGCTGAAAGTGGAGCAACTCAAGAGAGAATTGAATAAGTTGGAGTAACCTACAGCTGGTAGAGTGCAGAAGCCCAATGAGACACTACAAGACTTTGCGTTTGAAATCGATCGTTTGCTGCAGCTTACTTATCCAAGGCAAAAAACAGCCCGTTTTTGGACCATTTCAAGATAGAGGCATTTGTTAATGGCATTCGCGATCCTGAAATAAAATACGCAGTTTGCGCCACACCTAAACCATCATTTACTTAAACCGTCTCATTCGCACTGGCCAAAGAAACGGCGAAAATAATTTCAAGGCCCCAAATATGTAATGTGCGAAATGTCGAATATAATCGACGAATTAAAAAAGGTTTTGAAGACGTTTATTGAGAAACAAAGTAAAGTCAGAGCAAAATGTTATAACTGCGGTAAATCTGGTCATATTCAGCGAAACTGCAAAACATCAAGAAAACGAACCAGATCTGCCTCGCTTCCAAGAAGTAACCAGCAGTCGAATCATAAATCATCACAAGAATCTCCTTTAAAACTAAAACGAGCTAGCACTATGGGGCAAGAACTAGATTCCACATCTGAGGGTCCCACAATCTGCATATCCGTAATGCAACGGGAAAATAGCAATCTTACTTCTTCGGGGTACATCAACGGTCAGAAGCACGTTTTTACTGTAGACACCGGGGCATCACAGTCTATTGTCAGGCCAAATTTAGCCAAGAAAACAATTGTACCATTATGTGGGGTAAGCCTGCTCGCAGCTACTGGGGAGCCGGCCACGGTCTATGGTAAAGTAAATGTGAAATTAACCATTGCCAACGCTACCGTCAAACATGTATTCATTGTTGCCGATACTGTGGACGAAGTTATCATTGGTGCTGATTTCATGATTAGCCATATCATTACTTTGGATATGGGACGAAAAGTTATGATTTGGCGAAATGTGGAGATACCCCTTGACGTCGGATATGAAAATAGAACTCACGTAAGAAAGCTAGTTACCGTCGAGCATCAGAAGCTACCATCACAATCAGAAACTTTAGCATGGGCTCGTATGGAGGGAGATTGTGAGGACAACAATTTGTGTTTGATGGAACCATCAGAAATAACAAGTGATCTTGTAACAGCAAAAACCTTCGTTAGACCCTCATCAACAAATAATGAAAACACTTCCCAAGAGCAAGATGACCTAAACGATCTTCATGAATTTGTATGCAGACGAATTAAAATGACCAGCGACAAAATAAAAGCCAGATACGATCGAGCAGCGAATTCTGAAATATTTAACGAAGGCCAGCTTGTACTGTTGTATAACCCACAACGCAAGAAAGAACTGTTCCCTAAACTACAAAGGGATGGACCATACAAGGTGATTAATAAATTAAACGACGTGGTGTACAGAATACGGAAAGAAAAGAGGCCGAGATTTAAAATGAAGAACTAGCTACCTATGGGAGAAGTGATTCTGTGCCTATTCGGGACGAACAGGCTTAAGCGGGGGGCAGTGTTACGAAATTGTCCCTGAATACAAATATAACGGTTTCAACGGCTGGTTTAAATCTTTCTCAATGCTTCTAGGCATTTCCGTTTATGTTAACAGCAGTTAACATAGCTGTAAAAATTATTAACATAGTTCTAAACGTACAACATTGAATAAAAAGCTTTCACCATTGTTTCTAAGTATGGCAACACTAAATGTATAAGCTGCTAACATTAACATCAAAAGCTGTAGTTTGTCCGTTAAGAACATTGCAGAAAGAAATAAAGCTTTCAAGAAGCATCTGGTAGGTAATACAGTGTATATAAATTGGCCGTGAAACCACCATTGAGGGAGTCTAATTGGAAGCGTCGTTAAGTGAAGACATATTACCTGCCTTGGCTGTATAATCTTGTACATTATTAAAGTGTGCTGTATAAAGCGTGTAATTTAAGTGTGTGTGTGTGTATTAAAACACAAAGTGACTGTTTAAACTGTATGGTTGTACATTTTTAAATAAAATAAAGAGTCCTTACAATTTTTAAACTACTAAACTGCTGTTATTTGCAATCAAAGTACAAGTTTATTTAAAGGAAATAAACAACCGTTTTTAAAAGGTAAAATAACAAGTATTTAATTTTTCACTAAGTTTGTGAAGAGAATAAGTTTATATTTATTTGAAACATTTTACTGTCATATTTTTAATATGGTTTAAAAACATAATATGGTTTAAGAAAATGTAAAAAAATATTTAATGATTGTAGAAGTAAGTATATTTTTCATATTAACAAAAACATATTAAAACATATTAACAAAATTTCTGGTAAAGATATTTAAAAATATATAATTGTTGCAGTCAACCATATTGAAATTTTTATTGAGTGTAAACATTAAAGGCCAAAATTTAAACAAAAAAGTTGTTATCAAGAACACAGATTTATCAAAATTCAAGAAAATTAACAACGAGAACATAATATTGTTACAGTGATAATACTGCAACCATGTTCTTTCTCTGTATATAGAAAACGTTCTTCAGTATATAAAGAAACTCTTTTGTTTTATTTAACTTACGAGTATTAACGTTTTTACTACAATGACGATGACACTGACATATAAAGTTTTGTGCTGCATTGTTTGGGCAATACCTAAAAAGGAATAGAGCTGAATGTACAACTAAGTTAACACATTTTATTAAATGACAAACGGATTCAACAATTTTTATAGTAGAATTTGATAAAATTGAAAATTTCTTTTTCTCATTATTCGAAACAAAAATGAAGATAGTAAATAATTGTATACGGTTGAAAAGCATTCTGGAAATTAACACCACTAATGCAGGACCACCACTTAAGCTGTATGATTATCTGGGGCAGAAATCATAAAAGTATACTGTCAGAAATCTGAATCTGAAGTTAAAGATTCATTTAAGGCTGTGTTACGAAGAAATAAACAACCAGCTGAGGCAGCAAAAATAGCGGATATCCTTCCTGATGCATCCCCGAGTTGACTTAAGCGAATGATGAAAAGTATTCCAACGCCTTCACCATCTTTTGAGTTTTCTGAAGATGAGGCAAGAGCGCTTATGCTGGATTAGGATTAAGTACAAATAAATCTATAAATTTAATAAAGGACAAACAATTCTGTCATGTTACAAAGATATACTAGAATAAAGCAAAATATTCACCTAGACAACGAAAGAGCACTTCTTGATTTGAAGCAATTACTTGAAAATACGGCTTCAAGGCTTCTCTCAATATTTTCGAAAAAAGAGGCATTGGAATATGATAAATCGGATCTGACGTTAAAATACAAATGGGGATATGATGGATTGTCAGCACTATCAGAATATATACAAGCTTCATCAGGGGAAAGCTTTATAGACTAGAAATGTGTTTTAATGGCATCGCTGATTACACTTCGCTTAAGAAAGGATTCGAATGAACCATCTACGTCAACTCCAGGAACAAAGGTATATTGCAGACCAACAAGGTTTCAATATATAAAAGAAAGTAAACAGTGCACACAAAACGGTGTTGATACAAACAAACAATGAATTGAAAATTTAAGTCCTGTTTGCATTCAAATATATGGGTATTATATCAACGTACATTTTGAACTGCAATTAATAGTGATTGATAGAAAGGTATGCAATGCCATTATGAATACTGATTTAACCTGTACATGCCCTTTATGTGGATTGAAAAAATCGCAATTTTCACAAACTCTTGCAGACATCTCTACAAATGTTAACAAAGATGCCCTAAACTTTGCTATATCTCTCCTACATTCCCGTTTACGCTTTTTGAAGTACATGTTTCATATTGCATATGATTTCAAATATAGAAGTATGCCTGGAAACCAACAAGAAATATGTTGGGAACAACACGAAACTTATGAAAATAAGAGCAGATAAAAAGACGAATTCAAATTGAATTTAAATAGATGACTGGTGTTAATGCAGATAAACCGCTCGTCGCCTATAGAAGTACAAATGATGGCAGCATGACAAGGAAATCCTTTTAAAACTATGAAGTTACGTTTCAAACTACTGGAGTTGATGTGGAAATTCTTCGGAGATATCATATGATATTGGGAGTTAACTTTTTTGATTTCTGCCCCAGATAATCATACAGCTTAAGTGGTGGTCCTGCATTCGTGGTGTTAATTTCCAGAATGCTTTTCAACCGTACACAATTATTTACTGTCTTCATTATTGTTTCGAATAATGAGAAAAAGAAATTTTCAATTTTATCAAATTCTCCTGTATTAATTGTTGAATTCGTTTGCCATTTAATAAAAGGTGTTATATAAATACAGAAAAATTAGAGTTATTTACCACAGATACTTTAAAGTTATTGCGATCATTATATCGATGAAAGGAATTAACACCCACTGTCCACAAAGTACATCAACATGATCGTCTGATTTTAGAATGAAACATGCTATCACTAGGTGAATTAACAGAAGAGGCACAGGAGGCCAGAAACTCCGACTACAAGCATGTCAAAACCAGGACCTCTTCAATTACTTTTTATTGTTTTCCGTTCCTGCTCTAAAATCTACAAGAAATAAGTGGAATGCTAATAATAATACATCAACATGATCGTCTGATTTTAGAATGAAACATGCTATCACTAGGTGAATTAACAGAAGAGGCACAGGAGGCCAGAAACTCCGACTACAAGCATGTCAAAACCAGGACCTCTTCAATTACTTTTTATTGTTTTCCGTTCCTGCTCTAAAATCTACAAGAAATAAGTGGAATGCTAATAATAATACAATATACGAAAACGATGATATATAGGAGGTTCTTGATACATTCGATGTAAATGAATACTTTGTTGTAATGAAATATACTGATATAAATAAATTAACTTTTTATGTTTTTTATGAAGAATAGTTATTTTAAGCAATATAAACTTAAAGCTAATAAATTACAAATATCCAAGGTGACCAGTTTCGGAGGCCATCTCCCTGCCCTGAGACCAGCTAGAAAATTGTGCTCCCCCAAAACAGTTGAAAAATACCTCAGCAATAACTATATTAAATTTCATTGAAATGTATTTAACGGTTCACAACTTACAAAAAATTATTAAAAAAAAAAAAAACATGTTGAAACAACTGTGCACTTATGTATATGTGCAGCACACATTTACCACAGAAATGCAAAAATGTACAAATTTGTTGAAGGGGTCAAGTTTCAGTTAGTTTTTAAACGAATGTGTAAACTATATATTTAGTATCATTTGAAAGGTTATAACTTGAAAAATAATATATAAATTGTAAAATATTAGAACTAAATTTTTCATTAAATTTATCAAAAAACGTAATATTTTGATGTTTGTAAAAAAATGTAATATTTGAATTAAAAAAAATCTACATATATAAAGCCACCAATATGAAATTTAGTATAGTATAAAAAAAGTTGTCAAAACAAAATCATAAATAGATTCCCATTCTTTTATTCCGTAATACCCAAGATCCCAGTTCGGGGAAAAGTTATTTCAAAAATTTACTTTCTTCAGTAAAATGGTCACCCTGTCGTTATCAAAGGCGTGGTTTATTAAATATTTCTTGTGTGTTTAGCGAACATATGTAGGTATGTAATCAAGGTATTTTTTTTTAATTTAGGTTTTAACATTTGTGAGCTCCACAAATAAATAAAAAAATTAAATTAACTAAATTCTGATAGGGCTAGCGGATAGACTATTACCCCAAATGCCCTCGGATTTACTCGTATTTAAAAAATGTATGATCCAGAGGAAAATAATGGATTTTAAAGTGAAAAAATCTCACCACCTTTTAAGAAAAATCACAATTTTTTAAAGATTTTCTACTTCAAAATTATAACTTTTAACGGAACCATTTGATATATGATTCTTACACGAAAATTGTTTGGAATTGTACAGAATCCAGAGAACATTTTAGAAAAATTTCAGGACTCAAATTGAGCCTCAAAAAACTAAAAAAAAGTCAAAAAATGGGTAAAAATTTGACTTTGGTCGAAAAGAGATGTAAGCGTATTTTTTGTGGATAATTATAAGGACTATCTATATGTAAAAGTTTTTTCAGTGGAATCACAAATGAAATTTTGGAAATTTTTTAAAAAATGTTCATATCCGAGGTGACCAACTTTGGAGGTCCACCCCCAAAGTTACAAAATTATTTCCAAAAAAGAAAAAATCGTTTTGGGACCACTGTGGTACAATCAATTATCTGTAATAGAGTTTATACATACATAAATAGTTAATTTAAATGACAAACGTACCATGTTAAACAGACCACAGATACTTAAATGTAAAGTACGTTAAAATTTATCTTGTATTATTATGCGTAAGTTATAATTTAAGTGTTAATTTGATTTTTGCCTTTTAAAATTGAATTTCATTAGCATGCCACAAACATTAGAATTAATAATATCGATAAAGTTTATTGGATATCTTACCCTAAAACCTTTGTGTATTATCTCATAATTACTGGATTAACGACATCTTATTTAAATTGAATAGTGGTTTGAATTAAATTATATATAAAATTTTATGCAAATAACTGAATAATTTATGGAAATCAATAAATTTTCACGTAGTGGGTGCCTTTAAAATTTGCCCGTTGTTTGTTTCTATTCACTTCTGTACCCTACAACACATTGTGTTATACAAATTTAATTTAATGATCTATAGCTACTTACAAGTAGGTTAAGGTCAAGTACAGACTAGAATTAAAAATTAATTAGAATCAATAGACGAACACTAAGACTATTGTGTTAATATTAATTCATATGAAGGCTGCCTAGAGTTGTGAAATCTTATGAGTATGAATCACATTCCGAAACTTTCAGGACTACATCATCGTATATGGTTTGTTACTAGGAGAGTCAACTTTCTAGTTAGTATTTTTACATTTTCAGGTTATTTAACTCTTTACTTTTTTGGTAGGATGAAAGACATATTGAAGGATTTGTAAAAAATCTAAAAATCACAACCCCTCAAACTTATTATTTACAATTTTTCATGCCTTATCCACTTCGATGTAAATTTATTGTATCCAACATCAATATAGGACATTTTATAATCGACAATGTACAGCTCATCATTAATTTATATTTTTATTGTTTTTAAAATAAATATTGACAGGTGTAATGTTCAGTTTTCACATTTTGTTTGTTTGTTTGTTTTAAGTTTAATATATTTTTTATATTTTTGTGGTCCAATTTTATTCATGGCTTTCTGTTTGTTTAACCTTTAACTTCAAATCTTTTAACATTTTAAACGTGATAACAACTTGAAAAATTTTGCATATTTTATTTGGAAATTTGTATATGTATTTTTGAAAATATTTTTGTAGATTTTCAAAAAGAAAAAAAACTTTTATGCAATTTTGGAATGCTACTGTTTAAATAGTTTTATATGCCGCTTATACCAAAACAAAAACTAATTGGTTTTTGAAAAACTAATTTTCAAAAATTACATCCTTTACATAC
This sequence comes from Protocalliphora azurea, assembly GCA_932274085.1. Classification (NCBI taxonomy): domain Eukaryota; kingdom Metazoa; phylum Arthropoda; class Insecta; order Diptera; family Calliphoridae; genus Protocalliphora; species Protocalliphora azurea. The sequence continues at coordinate 107,917,666 of OW026519.1, read as the reverse complement.
TCGTACCTTATTTCTTCCCAATGAAGTTTTTGCTGACATTCACATTTCTTAACAATTTAACAATTTTAACAATTTTTAATAAATCTAATAATTTCATAAATAAAACAAATAATTTCTATAAATTTTAAACTTTATTTTCCTCTTTATATATAAAAGCTACGGTTCTAAAATTTGCTAAACAGGATGTATCATAAATAGTTATTTTAGTATTTTTTATTTGGTTTTCAATAAAAACTAGTTAAAAATGGTTTTTGATTTGTATGGAAAATCCAAACAAATTTACGTAGTTTTTAATTCAAAAACCAAATAAAGCCAAAAACTACTAGTTTTTGTTTGGTGTAAATTGCATATTATTACAAATTTATTTATCAATAATTTATATATATATATATATATATATATATATATATATATATATATATTTATTTATTTATTTATTTATCGGTTAAAAAATCAAAATTGAAATAATTTTTTATAAAAAATGATTTTATCGACTTTTGCAGTCTTGCGCAAAAAATTTGTATAGCATTTTAATTATTTTGGAATATGTGGCTCTTGAACTTTCTTCCAATAAAATAGTGAAAATTGTAATAATAAAAAATTCTTTTATTTCACTTATATGGCAATACTGATATATGCGATTGCAGTTAATTATTTTTAAAGCCTTTAGTTATTATTAACTATACTTATGTGGAGATTTTGGAATTTTTTCAATATATCGTAATAAAATTTAATAACTTAAAATATCTGTCTCTAGATTTGAAATTAGCATATAAATCTAAAAATAAGTACAAATTTTCATGACTGTAATTTTTATTGTCATTACTTTTTTCCCCTTTTTTGGCTTTTTTCAGAATAAAGTAAATTAAAAACGTAAATAAAATTATGTTAAAAATGGTTAACCGCATTTAAAACCCCGGTTTCGAATAAAACCGAAACCGACAGCGTTTGTAAAAAACTGAAACCAGTTAACCGGTTTTGGATACTTTAGAGCTGATATCATAATTAATATAGAAATTCGATAGCATGATTTATCTTCATGGAAGAGGCATTTAATCAAAATCTTAAATAATATCTAAGAGAAACTTTGTACTCATTAAAACAATAAGAACCCATCAAGTCATTGAAATTTACTGATATATATGTTTTCTATTTACACACATAATGGAAAAGATGCTCCAAAATGTCCGTAGTCCATAAAATCGAAATTCAAACTAACTTTGAAAAGCCTTTTGAAAATTTAATTAGTCCGATGTTATACTTTCATTTCGCATTGGAATCATTGAGGCAATATTTGATGACCCAAAATGTGTCGCACAGTGTAATAACTGATTTATAATTGCAGGATTTAGTTATTTGCTTACCTTAGGATAAAATACCTCACACAATGTTATGTAATTCATTACTTACTGAATAATAATCTTTAATTTAACATCTAGAAAATCATTGAAGCACTTCTCAATTAATATACCATAATATGATAAATATGTATGTATGTATGTATGTATGTATGAATATATGTCTGTATGTATGCATTTATGAATGTATGTATGTTCCTGCCAACATTTTCTATCGAAATTTGAACTAAAGCGACACCTCATGTAGTTAATACGAGTAACAGTCGAACATGATATCATTTTCTTATCGAAGAAGAGTCACCTTTCCGAAAGAAATGTGCCGCAGCTCTATATCTATTTTTAATTATAGTTGAGCTAAATGCTTACCTTATATTCAAACAAACTATAATAACTCATTAACTTTGAACTAAATTAATAATTCACTATAACTTTAAATTAAATATGAAATATTTAAAAGCAAAAATCACTAATTAAAAACTAAAAATTGTTTGTATTAATACATTTTTTATTCAACATCTAAACAATAACATTGATCACTTTAACAGTTATACATTTACTGAGCGAAATTATGTCGTGCTTGTTCTTTCTTTTTTGTCCTGGAATGTATACAGTCGTCCAGGTCAAGTTTTTTAGATCAAAATTCGATTCGATGTTTTTTATTGCAAATTTGTGCATTTTCTACTTTTCAACATCTAGGAATGTCAAAAAAAATCTTTTTTGCGGATAGATTAAAAAACTCTCTTCTAAATGCTGGCAGGGTACCTATCCAAACTTGTGCTAAAGGTGTTGAACGAATCCTTGCTGTACTCAAGGCCCTCTCTACCCACAAAAAACATTATCAAGGAACAATTTTTACAAAATATGTATATTTCTTTTAGTTTTTATTTTTATTTTAATTTTTTTAACAGACGTCACAGTTTTTAATTTTTTTTTTTTTTTTTGTAAATTTTGATAAAAATTAAAAAATTATTGAATAAATTTAAATTAAATTTTAGAATAATATCAAATAACTCTGTTAATCAAACAATTTCATGTAATCATTTTTTCTGTGTATGGGTAGTAAAAAAGGATGAAATCTTTTATTTTATTTATATTCTAAGTTATATATAGAAGTACATTTTTATTCCTATTCTTTCATCACAAAGTTCTATTATATATAGAATATATAAATATATATATATATATATATATATATATATATATATATATATATATATATATATATATATATATACATATAAATGTTCATATTTCCCAAAAGCACCATAGATAAATATAAAAAAATTAACCTCTTTATACTTTTCTTATTACAATAATGTAAAAGGCATAGGTTACCGACGAATTTATTATCGAAATAAGAAATTTGAACTGTACACAGAAAAAATTATTAGAAAATATTTTTTGATCAATTTCTTAATATTTCTTTAATAAAGTGTAAATAAACTTTAAGTTGATAATTATTCTGTTTAATATTATTAAAAACAAAATAAAAAATATTTTATTGTTATACGCATTTTTTTATTTCAAATAAATTGGTGATAAACACACATGTTTGGGATAAATATTAACCAAAAAGGGTATTATTCTGCAAAATTGTGTTGGTACTTATTAATTGCCAATTCATGTTGATCATAAATGGAAAGATGCTTGACTATCTATTCCAGTGATTTTGGAGAAATTTGTATCGAAAAAAAAAGAAAAAGGAAAACATACAAACAGTTTTGTACAAGATGAAAACCTGTAAATTAGGACAAAATACTACTCTTTCTTCATTTTTATATCACTTTTTCTGGATTAATGAACATAGCTTTACGTCCCGGATGAAGTGAAACTGCACATTTTCTTCTTTCTAAGGGAACATTTTTGAATATTTTTAACAAACCCTTTAAATTTTAGTAAAAACTACAAAGAAAACCTGAATTTATTATAGCTTCCCCTACAAAAAAAAAAAAAAACACCTATTTTTCAATTAACACAGATGTTTCATTTTACATTAAAATTTAGTTAATTAATATATTCAAGCAAAAATAAAATAAATGAAATAGAATTTTAGCATTCGGGCTTAATTAAATTCATCGAATAAGTATTGCAGAAGAACATATCGTAAAAGTTTTATTTGACAATCGGCATTCTCTAGTCGGCCACGACCGCCATTAGCACTCTTCAGAGTCCTACTGCGGTGTTTCTTGCAAACATCATCTATTTAACTTACAACTTTTTGGGAAATGGAATCTGTGACTTATTGTCCCTATATGTTATTAAGTAAGACGAATGGTTTACGATAAAGCTTTTTACAATTATTTTGTATTCTCCTTTTTTCAATTATTATTATTTATATGCTTAAAGCTGTCAGTTTAGGTAGTAAATCAGCAATGTATGATTTTGTTATTGTTTAGCCACTTATTAAGTAGCACTGAACAATGTTGTTGTTGTTATTTGATTTTGTCACTTCTGTTTGTTTCTATTTTTAGAAATACTTTCAATGAACATAAGCCCGAATACAAAAATTCTAAAAAACTATAAAAAAGTTTAAAAAAAGAACTACAAAATAATAAAAGAAATAGTAGAAAATAAAATTCAAGTAAGATTTTTTTCTCATTTAAATTTTTAATTCAATGAAAACATTTTTCTGTTTTTCATTTTTTACAGCTATTAATCGTAGTAATTGATATAATCATTTTGTTGAGGGGTGTAAATTTAAACAATTTTCAATTGAATGAATTATTTTGGTGATTGGTGACTTTTTTCTGTGTAAGGTTAGAAATAAAAAAAATAAAAAAGAAGAAAAAAAGTTTTCACTAAGAGGTGATAAAATTATAAGCTAATTTAAACTTTAAAATAGCTCAAAAAAGGCTAAATGCCCCAAAAAATAAGGCCAGAAAAAAGTTAAAAATTGTTTTCAATTTAAAAACTTATTTCTTTTCGTTCTAATTAGTTTTTGATATTTTTTGAAAGATATTGTAATAAATGTATAAGTAAGTATAGAAAGTCACAAATCATACAAATTGGGTTATATGAAGCTTTAGAATTTTCTTTATATAAAAAATTACTCAACCGTCATTTTTCCTTTTGGATTAAGCATTTCCCAAATTTTTTTTTTTTTTTTTGGTGATTTTTCGCTTTTATATGATTTTTTTAATTATATTAATCAATTATTTCCATGGTTAATGAAATATGTATATATAAAAAAATATGTTATAATCCATAACATAAAATTAGTTTAGTTTGTTTTGAATTGAATAATGAAGCGTCGCAAGTAAAATTTTTTATTATGTATTATTAAACTCGATTTTTGTTCGACTAATTAGACAAGATTGCTTAAATGAATGATTCTGTAAAAAAAAAATTTCTTATAGCAAATAAGAAATTATTTTCTTCGTTTTTGAAATACTAACGTTTTAGCTTTTTTAATTCAATTTTCAAAATCAAAAAAGGCTAGAAAAATGCTAAAACGAACATTTTAAAGCTAAAAGCAATATAAAAAGACTAGATTTAGCCTTAAAAAATTGGCAACACTTCTAAGCAGTGATGGGATTTGAAAATTTGTTTTTTTATTTAGTGCCAAAAATAAAAATTTAAAAAAATTCAACCGAAGTAAAAAGTCTGAAATTAATCGAAAAAAATCTTCCTTTCCTCATAGAATTTAAAAATAAAAGTTTCTTAAGAATCAAATTTTAAATTTATAAATGTTTAATAAAACAAATTTTACACTCAAAGTTAAAAATTCAATTACAGAAAAGACCCAACGTAACTACAGTCTCAAATCTATCTTTTTCAGTATCTTTCCCCAAAAAGATCGATTGCATCTTTCACATCGATTCAGATAGGAAGAATCAGCATCGTTTTTAAAAATTTTCATATTTTGGAACACTGTGGTCCTGCCCCTGGTAGGTGTATGTGCTCTAAGCTCAAAACGTAAACTCGCCTACACCTCCCCAATCATTGTGTAAAATTTTATCAAAATCGGACTAGCCTTTCCAAAACTGTATAATTATTTCCATTTAATTTTTTGTAATATCGTGAAAATATTTCGTGGATTTCATAGGAATATTCATTCTAATAATCAGAAAACTTGTAGTTTCATATTTAAGGTCACAATTAAAATTCATTATCTCACAAATCTCTAACATATTTATTTAATTTTATACACTATATCTAGCACAAGGAACGTTACACAAGTACAGTAAGGACCAAAAACACGTCTCTATGGTTTAAACCAACTACTTATTTGCAATCTTCAGATCCCAATATCGTAGAAATTGCAGATCGGAAAATACGGACTAAAACTTATAAGCAAGTGTCAAAAAATATCAAAGGAAATCAATTTAATTGATTTCATGCACCGTCTCCGTAAAGATAAAGAACAAAGGAGATCCCATAAAATATTGAATCCCTAAAAGCGGAAGAAAAATTTTGTTAAAGTGAAACATTTACTTTAAGAACGTCATAACCAGTGTTGCCAGTTTAGCCTTTTTAAAGCTAAGTCTAGACTTTTAATTTTGTATTTTTAGAAAAATACACGAGGTTGTATGTTTTGAACAGCTGTTAAACGCTAATTATTCCTTGAGTTAATGATGTAGAAATATGCATTTAATCAAACTTTAACTTTTGTAAAAATATCTTTTATTGAGAAGTGAAAAGAGAATATTTTTTCTATTATATTCTATTAAGGTGACAGTAATTTGAAAATTTTGAATGCGTTTTCTGCAAAATCTATTTTTTTGGGTTATAACGTTCTTGATGTAGTTGTTTATTTAGCTTTTGTTGATATAAAGCATTAGGTTCATTGTAAATTGCAAAATTGAAATTACTTCCTTATATTTTAAGTTAAAAAGTTTTGGCACAGGAAAACAAAAAAGCATTAAAAAAAAACTATGGGTCAAAATTGTGGTCGTATTCTACAACTACAATATTTTCTTTGAATTTAATCCTTTGTATCCAAATTTCATTTTATTTATCATAAAAATATCACCAAAGATATCGGGAACTGCAACCTCATAAAATAAAATGATTTTAAAGAACTATGAAAATCAGTCAGAAATTGACATACCCTTACAAGTATTTTAAAATTTCCAAAATGTAAACGATGACACCGAAATTTAGGGTTCCCAACAAAACTTACTATAAACGAACAGCACCATGTTAACGATGCACATAGGGGCAAAGGTATACTAAAGCGGCATTGGTGATTGGTATCGATGAAAAGATAATTTTTTATATATTTTAAATATGTTTTAATATTATAACCCGCCGAACAAGATTGATGGAAAAACAATGAAAATTTTCTGAAATTGTTTCTATTTTCTGAATTTTTTTCTTGGTGAATATAAAATTTTTAAATATTATTTTATTATCCAATAATTAAAAGTAGGTATAAGTACGTGCCAAATTTATACTATTCTGAAATTTATTCAACATATTGGTAAATTATAAATATTTTGCCACCGTTTTCGATACCTATAAATCTGTATAATCTTACAAATGAAAGCTAGATATGCCAAATTTGAACCTGATATTAAAATTATGTGGACCAATTTGCTATAAAATGGTTACCAAGAATGTGGTATTGTTAAATTTTATCAAAATCTGATTATATATATTCATTTATAACCGTTAAACCTCACTTCCGGAAAAATCTTTGTATGGGAGCTAGTTGAAATAATGGACCGATGATAACTAATTTCAGTAGTCATTTTTCATTCATTAAATTTATTTCAAAATTATGAGGTGTAGGTCAAAAAAATTTTAAGATATAACAAACATTTCAAAATGCCTTAAAATTGAGATTCGAAAAAATTCGCAAAATGTTAAAATATAATACAAAACTGGACATTCTGATCTTTAAGGTGTATTGAAAAGTTATGGATATCTCGAAATATTTATGCTAATTTATTGCTTTTAAAAATTTTAAAACTTAAAAAACAAGTTAGAACGCTATATTCGGTTGTGCCGTATCTTTTATACCCTTCACCACCTTACCAACAAATAATAAAATTTGTGCCTTAAATCATGCTTTCATATTTTAACATTTATACTTACAAAAATAATCTATATTTTTTTCCAAACAAACGATAAATATCTAAAAATGGTAACTTTAAAGTAAAATCTTAAAAAAAGTTTAATTGAAAACATGCATAATCTTGTAACTCAAAATCATTAAAAATTTTGAAATATGCTCAAAAATCGTTTTTTTTTTTTTTTTTTTTTTTTTTTTTGATAAGTTCTTGGATAAATTCTGTTATTGTTTTGTTAATTTTATCTTTTTAAGATTTTTTTTGGAATGTAAGATAACCAGGCATGTTATCCGCATACCTTTGTATATGTTTTGCTCATTCAGTATTGAAAGAAAATTTTTAAACAACAATTAAAATAATGAAATTTTCAAAATTCTAATGCAATTTATTATAAATTGTTCTGTAAAATGCAACGATGTAATATTTTTTATAGACCTTTTAGTAAACATAGCAAGATTTATTTTCTTTTAAATTGGACAAAAATTTTAGAACTTATTCGATTTTATATGGAATGATTTACTTAAACTTTTTTACGTTTTTATGTTTCAAGTAAAGCATAAGGTGATTTGCTTAAAAATATATTGAAAATAATTGATAAAGTTTTGAAATTTTTAAATATTGTTTGAGTATTTAAACGGTTTGAAAGGTTGACGTCTCATTTTATTATAATTAAAATATCATTTAAAACTTGATATCTTTAATGTTATTTTGAAATAGGAAAGCAAATTTAATTTAAAGAAATTTAATAAATTATTTCCTATTAGCAGCAAATATAAAAGATGTAAAATGATTTGGAAAATGACGGTGGAAAACAAACATTAAAAACAAAATACATTACAAAAAAACATATTTGTAAAAAGCATATCGTCCCTGTTCAGACAAAAACAGTTATGTGTAATCTATAATTTTTTATTCAACCCTCCGAAAAAAATTTTGATAGTACATTGACCCACCGAACCAATTTAAAAAATTTTTACTAGTTTACAAGATATTTTACAGTATTTGGAGTAACTTTGTATGACTTTCATAGTGAAATTAGACTTTATTTCTGCTCTCTTGAAAAGTTGTTTAAAAACACATAACTATTTTTGTCGAAGCAACGACGGGAATAATATTATTAATATGGTTTGAAAACAAAATAATGTTTTAAGAACAGCTAAAGAGTAATATCTAATGTTTGTAGAAATAATGATATTTTCTATATTAATAAAATTTTCTTTCTGGTAAAAATAAATATTCAAAAACATAAAACTTTTGTAGCCAACTATAATAAAATTTTGATTGAATGTAAACATTGAATGATAAAACTGAAACAAAAACATTGTTATCATGAACACAGTATTATTAAAGTTAGTGAAAATTAACAATGATAGCATAATATTGTTGTAGTGACAATTCCATAACCATGTGTTTTCTCTGGGTGAATATATGAGATATAGGAATCATTTTCAGAACAAACTGATTGCACATCGTCTACTGTTTCCTTAAGACTAATTCGATAACTTCCAAAACACATACTTTTATACAATGTAGTTTAACGACGTACAGGCGGGCGGACGTTTTCTAAATTAAGCGCCATTTTCCATGCCATTGAAACTAATGTGAGATGGATTGAAAGCAATTGAGCTATCGTGGTAATCAATACTTAACGTTGTAAACAACACTTTGACCTTTTGATTCATATCAAATAATTTGATTCAAAATAAAAACAAATTCATCGATTTTTTTATAACTTTCTTTAAAATATATTTTGATTTATTATTTTATAATTAATCATTATTCAACAAAACAAAAACTTAATAAAAATATCAGTCCTATATTAATATTAACTATCTATAGTAAAATAATAGTTAGTTTAATATTTAGAAACGAGCAGGGGCACGATGGATGGAAGGTGGAGAGGCAAAGTTAAGAACGGGAGCTAAACCATCGTTGTGAGATCGAGAAGGACCTCCCAAGGAATTGTATTGGCCTTGGATTGCTTTTTGAGCGTTGGCGGCATCTTCAGGTGTGCGGTATTTGACAAAGTGTACTTCGGGTTTGTTGTTGTTATTCTTGTTGATGGTATTGAGTTTGTTAGCCAAATCTCCAATATCAGCTTCTTTGTTGAGGACGTAGATGTCAGTTTTTTGATCGGCAGCTTGTTTGGCCAAAGCGAGGGCAGCATCTTCGAGTCCCTTGTTTTCGGGTCCCTTAATGAAGACAACACGGAGACCTTGTTTAACACTACTGGCAATCTTTTGGGCTGCGTTGGCATGATCAAATTCACTTTCGGGTGCAGAGAAAGTGTAGAATTCCTTTTCCAATTCAGCATTAGCAGTGTATGAAGGAGCTTGATAATCATTACCACCACCGAGACCACCGAGGTTGCTACCGCCGAGATTGCCATCACCAAGACCACCTCCTAAGCTGCCACCACCGGGGCTACCACCACCAAAACCATCTAAACCGCCACCGAGTCCTCCTAAGCCACCACCAATGCTGCCAGATCCTTGGGCGAAAGACAATCCACTGCCAGAATGCCCCACGGGTTGATAGTTGTAGCCTAATTTGTCGGCGCAAGCTACGGCTACCAAACATAAAACGACGAAAGAACGCATTTTGATAACGTTTTCAACTATTATTTCATAAATAACATTTGAAGTTTCCAAATAAAAATGATGATATCTATAGCCTATAGCACTATCTTATACGTGTCAAATTAGAATAGATTTTTAACTTCTGCTGTCTTCATGATGGTACGTAAAAAAGTACCATCATGATGGTACGACATCTATCACATTGTTATTATTATTATTATTATTTTTTTTTTAATCAAATGGTTTGTTGCGGATGATTAGCAGTTAATCACTTAGTTGGTTAGTTAGTTAATTGGTTAGTCAGTAGCGCGATGGTGGTGCTTTGATGCGATGGTGGTATTGTATAAATTATTATAACAAGTTTTCGTTTACGCCGATATTTAATTTAAATGGTCAAAAATCTTAAACATTTTTATTTAAAAACAAAAACAATGTAAAAGATGGCACGCGATCATTGTCAATAAAAAATGGTCATGAAAATATTGAATTAAATTTTGATGAACTTGTGAGTATGTTAAAATGGTATTATGCAAATTAGGATTTAGTTTCCATCCAATGGTACTTCATTATGAATTATATACAGACTGAGATTTACTGCGTTTGCCTAAAAAAGTGTGAGGTGGTTTTCTATCTCTATCGACTCCGATTACTGTTAATTTTTGGAAAACAATTTTTTGCGTGGTTGTATACTACAAATTGTTAGTGTGTCGGTAGCCAAGAGAACTTAGCTTCAATCGTTTTGTTAATTTGTAAATTTGTTTGTAAATTTATTTTGTGTTGACCAAATGTGTACGTATTATAAATATAGAATGAAATAATTTATTTATATAAAAATTAAAGATATTTAAACTTAGTACTAACAAGAAGAACTTTTTCCATTCGCATAATATAATTTAGTTAACTTAAAAATTAGTAAAACACGTTGATGGCCTGGGCAATACGTAATAACTTTTTTTAATATCTAAGTTTTTTAAAAACTGTAAAAAGTGCAAGTTTTCCCCATATAAACGCATCCTGAAATTTACGGATTTAATTGTTTTTATATTTTGATACATAATAAAAAAAGTGCTCCAAATATCCGAAGTTTAAGAGTCCATATAATCGAAATAACTTCACAAAACCCTTTGGAGTTTTTATTAATTTGATTGTATATTTTTATTTCGTGCTGGAATTATTGAGGTAATTTTATATGACCCACAATTTGTTGCATATTGTAATTTTTATTTTTCTACTTTATCATAAATCTGGTTATATAATAAATAAAACCATTCATATATCATTAAAATCGATGCATATGGTTATAGAATAAGTGTATCTTCGTTCGGAAGATACTAGCAGAGATGAGATTTATTGCAAAATTGTACCATTTTGGCGATATTGCATTTCCAGTGGCACTACGGCACTTTGGAAACTTTATTGTGTTAATTTTAACACTTTTTTTGTACTAATTTATGACTGTTTTCTTGTGTATCAATCACGCATGAACGGCTGAACCGATTTTCTATATTTTTGCCGTAATATAAATTACACCATCAAATCTTATAAGAATGAAATTATTAAGAAAATTACATCAAAATTATATTATTTAAATAAAAATAAAAATTTACTTGTCCCTAGTTTGATGCATTAAAACTTCATCTTCCTATTCAGAAGTTCCATTATTAGGATGACACATATCCTAATAATGGATTGTACTCCATTTATTCAAAAACACCTAAAAACATAAGTAATAACGAGAATGAAAAAATAAGAATTCCGTAAATTCTTTCAAGTAATTTATTCGAAGGAATTTGCGGATTTTTAAATTATGTTTGCATACAATAGTTAAAAATTGGTTATTAAAGCAATATTATGCAAAAAACATTTTGTAAAATTAAACTTTTAAGCCCTTATTGTACGAGTACATTCTTCATTTATTTATAAATAAATATTAAAAGGTAAAATTATAAAAAAGATATTTTTTTTTTAACTTTGTATGTAGTAACATTTAAATAAATAATATTAAAAATTTTATTTTTAATTTTTAATCAGACTCAAGTTCATATTAATGTAATAATTAATGAAGATATACATATGTATTATATACTGGTAGAATAAATGCATTTTCTGGCCCACTGCAAACCGTCATCAGCATTATTTTTAGTGTCAGTTGTAAATATCATCCTTTTAATTTACAAGTTTTTAGAATTAAAGTATGAAACTTCAATTTTATTGTAGTTACAATATACTTAATTCTTAACTATATCATTATGCAACATGTAGTATCCTAATATATGATCAATTCAACTGACTTCAGCTGAATTCACAACAAAAATTCAACATTTTACGTAAAATGAGTATAATTTTATAACCTTTTGAAATTGCAATTTTTTAGTATTTCCAAAGATTTTCAACCCACTGCGATTGAAAGCCAAGCATTTTTTGTATATTTTGCAAAAATTCATATTCTTTTGAGTTTATTGTGAAAAAATATAAAGTATTTCGGTCCATTAGAGAACTTTTTGAAAACATCATGGCAAAACATTACATATATATATATATATATATATATTTGCAAAATCGTGATAAAATTTTTATTTCATAAGATTTCATCTTTTGGTAAATAAAATAAAAAACAACATAGTTGAATATTGATCAAAATTTAACATTTTTAGAATTAAATTTTTTCTTCGTAAATAAAAAATATTAAAAAAAATTAACAAAGCTCATTATAGATTTTTTTATTTTCTTAAATTTTTTCTTTGGTGAATATGAAAGATCATAAATATTATTTAATCCTTTACTTGGGTTAAAAGAATTTCACAATATTAATTAGAATTTCTTTGTAAAAACTCTAATAAAAAAAAACATTTTCGTATAATATATAGAGAAATAACTTAGATTTGAACCCTATTTTTCGAAAAATTTTAAAAAATCGCTATAAAAGAAAATTTGTTCAATTTTACTAAGAAATCCTAAAATATGTTACACTAAACCAATATCAAATATTGAAAATACTCGTATTATAAAAATGAGGTGCAAGAGGTACATCAATCACGAAATTTGACACACTGATAGCACCAGCGCCGGATGTGGTTATAGGCTATGTGAGATATCGATTGGATGTTACACTCACATTTTACGCCTTCTTAAAAAACTGTTTTTTGAATCTGGCAAGTTATTAAGCTATTTACATGTAATTTGACACACAGATAGTGCTTGCAGTAGAAAATGTTATAGGCTATGTTGGATCTTGGTCGAATTCTTGTTTAAAACTCTTAAGCGGCTGAACCGATTTTCAGTAAATTTGACAAATATTGCCAGTACCGAAGGAGGTTATTGGCTATTTTAGACTACGCCTATATTTAACGCCCATAAAAAATTCTTTTAAATTCTGTACATTATCAATGAAGTTGTGCACTGTAGGATATTATAGACTATGCTGGATCCTGATTGGATGCGTACAAAAATTTAACCGATTTTCTAAAGAGCCCTAATTCAAATATGATATTTTATTTTTTGGTCGGAGCAGAGGATGGATAGATACCCCCATATAAAGCAAGCATTCATAATAGTATATCTAAAGAACTTAAAAAGTTGTAGAAATAATTTTCATATTAAATTTCGAATAGTTCGGATAAGTCGAGCCAAAGTAATAGCCGCCATATAAAGTATATCGCATGAAAAAGGATGTAAAAAGGATGAAATGAAGAAATGTATAAATACTTACATGATAAAAATTATACATACTGTGCTGAAGGAAGAAAGGAAAATACATTTATGAAAATATATTTTCATAAATGTTATTACCAACGTTTCTGATAACCCTAAAATTCGCAAATTGCTAAAATAGAATGTACAATTGGACATTTTGATCTTTAAGTTATATATAAAAGTTATGGCTAGAACTAAAAATATCTGTTACATTTTTGCTTTTAAACATTTTGAAATATTGAAAAAATAATAATAAAATAATTTTCAATTTGACCACGTGTCCACTGTATTTTTTATAATTTTTTTATAAAAGTCCAGTTCTCAACAACATTTTATATCACAAACAGTAAAAATCCTTTACTTACTTTACAATGTCAGACTATATTTTCAGAATCTAATGAATACTTTAAGAAAAAAATATTTTATTCATTTAAAAGTTGGTACCGATACCTATATAATTTTTCTTTAACTTTGGACTTTAGTAAACAAACTATGTGTAGAAAAATACCCTCTTTAAAAACATTTTTTTACTGCAACAAAAGCAACAATGTGCAATACATGTGATTAATATACGAATCCCACAGAGTCATCAGGAGCTAAAGCCTGGGGTCGCAATATAGAGAACTAATTTGAACGTTGGCAATATCGAATTTACTATTAATCTTTTATAATGAGTTATACGTATCTAAAAATTAAATTTTAACAAAACTTTAATATAGTTTTATAAAAGCATCGCGCAGATTTTTCACCTGATTTACTTAAAGTTTCTTTTATTTTAAAACAATGAAATTATGAATCACATTAAAGATTTGTCATCATCTTTTCCTATATATTCTAAAATCTCAAAGCATGGATTAACAAAATCTATGTTTAATTTTAATTGCAAATTGAAGTCGAATTTACTAGATTTCAGAAAAAAAATTAAATGGTTGATTGTATAAAAATAAGCAGATAGCCAATATTAAACTGTGATTACAGTTGGTTGGTTGGTTTACGTGGTATCCCGTAATCTTACGGGCAATCAATTAGACTCGTTAGAATCCGTTTTGATGGAACCACACTACTCGCCAGGTGAATTAGTTGTATTGAGTCTGTAATGAGATAGAAATGTAGGGAAGAAACAATGAGAACATAAATTAATTAGATCCAGCCTGTAGCATTGAGATATTTAATGATGTCACTGAGTCTAGTGTCAGATATCTCAAAGAGGTTGTCTAATTGGTGCCCTCCCAGAAATTTATGTCTGCTTGCGTTCAAGGCTGGGCATTCACATAGAAGATGAAAAACTGTCTCCTCCTTCTCGCGATTGCCACAACTACGACAATATTCATTGTAAGGGAGACCAAGTCTACTTGCATGTTTACCGATCGTCCAGTGACCTGCAAACAATGCTATTAGTCTCGAGATGTCCCTTCGTTTGTAGCCAATGAGTTGCATTGAGCGTTTCTCGTTGTAGGTAGGCCACGTTTCTTTCGCGACTCTACATTTGTCCAGATTTCGCCATCTATTTTCCGCCTTTTCTAGAAAGTGTTTTTGGATTCTGCTTTTGACTGTTCCTAACGGGATTGCGACAGAAACCGCTAAGGAGGCATTCATAGCAGAGCCTACCCGGGCTAATTCGTCTGCCTGTTCATTACCATAGTAGTCCCTATGCGCAGGAACCCAGATTATAGTAATGTCATACAGTCGACTTAGCCCAAGCAGTTTCTCTTTACACTGTCTGACTAGAATAGAGGTAGTTTTCGGTGATTTGAGCGATAGTATTGCCGCTTGACTGTCGAATATTTCTATCGCGAATTAGTTTACACGCTTCTCTGACCGCTAGTATTTCCGCTTGGAATACGCTTGCCTCGTCAGGGAGTCTACATGAGTGTCTAATTCCAAGATCATCAGAGAAGACACCAGAGCCGACACCGCAGTTCATCCTTGAGCCGTCAGTGTATATCCTAGTTCTAAATTGTTAAAAAAGATTGCCCCTTCTCCATTCACTCCTGGTGGGGAATAGGACTTTAATAGTATTTACGAAGTCCATGTGGGGAATCATATAGTCGGTAAATTTATTGAATTGCGGAGGTATTAAATTTAATATCCTCGCATGCCCATACGTTCTTGATCTCCAGATTTTCGTTGCAGATAATTTTATCGCACTATTAACTGATAATGCACCTGCAATGCCAATGGAACCGTGAAATTTAAAGATTTTTTAAGAAATCAAACATGGTTACAGCATTATATCTACAACAATATTATGTTCTCATTGTTAATTTTATTGAAATTTAATAAGTCTGTGTTCATGATAACAATGATTTAAATCAATTTTATCATTTAATGTTTACACTCAATAAGAATTTTAATATGATCGACTGCAAAAATTATATGTTTTAAATCTTTTTACCAGAAACAAAATTTTGTTAATATGAAACATATTATTACTTCTACAACCATTAAATATTTGCAGTTTTTTTCCTTGTTCTCAAACCATATTCTGTTTTAAAACTATATTAATATTATTATTTTTATAACAATAAAATGATACAAATAAATATAATACTTATCTTTTTCACAAACTTAGTGGAAAACTTCAATACTTGTTTGTTTTTAAATATATATTTTTTTAATATATTTTTTATTGTTTTATTTTATAACTTCAATATAATTCTCATTTAGTTTATATAAATAGACAAGGTTGGTTGCACAATATAAAAACCTTGTATTTGAACCACATATGGTGGTATAAAATCTCTCAATAAAAATTTTATAAAAATAACAATAATTTTTATTATTATATGATAAAAAGGAATAATGATATGATAAAATGGAATAAGCTTTCATTTATTTCTATTAATGAACAAAAAAAATGTCTATTTTAACTTAATCAATATTATTATTCTTGGCATTTATCATCTTCCTTAATAAATATTCTATTTCTAATACGATTTTTATTACTTATTTACATTAAATTTATGTAGACAATTTTTCTAATATTTTAAACTTATACTACTAATTTTCTATAAAATAATCTGTTGTATCTGCATACATATCTAAAAGATAATAAAGGTCCTTCAAGTCTTCAGTATTTTGAGATGATAAAGGCTTATAATAAATCCAACGTTTTCTCATTGATGATATTACAGGGTCTGATGATAACAATAGGCTATTAAAAATATCCTCGTTTTGTGACGTTCTGGAGCATTTCCTGAAGCTGAGTAATTGAACGTGCTTAAAATCTCTGTTTCTTGCTTCTGGAGCCTATTCTGTTAGCTCTCCAAGAAAAAGAATATTTCGTTCAATTATAATTTCGCCATGACACAATACTTTATATACTGTTGGTGTCATTTCTTTCCATGGATATAGAGAAACAAATAGCTAGATATTTCTGTTGCATATTCTCCAAATCGAGCAGAGTTAATTTTGTGCTTACTATTAATTGCCATTAAAAGTATGTTAGTCCTTTTAAGTAACTCTTTATTAATACCAGTTGTTTTTGATGTAGCTTCGAAATTTCCGAAAAACCGTCTTGATGTGTTGCCATCATTTGTATTACCTACCACCAGTCGGCAGAGGTTTGTCGATGTTTAATTCCGTCTCTTCTCTGAATTCATCCTGGATTCTACTTTTCTCAGATATTCTAAGTGTTTTTAAATCCTCATTGTTCCTCCAAAGATGCTATATATACGATTTTATAATCCGCCATTTTCTTACTTCCACTAGCATGCTTGTATTCAGGAAGGGCAGATAGTCCGTCACATCACCACTTACAAATTAATACAACGTCGCTGTTATTTACTTTTTCCAACTGATCTGCAGAAAAATCTGCAACTATCCTTTTAGCTGTATTCTCAAGCAAAGAATATAGCTCTACACATGCTTCCTTTTCGGTAACCGAAATAGATGGCAAAATAATTTGCTTTTTTTCTTTTTTTTGCCTTTAGTGATGCTGTTGGCAGTATTTCAGCAATATTAATTGCACTCTTAGGTTGCTTCTCCTTTTTTAACATTTCTTTGAATGTATCAGAAACTTCTTCATTCGAAATTATAGAAAGCTTATGGGTCAGTCTTTTCTTCTTAGATCTTGTACTTAAATCATCATATGTCTTGCAGGGTGCTCCAGTTGACATTTTGCACGACGATATTTCTATATCAGCATTCATCCAATGTTTAATTTTTAATCTGTTAGTACGCTAATTCAAGGACTTCATCTTTACGTATTACAACTTTAAAAAGCTCTCTATCTGAAATTTACCAATGACGTCGACTTTTGCATAATATGTAGTTTTTACGAATTCCACTATAGCTTCTAAACGATTAAGATCATTTTTAGACAAACTCCACAGAACACAGCACAATTCTTCATGTTTCAATGTAATCACCATAGTAATCAGCTTCGTTATGATATTGATAGGGATTAGCTGCGCATTTATATATATCTATTAGATATATCGCACAGGTATATATATTTACAGGTATTCTGTGAATTTTCATTAGGTAAAATATCTATAAGAGTCAATTTGGAAGAGTACCTATACCGAATTCATTTATATTATATGTTGCTGTTAGGTATCACCGGAAAGGATACCTGTACATTGCCACTAGACCATAAATATATAAATTTTTAACCATCACCAACAGATAAATATATTTGTTAAATTTAGGTAAACACCATAAATGTAAATCTAATAAAATACTTATTAAGTTAAAATAGACATTTTTTGTTTGTTTTGTTATTTTAAATTCATTAATAGAAATATATGAATGCTTAGAAAAGGATAAAGATTTACTTAAATTTGGGAAATGTGGCAACTCTTTTAAAAATAAAAAATATTTTTTAATTATTTTTATAAAAATATTTTGTGTACAGATATTATTAAAAGTATAATAAGTATAAACATTCACTATTTTCTAAGTAATTATTCATACAAAGCTCAAGGCAAAAGTTGCAAGTTTGTAAAAATATAGTCATATATACGATAAATACATTTTTCTGAAATGAGGCATGATATTGGCTTGAATCTTTTTGCAAAAGATCGGAAATTATATATGCTAAAGGATAAGCTTAATTTGGAATACATATTTTTAAAATTTCTTTCGCTATTTAGAAATAAACCAAACAAAAGGCCCAATTTGGGATTTTTGAAAAAAATAAAAATTTTTTAATTGTAATAACATATTTGTTTATAAAGATAGATAATATAAATAAAAGCGCGTTAACAAAATTTCAATCAGGGATACGGCATTCCTGAATTCTCAAAAATGGGATCTTTTACATTTATGGCTATAGAATCCACGTTTTTCCGAAGTCCCGTAAATTTTGATTTAAAACTTTTAACAACATATTGAAGGCTCTTAAAATATATTCCGCTTGTCGATTCGTGCTTTGGGATTTGAGAAAATATGGTCTAAATTCAAAACTTTCATATAAAATGAATCGAATTCGGGAGGGTGTGTACCATGACTAATTGAGTTATTGGGCTTGTTTTTTATCTTAAAGTCATCTCTGTGAAGTTACCTTTCAGAAAAGAGCTAAACAAAATTTTATTTTAGATAAAAAAGAGTGTAGATACTTTTTCGGCTTAAAAAGCACAAAAGGTCATCTTTTTTGCAATTTTCAAATTCAAAATCAAATATTTTTATACTCGGTAAAGATATCGATTTCAAATTTTTTTTATTCAATAGATAAAAATAAAAATATTTGAAATCGGACGAAAAACAGAAATTTGGCAAGTGAATAAAAATTTTTTATGTCAGAGGTACCTAAGTTTGAGCCCCTTAGCTCCGCCGCTGAGGGGTTTGTTATGCCCCTCTTCCAAACTTAACATTGTACGCTCCTCTGTTATCCCTATACCATATTTCATGAAAATCCAACCAGCCGATCAGAAGTTACAGATTTATTTCCAAAAAATTTCGATTCTGCCCCACTGTACAATGTTTGGCTGTTAAACGCCTGTAACACGTAAAATCTGAATGTTGTTGAACTTTTGCGACAATCACGTTTTACGCAATTCGCAGATAAAAAATTGTAACGCATTGCTGCATTAAACTCGAGATATGTACTTTCATATTTACGCACACGTAAAATTCTTGCTGACTTATTAAGTGAGAAGATTTTTGCATAATATTTGTCAAATTAAAAAAAAAGCAGAAAATTAAAATTTTTTTAAAAATATGTCAGCTAATAAATTGTGTATTGGTAACTCGTTTGGCTTCAATCCTATATTGTGAAATAGGTAAAAGAAAATTGTGTGAGAATATCATTAAATGCTAAATAAAATGAAAGCAAGTGAAAGCAGATAACATATAATTGTGTGCGCTTCGCTACGCTATTTGATGCGACGACTAATATTTACCTTATATCGGATATACTACACCTCCTGGACCTACCCGCCCTCTTCGAAATATGATATAAAAATTTGTTCTACATAATTTTAAGACTCCCAGCAATACTCCCTTATGAATTCGAAAACTAATATTTGCTTTGTATGGGGGCTTCTACTACCCCTTGACCTGCTTCATCTTTTGTTCAAATATTAAATAGTTGTTAATAAGAACAGATTTTTTGCGTGGAAAACTTTAAATTGAAATTTTTTAATTTCTAAGATTTTTTCCTTTCTTTCTCTTCTAACCTATTGCTTAATAACTAAACATGATAGAAAAAAAACTTGTTATAAATTCTGGCAACAAAAACTTTTTAAACTATGATCAAATATGCACCCAACGTGAAGAAATTTGAATATACGACTAATGCCGACAGAAAACATATCCTTTTAGATTTTTATATAAAAATGCGCATATTTAAGATAAATGTTATCACTATTATCGGATTTTCATTATTTAAGAAGCATTAGAATTCTACATGTATAAATGTATTAAATAATGTTAATTTTTCACTAAATACATTTTAGATGCAAATGCATTTTTCAGATGCATTTTTGAAATTGTTCTGCCTTCACAATTTTGATTTTTTTTATTTCATGTTAAAAAGTAGTTTATTGCTTAAGCAATTCAATTTAGAGATTTTTGTAATGGAAATATTTAATATTTTTAATAATTTTTAGAATATAAATGCAATACATTTTATTCATACAAAAATTTACTTTTTTTAATATTTCAGTGTTTTGTACGTTTTGCGTAAAGAGTGTAAAATTTAAAATTTATAAAACTACATACGTTAACTGCATTTTTCAACAATAATTTTTTTAAGAAGGTATTTTATTAAAATTTGATAATTATATTAATTATTTATATATATCTATATTTGGATACATATTTTCTAACTTTTTTATATATAAGCCAAAAAAAAAAAAAAAAAAAAACATTTGGTTAAAAAAATGTTTGTGTTTTTAGTCCAAAACACAAAAATATTTGAATAAATGAGGTTTTGTATGGGAAAATTTGTTGGTGTTTTTTAGAAAAAATTTTGAAAATACTATAGTTTCTCGTTATAAAAAACTTAAACTGAATTGTCAAGTTAATATATAAAGTTTTAAGCTTATTTAAGGAAACTAAAAACGAACGGGTAGAAGGTTCTCAAAAATGCATTTTCATTATAAACGCATTTTTTAAAAATTGAATTTTTTTCTAATGACTTTTATATAGTGAAAGTAAAATATTTTCATTTTACATGCATAAAATCGTAAGTTTTTTGAAATTTCAAAAAAATTTAAATAGATAAGTCAATGTAGTATTACAAAGCATGCAAGTACCAAATATGAACAAAATCTGAGGACCTATGGTATTTTTCATGTGTGATGTCTAGAGTTTGGGATAAAGACGTGCAAAAGTAGAACTGAAAGTATACTCAAAACAAATCTAACAAGTAAATACTTGTGAGTATTGGTATAAATAAGAAAACGAGTATAACTGATGTGGTATGATTTTGTTTTTACACACTCATTATACTCATAAAAACTGTTACTGGTTATTATTCTGGCTTTGCATTGACTGAGAAATTTATTTGTTTTTATTTCGAGTAATTATTGTACTACAAGTATTTTAGAGTACCTGTTGGTAGTACAAGTAAACAAATTAGTTTTTATTGTGCAGTTTGTGAATAAATGAATTTCTTGTTAAAATTTATATTTAGTAATGAGTAACATTTACAGAAAAAGAAAAAAAAAAAGAAATAAGAAATGTGTACAAAATTAGTGGAAAGAGGGGAAGAAGTAAAATATGTGACTGTTTTTATCTTATAAAAGATGCAAATGATAGTGAATTAACGATTTTTCAAAAATGTATATAAATATAATAAAAACTGGCTATCAAATTTAAACAAAAATAAGTACTGTGCATTATTAAAAAACGAAAAAGAAAATGAACTCACTGATCCGAATCAGAGACCAAAAAGGCATGTTTGGATATTTTTCATTAGTATTAAATAATGGGCTAAAAGACTATTCGAAACTTATTATAACTCTTGAAGACAAATTTGGTGCCAATATTAACACTGATTCGTTAATACCATCCACAATTTTCACAAATGTTGAAAGCAGCTATTTTGCGAAACTGCAGTCGGAGATATCATCCATAAAAAATTGGTTATGCTCTAACGTGCGATTTATGCACTGAAAATTATTCATAAATATATGTTGCCAAAATCCTTTACAGAATGAATAATATATTAATATATGAATAATATATTAATATATTATATACTAAGAATTAAATCCCTATCTTCTTTTTCTCATTTTTATTAAATTTTTTTTTAACTCTAAAGATTGAGTTACTTTGATACCAAAAATAAAAAGAGTTTTAAAGTATTTTTAATATTTTTTAGTTCAATAAATAATATGTACGTTTTAAAGGCGTCTAAAATTTCAGAATGAATAACATACGAATGTATTTATATGTAAGTTTTAATTTATATATATATATATAATGCCTATAAGCAAAAAAGGGAAATCCCCGTCTTTTGATATATTAACCTTTTTGGATGATTTTGATCTTCAATTTTGTCAGTTTATTTGTGTCATTTGTTTTGTAAATACAATGGGAAAAGTTCAACATATTTTAAAGCCAACGATTTCTAAAAAATTAGAGATTTAAAAAAAATTAAAAGTGGAGATTCTATAAATTAAATTTTCGTGAATTACTAGCTACATAAGTCTTCGGCTTACCGCGTTATAAAGCAAGAAAATTCATTAAAAAAGTTCGTACGTACAACAGAAGTCGTGCACCAATTTTTTCCATTGCTATTTTTTATGGTCTAGTGCGTTTTTGGTGATAAATAAGCTTTTTATTAAAAAAAAAAATCATAATTTAGCTTACGTAAATAAAATTATGTATAAATAAAATACTTTTATTTAATTTTTGTGGATTGTAATTATAAGTATCCTAATAACGAATATTTGAAGATAAAATCAACATCACTAATTCATATTTGGTTTCCTTACATTATTATTGTTGATTTTTTTTAATTTAACTATTTTAATCAATTTTTCTGTTAAAATGCGTAATTTTTAACTCGGAGTTGGTACATTAGAATAATGGCACTTTAACCTAAGAATTTTATATATTAATGTAGTATTTGTATTTACGTGGAAACATCAAACAACGAAAAGTGAAACATATGTGATTGTGGCGGTTGACATGCGGGTAGTCAGAATGTTGGTATTTTAATCCAAAGTCTGTTTTGGATTCCTGTTTATATTTATGATTTTATTACAAAATAGCTTAAATTGAATATACGTGCTGGAGATATTAAATAGCTATATTGGCGCATTTTTTAATTTTGGAACGAATCTTAAAATTAAAAAATATTTTTGACCTTCATGTCAAAAATTTATGCATGAGTACAAACAAAATTTTTTCTTTAAATATATATGACTTATGTAACGGAAATAATCTTAAAGTAGCTTTGAAGTAGAGTCAATCCTACTTTACATTATTTAAAGTTAACAATGGTTTACTAAAGGTACATTAAGCAAATCATCGTTTTTGAATACAATTTTAAGGAACTTTGCTAAACAAACGGCTGTAAGTATTTGAAAAATGTATTTCACTTTTTCTTGCTTGTAAAGTCAAATGCGATCATATCGTTGTATAAAGTAAACAAAAATTAAGTGAATGTAAACAATAAAAAAAAATGTTCGAAAATTAATATTTTATTTAAAGTGCATTAAAAAATAACAATTATATTTAGAAAAAAAGGAAAAATTAAGTTTTTATTAATTAAAATGCTTATATTTCGATAAATACTCTATTTTTATACCCAAATACCACCCATTATTTGGGTTTATCATTCCATGTGTAACATGTCGAAAAAATCATTTAAGACCCCATAAAGTATTTTGTATTCTGGGTCCTAGTAAGATTCTGAGACGATTTGGCTACGTCCATCTGTCCGTTTGTCTGTTGAAAGAAGGATAGGACTCACAGGCATCATCTAGGGTGACGAAGTTTCGCTCAAATATTTGCCTTATATAAGATTTTTTGGTATTGAAAAAGGGCAAAATCTAAAAAAATCTAAACAGGGTGTTCGTTCTAACTTCATACTTTTCTGCTTATTCTGTTAAACCAAAGTATGTACTAAAACAAAATTTTGGACAGATAGTTCAAGGATCAATATAAACTAGGAAATCAAAAATGGACGTGATCCGCTCACTTTACCGCCCACCTCCCATATAAGATGAAATAGATTCGGACAAGCCGAATATGGCATTCTCACTTGTTATACCCACCATTAAAAAATATAAGGGTTTGCAATCTCATGTGTAACATGTCCAAATAATGATCTAAGACTCCATAATATATATATATATATATATATATTCTGGGTCCTCGTGAAAATCTATGACGATCTAACGTCTGCCTCGGGCTCGGGGAGGATATCCTAGGGGGACGAAATTTGGCACAAATATTTGCTTTATACAAAGTTTGTATGGTATTGAAAATGAGAAAAATCGTTTCATAAACAAAAATGTTATGGACCTTTTACTAGAATAACAGGGTGTCAGTCGTAATTCCGGTTTATATTTTTCGGCCGATATCATTAAAAATGATATTCATCTACACCAACGAAATATTGCATAAATAGTTCAAGGACCACTGTAAACTCGGAAAATAAAAATAGGCGTGATCTGCTGACTTTACCGCTCACTTGTTTTTTGTCGGTGTGTTATGTATATTTATTTGCAACCACATGTCGCGTTTATTTTACTGGATTTTACAAATTTTTCGTTCGCGCATTTTTTTGTTTACAGTTTGTTTTTTGTTGGAACTAAAAAAACCTAGATTCTGTCGACGAATGCTAACGTATCTATTTATCTTTTTAAATTTTAGTTAATAAAATCGAATTTTTATTTGTTTAAAATTTAACAACAATAAGATTCATATACATAAGTCAAGTAAATGTATAAAAAACGGGAAATTTATGCGAGGAGATGTGATGTTCCTGGGATAGAAACACCGGCGCACGGTGGCGCAGAAATTAATTTCATTGGTCAAAAGTCCAATTTTCTGTTAACACCGATTTCTAAACTTTTAATGTTATTCAATAGTAATCAGATTGCAACTAAGGTGGCCAAAAAATTATATCGAAATGTTGGTATTTGTGGACGTAGCATGCTGTTAAAGACAAATATTTTATGTTATTTTATAAAAAAATGTGATTTTTGTAAATTTGATTAGAATTGAATTATCATTACTCGCATACTATTACCTATAATCGGCTGCATTTTTTTTTTTTTTTTTTGTTATGTCGGTAGGATAGTAGTCTTTAAGAAATGGTATGACGTGTTACTGTACCGTTTATACCGGCTGTGTTATTAAATGTTTTATCAGGTACATTTTAGTCAAATTTAAATTTTAAAAGCATTAAACAAATTTTAATACCGGAAAAAAAGCGAAAGTGTTCTCTATAATCCCATATATACTTTTATATCTCTCTAGACCTGTCTGTATAACACTTTTTCCATTTGAAAGAAATTAATCCCAAAATTTTTTCATGAAACACATACCAAAAATCAGTTATGGTTTGGATTTTAAATCTACATCATCAATAAGAAGCAACGACACCAATAAGGATTTAAGAAGTTTAACAAAGAAACATGTTGAGTACGAATTTTTCAAATATAGGTTGACTATAGATCAACCAAAACAAGGAGCAAACAATACGAATGATGGTAACACATGGAGAAGATGTCATTAAGCATAATTTAGTACCACTTGGAGATCTATCAGAGGAAGATGAAGAAGCAAAAGGGCTTCTAAAGGACAGAAATAATATAGAACTAAATGTAGAATTTTTGTACGCTATTTTCCAACCGAATGAATAATAATTATAATTTTTAATGAATAATTAAATTTTTAAAAATTTTTAGTTATTATAAAAAATAAAAAAATATTTGTCCTTAATGTTATTTAAATAAAAAACAAAATAAAATATTATTAAAATGTTTTTTTTACCTGCTTATAACATTTTTTATAATTAAAGCTGATTCAAAAAAAAAAAAAAAAAAAAAATTTAAAATATCTATCGATTCGAAAGCTGCTGAGATCGGCTTGCTTCTGGAGAACATAAATAGCGGTCATTTGTTCAGAAACTTGTTTAGGCAAGGAAAGAACTGCATTTTCTAAGCCCTTATTTTTTTAGACCCTTAATTAAAATAATACGAAGATCTTATTTGAACGAGTTATAAAGTTAATTGGATGTAACATGTTCATGGAAATTGTCTTCGTTAGCAGTAAAGGCGAGGAACCCCTTTTCGAGCTGCTTGGCCTAAGTTATCTTGATAACCAGCATAACTAGGGGCGGAATTTGAACCAGCAGAATATTCGGCAATACCTTGAGGAGCTGCATAACTAGGCGCGATATTTGAAATAGCAGCATAATTAGAAACCCTATGAGAACGTGCTAATGAACCACACTTCTAGGTACGTTGCTAGAGCTGTAAGCCATTGGTTGATAAATGTAGGATAATTTATCGGCACAGGCCACTAAACACATTACAATAAAACTACTCTTATTTCCTTCTTTTAATATTGCTTGATATGTTTCCTTAGTATTCGTTCTAGAATGATTCCTAATATATTTATATACTAGCCCCCATATCACAAACGACTTTTAGATTTAAAATGCATTTTAAAATAAAATGTTCACACAAATTATAATTGAAATTATAATTCAATTATAATTGAAATTTGACTTAATATGATTAATATTAATCACAAAAAATATTACATATTGCTGCTCTGATAAAATTTGAAATTTCAGTTTTTAGGTTAATTTCAATGCCATGGTTAATTTTGCAAAAATTTAAATATTTTGGTATTTTTTTTATCCAACATAAGTTTAAAAAATTGGTTATTTCCCCTTTTTAGAAATAAAAATGCAGTATGGATTATTAATATTTTTTTATTTTTTTAAATATACGGTATCATTTCAATTATTTGAATTATGATTGCTAGCATTTAAGTTCAAAATAATATGTTATATACTACACATAATATAGAAACAAACTTATGTACATACAGCGTTACCGTTTGGCGACTTTAGTCGCCAATTGCGCTTTTTTCAACCACTTGGCCACTTTTTTGGCCCCCTTTTTTTAAAAAATGGAAGTTTTTAAGACTACCCAGCAAAAACTTTTTGGTTTTCGGTAATAGCAACTACTTATTAAAGTAGTTTCTTGGTAATGAGACGTCATTATTATTTGCCTACTGTGTATTACATTAATAAGTACTCAATAGTATAATAGCACAGTAATACTGCATTCACGTGGATGAGTTGGCTAGAGCGCCGTATTAACAACCAGAAGGTTGTTGGTTCAACCACATTCTGAAGCTGTTGGTTTTTTTACAACAAAATGTCTAAAAAGATATTTTAAACTAAATATAGTTTTTGTCGCTTAGGATGCTATGTGCGAGATGGTGTACTGAGTAAGACGTTAGTCAGTAAAAACGAATGGTTAGTGTGTGTCCAAGTTCGAGTTTCACCGACGGCAAAATTTTTTTGTTTTTTTTTTTAATTTTTGTTTTCGTTTAGGTACATATTTTTGAGTACCCCTAGAGTCAAAAAATAACTACATGAATTTGTGGACAAGTCGAACAAAAATAACTAGTTATTCAGACAAAAAATAAGTAGTTTATTTTTGTTTCCAATTATACCTGCTAGCTTACCAGGAAAGCAAAGTTTTTGCTGGGTATGTACTAAATGACAAGAAGCTAAGTTGTTTGAAATATCTCGACCCATTACATATTAATTCCAACGAAGAAATTAGTTATTTTGAGATTGTTTCACAATATAGTGATGTAAAAAATCCGCGTAAAATTTATAAATGAACTGAAACTGTTAAAAACTGAAGCTAATGATTAAGTTTATGAACAACTATATAAAATATCAAATGCCGAATATTTTTGAACCGGATTGTGAAAATTAAAAAATAGATTTAATGAATGTTTATATCCTAGTTTATAATTTTACTTTGGTTCATAGCAGTGCCTCGTCTGAACTTCTTTTTTTCTAAATTATTACTAATGAAAAACAAATTGTCCAACAGACTTCAGGTCAACACCCAGTCTAAATTTTTTAGACGAGGATTTGGAAGACTGGAATCCGATTGAAGAACTTGTACAAAAGTACAGAAGTTTAATTAATAAAAAGAGAATTTTATGTTAACTATTTTTATGAATAAATCCTTTTTTTTCTTTTGCAATAATAAAAATTATTACAAATAAGTTATTTTATATTTAGTAGTTTTTCTTAAAATACAATATTCTTTTTTATAAAGTCAACAAAATTTGATGAGTTTTTTTTAGGTATTGAAGCAGTTGTGTAGGTTTAATTAATTTAAAAATTAACTTTAGCAGCCAAAATTAAAAATATAAATCTTTTTTAAGGGTTTTAAAATACATTAGCTGTAATTAATGATAAAAATTTATTTTTACTATATGTTAATCAAATAAAACTTGTTTTCGAAGTCTATTAAAAAAGTGTATTAATTAAAAATCAAATGCGAACAACTAACAATAATGACATAAAATATGCATATAAAATAAAAAATAAAAAAATCAACATATCTGAAAAAAAAAGATTTACATAATTAGGCTTTAAGCGTGGAGTTAATTTATTCGAATATACGATACATATGTATGTATGTATATATATATATATATATATATATATATATATATATATATATATATATATATACAATAATAAAAATGACACACTTACAAACTACTGTTTAGATTGTTTTTTTAGACTACATTTAGTAGTAAAAGTTTCTTTGTATTAATTTAAACAACATAGTATATTGCTAAATAAGTTGTATTAACTAAAAATTTTCTAAGATATTCAGATAAAAATTTTGAAAATTCTTTTATGAAAAGAAAACCAAAATTAAGCTCTAAATATAATATGTAATACCTACCTACTCTGCCTGTACGGATGTTTGTAGTGCGCAGAATTATTTTCTGTATCGATTTAATGATATCCGTCCGACTAACTTATTGTCTGTCCATGTATACTTTGTGCTAAATGTGCAGGTGTTAATTTTATGTCTAGTTTTTACTTATTTAATACAAGGATCAAGAAATTGGTTATGATCGGTCCATTATTTCATCTAGCCCCTATGAAAATTTTCTCCCGGAATAGGGATCGAATCGAGTTTTCAAATGGTTTAAAACTCCTTTTTTCAGTGTAAGTACGGCGGTTTTTTTAAAATGTTAATTTTTCTAATGTCGATTTTATAACACAAACCCTGATTTTAAAGAGTAATATTTAAGTAAATGGGTTAGATACCTTTCAAAAAACTAAAGATTCATTTCAGTCATATTCTAAAAATTGGATGTTATTCAAGATTGTGTAAAAATATAGATTCAGTACTACCTACAAAGACGATTTCAAGCATTTTTATTATATTTACGAATGTTATATTCTTGGCAAAATGGGCAAACGGATGTCAAAAATTGAATCGTGATTTGAGTTAACTAAATCAATCAGTAAAGTTGATAGCATCTTGGTTACAGGAGTAAAAAATATTTAACACTGGAACAAACGTCAATGTAAATGTTGTCGTATAATTCAGGGATTAGGTCGACTATTTAGTTGGTTTTATGAATACACCGATCGATGTCATTTGTGACAGAAAACAAATTGTCACCTTTTTTCCACAGAATACTTTCTGTGGAGAAAAGAAAAATGTTCTAGCATTTTGATTTTTCAAAATTCTAATGTTGTCATATACTACCAAAGTATGTGATATATGAATTATTGTTATACATATGTATGTTATTCAAAATAACACATTATGTGACGAATATTTATATGATAATTTTAAATAACAAAAAAAAAAAATATATATATATATATATAGAATTATTTTTTCCACTAAAAAGTAGATTTTAAATAAAAAATTTAAATTTTCAACTGAAATCCGTTACTTTTACCGAAAATTCGATTTTTCATCAACTCTTTTTTTGTTGCCGAAAAATAATAAAATATAAAAATCTCATTTGTCGATAAAAATCACATTTTCGTAAAATTTTGAAATTACCAATAAAACACTGAAAAAATCTTAAAATTTATAATATAATATTATGCTTAAAAAAACTACTGCTCTTAGAAAAATTATTCACTGTAATGAAAACTATAAATGGATATTATAACAATTTTCTTAAAAAAGTATTAAGATATATAAAATTTATTAAATAATCATTCTCCCATATCTCATTGCACATTTCTTGTAATTTGAAGGCTTAATCGAGACCGATTGATTTTGTTAATCTGTAAGAGCATCAGTGTTACCATAATTATATTTTTATTATATTTTTAATGATTTTTTAACCTAAATATGATTCGATGATTCTTACAAAATATAATTTTTATTTTAATAATATTTTTAAAGACTCACGATGATTTATTAGAATATACTTTTCTATTTAAACTTTAATGACAAATATTCAAATTTATATGAAAAACTATACAACAAAAATCCTTCCGATAACTTCTATATGCATATAGGAAACCTGTAAAAGTACATATTCTTCTTTTTCTTGTTTCATTTAATTTTCCTCCAGTATTCCAAATAGAGTATTAAAGTGTTCACCACTAGGTTAAATATTTATGTGTTTAGCCAATGACCATAAAGTGAAGGAGCAAATAATACTTTCGTTAGTTCAGACACATGACCGAATTCTATTTAATGCCCTTGCAAGAGCACGTATTAAGCGTTTCAAAATTCTATAATCACAATATGTAATAAAAGAATTTTATCTTACTCTTTGATTTTTTGATACTCTTGTATTGTTTAGAACGGCGAGTCTAATTGTTGTCCAATATTAATTTATAATTTTTTGGAACTTTTAAAACAAGGACATGTAGACTTCCCAACAGTTTGATTGTTGCAAGGCTCCTTCATAGAGAAAATGATTTCTTTTCGATGTGCAATTATCATCCATAAATGGGAGAAGAACATCTTCCAACAGATCATTATGAATTGCACTGTTCTTTTTAGTTGGAACAAAACATATCTTTGATTTTCCTGTAGCAGAAAAGGCAGCCCAAACCATAACAGTGCCTCCAAAGAAATTGCGTTTCGGCATACGAATTTCGTTCGACCTCAAATCATGCAAATAGCAAGAATATGAATCGGGATCGTCCAAATTGAATTTCTTTTCATCATCTTTTGGCTTAAATTTTGGTTTCTTCTATTTTATGTTACCATCTATCTGTTCGCAAAGTGTGTGCAACATGTTTGGAGTGACAGGAAGGTCAAGCTTATTTTTTATTTGTGTAGCATTTAATTTAATGCGAGTAGTTTCTTCTTTTATTTTATTAATTTTTTGTTAAATTTTGATTACCTTTTGTTGTTTTCCAGTGGTTAGTTTTTCGTCTAATTTCTCTGTTAGAACACTCTTGATCACGAAAAATTTAAATTTGAAATTAATTTAAGCTGATGAAATTTCCCAATTAAAACAAATCACTTTGCTTTTTTTAAAAAAATGTTGAATGTTAAAAACAACGGTTTAAAGTTACAATTCAAAATAAATGACAGACACTACGTTAGCAAAAAAAATTTGCGCGTGTAACTTATTTTTTTTTTTTTTTTTTTTGTGAAAATAAATAATTTTGAAAATAAAATTTTAAGGGACGTAACGTCATGCCTTAACTCCTCCCCCCGTAAGATCAATCGTCCCGACTGTTAAAATGTTGGTAATTCATTAGCGCTACAGAATCTTTTATTAGATTCTTCGAAACTTGACGTTTGTTCAAACTCAGTTTGAACAAAACCAATTTATTCGAATTAATTTATACTTTATATTGTAATTACTTGAATTATCTTAAAATTACCGTTTGTATTATTTGCATCATTATTTACACATAATGTAAATTATATAATATTAATTATTGTGAATTTTTGCTAAAACCTAATTTATCTTGTGAATTAAAATATGTATTCTTGTCGCCACAGTAAGTTCAGTGGAATTTCGAAAAGCCGAATATCGCTGAAAAAGAACCGAAGTAAGCGATTTTCCGGTCTTTTTTTTTTCTTCTTCTGAACTTGCGACGGGTAACACACATTTCTGAATAAAGCCAAACTTATTCCTGAAATCCTCCAATAAAATCTAATTATTTCATTTACACATATAGTTAGAATCAACCCATTTCTAATTATCTAACAATTTCACCCTTAGAGTTTATTCAACGTTTTAACCGTAGAAGCCTTGTTATGACATTTATATCAGAATTTGATTTTAGTTTGATAAATATTAAGCAAGTTGCAATAATTACTAAAATAGATAAACCGATATTTGTGGAAAACGTTAAGTATCCTTTAGTTGATATTGAATTTATTTCATCTATATTATTTACTTGAAGGTTTTCCATCATTTCTAAAGATAGGACTTCTTCAACTATCGATTTATTGGATGATAGCTGTTGTACAGCTGGAAGTGTTTTCAAGTGTGAAACTTGCGATTTTTGCTTTTTAAAAGTAATGATTTACAATTCGTTTTACTTAAATCCTTTAAATTTTTTTATTATTTTGCAAGCACATAAATTGTTAAATTGATTACAATTATTTTTCATTTCAAAAATTGTATCTTTACATCTAATTACATTTTCGGATTTTTTTATATATATATTTTTTTATTTTGTTTTATTGGTTTAATTAATATTTTTTCACAATATATTTTAACAATTGTAGGTAGATTTATTGTATAAATTAATGAAGAATAGCCAGTATCTATCTTAACTGTAGCAAAACCTAAAGCTTCTTCTAAATTATTGTAATTAATAACATCCTTTTGACAATATTTATTCTATTTCTTTTGGAGTCTTCTATAGTTCTTTGAATTTCTTCTAAAGACTTAATTGTTTTTAAAATATTGTTAGTAGTGTTCTTCAATAATTTGATCCCGTCAATGAAATTTTCATTAATAAATTTCTGTCGTTCATTATTCGTATTTTGTTCACTACAATCCTCTGAATTCACTACTTTCCTCTGAATTTCATTGTTCAGATCGTTAATAGTTAATCAAGTTCGAAAATATGAATAAGTTTAAAGTTTCCGTTCTGTAGTCTTGCTTGTTCTTGGTGTATTGAAATTAATTGTGAGTTTGTATAGTCTAGTATCTGTACTTCTGTCTTATAAGTCTCAAATAATGTAAAAAGTATTATTAAAAACTTCGTTTTCTAAAGAGAAAAAAAAAAATAAATAAATAAAAATAAAATAAACAAAATTTATTTCAGATGTTTTAAATTCCAATGTTATCTTTATGTATCATTTTGTCGCGAAACATAATTTTTACCTTATTACCAATATCTTCTTTTACTTTTTGTTTTTTGAATCGTGGCAATAGTTTATTTCTTTGCCCTATAATCTTTACATATATTATATCGCCTGGTTGATAAATTTTTACTTGGCTTGTATTATTTCTTGATATCATTTCAGTGTTTTATGTAATGTAATGTAATGTATTGTATTATTATATTGTTGAGCTGCTCTGTAAAAAACTTCAGTGTCTTCTAAAAAATTAAATTTATATTTGATACATTTATCTATTTCAATTAAAGTAGAATGGAACCTTTCGACTTGACCATTCGTTGCCTATTGCGCGGTTTACAATAATAAAGTTCAATACCTAAGTGTTGCATTAAATAATTGATCAGTTTATCCAGTGTTATTATTATTATTATTATTATTTTTTTTTTTGAAGGACATATAAAATTTTTTCTCCAATGTTAGTCTTATCTTAAATATTTTTGATAACTAAAAATTTGGAATAAGCATCAACGCATGTTATGAATTTAAGACCTTCAACATAAAAAATATCTATATTAAGGAACTCCCTCTCTATATTAGGAATTGGAGCCTCATCAATTGGAACTTTTTGTGAATGTCTATTATATTTATTTCGATTGCAAATTGTACAATATCTGATATATTCCTTAAAGTGTTTTATCATTTTTGGCCAATTGTATTGGTTATGTATTTGTTTGAAATTTTTGCATAGGGTATCGTGTAGAAACTGCGAACGTTTATGGCTGATGATCTGTATGAATTTGAAGATTTGAACTATTATATAAATCTTTTTTTAAGGCCTATACAATATCAAAAAGTTGTTTTTCATTTGTTGCGTTGTTTTTTTCTGTATAATTTAATGTTTTTGATATGAATGTTATGGGCTTATCATCCTGACTAATGACTGCACCTACCGCATCATTAGAAGCATCGGTAATAAGGACGATAAAGGTGATTATACTCTGTTCATCTAATTTTATTTCTATTTTCTTCGACATGTATTATGATACCTTACATTTTTTACCAGCTAGATATTTCGATAGTGATGTCGCTATTTGAGCGTAATTTTTTTCAAATTTTCGGCAGTATTCTACCATTCCAAGAAAACTCTTTAGTTGCCTTAAAGTTTTGGGTAAAGGATCATTATTTATAGTTTATAATTTATTTGGATCAGTTTTGATTACATTATGACCCACTACTTAATCAAAAAATTATACTTCTTTGGAGTAAAATTTAGATTTTTCTAATGAAATTATCATATTCGATTCTTGTAATCTATCAATTATTAATCTTCAATGTTTATAATGTTCTTCTAGTGTTTTTGAGTAGACAATTATATCGTTTATACTCGTATAAACATGACATATTTTACCAATAAATTCGCGTAAAATGTCATCCATGGCCCGTTGAAAAATACTTGGATTGTTTTTAGGCCAAAGGGTAATCTTATAAATTCGTATTTCCCGTTGTTAATGGAAAATGCGGTTTTTTCAACATCTTCTCCTTTCATAAGGATTTGGTGGAAACCAGACTACAAATCGATGGTTGAAAAATAATTTGCTATTCCTAGATTGGACAGTACAACATTGCAATCCAGAATGTAATATTTATCGCATACCCTGTTTTCATTTAATTTCTTATAATATATAGCCTTAAGCCTTTTTTCGGAACTACCCATAAGGAATTTTACTAGGGGGAATTATTTTATCCTCAATTAGTCTTTTTATTTCATTATTTACAAAGCTATTTGCAGAAAGTTTGTAAGGATATTGCTTGCTCCATATTGGGACTTCGGCAATAGTTCGAATTCTGCTCAGATATTCGTCCTAAACGGTAAATTCATATTTCAGACCATATTTTCTCAAATCCCAAAGCACGAATCAACAAGCGGAATATATTTTAAGAATCTTCAATATGTTGTCAAAAGCTTTAAATCAAAATCTACGGGACTTCGGAAAAATGTGGATTCTATAGCCAAAAATTTTAAAAATCCCATTTTTAGGAATTTTGATTAGTTTTTTTGGGAATTCAAGAAAACCCTACCCCTGATTGAAATTTGGTTAACACGCTTCTATTTACACTAATAAGGTCCATCTCTTTTGCAAATTTTATTAAGATATCTTTATAAATAAATATGTTGTTAAAATTTAAAAAATTTGTATTTTTTCTAAAATCCCAAATTGGGTCTTTTGTTTGGTTTATTTCTAAATAGCGAAAGAAATTTTAAAAATATGTATTCCAAATTAAGCTTATCCTTTAGCATATATAATTTCCGATCTTCTGCAAGAAGATTCAGATGAATATCGTGCCTCATTTCAGAAAAAATTTTATATTTCCAATTTATCGTATATATGAATATTTCTGTATATTTCTGTATATTTTTAATAATATCTATACACAAAATATTTTTATAAAATAATTAATAAATATTTCTTATTGTTAATAGGGTTGCCACATTTCCCAAATTTAAGTAAATCTTTATCCTTTTCTAAGCATTCATATATTTCTATTAATGAATTTAAAATAACAAAACAAACAAAAAATGTATATTTTAACTTAATCAATAAGTATTTTATTAGTTTTACATTTATGGTGTTTACCTAAATTTAACAAATATATTTATCTGTTGGTGATGGTTAAAAATTTATATATTTATGGTCTAGTGGCAATGTACAGGTATCACTTCCGGTGATACCTAACAGCAACATATAATATAAATGAATTCGGTATAGGTACTCTTCCAAATTGACTCTTTGAGATATTTTACCTAATGAAAATTCACAGAATACCTGTAAATATATATACCTGTGCGATATATCTAATAGATATATATAAATGCGCAGCTAATCCCTATCAATATCATAACGATATTGTTCTGTGGAGTTTGTCTAAAAATGATCTTAATCGTTTAGAAGCTATAGTGGAATTCATAAAAACTACATACTATGCAAAAGTCGACGTCATTGGTAAATCTCAGATAGAGAGCTTTTTAAAGTTGCAGATTAAAAATTAAACATTGGATGGATGCTGATATAGAAATATCGCCGTGCAAAATGTCAACTGGAGCACCCTGCAAGACATATGATGATTTAAGTACAAGATCTAAGAAGAAAAGATTGGCCCATAAGCTTTCTATAATTTTGAATGAAGAAGTTTCTGATACATTCAAAGAAATGTTAAAACAGGAGAAGCAACCTAAGAGTGCAATTAATATTGCTGAAATACTGCCAACAGCATCACCAAAGGCAAAAAAAAAAAGAAAAAAAGCAAATTATTTTACCATCTATTTCGGTTACCGAAAAGGAAGCATGTGTAGAACTATCTTCTTTGCTTGAGAATACAGCTACCAGGATAGTTGCACATTTTTCTGCAGATCAGCTGGGAAAAGTAAATAACAGCGACGTTGTATTAATCTGTAAGAGGTGATGATTCAGGATGAATTCAGGGAAGATACAGGATTAAACATAAACAAACCTCTGCCGACTGGTGGTAGTACAAATGATGGAAACACAGTAAGAAGATTTTTCGGAAATTTCGAAGCTACATCAAAAATAAGTATTAATAAAGAGTTACATAAAAGGACTAACATACTTTTAATGGCAATCTATTTGTTTCTCTATATCCATGGAAAGAAATAACACCAACAGTATATAAAGTATTGTGCCATGGCGAAATTATAATTGAACGAAGTATTCTTCTACTTGGAGAGCTTACAGAAGGGGCTGAAGAAGCAAGAAGCTGAGATTTTAAGCACGTTCAATTACTCAGCTTCAGGAAATGCTCCAGAACGTCACAAAACGAGGATATTTTTAATAGCCTATTGTTATCATCAGACCCTGTAATATCATCAATGAGAAAACGTTGGATTTATTATAAGCCTTTATCATCTCAAAATACTGAAGACTTGAAGGACCTTTATTATCTTTTAGATATGTATGCAGATACAACAGATTATTTTATAGAAAATTAGTAGTATAAGTTTAAAATATTAGAAAAAATGTCTACATAAATTTAATGTAAATAAGTAATAAAAAATCGTATTAGAAATAGAATATTTATTAAGGAAAATGATAAATACCAAAAATAATAATATTGATTAAGTTAAAATAGACATTTTTTGTCTGTTTTGTTATTTTAAATTCTTTAATAGAAATATATGAATGCTTAGGAAAGGATAAAGATTTACTTAAATTTGGGAAATGTGACAACCCAAACAAATAAAAAATATTTATTAATTATTTTTATAAAAATATTTTGTGTATAGATATTATTAAAAGTATACAGAAATATTCATAATTTTCTAAGTAATTATTCACGCAAAGCTAAAGGCAAAAGTTGCAAGTTTGCAAAAATATAGTCATATATACAATAAATATATATTTCTGAAATGAGGCATGATATTGACTTGAATCTTTTTGCAAAAGATCGGAAATAAACCAAGCAAAAGGCCCAATTTGGGATTTTTGGAGAAAATACAAATTTTTTAATTGTAATAACATATCTGTTTATAAAGATAGATAATATAAATAAAAGCGCGTTAACAAAATTTCAATCAGGGGTGCGGCATTCCTGGATTCCCAAAAAAACTAATCAAAATTCCCAAAAATGGGATCTTTCACATTTATGGCTAAAAATCCACGTTTTTCCCAAGTCCCGTAGATTTTGATACAAAACTTTTAACAACATATTTAAGATTCATAAAATATATTTCGCTTGTCGATTCGTGCTTTGGGATTTGAGAAAAAATGGTCTAAAATAAAAACTTTCATATAAAATGGGTCGAATTCGGGAGGGTGTGTACCATGACCAATTGAGTTATTGGGCTTGTTTTTTATCTTAAAGTCATCTCTGTGAAGTTACCTTTCAGAAAAGCGCAAAATTATTATATGTTGCTAAGGAAAATTTTATTTTATATAAAAAAGAGTGTAGATACTTTTTCGGCTAAATAAACATAAAAAGTCGTCTTTTTGCAATTTTCAAATTCAAAATCGTTTATTTTTGGACTCGGTAAAGATATCGACTTCAAATTTTTTTTTATTCAATACATAATTTTGTTCTTTAACTAGTTAAGAAAAAACTTATCGGAAATACTAGGATATATATGAAAAAAACTGCACCAAGAACATACAAAATTATGGTGCTTAAAAATTCAAACGCAAATAACTAGAAAACTATAAGAGATAAATAGAACATGTAAACATATCTTTTATAGGTCTTATCAGGGCCTACAACAATATATAAAAATATTTGAAATCGGACGAGAAGCAAAAATTTAGCAAGTGATAAAAAAATTTTTATGTCAGAGGTACCTAAGTTTGAGCCCCCTTAATTCCGCCCCTAAGGGGTTTGTTGTGCCCCCGTTACAAACTTAACATTGTATGCCTATACCAAGTTTCATGAAAATCCAACTAGCCGATCAGAAGTTACAGATTTATATACAAAAAAATTCGATTCTGCCCCACTGTGCAATGGAGCTGTCTGTTCTTCTATTAGATTTCTTACCTGATCTGCACTAGCCATTTCGTTTTCAAACTTGATAAATACTCTATTTCTGAAACCAGTTTGAATCCACTTTCTTTTAAGTTGAGCAAAATTTGTGTATGCAAATAATGAGATAAGGCCAAATAGGAATTTATTTAGAATTAGAGTTCTCAACAAAATTATGAATAAATAATATGTAATCGTTTTTCCTTTTAACTTTGGTTTTAATTTAATATATCCACAGAAATTTTTTTATTTATATTTAATGGAGTTTATATTTAAGGGTAATATTTCTTAAAAATTTAAATTTCTTTTAAATAAATTTCTTATTGTTAAGAAAAATAATTTTTGTATTCATTATATGAAATTAATGCAAAGATTTGAAATTACTTGTGACATATGTAAAAGTTTAATTTTTAACCGAATAGCTTGTGCAAAAGTTGCTTTACCTAATATGAACAACAAATGTGAACAAAAAAACAAGAGTTTATTTAAAAATAATTTATGTGCTTATTTATAAATTACAAAGAAAAACAAAATTTAATGCTTTAACAAAATAAAAAACAATAGTCGAACTTTTATAAATACTGAATAACACAGCAAAAATATTGGTACCTCGTTAAAGGTTTGAATGCTATATAAGGATTTAACGAATTATTTAGCTTTTAGGTGTTATTTATGGTTTGGTAGGATATTTCTTAAGACGTTTTTATTTCTTATAAGCGATTCGGTATAGAGTGTTATTTTTATTATTATTATTATTATTATTATTATTATTATTTGTAAACTCCAATTTTTTTTCATTCTCCGGAAGTAATTTCTTAGTAGATTTTTACTGAAAATTTATAATTTTACAATTGCTTTTCTAATAATCCTACAAAATTTAATCAGATTCATATCTGGATATCTGGGAATGTTTGTATCATATAAGTCGTGTTATATGCATTCCTCGTTTTCCCATTAGTTTATTGTCCTGTTTAGATTTATTTTCTTGTTGAATGTTTTATTAAGATTTTCTTTGAAAATATTCAGGTACACAGTGAATATTTTCAAAGAATAAGTACTAAATAGTACTAAATTCCAAACACCGTCTGCTTAACAGTTTTAAGTATATGCTTGTGAATCAACTTTTCAACCAAAAGTCGCTCTTCTGGCCCAAAATTTTGAATTTAGATTCGTTTGAAAAAATAATGTGTGTTCTAAAATACATTTGATTTCGATATGTAGCTATTGGTCAGTTTTTGTTGTTTCTATTTATAAATATTCTTGACAAATGGTTTTTTTCGTGATATAAGTGCATTATACCTAACTGTTTTTATGGATGTAGGTATATCTGCAGAAATACTGTTATTAACTCAATAGCTATCAATACTTTTAAATGGACCATTTCTTAAATTTTCTTCTATTTTTTCTTTCCACTCTTGCAGTCAGTTATGGAGAGTTATCCTATTCGTAGTTTGCTTTTAATTTGGTTTTACTTTTTAAATATATTTATAACTTTTTGTACAGTAAATTAAATTTTTTTACTATGATACCATTTTCGTTTAACAATTTTCCATTTTTGTGGGAATTTATTATTATATTTCGGTCCCGAAACGTTAGTTTGAATCGTTAGTGTAAAAATATTATAAATGTGAAATGATTATATCAATTACTAAAAACTGTAAAAAAATTAAAAACAGAAAATTTTTATCAATTAAAAAATTGATCAAATCAATCAAGGGGAATGATTGAATGAGTTAAAAATTTTGATGAGAAACAAAATTTTACTTAAATTTTAAATTTAAAATTAGATGAAAAATTAAACAACTATGTTAATTGAAAAATATACGATTATAATTTTTTTCTGTGTATAGCGAATTAGCACAAAAAAAAATTGGAAATGTTTTGCAGGGGTACCAAGACTTTTGCCGTATATAATCATATATTTGCCACAAAAATTCGTAATAAAAAGTTTTGTTTTGTTGGATATACGCAATTTTTTATTTATTTATTTATACTTTAGGAACAAATATGTGAAAAAAAAAAAATAAATTTCATAGTTTAGTTAAAATATTTATTTAAATAATCTGGGTAATATGGTAATGAGTTAGGGGTACCTAGACTTATGCTGCACACTGCATAAGATATAAGATCAAACAGGGATAAACAAAAG
The DNA here is from genome assembly GCA_932274085.1 of Protocalliphora azurea. Classification (NCBI taxonomy): domain Eukaryota; kingdom Metazoa; phylum Arthropoda; class Insecta; order Diptera; family Calliphoridae; genus Protocalliphora; species Protocalliphora azurea. Next base: position 107,876,647 of record OW026519.1, on the reverse strand, counting down.
CTGGTGGAACGGCTTGAGTTGAAGATATTGTTGTTTTTATGTACACAAACTTTAAATGAACAAAACGAAAAGTGATTAGTTTATATTTTATCTATTAAAATACTGTTTTCAAATAAAACTTTCAATATATTAATACTTTTTATTAACTAACCATAATAACAGTATAGTTTTTGAAGACAGGTCTGTTTTATAAATAAAATGGTAAATATCATATTCGTGTCTATAAGCCTAAAATACTTATAAAAAATACAAAAACATACCGCTAATTTGCTGCAAGATAAATGTTATATGGGGACTACTACTCCCTCTACAAATCCTATTCAAAACTTCATATTAAAACTGTTTCTAAAAATGTTTAAGACTAAAAAAATAATATCTTCTTTATATGGGGACTACATCCCCCGTGCTATTTTCATTTTGATAATGCAATATGAATATGTAATTATTCAGATGTGCCATAATGAATATTTGCTTTGTATAAGGGGTACTACTACCCCTGCTCCAATCGATATATAATTATACTTGTATTTAAGGACTCATAGAATGATGCTGTGAAAATTTCTATAAAATACATAACAACCATAACAAACAAACAAACATAAATAAGTATTGCCACTTGATCCATTTTTTGACTGAAAAATGTATTTAGCCATTAGCCATTTTTATTTTTTATACTAAAATATAAATAATTTAAAAAAATTTTCACTACGTAAACTTTCTTTTTTTACACAAAATATCATAAAATATTAAGAAAAAAGATAAATACAAATTGAAAACTTATTTAATCATATCTCTATTTCGCCAAATACTAATAAGTGAAAAGTATCTTTATTTAAATTAATTTATCAAGAATAATTTAATATTTTCATCAAGCAAATGAATGCTATTGACTAAATTGTAAATAATTTCGTTTCCAGCAAGTTTGTCTCAAAATTTTTGACAAATAATGTAATAATTATAATGGACTTCAGAACGTATGCGTTAAAAATATAAAAAAAAAATCAGTAGAACCTTAATATATTTGAAATATTTTAGCACAGACAAAGTATTTTTGTAAAGAAATTATCCTAAAGAAAAATATTAAAAAGAAAATAATTTAAAATGTAAATTAATAAAACGCATCCTATTTTTACATAATTTAACTTTTGTAGGATTATATATTAAGTTATTTCTGTTTTTTTTTAATTTTTTTCACGTTTTCTTGCCAAAAATCATTAGCAGATTTTATCCCTTTTCTATTCACTTTTTAATAATTTTTTTGTCTCGAAGAATTTTTTGAACCCAAGAATTGGCATCACAGACACAAAAAAGTTATGCCTAATTTTTTTTAATATACAAGTGCTATTCCGTGATTTAGTTATGTCCGACACTGTATATTAGATTAGATATAAGATTAGATGAAAATAACTTTTGTATAATATTATATTTAAATCATTTGAAAGCTTAATCTTTATTATATATTTAATAATCATTAATATCATAATATTATATATTTAATAAATTCAAAGTAATCAGAAATAAAAATAAACAAATATCACAGACAAAAGAATATTTGTGGAAGTAAATGCTTCAAATTGAGACCAGTTATGGCAACATGACCAGTTAGTATTTATACCCTACACCACCATAGGATATTATACGTTTTTGCTGATGTTTGTAACACCCAATTTGATTTAAATTTTAAAAAAGTATATTCGAAAACTTCTGTTGAAATATTTTCTAATCTAACTTCTTAACAAATGGAATATTATTTAAACAATTTTGTTCCAAATTAACTTCAAGTGACAGAAAATTGTATTATAAAGAGTACAAAATGATTTGAAACTTTCCAAAAATATAAACTGAATATAAAAATAATTTATTTTTAACAAATATTTTTAATTGAAATATTCACAAAGAATAGCTATGAAATCTATAATAATATCTCAAATTTTAACATGACAAAAAGTTAAAGTAAGTTGATTTAAAATTTAATGTGAAACAATTTGTAAGTAAATTTAATGAATATTTAAATGTAATTTGTCATATATAGGTATAGGTATAGTATAATATAGTATAGTATAGTATAGTATAGTATAGTATAGTATAGTATAGTATAGTATAGTATAGTATAGTATAGTATAATATAGTATAGTATAGTATAGTATAGTATAGTATAGTATAGTATAGTATAGTATAGTATAGTATAGTATAGTATAGTATAGTATAGTATAGTATAGTATAGTATAGTATAGTATAGTATAGTATAGTATAGTATAGTATAGTATAGTATAGTATAGTATAGTATAGTATAGTATAGTATAGTATAGTATAGTATAGTATAGTATAGTATAGTATAGTATAGTATAGTATAGTATAGTATAGTATAGTATAGTATAGTATAGTATAGTGTAGTATAGTATAGTATAAAGCCCATTTACGAAAAACACCTTAAAGTGTATAAATTCCGTACAAATGTTAGTTTCAAGTCAATATTTGACACAAATAATTTTTATACAAGTTATGGTGATAAATTTTATCACAAGCGGCTTATAACTAACTATAGGGCCCATATAAAACCCACTTCAGGAAATCCGTCTAAAACGCATAAATACCATAATATAAATCATACGTATGTTGTTGATGTACAAACAGAATGGTATAGGTTATTATATCTTCGGGCTTGACCGACTGCTGTTTGTCTCACTTGTTTTTGCCTGAATTGTGAATAGTATCGATAATTATTTTCTTATGATTTAAAAGACATTTAAAATGGTTTGCATATTTATTAAGCTAAACTAAATATTAGTATTGTTCCACATTGTACGGAAAAACAAAGACTGTCATACATTTAAATATGTGTACCTAAAATTATGAAACGGAAAGTTATTTGTAATATCATATTTAAAATATTTTTAAAAAATTACAAAATAGTGGTTTATTAATTTTTCTTTAGTTAACGTTTGATGTACATTAGGGTTTTAATTTTTTTTTTTTTTTTGGACGTCAAAATATAGCACCACCTCATAGCCAATATTGTCCTGATAATAGCAATCGAACTTTTAGCGAATTTGGACAAAAAACATCTGATATGTTTATTTTAGAAATTTGTATATGAAGTTCTAAGTATTTAAATGGTAGAACTTATGTATTATGTTTGGATCAAAATCAATTCATTTTAAATTCATATTTTAACTAAATAAGTGAAATATTGTGGTAAAGTATTCACAAGAAAATTGCATAGGACTTATCGTTTAGAGAATAAAGTATAAGATATCTATATAATATATATATATAAGATATATATATATATATATATATATATATATATACATATATATATATATAAACATCGCCATTTTACAGAAATTGCACAGAAAATTTTGGTTACATCATTTTATATTAAAGAAGACGCTAAAAAGTGATGAAAACTCAAGTAATTTAGCGGAATATGTAATTCATTTTATACCAAAAAATACTATCTATAAAAAATTTTCACCGCGATTGAAACGTGTACTTTTTTAACTATAGCGAAAAATGTATATCATATTTCTCTATACCTTTCATGGCTCTAAAATATTAAAAAAAAGTACAATTATGGATTAGAGTTTCCCGCAGTATTTCTTTTCCCGGGAAACGGGAACAAAAAAATACATTTTCCAGGAATTCCCGGGAATTTTTTAAAACTTTAGTTATAAGAAAAAAGCTCATGATTTCTTATAAAAAATATTTTTTATTAAATAAAATAAAACGAAACATTATAAATAGTACTGAATTAACGAAAATTTAAATTACATAAAAGCATAACGCTATTTCTGAGACTGAAGAAACATTTTTAAATTTTTATTCCTAATAAAATTATAACCTTTCGTAATTTATGTTACAAACTGTCTCTCAAATTTTTACGTTATTGAGTTTTTGATGCTAAAGCTTTTTAAAAATATACCCTAAGTTATTGGATAAATTTCACTATAAATAGCTTGCCGTTTATTTGTACTCTATTTATCTAGTTTACATTATTATTATTATTATTATTATTATTATTATTATTATTATTATTACTATTATTATTATTATTATTATTATTATTATTATTATTATTATTATTATTATTACAATTATTATTATTATTATTATTATTATTATTATTATTGTTATTATTTTTATTTTTTACTTGACTAATTCTTACTAAATTAAACACAAATCTGAAAAATACTAAAAATCGCAACAACATTTTTTGGATCAATCATAGTGTTCAGAAATAATCTCATATACTTATGAATACAATATGAGATTAGTTTTTTTATAAGTATTTTGAAGTTATAACATTTACATCTAACATTTACATATCCGATGCTTGAGTAAGATATGCTGTTTCAAAAGAAAATGTGTTAGAATGAAAATTCCCCCAACCGAGCAATTTTATTTTTTTACAATAGTGAGTATTTTCTAAGTTCATCTTGTTTGATATTAATTTCCACAAATCTTGTTACTTTTGAATTAAATAAAAAATGAAAATAATTTTAATTTTATTTTCATTTTTTATTCCTAATTTTAAATATTTGTTAATCAAATTTATTAATTTAAATAAAAACATTAAGGATTTCTATTTATAGTAAATTAAATGAATTTTTATGTAATTTTGTATATGATTGAACAAAAATAAATTAAGAAATAAAAAATTTTATTCAATCAAAAGTGAAACATATATTTTTTACAAAAAGATAGCCAAGTTTTTTTTTTTATATGTCAATATTCCAAACTTCAATAATATTCATATGTATTTTTTTTTTTTTTTTAATACAAAAAAGTTCAAGAAGTTTTTAGGATTTTTATTTGAAAATGATATAACAATAAAACAATAGAAAAATCTCCCAGCAAAAACTTTTTGGTTTTCGGTAATAACAACTACTTATTAAAGTAGTTTCTCGGTAATGAGGTGTCATTATTATTTGCCTACTCTGTATTACATTAATAAGTACTCAGTAGTATAATAGCACAGTAATACTGCAATCACGTGGATGAGTTGGTTAGAACGCCGGATTAACAACCAGAAGGTTGTTGGTTCAACCACATTCTGAAGCTGTTAGTTTTTTTACAACAAAATGTCTAAAAAGATATTTTAAACTAAATAGAGTTTTTATCGCTTAGGATGCTATGTGCGATATGGTGTACTGAGTAAGACGTTAGTCAGAAAAAACGAATGGTTAGTGTGTGTCCAAGTTCGAGTTTCACTGACGGCAAAATTTTTTTGTTTTTTTTTTTTTAATTTTTGTTTTCGTTTAGGTACATATTTTTGAGTACCCCTAGAGTCAAAAAATAACTACATGAATTTGTGGACAAGTCGAATAAAAATAACTATTTATTTAGGCAAAAAATAAGTAGTTTATTTTTGTTTCCAATTATACCTGCTAGCTTACCAGGAAAGCAAAGTTTTTGCTGGGCTCATATAAATATTTTGATATTTTTATTAAAAAAAAATCAAAGAAATAAAATTATTCAGTCACAAGCAGCGTTACCGTTGAAAATTTTTAAAAAGTATCCAAAAAAAGGAAATTTCAAAAAATAAAGTCGCTAAGAAAGGCGATTTTTTTTAAAAAAGGGGCCAATACCTAAAAAAAAACTCCTCAAAACTGAATTTTATTAATAACAAAATAATTTATATATAATAATTTTTATTATTGCGAAAGAAAAAAAAGGATTTATTCATAAAAATAGTGAACATAAAATTCTTCTTTTTTTAATTAAACTTCTATACTTTTGTACGAAATCTTCACTCGGACTCTAGTCTTACAAATCATCGTCTAACAAATTTAGAACTGAAAGCATGGGTTCACAAGTATTAACCCTAAATCTATTGGACATTTTATTTATCATTAGTGATAATTTAGAAAAAAGAGTTTCCGCCGAGGAATTGCTATGAGCCGAATTAAAAATATAAAACAATTTCTCAGAGTCCGTTCCAAAAAAATTCGGCATTTGATGCTTTAAATAGCTATTCATAAACTTTATCACTAGCTTTAGTTTTTAACAGTTTCAGTTCATTTCTGAATTCTGAAACAATCTCAAAATAATGACTTTTTTTAATTGGAATTAATACATAATGGGTCGAGATATTTCAAACAACTTAGTTTATTGTGATTTAGCACATAGTCTTAAAAAGTCGCCATTTAGTTCCATTTTAAAAAAAGGGGCCAAAAATGTAGCCAGGTGGTTGAAAAACAGTCTATTGAATAAAAAAAAAATCATATAATTTTTTTTATAAAACAATAACGTAGCGAATGTTCCTTGTGGTTTCTCTGGCTATTTAAAAGTCGTGTAAGTAGCGCCACCAATAGTAATTGAAATACACTTATTTAAACGTATTAACTAATTGCAATAGTAAAAAGAATATTACTTTTTTTTCTTTTTCCAAACAAATTTAATATTATTCAAACAAAATTAAGTTGAATAAAAATGTTCAAAAATTTTCTATGAATTAAAAACAAAATAATAAAAAAAATAAATTAATTAATTAAATAGAATATAAAATTTATTTATTTTTAACAAACACTTTTAGATAAAATATTGACAAAGAACAGCTATGAAATCTATAATAAAGCTAAGGTATCTAAAATTTTAACATGATAAAAATAAAGTTGATTTAAAATTTCATGTGAAATAACTTGTAAGTAAATTTCTTAAATAATAGATAAACAAACACATAGATATTTGAGAAAAAAAAACTAGTTCAATAGTCAAAAACCTAATTCATGCAACATTAACGTTCCTCTCAAATAGCGTTAAATTCTTGCATGTACCATGTTTAGAGTAAAATCAATCTTTCATTGATATAAGATGTTAAAAATAGCAAACTGTTTGCTGTAGAATTTTAAAAGTACCCAGGGAATTCCCGGAACCCAAACCCTAGTTATAACCCTAATATACATATCATTATGTATTGGTGATAAAAAAAACATTTTTTCTGGGATCATCAATATAAATAGCCGTGTAACATGCTATTCCAATTATATGTTTCTCAAAAAAAAAAAAAAAAAAAAAAATGGACCTACTGAACATTACTACAATTTCATGTTATTTTTCATAGTGTAATAAGAAAGTGACGTCGTAAGCCCAGCAGATTTAAAACCTTTTTCATGTACTTACCGTGCGAAACTGTCAAATTGTTTTTGTACGCATGTGTAATATTTTTGCAGCGTTTATTACTCCTCTTCTTCTCCATTTTCTAGTTTTTTTTTCATAGTATTTTGACATTATTTGTAGTTGTTTTACACTAACAAGCAATTGTTGTTTTTCTAGATGTGCGGTCACTCTATGTTAATACACTATGGTTATTTTTAAATAATTATTCACTTTTTTAATACAACAAATTGATATTAAATACTCGTATTTTTGAAATGTTACTCTTTAAAACACTCCATTTTTAGGAATATCACCATCCTAAGCTCATATCCTTTTAACGTATTTTTTTTATTTTTTCCATTTTAAAATTTTTGTTGTTCAGGAACCAGGTGCCAACAAATTATAGATCTAGCCTAGTTCCAAAAAAATTTCAAATTATAACACCGTTATCAAAATCCATGTTAAGGATTGAAATGCCTTACACAAGCACTGGAACTTAATTTGGTTTTACTTAACATTTACCATAAATTTATCATATAATTTCGTTTAAGTATTCTTTTTATTATCGCCTCTTTTTCGTATTCATAAATTCGTAGTTGATAATAAATAGGAAGAGATTTTTACCAAAATATATTTTATATTGATATTTTATAAATATATTTTTATTAGAGAAATTTAAAACGTAAAAAAAAATTATATTCAGTCTGTAACAAATCTACTTTCCTCTATCGTTCACTTACGATGGGCAGCTGGAAGATAAGTAGAGCTGAGACCTGAGGTAACGGTGGTGGTGGTTGTGGGAGGAATGTATGAGGTAGAAATTCCGGAAACTCCAGATGTGCCAACAGAACCTATAGGACCTTCAGAGGTGAAAGATCCAGAAGATCCAAGGGAACCAGAAGATCCGAAAGAGCCAGAGGATCCAAAGGAACCGGAAGATCCGAAAGAGCCAGGAGATCCAAGGGAACCGGAAGAACCGAAAGAGCCAGAAGATCCAATGGAGCCAAGAGAGACGGAAGATCCCAAAGAACCATGAGAACCTTGAACAGGAGCCTTTGAGGCAAAGTTCAATACGGGAGCTACGCCACCATTGAAGTTTTGAGTAGTACCACCTAAGGAATCATATTGGCTTTGGATAGCTTTTTGAGCGTTGATGGCATCTTCTTGGGTGCGATATTTAACAAAATGTACTTCGGGTTTGTTGTTGACATTGGTATTGATGGTGTTCAATTTGTTGGTTAAGCTGCTGACATCAGCCTGCTTGTGGAGAACGTAAATGGCAGTTCTTTGTTCAGCAGCGTGCTTAGCCAAAGAAATAGCTGCGTTTTCCAAAGCATGGTTTTCAGGGCCCTTGATAAAGATAACACGAAGACTTTTTTTAGCTGTGCTAGAGACTTGGTTTTCAATAGCGGGTTGACTGAAATCATCTTCATTAGCAGTGAAGGTATAGAATTCTTTTTCAAGTTCAGCTTGAGGAGCATAAGAGGCACCTCCATGAGATACACCAACACTGGAACCACCAGTGGAACCGCCAAAATTGAAACCACCATTGGAGCCACCAACACCAAAACCAGAGTTGAAACCACCTATACTTAAGCCACCGTTAGATCCGCCAAGGCCAACTCCACCACTGGAGCTGCCAACGCCAAAGCCACTGGAACCACCAACTCCAAAACCATGACCAGAACCACCAGTGGAACCGCCAACATTGAAACCACCATGGGAACCATCAACACCAAAGCCACCAGTGGAACCACCAATGCCAAAACTACCGCTGGAACCACCAAAACCTGATGATACATGGCCGGATGATCCACCTGGAGTGAAAGATAGTCCAGAGTCCGAATGACCAACAGGATGATAGTTGTAGCCCAATTTGTCAGCACAGGCCACAGCCACTAGGCAAAGTAAGATGAAAGTGCGCATTTTTTCTATTTGGAATCTTACTGCTCTCTAATGAGTTTAGTAGTTAGAATGATTAAGCGATGAATTTAATCTGTCTTTTATACAAAACTTATGGAGAAATTAAAAATTTAGAGAAAAGATTTAAATCTTCAACTAAACTATTTAAATTTTATATGTATGTACGTATGCAAATTTTTGCTTAGTTTTTTATAGCAATCAAATTGGCAATAAAATAAGCTGTTTTGCATAGATGTTGCGAAAAAAAGAAACACACACACAAAACAACATTTAGTGGTATAAAAGATTTTTTTTTATGAATCAATTCCGGAGTTTAGTTGTTTAAACTGCCTTATTTATTTAAAACTTCTAAATTAAGCAAAACAAAAAAACAACAAAATAGAAATTATACCAGTCTCTAGTTGCTCAAAACCTGCCTACTTTATGTAATCATAATTCGAATATGTAGAATGATGTATCAATCCAGTTGTCATTTCTATTGAAAGCAAACTAGGGTTGTCAATTATTCGACATTGATGATAGTAGAATAAAATTTCATAATTATTTATTCGTGTGATCGAATAAAATTTGAATTTTCCCAAAGCATTTGGGGGGAGGAAACTTTTTTTGATTTGAAAAATTCGAAATTATTTACAAGATTTTAGTGGTTAAAATTTTAAGTTGATAAGTGGAGATCAAATTTTATACAATATTTTTATAAATAACTCTTAAAATATAATTTTTTTTTTTGTGTGACTAAAAAACTTGATAATTTACTTCATTCCTAGTTTTTATTTATCTATAGATTCAAATAGATTTTAATAATGTAAGGTGTGCTTTATTAAATTGTTATCCTCTAAAGCATTTCAAATAAATAAATGCGTTTCAGTGAAATTAATTAAAATGTATTATATGAAAAACACGAAAGATTGACCTATGTAGGTTTAAATACTTAAAATATCAATTTTACTTTAATTATGTTCTTTAATACTAAAAACTTACTAATGCAAAAATTTGAAATTAGTCTGCTAAAGAGAACCATACCGAAAATATATTTTTTTTTACAAAAATAAAATAAATACTTTATTTTTATTTGATGTCTGTTAATAATAGCTTTGCTTCATTACTTTTCCTTACTTGTAAAAAGTAAGAAATTATAAGAAAACGGGGAAAACTAAAAAATTTTCAAAAATTCGTAATACACTGTAAATTTCAAAAAAAAAAAAAAAAAACGTTAGTTAGTGCAATAAATATCACGTAGCTACCAACATTTTAAATAAATTTTTAAAAACAAAAGGACGTAGCTTTTAAACTTTATTTAAATGTTTTATATTTACTACAAATAAGAAATAATTTATTATTATTTTTTAATTAAATTTGCTTTTCTATTTTAAAATAAAACTAAAGATATCAAGTTTTAAATGCTATTTCATTTACAATAAAATGAGACGTCAATATTTCAAATCGTTTAAATACTCAAACAATTATTTAAAAAATTCAAGACTTTATCAAATTATTTTTAATATATTTTTAAGCTTTATTTGAAACATACTTGGGACAAAAATAAAAACGTATACAAAGTTCTTAAATTTTTTTCCAATTTAAAAGAAAATAAATCTTGCTATGCTTACAAAAAGTTTTTAAAAATATAGGCCCATAATCATAGTCATCAAAAAAGTATACTTTAAGTATCATTTATTAAAATGTCTACTTTTCAGCTACTATAGACGAGAAAAAGCTCACTTTTTCCGCTAAAGTCAGTTTTATACTTAAAACATGCTGAAGTTGTTTTTAAAAAAGTTAACATCACTTTAACTCTATCAGCTGTTTGTCATTTATCAAAAGTTACAAAATCAAAACAAACCAAAAACAAAAGTTGTATGAATTGTGTTAAAGTTTTTATAAATTGTGGGAAAAGTGTGAGGATGTGTACAATTGAGGACATTGAGAATGATTTTTCTATTATTGAAGATTTGTGTGAAGGAAGAAAACCTAAGTTGTATAAGGAAAGATTTTGCCCATTTGAGCTGTAGTAAGTAAGTCGACAACATTTTCAGTTGTAAATATTAAACCTGCGATATGTATAAATATATTTAAATATTTTTTACAGATTGTATGCAATGCTGACTGCAAAATAATTGATATAGTGGCAAGATCTCGTGGCTCAAAGCACGATGCTCGAATTTGGTCTGAATGCCAATTAAAAGCTAAATTGGAACAGAACAAAAGTGAGCATAATGGTGTACTATTAGGAGATGGGGGGTATCCTTTATCAACCATTTTATTGACTCCATTTAGAAACACTTCAACGCCCAAAGAAGAAAGGTGGGTTAATTTTTTAAGTCATCTTTACATCTCATTTAACTTTTTTCAGATACAACAAATGTCATATGGCAACCAGGAGCAAAATTGAGTGTCTGAATGGACAACTTAAATCTAAATTTCGTTCTATTTTCGAAAGACTTCGAGTAGATTTGGACACAGCAAAAAACATTGTGGTAGCAGTGGCTGTGCTTCACAATATTGCAAAGGAACGAAATTCTTCTTGTAAGTCTAATAGAAATTTTATTTACACTGGTGGGCAAAAAACGAAAAAAAGGAAGCATATTTCGTCCGAAATATGGCGGTTAAACTAAAAATGGATTTAAATTTAGCGCCTTAAAATCTTTATATTCCATATCTTTGTATCTAAAACAATTTTTTGCCGACCAGTGTTATTAAAACTTATTACAATTTAACTCTATACTTGACTAAAAATAATATTACTGTGTGATTTTTGAGAAAAGCTCTTAGTACCAATCACATTTTTATTTTTAATATTAACAATTTGTTTAATTTTTTAGTTTTATGTGATTGTTCTTCTGATCATCCAGATTCAACTAATGTTGACCTTAGTGCATTAAGCAGTTTATCTAACGTTAATACTAGCAGCACTGGAAATGCATTCCGATCAGCTTTTGTAAATGCTTATTTCTGAAATAAAACACTGGAAGAAATCAATTTGAAACTCATTAATTTATTTTTAATTTTTGTATAATAGCTTTTTAAATTCTTCTTTCATTAAACATTAAATAAAAGACATAAAAAACAAGAATTTACAATATATATTTTTTTGATATTATTAATAGAAGAAACAAAAAATAAAATAACAAAACAATATATTAGACAATTCAATTGGAAGCTATAGCGCCTATTTAAAAAATAATAAAAATTGTTTAAACTAATTAAAAATTTAAAAAATAATTTGTACTTCAGTTTTTTTTTTTTTTTTGGTTTAATTAAAAATATAAATTAACAAATTAGAATTTATATTGTTTATAAGCAGGAAAATGGAAAAAATATTTTTCCTTAAAATTATCTAAAAATTAACTGATAATGTTTACAATAGGAACTATTACACACTGTGTATTAACTTCAATTCAATACAAACTTATAAAAAAAACTTAACATAGAACTAAAAGTTTCCATCTTTTTTTACACCATTTTCAATTGTATTTCAGAAGTTTCTAATTGTATTTCAGAAAATTTCAATTGAATTTCAGAAATTTCCAATTATATTTTAGAATTACCTGAAACACAACTGGAAAATTCAGAAATACAATTGGAAATTCCTGAAATTCAATTGGAATTTTCTGAAATATAATTAGAAATTTCTGAAATACAATTTGAAACTTTTTAAATGCAATTGGAAATGGTGTAGTAAAATCAACTAAATTTATACAAATTAAGATTCAACGAGAAAAGGAATATAAGATTCATTAAGAACTTAAAAAACTAAGATAAAGGTTTATATTTGATTCACAGTGGTTTTGTATCATTATCGGAATTTTTAAAAAATTTCGGTTTTGAATTTTTTGTTAGGGCGTGTCGCGTTTCAGGTAACGTATATGTATATTGGCATTTCAAGTTGGTTTACTTACTTAAAGTAGACAATTTGTTGCGTAAAACTTCAACGTTTAAAGCATGTATTTCTCTATCCTGGTCAATCTGCATTTGAAGCTGTTTTAAATTGAGAGCGTGGATTTCCTCTTGCTGGATCTCTTGAGCTATGTGCATACTTTCCATGTGCTTAATTTCGGCAATAAGTTTATTTTTCTTTAAAATGTTAAATTCTTCAGAGAATAAAGATCCCTTTGCGATTTGGCGTTGTCTTTCTAAAATAATGTCGTTTTTGGACGGAGTTTTAGGAAGGTTTCTTAGGCGTTTGAGTTTGGAAGAAAAATTTGCTGTTTTTATTTTTGGAGTTTTATGCGAACATTGCTCCGGTATGGTGATAATAATATTTTCCGTTTCCTCGCTGTTTTGGCCATCAAGTATTTCGCATTCTAAATATTTAGCAGCTTTTGGTGTTTCCATACATTTAAATTCATTTTGATTGTTGCTATCAATTAAAATATCATCCTCAATAAACTCATATGAAATCATACTCTGCACTAAATCGTCCCCTGCATTCAGTTTGGGGATAACCTCTGAATTTCCTGTCGCAGCAGAAGCACGTTTTACGCTCGCAACTGCTTTTATTGCACTAACTTTCATTCTCATCCATTGAGATTTAAGTTTTGAGATATCTCGATCAAAACCTGCAGATGCCATTGACTCTTTAATGGCCTTCCAAGCATTTTTTTGTCATTAATCATAGATGCGTCATTGCCTTTGTTCTCTACAATGGACAGGTGGTTATTAATGCACTCCCGCAAAAACTCTTTTTCGCTGGTGGTCCAGTTTGCCTCTCGCTCCCTTTTCTTTTGATCCTGTTGGTAATTTATAAATCAATGATACATAAGTGTAAAACTCCATAAATGCAAGAACATTAGATCTATGTACATACCTTTTCTAAATTTACCATTGAGATAATATTTTATTTTCCTCAGATTAATTTTATGCAAATGTTTTTTTTCAAAATAACAATTTATATTTTGTTTATTTTTTTGGCGCTTTTATTGCATCAGCTGTGCAGAGATGCCACTTATACAGTATTTGTACCAGTTTGTATGCAAAATTTCAAACATTTTACTAATCACCCACTTAAAGCCGATTCAACTTAAAACTATTATTAATTTTCACTATAGTTAAGAAATAGTTAGTAACAGGTTTAAATATTAAAGTTGTTTTTAAAAAGAACCGACTTTAGTGTATGACTATGATTATGGGCCATAGTCTTTTGTAGAAAAATTAATAATTTAGAAAATTTAATTTAATTTTAATGTTTTTTGAAAATTTTCTTTTAATATTTGACCAAAATATGTCATGTGAGGAGACTACTAGTTCTCTCGCTGAAGAAGACACCCACTCAAACACAAGTAAATATAACACAAGTAAATTTTCACTACTTTAAGGCAGCTTCGGCTGCGTTGATGCCCCGGATGGCTGCGAAAGGCGAGGAGCTTGCACTTGTCCAAGAACCCTTGATCGTAAATGAAAGAGTTTACGGACTTCGTTTGAATATCTATATGCTGCTACACTCTGCAGGGTCAGGTACAATACGATCATGCATAGTAGCAAGCAGAAAACTTAGTATCTTCATTCTCTCCGATTTTAGTGATGAAGACGCGGTTGTAGCAGCCTAGGAGATAACTCGTGGCACCATTTATATCATCTCCAGCTATGATAGCAGCGAACCACCACCAAATGCCAAAGTTCGCTCAATAACCAAGGCAGCAAATGATAGGAACATACCGCTCGTGATTGGAGCTGACACCAACGCTCACCATATCTTTTGGGGAAGCTAGAATACCAATGCAAGGCGTGGGTCTCTTTTCGATTTTATCCTTTGTAGTTTAAGTATTTTAAACAATGGTTAGGAACCAACCTCCCCTAATAGTAGGGAGTTTCTCGATATCACGCTAGTAAATACTGGGCATTCGAACATGATTAGCAAATGGAGGGTGTCAAATTATTGCTCATTCTCCAATCACTTATACATTGACTTCACTTTAGAAGTCCCTTTACCTGAGGTAAACCCGATTCGGAGCAGGAGTAAAACAAACTAGACGGAACAATATGATATTCTGACCCAACTCCTTCCTAACGCTTCGGCTATTTTTAATTGGCAGGACATTGATTCACCTGCTGAATTGCTAATAAATGCATTTAACAGAGCGACTTCTCTGACATGCAGACCTAAAGTCTTTAGAGGTAGCAGTAAACCGCACTGGTGAAATTCCGATACAGGGGACACTCGTAAAAGTGCCGCCGTTTATTTAATGAGGTTAAGAGACTGCAAAATTGATCAGCTTACAAATCCACAGGAAACAGGAACGCGAAACGCAAATTTTGTGGTCTTTATCCCAAAAGGGCGATACACCACCCGTACGAGATCGAAGGACTTCAGACCTATTAGTCTATCGTCCTTCCTCTTGAATACATTGCACAGTGGGGCAGAATCGAAATTTTTTGGAAATAAATCTGTAACTTCTGATCGGCTAGTTGAATTTTCATGAAATGTGGTTTAGGCGTAGCAGAGGAGTGTACAATGGTAAATTTGGAAGGGCAGCATAACAAACCCCTCAAGGGCGGAGCTAAAGGGGCTCAAACATAAGGGGGCTCTGACATAAAAAATTTGTAATCGCTTGGCAAATTTTTATTGTTCGTCCGATTTCAAATATTTTTTATTTTTACTAGGGTTGCCACATTTCCCAAATTTAAGTAAATCTTTATCCTTTCCTAAGCATTCATATACTTTTATTAATGAATTTAAAATAACAAAACAAACAAAAAATTTCTATTTTACCTTAATCAATATTATTATTTTTGGTATTTATCATCTTCCTTAATAAATATTATATTCCTAATATGATTTTTTATTATTTATTTACATTAAATTTATGTAGAAAATTTTTCTAATATTTTAAACTTATACTACTTATTTTCTATAAAATAATCTGTTGTATCTGTATACATATTTAAAAGATAATAAAGGTCCTTCAAGTCTTTTGAGTTGATAAAGGCTCATAATAAATTCAACGTTTTCTCATTGATGGTAGTACAGGGTCTGATGATAACAATAGGCTATTAAATATATCCTCGTTTTGTGACGTTCTGGAGCATTTCCTGGAGCTGAGTAATTGAACGTGCTTAAAATCTATGCTTCTTGCTTCTTGAGGCTCTTCTGTAAGCTCTCCAAGTGGAAGAATATGTCGTTCAATTATAATTTCGCCATGGCACAATACTTTATATACTGTTGGTGTCATTTCCTTCCATGAATATAGAGAAACAAATAGTTTAGATATTTCTGTTGCATATTCTCCAAATCGAGCAGAGTTAACTTTTTGCTTACTATTAATTGCCATTAATAGTATGTTAGTCCTTTCAAGTAACTCTTTATTAATACCAGTTATTTCTTATGTAGCTTCGAAATTTCTTGCTGTTTTACATCATTTGTACTACCACCAGTCGGCAGAGGTTTGTCTATGTTTAATCCCGTCTCTTCTCTGAATTCATCCTGGATTCTACTTTTCTCAGATATTCTAAGTGTTTTTAAATCCTCATTGTTTCTGGTAGGTTTTGTAAAATTTTCTGGCACACTTTTATACTTTAAAACATATGCAATGTGCAGAAAATGCTCCATGAACCGTATTCTGGCGTGAAGTGGAGATATTCCGAAAGACAGAAATTCTTCATTAATACTCCTTGCTTTACCAATATCCGAAAATTGTGATTTCGTCTCATCACATAGTGAGCATTTCCAAAAAGAAGCTGTTTCCGTAATGGCATTACTAACCTTTCCACCAATCATTGTTAGACTAAATATGATATGTCGAATGTGTATTGGTTTGTGGTTATTGTATTTGTAAATCATTTATTTAATCTTTAATATATTCCACTAAATTCTTTCTTGTTGTCTTCGACTGCCTTGTGTATTCGAACCAAATAGGTCTGCAAAAATGTTTTGATCCTGGAGTGGTGTTAAGCCATATATCTTCAAATGAGTTTTTGCACTTTGATGAAGATTGCTTTAAGGAATAAAATCGCATTCTTAATGGCACCAAAGATGCTATAAATACGCTTTTATAATCTGCCATTTTCTTACTTTCACTAGCATGCTTGTATTCAGGAAGGGCAGATAGTCCGTCACATCACCACTTACAGATTAATACAACGTCGCTGTTATTTACTTTTTCCAACTGATCTGCAGAAAAATCTGCAACTAACCAAGTAGCTGTACACGTGGATTGTGATGATGGAGTAGGTACACTTTTGGCAATCCGTTTAAGACGTTTTGGTGGTGCAGTTGGCAGTATTTCAGCAATATTAATTGCACTCTTGGGTTGCTTCTCCTTTTTTAACATTTTTTTGAATGTATTAGAAACTTCTTAATTCGCAATTATAGAAAGCTTATGGGCCAGATTTTTCTTCTTAGATCTTGTACTTAAATCATCATATATATTGCCAGGTGCTCCAGTTGATATTTTCACGCCGATGTGTCTATATCAGTATCCATCCAATCGGAATGTTTAATTTTTAATCTGTTAGTACGCTAATTCAAGAACTTCATGTTTACGTCATACAACTTTAAAAAGCTCTCTATCTGAGATTTACCAATGACATCGACTTTTGCATGATATGTAATTTTTATGAATTCCACTATAGCTTCTAAACGACTAAGATCCTTTTTAGATAAACTCCACAAGACACAACACAATTGTTCTTGTTTCAATGTAATCACCATGGTAATCAACTTCGCTATGATGTTGATAAGGATTAGCTGCGCATTTATATATATCTATTAGATATATCGCACAGGTATATATATTTACAGGTATTCTGTGAATTTTCATTAGGTAAAATATCTGAAAGAGTCAATTTGGAAGAGTACCTCTACCGGATATTACCTGTGCATTGTCACTAGCTCATAAAAATATAGATTTTGAACCATCAGTAATAGATAAATGCTGCAGCTAGGTATCACCGGAAAGGATACTGTACATTGCCACTAGATCATAAATATATAAATTTTTACCATCACCAATAAATAAATACATTTGTTAAATTTAGGTTTATTGATTATGTTAAAATAGACATGTTTTGTGTATTTTGTTATTTTAAATTCATTAATAGAAATATATGAGTGCTTAAAGATTTACTTAAATTTGGGAAATGTGGCAACCCTATCAAAAATAAAAAAATATTTATTAATTAGTTTTATAAAAATATTTTGTGTATACGTATTAGTAAAAGTATACAGAAATATTCATAATTTTCTAAGTAATTATTCACGCAAAACTAAAGGCAAAAGTTGCAAGTTTGCAGAAATATAGTCATATATACAATAAATACATATTTCTGAAATGAAGCATGATATATATATATATGCTAAAGGATAAGCTTAATTTGGAATACATATTTTTAAAATTTCTTTCGATATTTAGAAATAAACCAAACAAAAGCACCAATTTGGGGTTTTTGGAGAAAATACAAAATTTTTTAATTGTAATAACATATTTGTTTATAAAGATATCTTAATGATATCTTAATTTGCAGGAAATGTCGATCTTATTAATATAAATAAAAGCGCGGTAACCAAATTTCAATCAGGGATAGGGTTTTCCTGAATTCCTAAATAAACTAATCAAAATTCCCAAAAATGGGATTTTTTACATTTTTGGCTATTGAATCCACATTTTTCCGAAATCCCGTAGATTTTGATTTAAAGCTTTTAATAAAATATTGAAGATTCTTAAAATATATTCCGCTTGTCGATTCGTGCTTTGGGATTTGAGAAAATATGATCTAAAATCAAAACTTTCATATAAAATGGGTCAAATTCGGGAGGGTATGTACCATGACCAATTGAGTTATTGGGCTTGTTTTTTATCTTAAAGTCATCTCTGTGAAGTTACCTTTCAGAGAAGTGTAAAATTATTATATGTTGCTAAAGAAAATTTTATTTTATATAAAAAAGAGTGTAGATACTTTTTCAGCTAAAAAAACACAAAAAGTCCTCGTTTTTGCAATTTTTAGATTCAAAATTGTTTATTTTTGGACTTGGTAAATATATCGACTTCAAATTTTTTTTATTCAATAGCTAATTTTATTCCTTAACTAGTTAAGAAAAAAACTAATAAAATCAGTCGGAAATACTAGGATATATATGAAAAAAACTGGGCCAAGAAAATGCAAAATTATGGTGCTTAAAAATTCAAACGCAAATAATTCGAAAACTGTAATATTTGAAATCGGACGAGAAGTTTTGCAAGCGATTAAAAATGTTTTATGTCAGAGGTACCTAACTTTGAGCCCCCGTAGCTGCGCCCCTGGAGGGACTATTATGCCCCCCTTCGAAACATAATATTGTACGCTCCTCTGCTACGCCCATACCTAATTTCATGAAAATCCATCCGGCTGATCAGAAGTTACAGATTTATTTCCAAAAAATTTCGATTCTGCCCACTGTGCATTGGAAAGGCTGATTAATCTACACCTTCGCAAAACAATCAGTCCCAACCTTTTGTCAGCTTCCCAACGTGCCTACATGAACGACAAATTAGTTGAGATGGCGTTGAATTCGCTTGTAGGTTATATAGAAAATGCTCTCAAGCACAAGGAATATGCATTATAGCCTTTAATAATGTGACCACGGATGTTATTAAAATGGCTATGGAAAGACTGAATATACATCAGAGGATTATTGGCATCATACGGAGACTTCTAACTAACAGGGTTATAATCTCCATTTGGAATATATCATTCTTTGGAATATTGCCGTTAACACTATGCTCAAGGGACTTGACTCCTTGAGATTCAAAACCGTCGCGTATGCGGACGATGTTATGGTGGCCATATCTGAAAAATATTTAGATACCACCTAAAGTAAATAATAAGTAAATAGAGTACATTAGTGGAGTACAAATAACGTGAATCCGGGAAAAATGGATTCACGCTATTTCAAATGGACTCAAGGAAATACAAAATTGCATCTTTATCACTTCCTCGCCTAAATAGAGTTAAACTGAAGGTGTTGGATAGTGCAAAGTACCTAGGTATTATATTGGCTCCGGAACACCCAAGCTAGACCGTCAAAGGCAAACATTGCCCTTTATATGTGTAGGAAGGCCATATGGAAATCTTGGAGATTAACTCCTAAGAATAAAAAATGGCCCTTAGAGCGATAGTATGGTGGAAAGCTATGTAAAAATAGATCTTCTGCTAATTACAGGTACGCTTCGCACTACACCATCCAAGGCATTACTCGTTCTGATGAACGAGTGGATCTAATGGCCAAACAAATCGCAATCATGTCGGCGACTATACTCACTACCATAGGTGCATGAAGTTGAGGTTTATACTAATGGATCCAAGTCTTGGGGGAGGGTTGGGGAAAGTGTCTTCATTCCCGTATAGAGGAGGAAAATTTAATTTAAATTGAAGGCCATTAGGAGGGCGGTAAATTTGCTAATATACTATAAAGTATATGGAGAGGATATTCAAATTTGTATCGAAAGTCAACCTGAGATTAAGTCTCTTTCGGGTGTCTATTCGACATCCAAGTTGGTACATGAATACCTGACATATTTAAATGAGATGGCGAGACTTTCAAACCTAGAGTTGTTATGGGTAAGGGGTCAATCAAGTACCCCTGGAAATATTATTGCGGATGAACTAGCTTCAAAGTGAAGAAAGGGAATAACTAGTTGGTATACCGCTGTCATCTTGCGGATCTATGATACTGCAGTACTTGTCGAGAATAGCTGAACAAAGATGGGTAAACGGGTAGGACTACAGAATTTGGGAGTCCACATATGCATGGATTATCTGTTCTTTTTGCAATTGACGTCAGATGGATCAGATATTTTATTCGTGCTTCAAGTTGGTTCGATTCGAACCTATTTTTGGACATGTAACTCACATGATGCTCATGGTAACACAACAGCACCAATAGGACCCAAGTAAGCTATCTATTTTACATAATCACAGCTGCCCATTAACCTAACCTTGACCAAAAACATACACAAATATATGTGGATATCATGCTTGGTCCTTCTACATTCCAAAAAATCTTAAAAAGAAGAAATTAACAAAACAATAATAGAATTTATCCAGGAAGTTACAAAAAAAAAAATAATCGTTTTTTGCACATAATTCAAAATTTATAATGATTTTGAGTTACAAGATTATGCATGTTTTTAATTAAATTTTTTTTAAGACTACTTGAAAAGTTACCATTTTTAGACATTTATCGTTGATAGTTTATGTGTAAATATTTTTATTTAGCTTCCAAAATAAAATTATCTTAAAATACGCAAAATTTTAATTATGTATAATTCAATAATATCTTGGATATATATTATATTTTTTATGAAAAAATTTGGGGAAAACTTTTTCTGTGTTGTTACTTAAGCGCTTTTTGTAAAAAGTTTTGGATAGGTTTTGATTTATAAAATAAAAAATATTTTTGATTAAGTGATATTTTTTTTTTTTATCGAAAGATGCATTTTTAATCGCATCCATAAAATTTAAGCTTAAATTTTACCAAATTTGAAAATTTTGAATGTCGGTAACCCATGAAGAATAAATAAAATTACAAAAATATTTACTATTAGAAGAATTTAACATTTTACAAAAATTCATAAGTATGTTATACAGTTATTTAAAAAAGTGAAATAAAAATACTTAAAAATGTGCATTTCCTACATTTTTTATTAAACAAAACCTATCGATTTACTTAAAAATTTTCGAAAGAAGATAGACAATATTTAATATAAATTCGTCATTCCTTTTTCTATTTATGACTAACTAATTTTTTTCAAAATAATTTTTATTATTATTATTATTTTTCTATTGTAAAGTGTTCTTCGTGTTTAATTTTTCTTAGTGGAAAAATTCATTTTGAAGGGGAAGGGGAATAGCCGTCGCCCCCCCGTGGATCCGCGTCTGATTTATGTTAAGTGTTTTAACCGAGTTTCTATCAAAAATGAAATTTAAGTTTTTGTTATTAATTCTATTCGTTTTGTACCACTTGTACTTCTTGTTTAACCTTTTGAAAGCTATATCTACCCTTTTTATTTTGCTTTTAGACTCTTAATTATCGCTTTAGCTTCTGACTTTTTTCTAGCATTTTTTATTCTTGAAATTTCTTTAAAAGGGCTAAAGTTTGAGTATTTCAGCAAAAAAGAAAATAATTTCTTATTTGCCTTTAATAATTTTATTTTTGCACAATTATCAATTTAACCATTTTTGGGTATTAATACATATTAAATATCGAATGAATGTCACGCCCACAATTTACGCCTTTTTTAAAAAAATAATTATTTCAAATCCGTAAAACTATTTATATGAAATTTGACACACAGTGTTTGCACTGGAAAGTTTTGTGTGCTATATTGGATCTTGGTTAGATATTTTTAAAACTCACAAACGGCTGAACCGATTTGCTTAAAATTCTCACATCATCATCACGCTGTGTGTCCCTAAATTCAAATATGATATTTTATTTTTCTATCGGAGTAGGGGGAGTGATACCCCCACACAAACAAATATTCGTTATGGTATATCTAAGGAACTATTATGGTGAAAGTTCTGAAACTTCATGTGAACATCTAGCTTATCATATAGCATTGATAAAATTAAAATAGGATGGATAGGTCCATAGCCGCCATACAAATAAAATATTAATTTTCGCATATATAAAGAAGTATTACAGTGAAAGTATTAAAAACTTAAAAATTATTGAATTTCGAATAGAGCGGATAGCTCTAAGGGAGTAGTAGCCCCCATATAAAGTAAATATTAGTTGTCACATCAAATGGGGTAACGAAACACACCAAGGAAAGCTAGTAATTCTATATATTCTTTAATAAAATTTAAGTTTTAAGTTAGAAGATGTGTCGTTTAAAGAAATTAATTTTTCCCGGGAATACCGAGAATTTTCGGGAATACATTTTTTTATTCCCATTTCCCGAGAAGTTAAAACGTCAAATTACTAGTTGTGGCCGATATTTGATTTCGGCGATTTTCTAGGCCCTTTTGTTGAAGAAGAGCATATGTAACACGAACTGGAAATGAAAATGTCTTAGATTCAAAAAGAGATTTTTGTAATCAATTCGGTAATTTTCAATGTCTGATGAATTTGCTAAGAATTTTAAAAGACACAGTGCGTCACTTGTCTTCCAGGTGTAACCTCTTTTTAGCGGGATGCCCATATAACTAGAACTTTATTAAAAATATATTTCTAGATATTTCTGTGGAAATAGTTTTGTGTGTTTCTTTTTTTTTATTAACTCATATTTATGCAAAACTCACATAAATTTATATTTATAGTGAAGACACATTGAGGTTAAACTCAATTAATACTCAAATCAAATATCCTTTTAATTAGACATATGTAGTTTTAATGTTATTACGTTTTTTTTTTACTATAATATTTCCACTTCTTAGATTAGTTAAAGAATTTTTATTAACTCCAAATATTATATTTTATGGTAGTAATAAAAGCATAATTATATTAAAAATTTAGTTCTTACGACGTAAGTTTCTGTTACATTAATAAAATTTAGTTGTTTAAAATAACAAAAAAAATCAGTAGAATTAATCGAACCAAATTCATAGACCAAAACGAAGTATTGGTATTTGTTATTAATAAATGCTTTGTGCAGTGATAATTTAAATATTAACTGTACTTCAGTTATAGTAATCAATAAGATTCGATTCTAGTAATAAAAATAAAATCAGTTCGTAATTTGGAAACGAAAGAAATTTATATTGTTCAAATTATTTGTAAACTATATTTGACATCTAAAAAAAAAAATATATTAAATAAAAATGTAAAAAACATTAAAAAATACCTATATGAAACAGAAGAAATAATATGATTATTCCGGAAAAAAAATATAATAAGTGCTTTTTTATTGTTGTAGGAAATTTGAATTAATTTATTTTTATCCTTAGATATTTCTGAACTAGACATAGTTGTTTTCTGTAGTTGCAGTGGAAAATGGGAAGATTTACGAATTGATTATTTCTTTAGTGATGACAAATGAACTGAAGAAAGCCTAAAGGGAATCGTTGCAAAATTTGCAAATTACTAAAAATCAAATATGCAAAAATTAATAATTAAATTTTTTATTTCGTTTTAAATTTATTTGGAAAAAAATACACATTTAGCAACAATAACAATGATTCATTAAAAAATTCAATAGATCGTTTCGTTAACTTAAAGACGGAATAGGCGAAGAATAGTTGCTGGCAAATAAGTGTTGCTGGGTTCTTCGGCTGCGGGGACAGGAGGAATATATGAAGATGATGGAGCAGAGGACTCAGAGGAGTAGCTAGCAGTAGGAGCAGAGGCGGCGCTGTTGTAGCTGGCAACTGGAGCAGGAGCTTTAGAAGCAAAGTTCAAGACCGGAGCAACACCACCATCATGAGATTTAGAGCTGCCACCCAAAGAATCGTATTGGCCTTGAATCGCTTTCTGAGCATTAGCGGCATCTTCGGGTGTGCGGTATTTGACAAAGTGAACTTCAGGTTTGTTGTTGGTGTTTTTGTTGATGGTATTCAACTTATTGGCTAAACTACCAAGGTCAGTTTGTTTCTGGAGCACGTAAATTTCAGTCTTCTGTTCGGCAGAATGTCTGGCCAAAGCAAGAGCGGCATCTTCCAAACCACGGTTTTCAGGACCTTTAATGAAAACAACGCGAAGACCTTGTTTAATAGAGTTGGCAAATTGATTGGAGGCAGCGGGATCATGGAAATCATCTTCGTTGGCGGTAAAAGAGAAGAATTCTTTGTCGAATTCAGCTTGAGGAGCATATGAGGGAGCATCATTTGTAGCGGCAGAGTAATCACCTTGAGCAGCCAGTGAGGGAGCTAAGTTTAATGAAGAACCATAGTCACCAATATCACCACCAATACCGCTGCCCAAGCTACCACTATTAAGACCTCCACCAACACCGCTTCCTAAGGTAGGACCACCTAAGCTTCCACCGAGACCTGAACCAGGTGTAAAGGACAAACCAGAGGCAGAGTGTCCAACTGGTTGGTAATTGTAGCCCAATTTGTCGGCGCTGGTAACAGCCACCAGGCAAAGTACGATAAAAGCGCGCATTCTTAACGTCTGTGTTCTTCAAATCCGTCGTTTATTATGAATGATGTATTTTTCAAAACTATTTTCAATTTATACTAGAAACCTACATCTTTTGTCACAAGATGATCTTCAAAAGACTATAAACTTATTAAAAATGTAACAAGTCTTTTATTTCAATATAGTTTATATTAAATGAAAAAAGGTTAAACATATCAAAACCGAAAGATACAAAATCGTTTATGAATATTTTAAATACATAACAGTATGACAATATCAGTGGCGACCTGCTGATACACTAAAAAGATTATGTGTGTTAATGTGTTAACATTTGAAGATGTGTGTCTCACAAAAACCCATAAAACGAATTGTAAATATTAAAGTTTCCCCTGCAAAGTTAAAGTTTTTTACTTCAAAGTATTGTTCATATTTTATGTAAAAAGTTTTATTGTTAGAATAAGAAATCACTTTTAGAAATTACTTTTAGCAAATTATTACATATGCAATTACAATTTCTTGTACTTGAAAATTTGCAATTATATGCACAATAATTTATTTGAAAGTTTAATTGGCATCTCTGCAAGAAATTCGATAGCAATATTTCTTAATTCTTAAGGAAATTCAGAGCCGGGAAACTTACCAACTTTTTGGAAAGATATTATCTCAAATACTGCCATATGCTGCCATATACTGGTTGGTCAAATTTTAGGTTAGGGAATTTCAGGACTTTTTAACATCCCGAGAATTGGGAATGAAAAATCGTATTCTCGGAAAAATTTTAAATTAACTTAAACCACTAGTTTTGTATAACACTAAAAGAGTTTTGTTAAAAATTGTACATAATAAATATTTATATAGCTAATAAAAACAATATAAAAATTTCGCTTTGAAAACAATTCGATTGAAGAACTTAATATAAATGTGCTGAAATCAAAAACACTCAATATAAATATAGTTAGTTCGATAACAAAAAGTCTTATGTTAAAGGTTTCTCAAAACTTTTGAGGAGAGCAAAAATAAGATATTTTTTGCATAAAAGCTATATACATTTTTATATGAATTCTTTTCATAACAGTCAGGGTTAATACAGATGTTTATAAACAGAGGATCTAATAGAAAGTGAAAAATTATATAAGAGACTTTTGCTTAAAAATTAGTTTTTAGAACCGCTTTGATTTTTTTCAAAAATTCCTGCATATACCATAAAAAGTCTATTTTAATATACCTCCAGTCTTTGGATTTTTTATCGTTAAAAGTTTACTTTTGAACAATTTTTCAATTCCGCGGAAAAATATCTACTTTATATTCCAAAACCACATAGTGTTTCGATAATAAGTTTAATTCCTTGCGACTAAAAATATGAACGATCTTAGAAAAGCTATCAAAACGAGGAATTTTCTTAAACTTTTTTACCATTAATTTAAGAAATTTACCTTTTGAAAATACATGTAATATTTTAATGAAAATTCTATCGAATGCTATTAAATTTTGAAAAACTTCAAATAATAACCGGATTAAGAAAAATCATGTGTGTTTTATTTCAAAATTATTTTGTGCTATTTTAGTCTTGAGCAAAAATATAAAAATTAGGCTTTATTAAAGTATCAATGAACTTGTTTTTTAATAATAACAAAATGAAATTTTAAACTAAAATGTAATTAAAAGTGTATTATTTTAATTTCCTGTTTTCCTGGGAATGTGATCGCTAACTAATAATTTCTTGAGAATTCTCGTTTCCCAAACCCTATTCAAATCCCCTAATCCAAAAAAATTTGCTCATTTTAGAGACTTTAAATCAGTCATTCTGAATATCTTATAACAAATGAGTCAATCTTCGTTTATTGGATGGCTTATTAAAACAGTTGGTAGTTTGCAGGTCTTTCAACAGCTTCGATTACGGCCAGAGGCTCTGGTCAGTCTTTTTAGTTACTCTGATGGATAAATTAGGTTAGGCTACAATTTGTATAATTGTATGGAACATATTATCTTAGCCAAGAAAATTGTAAATTCGTTCTTTTTAATTTACATAAAGGTTCCAATGTTTTCTATATCAAGAATTTCTAAACAGATTTTCCGTTTCCATATAAATTATATAGTTTTCCCAATTACTGTAATTAAAAGAGTAGCGTTTAGTTTAATACTTGAATTTATATATTTCGATTGATCAATTTTTAAATAGTCGATTTTTTCGACTTTTCAATTTCTTTTTTTTTTTTTTTTTTTTTGAATAAGCAATTTTCGAATTTTCAACATTTTCCGACTAATTGATAAAAAAAATATCAAATATGTACAATGCTGTCAAATAAATTGACAAATTAACAGAAATCTATGCAATGAAACAGTTAGATGATGTTGATGATATAAAAACTGCTACTATTCCCTTAAATACAGTAATTTTTTTCGACTTTTCAAGTTTTTCCGTCTCTTTCGATTTTTCCTGACTCTTTTTAACTTTTTCGACTATCTGGAAACAGGAAAGTCGATTTACTACAATTTTCAAAGCAAAAGGTTGATTTCGACTTTTTTTTAATAAAAAGTCGGTTGTTTGATTATTCGAAAGTTGATTTAGGGAATCCTAATTTCGATAGTAATTTTTTTCAGTGTATGCATTTATTCGGTAGTTCATTCATTCATAAAATGGCATTGCCATTTAGCGACATATCATAAAATATGTTTCTTAACTGGTTGTAATAAAATTGTTAACATTCATGACTAAATATTTTCAATTTTTGACAAAATTTTGATATATAAATTTGAACAATAACAATTGGTGGGGTTTTTGGTGTTATGTTATGTTATGTTGATTAGAGATCAGTTTTGATTTTTATTTACCAATTAAATAAATTCCTATTTACACAAGTAATAATAGTTACCTAAAACTGATTAAAATCTTATATTTGAGAGTGATTAAAATTTGCCAGTAATTATTTTAACGTATTAATTTAAAAAAGTTCTCAATCGTAGCAAACCAATTAATGTGTTAATTTATGTAAATAAACTTGTTCTGGCAGTTGTTATAAATTTTTTTTATCTTCTTTTGTATTTGTACCCTACACCACCATAGGTGGTTGGGATATTATGCGTTTGTGTTGATGTTTGTTACGGACAGAAAAGATCATCGGACCCTCGCCTTAAAATATACCGTTCGACTCAAAATAATCTTCTGAGTCGATTTAAATGCAAATAATTATTTTAATACAAGGACGGAAATTGATTTTTTATTTCACCTAGGTCCCGTACAAATGTACTCCCGAAATTGGGGTTTTGTGCTCATAAATACATAAATAACAATTTAATGAAATTCGGCACAAAGAAGTTTCACATAAGTATAAATATGTGTATTAAATTGCATGAAGATCGATCCATATTTGATCATAGCTCCCATATAAACTGCTCTATCGAAAACCACTTTAACGTGCATAAATCTCATAGAAATGTTAGTATGAAGTTAATATTTGACACATATAAGTTTTTATATAAATTTATATAAGAAACCTCAGTGCCAAATTTAATGAGAATCGGTCTAAACAAATCCATCTTTTACGAATCAGCCATAAGTTATAAATCCAATATAAATATTAATATCAACACATTATAATATATATACATGTTTAACAGAAGTATGAATTACATTTAATAAAAGTATCGGTCCACAAATGGACACAGGCCCCATATAAGATCCCTTTCCAAAATTTTGTTGCACATACACTGTGGTGCAGGGTATTTTATGATCGGGCTTGACCGACTATATCTCTTATTTGTTTTATTTTCCACTTTTCTCTTTTATTTCCACTTTTTGTCTTTTATTTATTAAAAATTGTCATAGTCATTTTGATGTCATTTTTAATAATAGCAATAATAAAGAAACGGGTGGATTGACCCTTAAATTTTGTCACCGGAAGTTGATCTAATGATGTTTAAATATATTTATAATAAAATCAAAAAATATTTAATAACAAAAAAATAATATAAAACATGTTAGAGAACTATATTCGGCTGTGCCGAATATTTTATACCCTTCACCACTTTACAAAAATATACATATATATATATATATATATATATATATATATATATATATATATATATATATATATATATATACATGCATACATACACACACACACACACACACACATACAAACATACATACATACATTTTCTCCATAAGCTGCCAGATTTGGTGTTTTACAACCATATTTAGGGAATTTTTGTTACAAAAAAGGATGAAAATGTTTGTTTGGGATTTGGGATATCTAAAATGTTTTGGGAATTTTTTCGAGGAAATTTTGTAATAATTGTATCTTTTGTTTCGTTAATAAACTGGAATTTTAGACAACAGAATGTAATTGTAAAGATGCTACATTTACATGTTATTAAATAGAATTTACAAAAGCATTCCTTAATATGCTCACGATCCCTACAAGCAACCCATGTCTAGAATGCATATTTTCGGTTATGAGTTTGGCAAAAACCAAACTTCACGATAGAATGCAATGTGAACCTTGGGAGGCATCTTAACTCATTAATATCCGTTCGTACCTGATTGAATATAACTAAATTCAAAGAAAAAAAAAAAAAACTATTTAAAACTAATAAAAAATTGGGGATAATAATGATAAATATTAGAAAGTTGGTTGTGAATTTCACTTTTTTAAAAAAAAGCGAAAGTCATTTGGCAATACCTTAAGGTTTCTCTTTTCTCAATGTCCTTTTAAAATTTGTTTTTTTTTTGGTAATATGATGTTTTATTTGTAAAATATATGATATATAAATGTTTCCTTACTTATTTTTGCAGAAAAATCGTCCAGGAAAATCTCATAAAACTGCTTCCAATTAAATATATCCACAAATAAGGACTATTGGTAAGAATTTATCCGACATGTTGAATAATTTTAATTCTAAAGTTATGTATAATACCAATTCTTTTGATTTACAATATGGAAAATGTGAAGTTTAATACTTATTTTAAGTACTAATTTTTCAAATACATATGTAGTTTTGTACAAATATTCATATGAGTGGGGATTTTTTGGGAATTTTTTGTTAAATTTTGGGGTTGGTCAAAAAAGTATCTGGCAGCTCTGAATCTAGTGTCACGCATTGAATTGAACTTATATTACACTTTAATTCAATTTGCGTTAAATTCGCTTTTCATTAAAAAGGATATTTAAATTTAAGTCAAATTTTCACTTTTTTTATTTATACCTATTTCATGTTTAAATTATATTTTTATTTAAATTCTTGTCAGATTCCGGCAAAATTTTCCAATGATTGATTTTTTTTCTTGTGCCTTAAAATATAATATTCAGTAATTTTTTATTTCTTTATTTATTTATTTATTTTATTTTTTTTCACGTTTCCTAATATGTATACATACACACATGCATACATACACACATGCATACATACATACATGCATACATACATACATGCATACATACATACATGCATACATACATGCATACATACATACATATATACATATGGGGAAAATATGCCTTGTTTACAGTTTTTATTAAATACTCTCCTTTGTTACAAAATATTTAAAAATTGTAATCTACATATAATTATCTATTAAACAAGACATAAAAAGAAAAAATTGTTTAAAAAATGTTAAAGTTGTTACGAATTCTCCAGGCCATTAATGTGCTTTAGACCACTTGTGTAAGGAGTGCACAAATAACTTTTTAATTTTTGGAGATATTTTTAATAAAATGAAACTTTTATTTAAATTTTAACCAGAGTTACTTAAAAATATGTTTTTTTCTGTAGAATAATTTCAGCCCCTTCCTATGCTTGGTTAGAAAATGCATATTTTTTTAAGACTGTTTAAAAACTTCAATTTCAACTTTTAAAAATTTTATTAAACAAATTTCAAAAAAGTTCAAATAAAGCTATGCAAGTTTGCAGACAACACTACAGAAAATAAAATTAAAAAAGAATTAGGTCAACACCATGTATAACTAATTTTGCGGATGTGGGCAAAAATACATTTTTTGCTGTTTTTTAGTTATAGTAAATTTTTTTAGAATGATATTTATACTAAAGAGAATTAGTGCAAAATAAGATAAAACATTTCTCAAAAAGTACATTCTAAAATTTTTAGGAAAATTGGACAAGGATAATCTTTGAAATACGAATGTCAAAGATCACAATTTGGAATATATTTAAAAGAGTTAAGGAAAACATAACGAAAATTTTACTATTTTCATATGGATTTCGATAAAATTTTACTAAAATGTAACTGAAAGACCGTAAGAATTTAACCCTCAACTGAGTTTGGGACAGGATTTAAAAAAAAGCTTCTACTCTTAAATATTTGTAAAGTAAATTTTATTAATTAATATCAAGGACAAATAAACGATAATAACTAAATTCTAACAAACAAAATCCAAATCCAAGTAAAAACAAGTTAGAATATAGCTCATATTCGTATGTGCCGAATCTTTTATACCCTTCACTACCTTACCGACAAATAATAAATGCTTTGCCTTAAAGTATGCTTTCATATTTTCACATTTATACTTAAAAAGTAATCTACATTTATTACATTAAATTAAACTATCATAGCCAGCATTGCTTCCTTAAAAATAAAACATACCGATAGCTTCTGATAACTACTAGATTTATATACATAACAGCAAAAAACGTAAAAAAATTTAAGTACAGGAACTCTTTCCGCTTAAAACTGTAATTCAGACTTATACTTGAAAAGTAAATTTTATTTGTTTATTAGTGGTTTATGATGCAATCTTACATAAACTGCTGGAGAGATTTTAGTGAAACTTTCAATACCGAAAAAAGGATTTTAGCTTGACCCAAATTTTCTAAACACTTAATTATTTAATTGTTCAAAAACCTAATGAAATTAAAAAACTACAATCTATTAAACTTAAATTAATAAAATATATTTAATCATTTAATTTTTTAATTCAAACTAAGTACAAATTAGCTTTAGAAATTATTTCTTAATTTACCTTGCAAAATATTGAAAATCAAAACTAGAAAATAAAATATAACTACATATTTTATTTATTTGCGAGTTAAATTTTTGAGAAATATTATTGTAATCTTAAATTTTAATTACTAGTTCTATCATTGCCAATATTGCAATCATCGATGAAATTGATGATTTTTAATGAATTTTATCTGACAGCTCTGGTCCAAACATACGTAAAAAAGTTATAGTGTATACAAACAACATCTACTGACTACAACACTGAAAGTCATTGCAATCCCTAAAAACAGTTGGAAGGTATCTTCCTGGAAGAAATTTACCCAATATCTTCTTTTTATTATTTGGACTAAAATCCTTAAAGCAATATTTTTGCAATATTGCATTTTTATCAGTTTAAAGAAAATTAGAGAAAAACCAAAAAAAAATGTATAAAATTAAATTTTTTTATTATTATTTTTTTTTTTCTCAAAATATCGCCTTTTTTAGTAAAGTGATTATCTCCTTCGCAATAAATTGATGATATCCCATTGAGATCATCTGGAAGAACTTAATGCAATACTTTTATTTTTCAAAAATTAAAAAATATTGAAGAAATTTGGTTGGCTTTTTAGCAAAAAATGAATATTTTATGTAAGCGTTTCAGTTTTCGTGTCTTATGATGTTAAGATTTATGTGCGTGCATGCTTTAAAAGATGTAAAATGTTTCTTTATTATATTATTTCCAGATTTTTTTAGTGATAATTTTTCTATATATTTATTACATCTTTCAGAAGATTATCTGGCGGTATCTTCTTTTTTTCACCTAGATGATTATCCAGCAATATTGCCTATTTCTCTTCCATGCGTATCGATTTTTATTACTTAGATGTATCGCCTGTGACGCACAATCTCTCCCGATGGGGGAAACTTCCAAAATACGAATATGATTATTGCGGCAATAAAATTTTTCTTAATAGCAATACGAATTGGAATCACTTTCGTATTATTTTGTTTGAAGGGATGCTTTCTATATATGTTTATGTGTGAATATTTATACCCTACACCACCATAGGTGGTGCGTTTGTGCTGATATTTGTAACGCATAGAAAAAGTTATCCAACACCTTAAAGTATACCAAACGACTCAGAATTATTTTTTAAATCGATCTAACGATGTCCGTCCGCCCGTCTGGCTGTCCATTTAACATGGTGCACAAAGAAAAAGTTGCACTTTTAATGATATTTCAATGAAATTTGGCACGTGGGACCTTTATGATACAAGGACGAAGCCCATTGAAATTCGTTGCGATCGGTCCTTTATTTCACATAGCCATCTCTCCCGGAATAGAGTTTAAACCCTCAAAAATGCCTTAAAAATAATAATATTTTAATGTAACTCGGTGCAAAGAAGTTATGTACAAGTGTCAACCTTTGTACTAAATTTTCAAAAGATCGGTCCACAATTGACCATTGCACCTATATATACCCCTCTTCCGCAAATCCCTTCAACGTGCAAAAATCCCATACGAAAGTTAGTATCAAGTTAATATTCGAAACAAATAAGTTTTAAGTAAGTAGAAATAGTATTGCCAAATTTATGAGAATCGGTCCATAATTTGCCATAGCTTCCATATGAACCCACTTCCAGGAATTGCTTTAAATTGCATAAAATCATCTAGATGTTAGTATCAACGCATTTTTCTGCACATACAATTACCAAAATTGGCCAGAGGTGTAATATAAGGACTCTTCCCGAATTTTTATATTCGTACACAATGGTGTAGGGTATTTACATATATATATATGGTTATATACATATACATATATATATATATATATATATATATATATGTATATACTTTTTCATTTATAAAATCAATTTTTTTCAATTTTACAGCTAGATCTAGTGATTTTTTTATGAAACCATATACATGAGAAGATTTATAAATTTTATGTTAGTTCTAATGTTTATTGTTTTTTTTTTTTTTGCACCGCTATAATTTTTTTTATAAAAATATTATTTTAACATTTAACTATAGGAATTAAGTTAATATGTTTTCTTACATTTACATCTGCAAGTTCTCAATCGAATTGAGATCTTCGCCTTTTGTAAAGGATCGTTGAAAGTGACGTTTCCTATTTAACGTGTGGATAATGCGATAAATTAGATCGATTCAATATCATTAAAAACACATCCACACATTATTACAATTACACCACAGTATTCATTGTTGCAGTTATATACTTAGGATTAAATATAGGATGTCGAACATTTTCATCTCTTTGAGAAATTGTTGATTTGGGAAAAGAATATTTGATAGAAATTTCTTTTTGCGAAAGTCTTTTGTGATTTTAATTCAATAATTTTTATTGAGATTTGTGAATTAAAATTATTGAAATACATTCGTTGTTGTATTTTAATAATTTTAAAACTAAGTTTTTCTTTATAAAATGTGCCTACCCTCGTTTCTAATCATTGTTTCAATTAGGAAGATAAATAAGAATTGAAAATTTTGAAATACTTTAATTTCGACCATAAATAATTATTTTTTGTTGCTACTAGTTCACTTAATGGTTTCTATTTACTTGTTCAGCAAAATTAAAAATACTGAAAAAAATAAGAAATAAAAAAAAATTAGTACAAACAAGTGGTTTTGTTTAAGAGATATCAGCCAAAAAGTATGAACTGAAGTTACAACGGACACCCCTTATAACTGGTATTTGGCAGTTAACTTCTTCGTTTATTAACCGATTTTGCCCATTTTCAATACCAAACAAACCTTGAGCTAAATTTCGTCTGATAGCTAGTCTCCCCCGAGCTATATCCTGCTTTTAACAGACAGACAGACAAACATAGATAGATCGACTTAGAATTTTACCAGGACCTAGAATATATGTACTTTATGGGCTCTTAAATGATTTTTTCGAAGTGTTAAACACGGAATGACAAACCCAATCTTTTAGAAGGTGGGAATAAAAATAAAAGTATCTCAATTTTAAATGTTTTTACAGCTAACTATGTATTACATTAATAATAGAGAAAATTTTTTGAATTGAAAGCTTATTAGATAATATAACCACAAAATTTAAAATAAGATAATTTTCGAGATTATAACAGAAAGTTTTAAAAATCCTTGAATGAAAGGGACTCTCATACAGTATTTTAGTATTTGTGTAATCAGAAAACATATTGAATCTTTAAATAGCAAATTTCACGTTTCAGTTATTAAATATAAGATATTATATATATTGCGAAAAGAACATAACTAATTTAAAATATGTTTGAAGATTGTTGTATATCTAAATTAAACAGAAAAGCTACATTTCAAGCAAAGGTTGTTCAAAATAATGTATGTATGTATTGACTGCACCAAAATTTACCAACATTTGAATTTTGACCGTAAGCTCCCCTATAATCGTTCACTGGGTTACAAACAATATTGTGTGAAATATTAATAAAATTAGATGTCTGAAGCTTATATGGTGCATCTATATGATGAAAAATGATAACTATTAAATACTCTGCTTTGTAATAAAGTGTTAAAAAATCGTAATATAATTATCAATCAAACAAGACATAAAAGAAAAAAAAAAAAAAAAAGAAACAGTTAAAAAATGCCAAAGTTATTACGAATTACCCAGAAAATTAAAGTTATTAGACCACTTGTGTAAGGAATGTTCAAACAAATTTTTAATGTTTAAATGAAATGCTATTTTCAAATAAATTTAAAGCATAATTATTGAAAAATACGTTTTTGTTTCTCAAAGATAATGCTAACCTCCTTCCATGCTTGATTAAAAAATGTTGATCAAAACTCAAATTTCAAACTTTTAAAAATTTTGTTTTTATATAACCGGGGCTTTCTAAAAACTGACTTCTGACTTACTTCCCTATCAATAAGGATCCAGTAAATACATACTTATTGGGGTCTTAGATGAATATTGTAGAATTTATAAATGGAATGACAAACTTAGAATCTGTATATATATATATATATATATATATATATATATAACGTATTTGTTTTCGACTTTTCTTAGCCCCTATATAAGCCAGCGACTTCGTTTTTGCACAGAAATTAACAAAAACGTTTCACTATATATATATATATGAATACCCTTCACCATTGTGTACTAGCATAACAATTCAGAAAGGGTTCTCATATGTGGCCAATTTTGTGTATACAGAAAAATGCGTTGATACTAATATCTAGATGATTTTATATAATTTAGGGCGATTCCTGGAATTGGGTTCATATGGGAGCTAATGTAAATTATGGAGCGATTCTCATAAAATTTGGCAATGTTGCTTTTACTTACATAAATCTTGAAACTAACATTCGTATAGGATTTATGCACGTCAAAGTGATTTGCGGAAGAGGGGTTTATATGGGAGCTATGATCAATTGTTTGTGTACAAGATTGACACTTGTACAGAACTTCTTTGCACCGAGTTTCATTAAAACATTTTTATTTTTAAGGCATCCGAGAGAGATTTGTATGGTGGCTCGGTGAAATAAATGACCGATCGCAACCAATTTAAATGGGCTTCGTCCTTGTATCATAAAAGTCTCACGTGCCAATTTTCATTGCAATATCTTTAAAACCTGTACTTTGTGCACAATGCTTACATGGACAGCCAGACGGATGGACGGAGAGACATCGTTTTAAAAAGTAATTCTGATCGATTGTTATACTTTAAGGTGGGTGTTGGATGAGTTTTTATATGCATTACAAACATTAGCACAAACGCACAATACCCCAACCACCTATGACGGTGTAGGGTATAAATATATAACAAAATAATAGGAAAGTGATTCGAATTCGTATTGCTTAGAAGAAAAATTTTATTGCCGCAATAATCCCCCATCGGAAGAGATTGTGCGTCACAAGCGATACATATAAGCAACAAAAAAAAAAACAATACGCCTGGAAGAAAAATATGCAATATTGCTAGATAATCATGTAGGTGAAAAAAAGAAGATACCACCAGATAATAAATATATAAAAAAATAAAGAAATCTTTTACATCTTTTAAAGCATGCATGCACATGCACGAAAACTGATCCAGATGATCTCAATGGGATATCATCAATTTATTGCGAAGGTGATAAGCACCTTACTTGAGGATAAAAATATTTTAATCTTATATATTTTTGTTGTTTATTGTCTAATTTTCTTTAAATTGATAAATATGCAATATTGGAAAATAATTGCTTTGATGATTTTCGTACAAATAATAAAAAGAAAATATTGCGTAAATTTCTTCCAGGAATATATCTGCCAAATGTTTATAGGGATAACTTCTGTATTTTCCACACTAAAAAAAATTGAGTAGAAAAAAAAGTTATTTGTTGAATTTTTTTTACTTTTCTCTGGAATATATTAAAGTGGTTTAGTAATTTTTATTTATTGAAAATCATTTATTTTGTATATTAGAAATTTTTAAAAGAATGGAATCATGAATTCATAAATTAAAAAATTTATAAAATTATAAATTAAATAACTCATCGTTTCGTTAATTTAAAAATGCAATGTCTCATTAATTCTTAAACTCATAATTTCATATATTCATAAATTTTTTAAATCATAAATTTAAGAATTAATTAATTTATGAATTTATTAATATATGAATTTATGAATCAATGATTTTATGAATGGACGACAAATGTATGAATTTATGAATTTAGAGAGTTTAATGATCCTTACGTTTCCAAGCAATTATTCATATCTCTTGTAAGACCAATCCTGGAATATGCTTCCGTGGTCTGGGATCCTCAATACGAAGTTCATATAAAGAAAATTGAATCAGTCCAGAAACAATTTCTCTTATTTTGTCTTCGTAATCTTCCGTGGAATTATAATAATAATTTACCATCTTATAAAAGTCGATTATTATTCTCCCTACTCTTGAAAGTAGGAGATAATATATATATATTTCATTTGCCATTAATTTAGTAAACGGTTCAATTAGTTCTGAGTTTCTGCTTCGTAAGATCAAATTCGTATTCCCAAATCGTCCAACTAGAAATTATACTCCTTTAAAAATAAAATATTTTCAAACCAATTATGCCAACTTTGATCCCATGAGACGTATATGCAATCAATTCAATAGTTTCTATCCATATATTGATTTCACATTAAATCCAATCCGCATTAAGAGGATTATTTTTAACTAAGTTAAATAATAAGTTTTTGTTATTGAATGATTATGAAAATATTTTATTATTTAAGAATAATATATATGCTAGCCTGTAAGAAATTGTAATTTCATTGGCTATTAAATAAATAATTATATAAATTTTTTAATTAATGTATTTATGATTCATTGATTTTTAAAATTTACTAATATAAATAAAAAATTGTTTTTTTATTTATATTAGTACTTATTTTTTTCCAGAAAAAAGTAAAAATTAAAAAATAACTAGATTTTAATTTTTGTTTAACTTTTTATTGAGTTTTTTAGAATTTTTGCATTCGGGCTCAAGTTTATTGAAAAAAAAAAAAATGAAAAATATTTTTTTTTTCTGCACGGAATGATAAAAATCCTAAATTTAAAAAGGATGACATTTTATGAAAATCGAGTTCATAACGATAATAATAGTGTAATAATGGTGATGGTTAATACTGCTTTTATTTATTTATTTTATTTATATTTTTTTTTTCTAGTTCAAAAATAACAGTTATTTTCAGTCCCTGTGTAAAAGTAATTCTAAATTTTCCAATAGTGTTTAAAACGTGTATACATTTAATATTTGCCATCATACTTCACTCTTTTTTTTACGAGAGATGTATTTAAACGGATTTTTTAATTTATTTTTTAATTTTTATATTTTATTATTACAAAAGAATTAAAGTTAGTTTGCGTTATATTCAATTAAAATTACAATAAGAAATCATTCAGCCCATCTAAAACATCCCAAAAGTCTGATTTATGTTGATAAAAATTTTAAACACGGATCATGTTTCGAATGAATTTTAAAATATATTTTTTACGTTTAAAAAACTTTCTGTTTCTTATTGTATTGTTATTTTATTAATTTTTTTTTTTAAATTTCAATTTATTATAACTATTTTTGTATTTTTTATCATTAAATGAATATTTTTAATAGCCAGGAAAATAAATAAGTTCTAGCTTAAGATGACATAAAAATTCTAGCTTAGAATAAAAAAACTTAAGGTTAACACATATGTTTCATTGTTTGGTCGTTTATTTTCTACAATTGAAGAGTTTTGCAGTGTAGAATTGAGCAGCGTTCATTCAATTTCGTTTTTTGCTGCTTTACACATGCAAGCGCAAATGTAAAGTTGTGTATGCCCCATACTGCTTTAGAATCTAGACTCAGCAAAAACTTTTTGGTTGTCGGCAATGGCAATTGCTTATTAAAGTAGTTTCTTGGTAATGAGGCGTCATTATTATATTACATAAATAAAGTACTCAATAGTATAATAGCACAGTATAATTGCAATCACGTGGATTAGTTGGCTAGAGCGCTGGATTAGTAACCAGAAAGTTGTTGGTTGAACCCCATTCTGATGCTGTTAGTTTTTCTTTTTAATAAAATGTCTAAAAAGATAATTTATAAAAAAAAGTTTTTGTCACTTAGGAAGTTAAATACGAGGTGGTGTACTGAGTAAGAAGTTAGCCCAAGTTCAAATCACACTGACGGCAAAATTTTTTTGTTTTTTATTTTTATTTTCGTTTAGGTACATATTTTTGAGTACTCCTAGAATCTAAAAATAACTACATGAATTTGTGAACAAAAATAACTGGTTATTCACACAGTCTGTGTAATTTTCTTTGTACAAACGTTACCGTCTCTTGCCATATCTTTTTGGATGTTGGGTAAAAAAATGAAAAGACTGTCCAAGAAAGATTAAAACACATAAAACATCGGACAGAAAACATATAATACGTTTATACGCACCTCTTACTCACATTTAAAAATATTGCGATGTGAAAATTTTACCGTATAACGATGAGTTAATATTTTATTTGTAAGTTAGTAACTCACGAAAACTAATCGTGATTAGTGAAACTAATTGCAAATAATGCGTACGGCGTTGTCACTTCCTTTTACTTTCATAGAATTTTCTATGACAATAGTTGTATTTTTCCCATCTGACAATTTGCGTATAAACAGTGAGTTATTTATTTGCAAATTATTTTTATTTGTAATAATCGTGCGTATAAACGCATATAAACGTAATAATAGTTTGTTTCTTTATGCAATATAATATTTGATGATTTTTTTTAACTTCCAGATGTTACAGTCATGGATAATAAAGTGAATATTATCGATGACTGTAACATCTGAAAGTTAGAGAAAAATAAAAAAATATTTATGTTTCATAGCTTCAAGTGATCAATATTAACATTGAAGTGATGAAATCTGAAACTTCTATCAACCATAAAATATTTTATAAACATGGTGCCAACCGTTTAAGAGTAGCAAATTGTTTAAACTAATAAAAAATGAATTTTAATATTTCTGCATAAATTATTTCATTTTTGCAAATACATTTATATTAGCTTATCCGGATGATAAATTATAAAAAGACAATATCATTAAAATTTCCCCTAAAAATTCATACAGTAAATTTGAAGGCTTTTAATTTAGATTAAACCATGATATAAAGAAGAAGAAGGTAGTTTCATTCTGTTTATATTAATTTAAAATCATTTTCTGATATGCTCACTATTATGAAAGTTTGTTAAAATAATGCTACAGTATTTATATAAAATTTAGACTCTTTCATAAATATATTTAAAAATTATTTAGAATTGTATAGAAATAGAATTTGAAAAATTGTATATCAAATACGAAACGGAATGCAAAGAAAATCACGCCATCAAATCCCGGGATGTATGGTTTGCTTTTACAAATAATCTTGGAAAATCATTGACATCAACTGTTATCCTTGTCAGAAACCAAGAAATTTAATTTACGTAATCGTCCCATTGGTATAAGTGTCCTGGACTATAAGAGTAAACAGGCCTTTTTGTTGAAGCAACAAATATTCAAAACCATTTATTAAGGTGCCCTAGAGAAAAAATTAAGCTAAATAACATGCGCAACTCTTTGCTATTATCTCCCATGCCCACTGCCACTACCGCACACTTTTTGGATAATGATGATGAATCCCTTGGGCCCGACCATTCCAATATCTATACTCGCCGTTGTCAATTACTATTAGCTAAAAGATTTATCTTACTCAACTTTTGGGTTAATGAAATGCAAATTAAAGTTATTTCCAATCGTGGCTCTGTGGATTGTTCAGAGTATATCCCTGAAAATATACGTGATATTTATGACAGTGCAGATTTGCTTTTATTTCTGTTGCATTTTTTTTTTTCTTCTTATTTTTGTATTAGATGGTTCAAATCTTACAGAAAAAATCTTGTTAGGATATTTATTTCCTTGTTTCGAAAACGACAATGTGCGTGCTGTTTTATTTTCTTTTTTTTCAAAACACACATTTTTATATATTCCTAAAATACAAGCTTGTTGGAACGAAATTCATTGTATATTCATTTCAATAAAAACAACAATTTCAATACGCATTTAATTATCATATAATAGCACATTTTTAATTAAAAAATCCTCGAAATTAAATGTTTACCAAAAAACATCCTTATTTTTGTAAACAAATAATTGATTTAATCAACCTTATTTTTTGTATCATGGATTAAACTAATAAAAAAAATGCAACAAATCTAACAAATCAAATGTAGTATTTAACGATAAAACATACTATTTTAGATAACAATAAAGCCCTATAAATTTTAATCAAGTTACCGTATATATATATATATATATATATATATATATATATATATATATATATATATAT
The DNA here is from genome assembly GCA_932274085.1 of Protocalliphora azurea. Lineage (NCBI taxonomy): Eukaryota > Metazoa > Arthropoda > Insecta > Diptera > Calliphoridae > Protocalliphora > Protocalliphora azurea. The sequence continues at coordinate 107,834,835 of OW026519.1, read as the reverse complement.
ATATGAAAGCGCAGATTTCAAATATTAATATTCCTTTATGTAAGATTAGTTTTATATTTCTATATATTACCCTGCTTTTGAATTTTGGCAATAACTCTTTCTTAAAAAAGCTGACAATGTTTTTCAGTTCTTTTTCAACATTTGTTTATAATTGTGGTGAGAAAAATATGCGCCTAAAAAATGCATTTATAAATTCAAAATATACCCTGAAAATTAAAAAAAAAAATCATTTCATTCAATATTTATCAAGTTAAAAAATTCAAAAATTATTCTGTAAGTAAAAACAAAAACTAAAATCAGTTCTTGACAAGTTATGCAACACAATATATTTTTTATTTTTAAACGTTAAAACTTTGTTTTGAAAGATTTTTTTAAATTATTTTCAATTTCTGCCATTTTAGATTTACATGTACAGTAGGGATGCCAAACTGGATTGATTTTTAAAAATCCCGCGATTCGGGATTTAAAAAATAATCCCGGAATCCCGGTTTCGGGAATTGTAAATCCCGAAAACAAAAATTATTTAGTTTATCTTTTCATAACTAAAAATAAATTTTTGGAAACAACGAAAAATGAGCATGAATAATACCCTAGCAAAAAATATCTTAAAAATTAATGTATTGAATATAGTGTTGTTATTGGGAAGAAGTCTTACCTCTGTATTAAGAATTTTATGACTAATGTCAAAACTATAACAAATCAAAATTAAAGTAACAACTTTTATGTAAAAATTTAAGAATTTTGAATTTTTGTCATTGCTACAAAGTTATGATATTTGCCGTTCGGAATGCTCACTTTTCATAATTTTTATTCTGCAATTTTTTACAACAATATTTTTATGGTTTATAAAAATATTATCTTAATTCAATAAAATTACTTTCAATTTGTAAAATTGAGGTTTTCTTAGAAATAATTAACGTTTGTCTTTGTAAAAGCTGTTTTATTTTCCTTCTTTTAAGTAATCATCAATAACTTCCAAAAAAGTGCAAAATATGTAATTTGTTCTCTTTTGATAAAATATGGCTAAAATATTTTTTAATAAATCATTATTTGATTGTAAATTAAATTTTATAAAAAAAATATATATTAGATTTTAACATTATGTTCTTTGTATCAATCTCCAATTATTAATTTTCTATCTTTTAGATATCAAAGCCACATCTAAGACAAGTAAGTTGTCGTTAACTAACTAATGTTAAAATTTAATAACAACTGGATTTCTTTTTTGTTAGATCGATTTGGAAATTTATATAACATGAAAGAAGCGTCGAAGGATCAGCATTTTTTTTTTTGTTTTTTTTTTCTTATTTGTATGTATGTATATTAAAACACATTATTTCTGCATCATTTTATTAACTGTATAAAATACCAACATTACACTTTGTGTACGCTTTTACTTGTTTTCGCAATATTATTATGCAATATTAAAAAAATATATAAATTTTTATTAAAAATTTTATTGATTCAATAATAAATATTGTTTGAATATCTACTAAAAACTAAATATTATTTTTCTAATTTACGTTTGTTATCGATGACTTGTAAAATTTATGGCCACGACATTTTGTTGCTTTGATGTTTGACTTTGTTGCGTCGAAATGAATCGGTTGTTTTTGCGGTGGTAGTTGTTGTAGTAGTGGTTATAACCTTAACCGTTCTTGCTCTATAAATTTGATTGCTTAGTACTCTCCTCTCTTTAGATTTAGGTGATAGCAAGAGTTTTTTGGCCTCTGCTATGCTTAAATGTTGACTTGGATTGGGTTGAGTTGCTGTATTGTGATATTGTTGCCTCTTGTGTTTTGAATGTACCCGTATTTCTTTGGCTCTACGCTCGATTTGTTGGCTGAAATTCTCAATTTCAATTCCAGGTGCGTCTTTGGGTTTAATTTACTATTAAAAAAGAAATGTATATTCGGTGAAGACCAACTGCTTGATATCCTGCACTATTGTGTATGCCTTAAAGTAATGTACAATTGAGAGAGAGAGAGTATTATCTAGGTGCTATGGTTAATCTTATTTATGGAAGCAAAAGCAGCGATGTGCCTCTGTGTTTCACACCAAGCACCTCAAAAGCTGCTCTTTCTTAAGACGGCATGCTCTTTTTTTGGATCATCTTTTTAAAAAGCCAGCCGAATCCATAACCCCATTAAATTAAATTAAATTGCGAAAAAAAATAATCTAAAAATATTTGTGTAAATTCGGTAGTTGGCATGTATTTGCACCAATAATCATGATCCAATAATCAGCATAGAATTTCTATTAAGTAAACATAAAAAAATTGCACCGAAAATCTATATTTAATTTAAAAATTTAACTCAACAAAAAAATTTAACGGCAACAAATAACCGTATTTATTATTAATTAAAATATAGTTATAATTTTACCTTTTCTTCAATCAAATAATTTCGTTCTTTAAGTCGTCCATACTTAATTATGGAAAACTATTAATTATCACTTGTGAGGCTAAAAATTTCACAAATAATTATATTTTATTTTAAAGTTAGATATACTTTAGATATACTAAAACACGTTTTAGATCTTATTAAAATATAGGTCAATAATGATGGGACAATCGTTTTGATTTCAAATTCTTTTTGTTAATTTATTAACACTAGACCCCAAATTTTCTATAACAAAACAGAAAGAATTGAATTTCTTTATTTAAAGTAACAAAAATTTCTATGGAATATGAAATATAAATCTTCCATGCAGGACAAAGCACATTTCCATTTGTTAAGTGCAAGTGGTAAATTCATTAATATTTAGTAACAAAGACCTAATTTTTTAAAACGTTTACACATTTGGACACTAAAATTTGAAAAACCTTCTCAGATATATATTTTTTATAATATTTAGGCCAAATAATTGTCCCGACTTTTTTATACCAGTGTTTTTTTTTTGCCCACTTTTTCAGACAATTAGATGGTTAGAAATAAAACGTTTCATTATTCCATTAACTTCATAAATTGGGTCGATATAATCACCGACAGAAAACCACAGACCATAACAAAACTCCTAATTGTTTCTTAGTAAATTAGTGCAACATGCCTTAAATTTCATTATGGTTCAATGGGAAACCATACTTTTCTCTGGTGAAGTTTAACAAATGAAAGGTTTTAAGTCCAACCATACTCTAAAACATGTCATTCTTCCACATGCGGAAGAGGAAATGCCCGTAAAGTGTTCCCCACCTGGATAATAATTTTGAAGCGATGTGGCGGCTTAAATGTCCTGACAGAGAAACTTCTTTTTCTATTGAAACAATGGATCAATCGGATTTCACCTATAAACCAACACCAGAAGCCGGCCCATCGAACAAAATAATTCCAATATCACAAGCAAGAATGGACAAGATTGTTGCAGAATTAAACCTTTCTCAACGTGAAGCAGAAAAACTTGCCCAGCTTTTGAAAGAGGGCAACAATTTGGAGCCTAAATTCAAAGTCACCGGATATCGAAGACGGTAATTGCTATTCCAACGGTACTACACACTCAACGAAGGGAACACGTTTGTTTACTGCCACGATATAAAGGATCTGATGGCCATTAATTATGTCGCAGCTGATTGGCGAATGTTCATCGATTCTTCGAAATCAAGCCTGAAAGTCGTTTTACTACATAAATATAATAAAAAACCAAGCATTCCCATTGGCTACACTACAGACATGAGCGAAACATACGATTCTATGAAAATAATTTTGGATAAAGTTTGCTACACTGATCACATATGGTCCATGTAGTCCATCAGAAGCTCTAAACACTATACTGCACCTAACAAATATAGACCTACACATAATTGAATCATCAGTTAATAGTGCGATAAGATTATCTGCAACGGAAAGATGGAGATCAAGAACGTATGGGCACGCGAGCATATTAAGTTTAATACCCCCCCAATTCAATCAATTTACCGACTATATAATTCCCCAGATGGACTTCTTAAATACTATTAAAGTCCTATTCCCCACCAGCAGTCAATGGAGAAGGGAAAATCTTCTTGAACAATTTAGAACTAGGATATACACTGACGGCTCAAAGATGAACTGTGGTGTCGGCTCTGGTGTCTTCTCTAATGATCATGGAATTAGACACTCATGTAGACTCCCTGACGAGACAAGCGTATTCCAAGCGGTCAGGGAAGCGTATAAACTAATTCGCGATAGAAATATTCAAGGGAATATTGGTTTATTTGTCGACAGTCAAGCGGCAATACTGTCGCTCAAATCACCGAAAACTACCTCTATTCTAGTCAGACAGTGTAAAGAGGAACTGCTAGGACTAAGTCGACTGTATGACATTACTAAAGTCTGGGTTCCTGCGCATAGGGTTTACTATGGTAATGAACAGGCAGACGAATTAGCCCGGGCAGACTCTGCTATGAATGCTTCCTTATCGGTTTCTGTCGCAATCCCGTTAGGAACAGTCAAAAGCAGAATCCAAAAACACTTTCTAGAAAAGGCAAAAAATAGATGGCGAAATCTGGGCAAATGTAGAGTCGCGAAAGAAACGTGGCCTACTTACAACGAAAACAGCTCAATACAACTCATTGGCTACAAACGCAAAGACATCTCGAGACTAATAGCATTGTTTACAGGTCACTGGACGATCGGAAAACATGCAAGCAGACTTGGTCTCCCTTACAATGAATATTGTCGTAGTTGCGGCAATCGCGGGAAGGAGGAGACAGTATTTCATCTTCTATGTGATTGCCCAGCCTTGAACGCAAGCAGACATAAATTTCTGGGAGGGTACCAATTAGACAACCTCTGTGAGATATCTAACACTAGACTCAGTGGCATCATTAAATATCTCAATGCTACAAGCTGGATTTAATTAATTTATGTTCTCATTGTTCTTCCCTACACTTCTATCCCATTACAGACTCAATACAACTCATTCACCTGTCGAGTATTGTGGTTCCATCAAAACGGATTCTAACGAGTCTAATTGATTGCCCGTAAGGTTACGGGCTAACACGTAAACCAACCAAGCCCGTAAAATGAAGGTATAAACATAGCAGCGACCACTAAAAACCCATATAATTGTCTAAAAAAGTGGGTTATGACTAAAAAAATCAGAGTTTTGAATTTGTAGGTACAATTATTTAGTCTGAATATTACAGAAAATATATTTGGAATCATATGAGGTATTGTAAATGGCGAAATAATACGAGTATAATTATAACTAAGAACAAAATTTTTCAATTAGTAGAAACAGCAAGGAATGAAATTTCTGAAGAGGTTTTGAAGTCTAAGTGTCTCTATGCCACGCAGATGTGTAGGTTAGGTTAAAAAGGGCGGCATCTTCACGTCTCCACCCAGAGACCATTCGGTCCATTGTGATCCCTTTATAAATGTCAAAGAAAAACTAAGAGAAAAAGAGAGACCTTACTGAGATAAGACAACAGAATAAAGAGAAAAATGAGGAACCTAAGACTTATCAATAAAAAACGACTACCAATAAGCCCTATAAGGTTTCTAAATCATTTGCCCGTAACCTCCTCTAGTTCGTGTGGAATGTGGCACATGAACTATAGTCCATTACGCTGAAGCCCTATACAATGACAGAGTATACGATCTACTGTCTCGAGCTCCTCCACATCTTCGCACGTCCTACAAAAGTATGAAGTGGCAATGTCCCACTTACTAGTCATATTCCCTATTGCGAAGTGACCAGTAATCATACCCACAATGACCCTTAGACTCCCACGACTCATGCCCAGAAGATGTTTCGAATCTGCTATTCCTTCAAGCCTACCTTTTTTTCCAAATAACATAATTTTTTTTAATAAATAAGCTGACTTTTTCTAAACATTTTTCAAACAAAATGAAATATTTTGGCTAGATATCATTAAATTGATCATAACGATAATTTTGCGTAATTTTGTTTCGTTTTATTTTTTCAAATTTCATTTCGGAACACTTATACATTTAAATATTAACAATGAATGTCTTAAAATGACAATTTTAAGAAAAATCTGTAAAAAAGAACGGTTAAAAATGTACATAATTGAACATTTTTCTAAGAAAATTTTAACTAGACTTTTTTAAATTGAAAATTGTAGGGGCGATAAGCAAAATGGTATTTACTATGTTATTTCCCGATTTTTTGTTTTATTTAATTTTAATTTATTAATTATATTATATTTTCGAATATTTGAATTAGTTGTGGTTATCTAAAGAATTAATAAGTAATTTTGTATATCTTTCATACAAAAAATAAATTGTTTCTTTTAATCTGCTGAAAAGTTGTCGAAAAACATGGAATCAAGTGTGCTGAAACGAACTTTAATTTAAATTTGTAATTTGGAAATTCGCAATAAAATTTGATACTGCATAAAACTACATAAAATTCTACATCGAAAAGTGTCAAGAGAACTGTTCTACGGTTTATGCTTTTGTGGTTGCACTTAAAATTTGTATCCTGTGTTTACAAAGGAAGAGAAAACTAAGATCTATTAATATTTTGAGATCTTTAGTAAGATTCAGTAACTTATTTTTACGAAAATAGAGTCGTTTATTAAATTAAACAACAAAATTTTCAATATTGCTATTTGTATAATTTTATATTGATATTTGCTTCTTTCTTTAATTACACCACACATTTCTTTTCTTTTATTAACAGAAACTCTCTCTATTCTCTTCTCAAATTGTGATGATAAAAATTTCTATCTCCTCACATCAGGGATGGACAAGTTTATACGATAGTACTTTTTTTTATACTATTTAGCATTCAAAAGTACCGAAGTGCTCCCTCGTATTATTTGGTACTATCAATCGATTAGTTGGTTATTCTATATTTCAATTCAAAAATAAAGCTGATATCTATAATAGTATTTTATGTATTTTTTTATCAAGCCCGACTCAGATTTACACTTGTGAAATTGTGTTGAACACTATCTTTTTATGGGGGTTCGGGTTTACAAAAATTACACAATTCAAATAAGTTGATTGGGAAAATAAACTACATTATAGAAACATTTGTGCTGTAGGTCGGTTATTTAATTTAATACATTTTATAAGAAAATCACTATGTAATCACTACTACAAATTACAAGTTTCAGTGTTCTGTAAATCGAGTGAAAGTGAAAATATTCCGATATCAACGATATTAGATAGAGGGACTTCGGGAAATGTGGACTACCATTTTTTTATTTCAGATTGTCGTCACAATATAGAAAGAAAATTAAAAAACCTTGGAAATAAGTTGCCTAAATGTATTTCTATTTAAGTTTTTTTTATTTAAAAAAATAAACATTTTATATGCAATTAATGTAAGAAACCTCAAAATTATTCACTTAATAAAAGGCGGGCGATATGGACTAGAATGTGCGGGTAATACGGATTCCCGCTCCACACTACTCAAAACAAAAATTTAAATTAAAACAAGGTAAACAAAGTGCATTTTTATAAAATTCAAATGTGTGTTTTTTATAATTTAACCAGAAATTATAGCTCCTTCGTCATAATATATTACCTAGTTTGAATAAAACGACAAAAAAAGTATTAAATCTGTATGAAAATCTGTATGAAAATTTTCTTCTAAAATTTCCTTCTAAAAGACTTCAATTTAAAGATGTATTACATGCTTCACATTGCGCAATTTTATATTATACCAATTAAAACTTTTTTAAGTTTTTGTAATAAATGAATTTAAATATCCAACAATTGTAAATAATTTTACATCCATTATATAAAATCAAAAGCATTAAAATCTGTTACGTAATTGTTAAAATAGGGGCGCACAATTTGAACCGAAAACATCTATTATCGAACAACACTATACCAATAAGTAAACAAAGCGACTGTCCACAAAAAAACTCATGTGATATATATATTTCTACTAAAGGGTAAAACGATCACAAACAAGGGTTACCCTATCTATCTTAGTTTTCCAAAAAAAGGCATTGGCTCACATCAAACACATATTCCACATTCCTCTAATGTGTCATATTTTAAACAAAACTTAAGCTAAAATGCTTGGTTTTAAGGAATTAATCTTTGACGATTTTTTCCTGTTTAATTTTATTTCAAGAACAGGCTCTTATTACTAAATCTTTATATTTTACTATGACACTATTAACCATTAAAAATTTTAATTTTAATATTCCGAGGGTGAAAAAAGTACTATTATAAATTTGTTAACCGTAAATTTTTTTTCATTTTCCATCCCTGTGACTTCCCAACAATGGCTTGTGTTTTGCTGTATAAAACTACTGCACATAATGCAGTCCATAATAGACAAATTTATTTCAAGATAAACGTCCAAATCAGTGCGAATCTAAACAAGGTAACCTAAATGATATATATATATATATATATATATATATATATATATATATATATATATATATATATCATTTAGATTCGCACTGATTTTGACGATTGTCTTGATATATATAAATATATATGTATATATATATATATTTATTAATTTTTTGTTAAATCAAATTAATCATTCATTTAAAAACCTCTCATTCTAATGAAAAAACAATTTAAATCATTATAAAATATAAAGATTTTCTAATATTTAACCCAAAAGTGAAATGAGTTGGGAGAAAGTTCTAACGATGTAACAAACAATCTAAATACTTGTAATTACAAAATAATTTACTATTAAAAAAGAAATGTATATTCGGTGAAGACCAACTGCTTGATATCCTGCACTATTGTGTATGCCTTAAAGTAATGTACAATTGAGAGAGAGAGAGTATTATCTAGGTGCTATGGTTAATCTTATTTATGGAAGCAAAAGCAGCGATGTGCCTCTGTGTTTCACACCAAGCACCTCAAAAGCTGCTCTTTCTTAAGACGGCATGCTCTTTTTTTGGATCATCTTTTTAAAAAGCCAGCCGAATCCATAACCCCAGAGGAACTCGTTTCCCTAAATTGGGTCGAATCCTTAATAGCCGAATTGCAAAGTTGCAAAGGAGGCACAGTTCCAAGATCAACAGCTCGGAACCAAACGTCCGAAGCTCTATAACCCGATAGACAAATCGTTTAGTGAAGTGGCCAAAGGTCATCTCGTATGTGCTGCCATCGACAAGAGCGAAGTTGATTGCGCTATCTCCCACGCAAATTAGAATTTAGTGCGCAAATGGGAGTGTTCTGGAAGGTTCTAAAAGAGAACCCCGGACCTTCTCCCCAATGCAATGGTGCTGGATGGTATCGTAGCCGTGTTAAGCTGGTGGTCTGCTCAAACGAGCGATCGGCCTTGCTTCTGAAGTAAGCGGTCGTTCTTCTGGAAGGCCTATGGGAAGGCACTAAACTAGACATGGTCTCTATTGATGAGATTCCACGTCGGCCTACAGCGGTGACCCGTGCAAGGCATGAACCGTCCAAGCCAGAGGAGATTTTGGAACTCATTGGGTTCGGTAACCCTAATTAGAAGGTGACTAGAGTATCCGAATCCGACGGAACATGCAGGAGGATAGTTATCACCATGAATAAGGGAGAAAAGTGGATAGATATGCTATAGTTTCAAGTCTATCTTTCTACAGGCCTATCGGGAGACAACCGAGACAGAGTGATTCAGGACGATAACGATCCGACTCCGGTAAAAATTTCATGTGAGGAGACTACTAGTTCTCTCGCTCAAGAAGACACCTAATCAAACTTTAAATTCGTGGGTGAGTTTGAACGGGTGGACGAAGCAGTTGACGAAGACGCCCTTTTGAACTCGGACCAAGATGACGTCAATCTCACAATCACCCCCATGAATGATAATGGTGAAGATAACGCAAGTTAATCTTCACCACTCTAAAGCAGCTGCGTTGATGCTCCAGGCCGAAAGAGACGATTAGCTTGCACTTGTCCAAGAACCCTGGATCGCAAGGGTTTGCGGACTTGATGTGAATAACTTTATGCTGCTACACGATTAAGGCTTAGGTAGGATGCTATCATGCATAGTAGTAAGTAGAAAACTTAGTGCCTTCATTCTCTCTGATTTCAGTAGCGTAGCACCATTTATATCGTCTCCAGCTATATGGCTCATAATAGAGGCGAAAAACCACCAAATGCTAAAGTTCGCGCAATATCAAAGGCGGTAAATGACAGAAATATACCGCGACAGAAGCTGACGCTAACGCCCACCATATCGTTTGCGGATGCTCAGATACCAATGAAAGGGGTAATATCCTTTATAGTAGCCTGGATGCTTCAAACAACCTTTGTAGTTTCTAATAGGAGGGAGGTTCTCGATATTAAGCTAGTAAATACTAGGCATTCGAACTTGATCAGCGAATGGAGGGTCTCAAATGAATGCTCATTCCCTGATCACTTGTACATTGACTTCTCTATAGAAGTCCGTTTACTAGGGGTAATCCCTATTCAAAACAGGAGGTAAATGAACTGGATGAAACAATATAACATTCTGTCCCAATTCCTGCCGAACCCCCCAGCTATTCGTAATCGAAGGATCATTGAGTCCTCTGTAGACCTGCTAACAAATGCATTTGAAAGAACAACATCTTCAGCATGCAGACCGAAGGTCTGCAAAGGAAGGAGTAAACCACATTGGTGGAACTCCGAAAAAGGTGACACTCGCAAAGAGTGCACATTTTCCTGGCAGCCTCCCTATAATGGAGATCCCTGCGACAGTTTCAGACCTAAGTGACGTTCAGATTTAAATACCTGAAGATGAACTGAGATAGGCTCTGAACAGTTTTGCTCCGTTTAAATCACCGGGCTCAGATGGCATTATACATGCAGACCTACAGTATAATGCTGATATTATAGTTCCATTGTTGATTCGGATATACTCGGCTCGCTTATCTTCTTCTTCTAACTTCTAACCAACGGAGTTATAATCCCCACTATAGGTGCGGCTACCATATACAGGGTAGCAAATAGAGGCACTCCTCAGGAAGGAGTTCTTTCTCCACTTCTTTGGAAGGAATATTGCCTTCAACACAATGCTCATGGAACCTGATTCCCCGAGGTTCAAGACCGTATTCGCAACTAGTTCTCTTTTCAAGGAGATACAAAACACCGTCTTTCGCACTCCCCTGCTAAATGGAGTTGAATTAAAGGTGTTAGACAGTGCGAAGTATCCGGGTATAATACTGGACTCTAAATTGTCCTGGCTCCAGAACACCCAAGCTAGAGCGTCGAAGGCAAACATTGCCCTTTATATGCGTAGGAAGCCCATAGGGAAATCTTGGATATTAAATCCTAAGAATACGAAATGGCTCTTCGATATGATGATCAAGCCTATACTTATGTATGGAGCGATAGTATGGTGGAAAGCGATGGAAAAATCCACCTTCTGCGGAATCTTCGATAAGGTTCTGCGTAGTTCAGCGCTACTAGTTACAAGTGCGCTACGTACAACACCATCCAAGGCGTTATTCGTTCTGATGAACTGGATGCCGGTGGATCTAATGGCCAAACAAATCGCCATCATGTCGGCGACTACGCTCAGAACTATAGGTGCATGGAACGGTAGAAGTTATGGCCATGCGACCATTTTGGAAATCTCGGATGACATCCCTGACAATATTGATTATTACATTCCCAAACCCTTTCTGGACAAAGACTTCTCAGTTTCAATCTCAGACGATCCCACTATAAGAGACAGATCGATTGAAGTTTACACTGATGGATCCTGAACTTCTGAAGGGGTTACAGGAGATGTCTTTATTCCCGCATATAGGAGGAGCATCTCCTTTAAATTGCTGGATCACCGCACTGCTCTTCAAGCGGAGATCTCAGCCATTAGAAGAGCGGTAAATTCACTAATGTACCATAGAGTTTTCGGAGTGGATATTCAAATTTGTATCTTTAGGCATTAGGTCTCTTTCAGGTGTCTACTCGACATCCAGGCTGGTACATGAATGCCGGACATATTTAAGTGAGATGGCGAGACATTCAAACCAAGTATTGGTCTGTGTAAGGGGTCGCTCAAGTACCCCGGGAAGTATTATTGTGGATGAATTAGCCAGAACTGATTCCGTTCTTCAAAGTGAAGAAACGGATAAGTTAGCGCGCATACCGCTATTATCTTGCAGATCAATAATACGAGGAGGAGGAAGAGACAGTGGAACATTGTCATTGCCACTATCCTGCTCTTGCGGATATAAGGACTGCTGAATTTTGCAGTCATATTTTCGGACATGTGAAAACAGAGTCATATGATCCATTAGGGTAACACAATGGGAGCAATATGACCCAAGTGTAGTGACATTTGCAGCTGCAAATTTATGTGGGACTTAAGTAATTTTAACAGATTTTCGGGAGAGAACCCAATATAGAATATAGAAGCTACAATTAATCTTAAAGTGATCCTTTTGAAACTGCATGTCATATTTTATGTAGGTATAAAAAACTTTCTTAGGATTAAAAATGTTTTATTTGTGCAGAATTCTATAGAAATACGCTTACTTGTATTTACGATATTTGAGCTTCAAAATATTACTCCAAGAAAACATTTATTTGGGGACTGGGTGGAATAATGAATCAATTGCGACCAGTTAAGGAGATTCTGATTCGATTGGTATACCTTAGGAGGTTCCCAATGTGGTACTGTGGAGAGTAGAAAATTGTACGTTAAAAAAAAAAATAAAAAATAACTGCAATAAAATTGTTCCATCAGTCCCGATGTATTTTCAATTGAACCACAATTTTGTACACAATTTTTAAATTAACTTATTAAAATTGAATATTTTTGCCAAACCTCCGAATTAAATACATTTTACTTTACCAAATGGAATTGGCTAAGGCGCTATAAAAAATAACTCTTATTCGCATTCTTTTTCTGTAAATACATAATTGTAAAAGTCAATCTCATATTATATTTCTGCTCGACCCAGCTGTTTTGGAATTCACTCTGGTTTGCTTTCAATATCTTATCATAAGGACGAGAGAATAATTTAATTTTTACAACCCCCTACAAAATTGGATCAGGGACCATATTTTGATAAATATTATTCTAAACAGTTAAATTTTAAATACTTTTTCTCCTAAAGACTAACTTAAGTTTACGAAAAGTTTTTAAAACTGAATAAATATTAAGATTATATTAATTTTTTATAACTATTTTGAATTTTTGCAATTTGGTTAGTTTTTTTAAATTGCTCATTTTTCCCAAAATTTTGGTTAGAAAGAAATTTTTTCCGTGGTGAAAGTGGTTCCTGCACAAATACATATAAATAAAATTTGACTAATACAATCTTTGAGTCAGTTTTTTTTACAACACAGTTAAGTTTTTTTGACAAGGCTTTCATTCTTTGTATTCTTTGATACAAAAGCAGTAACGTGCATTAGTAGTGCGCATGCGCACTAATAAGAAATAATTTCAGTTTTTTTATTTCTATTACTATTTAAGTCTTCCGTTTACTTTGACAGAGATACCACACTAAAACAAAAGTTGTTTACTGTTGTTTACAGCCTATAAAGTCGAGTCTATTCTAGATACATTTGATCAAAATATGTCAAAATCAACGCGAATTTGTAGAAGGTGGTAATGTTTGTACAAAAACAACAATAATTCGAATTCATTAATGTTTTTTTATATATATGTGCAGTATGGCAGCTGTAACAACTAAAAATAATAAGCTGTTTAATTCAGGTTACCTGATTTTGACTTTTGTCTTTATAAAAATTTGTCCAGTATTGACTCGGCGTAACATAGACACTATGTAAGATTTTTCTGTCAAAGAGTGTTAGATTCGCTTTCTGAGTTAATTATCTCACGTGTAGATACAAATATTAGTGTTATAAGAAATATTGTGAGAATGTTGTGATGAGATCTCTACACAATTATCTTATAAGATGAACTGTCAATAAAATACACATACACAAAAGTTTGTATGTGCATTTTGGAAATTACTAAAAAATGTTTTTTATAAAGTTGTTTCCTTTTACATTTTAAAATTTTTACATTTTGAAAAACATCTTTACACAAATTTTGCTAAAGACTTGCGAATTTCTTAAATAAAAAGGACATATTTACTCCGTGACTAATTGAAGATAATGATATATATTAGGATTTATTAGAATATTTATTTAAGATATAAACAAAATGGTTACTCGCTTCTGCCGGCGTTATCTTATATATTACTCGTTTATTGAGTGATTACAAATTCTTCCTTATGTATGTAGTTTCATTATGAACCGAAATTTAAGATTTTTACATAATAAAAATACATTTTTGATGATCACAGATTTTTTTTCTCTAGTTTGCTTATATAAAATAATAATAATAAAATAGTAAATTTTCGACTAAAGTAATTAAATGTTTCTAAGAAATATAGATGATTAAAGATTTTACATCACTTAATTGATCACGATTTTAGTTTTTACTCCAAACATTGAATTTTTGTGAGAAATTTTTGTTATTTAAAGAATTTAAAAATATTGGCAAAAACAATGAAAATATCTTTTAGATCCAAAATGAAATTTAAATGAAGATTTAAAATGGTATATCGTTATTATGGGAATGGGAATAGTTAAAGGATCGTATAATCCTAGTTAAAAAATATAATTATATGAAAATAGAAACAATTTAATGAGAAAATTGGAAAAATCCGACGGAAAAATTTTACATCATTTGCAAATGCGTAAATCATTACTTTGAACTGTTATGAAAGGTTATGTTCGCATTATAAATATTACCAAACCATATACGTTATATAACGCGAACATCATAACCTTTCAAAAGATAATATTTTCTCGCTGAATAAATAGATAACTACTGAGAATTTTGCAAATATTTTAAACGACATTAAATTTTTATAAAAGATATTTCTTCTTCAAAAATTTCCATTTTTATATAATGAATTTTCTTGTTAAAGATTACACGATTCTTTAATAATTTCCCTAATGTATTACAAATTTTAATGATGATTTACAATTTTAAATCTTGACTTAAATCTCATCTTGTCTCTAAAAGGCCAAAATGTTAAGCATAACTAATTGACTTTTGAAGCTGTTTAAATAATTTTGAAATGTAAAAAATATGTTTAAATATTTTTGAAATAAAAAATGCATAATAACTTTTCTTTTAACATGAGAAATAAATACCGCTACTTTTTCAGAAATTACTACAATCTACTCCAAACATTTCAGACATTACAACAAAACAATTTTTTCAAAATATTTTATTATAACAATAATTGAATTATTTTTCAAATTAAAAAATTAAAAAATCATGACTATATGTATTTGAGCCTAATATTATGTTCACACACATTAGTTTTTTACTTATTTTTTGAAAAACACAATAAGTTTAAACTCATTTTATCATGTTTTTCGTTTGCCAAAATATTTTCACAAATTTTTGATTTAAATAAGAATTTCACACATAAACACCTTCCAATTCAAAAAATAAGATTTTTAAACAAATAAAATTTATGAACAAATATAAATTTCGTTCATAATGTTTAATTTTTTGTTTTTAAACTTTTTGACAATTTTTAAAAATTCTTTTTTCAACAAATTTCTATGTACCAAAAATACTGAAAATTTCGTTCCTGTATGGAATTTTAGTATGTTTTTGTGTGTTAAATAATTAAACAATTCGAATCAAAATGTCTGTTAGCTTTGAAATATATGAAAAAACAAATCATTTTTTTTGTGTCTTTTGAGAAAACAACTCTTTTTTTCAAAAAGCCTCTATACGTGAACATAGCATAAAATAAAATTTAAATCTGGTTTGGTTTAAAAGTAGAATCATATTTACATATGGATATGAATTATGAATCTGAAATGTTAAAAAAATAAATAAATAAATAAACGGCCTATTATGGTCAAGGTAGTAATAAATATTTTAAAACTATAAAGCATCCCATAGACACATCTCACCTGATCGGGGTTTCGATATTAGCTAATGGTCGCTAAAAACAAAGATTTTTCGAAACTAAATGTTCAAGAAAATATCTACAATTATATTAAATATGAATGTTCCTCGATAAGTGCTCGGTAGTAAATATTCGCGTAATATTCGAGAATTTAAAAAATAACGATATCGCAATACTTAACTTTTCTGAATAAAAACTGGAAAATTGTCAAATTTTTTTAATTTCTCGAGGAATTCTTATGTGAACAAAAGAAACGTTGGTATTTTCTTGTTTATACATGCGAAAGACATCATAGGCCGAATGACCTGAGTTTCGATATTAGCAAATGTTCGCTAAAAACAAAGAAATTTACAAACAAATATGTTTGAGAAAATATCGAGAAATATATTAATTATCAATGTTTGTAACAACGAACTTTTCTCAATAATTTGTCTATAGTAAGCATTTGCATAATTTTCTATAATTTAAAAATTATCGATATCGCAATATTCAACTTTTCTAAATAAAATATCGAAACTAAATATTTTTCGAGGATTTCTTAAGTGAATAAAAACGCAACGTATTTTCTTGTTTGTGCATGCAAAAACTAAAACAAAGAGAATGTAGTGTCATTTTTAAAACATAGTACATAGCGATCAGTTGTAAAATATTGTACTTTAAAATTTTTTAGCAATTCTGAATAAAAAAAAAATGGAAAAATGAACAAAATTTAATATAGAAAAAATGGTAAGTAATGTCACTACTTGTATAAATAAATTTGCAAAATAGCATATTTATCTAAATATTTAGTATATTTTATTTCAGATTAATTCAGAAAATTTCGCACTAAAAGATGAGGATTTGAGCAACAGAAAAATTATTGATATTGAGAGAAAAAAATTGAAGGTTCCAACGGGCGAAGTTGAAGTTTATACAAAATGCTCTTACCACTCTTATGGAAATGACATTATAAATTATTTTTCAATATATGAAATATTATTTTTGAATTGTAATTTATATTTGACATATTGTGTTGTTAGAAATCAAATATAACTTTAAAAATTAAATCAGCTTGTAATTTTAGGTTGAAAACAAAATAGAAATGAAAAAAAAAAAAAATAGTAAACTATCGTTTTCGAACTATTGCCAATGATAATTATTAGAAGTCGTTAGTGATATCAATATCAAACAATTTACAATGTTACGTTTCACTATTGATGTCGTTAAAGATTTACTCTTAATATGATAGACGAACCTTCGAGATCGAAAGACTAACTGCCACAAAGTAAGGACGGGTGAGCTCAAGAAGCTCATATTCGGATCGAAAACGATAGTCGTTCTCGAAAGGGATATCATTATCGAAGTTTGTGGCCAACTAGGATACTCATACAATGAGTATGTTTAATAAAATTGAGAGAGCTTTTGAATGTGTGCGTCACATCGACAATTCAGTATGAATAAAATCAAAATCGTTTTGATTTCGAAATGAACTAATACTGCAAACAGATATTTTGAATTTTTTAAATTTTCTTTTGTGAGTTATGAAAATTTTAATTTGACTTTTTAAACTGAAAGAAAAATTAATTAAAATATTTAAAATTGTTTATTTTTATTTGACTTTTTTCACAAAAATTAAAATTTGATTGATCAATGTGCAGTCAAACACACACAAATCGGTAGTACCTTTGTGCAGTATGTGTCTATGAACGCCTTAAGAAAATACCAAACAATACACATCAAACAGTTTGGAAAACGTTTATGATAATAATAATATCAAATAAAATGAAATGAATAAATGATAGCGAATAGTAGAGGAACTTCGGGTAATGTGGACAATGCGTCTAATGTGGACCAGGGAAACAAAGGTAGGTAAGGTAACCCAGGTTTGACGTTCGTTTTACCCTTTATTTTATTTAGTTTATTTACTTTTCGTTATAGTGCTGTTATTAGATCATAGGCATTTTTGTTTTTGGCGTTCAAATTGGACAGTATTTTTTAAACATTTACGTGACAGTTTTTAATATTTAGCGATTTTATATAAATAACGTCATCATTTACAATTGTTGGATATTTAAATTTATTTATTATAAAATTAAAAAAAAGAAAGTTCTTATTGGCATAACCTAAAATAGTGCAATGCTTTTAATGTTTTATATAAAGACATTTCTTTTTTTTTTATTCAAAGAAGGCAGTATATTTCTGGTTTAATTATAAAAATATTAGTTTTGTGTAATGTAGATCGGGAATCCGATAAAATTTGTATTTTTTAAAACTGCAAAATCCAGCTACAGCGTCACAATCTATAAATTTAAAATGAATATATTAAAATTTAATTTTGTAATAACACATAGCGTTTTTTAAAAAATAAAATGATTTTAAAAATTATATTAGTTATTACAAGTTTTACAAACAAACAACTAAGTACACAGAGAAAATAGATTTGTTGTGACTAACGAATTTATTGCCAATCGAATTAAGGTTCCGATTGCAACTACTAAATATAACGATAGTCTCAACTGTATTCAATATTCATTCAGTTAGAATTTTGTTTTAGTTTTTTCTAAATATGACATTTATAAATTAGCCCTTTTTAAATTCTTTATTTTTCCTTTTTGTTATTTTAACAAATAATTTCAGAAATATAAGCATAAAAATAAAACCAGACACTTTATTTGTTAGAGTTGTTAATATAATCAATTTCTTAATTGTTCGTTCACCATATCTTTAGTAACATTCTTCTAAAAATCTTTTACTACTGAAGTACACAAAAGAAAATAAGGAGATTGATCTAATGTAACACGCAATGGCTAATAGATCAGTATGACGAAACCAGTGGGAATTCTAGATTTTTCTGGTTTTTATTAGAGTGCTGATACAAATATGTAACAAATTTTAACCATTCAAACAACTTCTATGAAAATTTATAAAAATAGAAGTTTCTTACCATAATTGTTGTGATGGAAAGTGCGCTCAGTATACATCTAGGGCGATTACAAAAAAAATATATATTTTATAAGCTTTGGGAGAAATGTTTATTTCTCTTTTTTTTTTTTTTTTTTGATTAAAGTATTTCCCATAAGAAATGTCAAAAAAGATATCTAACTGTTATTCAATTAATGTCCCGAAACTTTTCATATATATCAGAAATACAAACGAATTCGTAGAATATTTTAACCAATTTTTTTTTTTTATCTGAAACACCAATTTATAGTATTTGAACCCACTATGTTGTGTTTTAATTCGGTTGTTTTTGGCAAATTTTTAAAATTAAATTGAAAAAGCTAGAAATTGATTTATTTAACAAAATTTTCTATTACGAGTATAAGAAACAATAATTTATTCCAATTACGTTATTAACATTATAAATATGGAAATTATGTTCAAATTATTAATTGTTAGTAGTTATAATAAAATAATTGCGTTTTTAATTAAATTTTTATAAATATAATAGATATCTAACTATTTTTTTTTTCTGTGTGTAGAATTAATATGCATATGTGTGAGAATTTGGTATTTGAACGGCCTTATTAAAAAGACATCAAACGACATTTTTATAATAACATCAAAGACAACAAAAATATTAAACAGCAGCGGTCGATCACAATACACAAAATAATCATCATCGTCATAGAAACACCAAAAAAGAAAACAAAATAACTCTTCACACAAGAACACAATGCACTGATTATACATAGAAATCTGACGATTTGTAGGCGGGTTTTTAAACAATACAACACCAATATATGTAAACCAACCATTATTTGTTCATAAAGAAATAAAATTATTTTTTACAATACATGATTTCTAACCTAAGACCTCCCTCCATGTCATTCAGCTCAGCTGTTCAATACTATTAAATTTTGAAATATAAATAAAAGAGGTCGCTTCATAGATTAATATAAACAGAAACAGCTTAGATTTCAAATAGTTAGGCACAAAAGTTTTAAAAGAAATCAAAATGCGTGCTTTTATTGTAAGTCAAACATTAAGAATTATTATTGATAGTAATGAAAAAATTTTAACATTTTTAATTTTTAAGGTTTTATGCCTCGTTGCCGTTGTATGTGCTGACAAATTAGGTTACAATTATCAACCTGTTGGTCATTCTGACAATGGATTACCTTTTGCTCCTGGATCTGGTGTTGGAGATGCTGTTTTAGATACTGGTGCTTCTTATGATACTCCTTCATACTCAGCCCCTGCGGAGTTCGATAAGGAATTTTTCTCATTTTCTGCACCCGAAGGTGAATTTAATGATCCCAATGCAGCACAAAAGATTGCCGGTAGTGTGAAACAAGGTCTCCGCGTTATATTTATTAAAGGACCCGAAAACAAGGGTCTCGAAGATGCTGCTCTCGCTTTGGCCAAACAAGCTGCCGATCAAAAAACTGCCATCTATGTTCTCAACAAACAAGCCGATATTGGAGATTTGGCCAACAGACTCAATGCTATCAACAAAAACAGCAACAACAAACCCGAAGTACACTTTGTTAAATACCGCACTCCTGAAGATGCTGCCAACGCTCAAAAAGCCATTCAAAGCCAATACGATTCTTTGGGAGGTCCTTCTCAATCTCACAATGGTGGTGTTGCTCCCGTTCTTAACTTTGCTTCTCAAGCCCCAGTACGTGCCCCCGCTGTTCATGCTCCTGGTAATGCCTACTTGCCTTCATCTGTGTTCCGTCGTCGCCTCTAGATAATAAAATACTCATAATCAAAGAGACTGATTTGTTAATGTTTTTTTTCTATTTTTTTATTTACTTTGTTTTAAGTTTTAAATCGAATAAATTCTTGTTTTTATTAAAATTTTACATACAAT
This sequence comes from Protocalliphora azurea, assembly GCA_932274085.1. Lineage (NCBI taxonomy): Eukaryota > Metazoa > Arthropoda > Insecta > Diptera > Calliphoridae > Protocalliphora > Protocalliphora azurea. Next base: position 107,814,241 of record OW026519.1, on the reverse strand, counting down.
TGCATTTTATTTTTTAGTGCAGAGGATGGAGTGCATCATATTAGTTAAACCTTTTTTATGTATTTATGTATATTTTATGGCAATTAATAAAGATAAAATTTTGTTATAATAAATCACTTTTTGTTTTTGTTTTTCGTCCAGGTATATTGTCAAAATTTAATGCTAATATTTTCATTTTTTTAATTTCATTTTCTTTTGTTTAATTTTTTCTTCAAATAATTTATTAATTGAAATTTTCGTGAAGAATTGAGATTCTTCTTAAAAAAAGTAAACGTAAGAAAACAACAAAAAAAAAATTATAATTAAAATGACGTTTGATAGCAAAACTATTTTATCTAACAATTATATCATAACGCTGCAATAATATAAATTATAATTTGCCTACACGTTATAAATTCTTATTATGATAAGAATTTGACGCTTATCATGATATAAAAATCTCTCGTGTAGACCATACGTAAAAATGTTCTGTTGCAAAAATTAATGTCAATGCTATATTTATTTATAAAGCCAATGTAAGTTAATGAAGTATCGCTAGAGCATATCTACAGAGGAACCCCTATACAAAAGTGTTTGTGCACATATATATATAATTATAATATATAAATTCAAAAATATATATATTTATGATAGGAAATTTATATGAGTCATTATTAAACATTTTTAATTCGTCTGATGTTTATGAATTTTTTTAATTAATTTTTGAAAATAGTAATATTATTTTATATAAACGGTACAAATGTGAACTCATAAGACTTAAGGCTAAGCGAGAGCAAAATTTTAACACCATAGGTTTAATTGTATAGTCATAATTGTTTATGAATATTAAAAAACTTAGAAAACTCACTTTAAGTGATCTAACTTTTCTCGCTCATTTTATCTTTTGGAACTTATCCAGCATCATATAAACTTAATGGATTTGGGAGATAAATTTCAGTCGTTTATTACTACCATTTAGATTTTCGACAGTTACATATATGATAGTTGAATTTTGATCCAATTTTTTTTAAATTTTAGAATTGTTTGGTAGACAGTCTCAAAAGGAAAATAGGATAGAAAGTTTTTGAAACAATCAGTTTTTTGGGAAGTGAATTAGCTAGCTCTTGGGCGATTTTAGTTATAAATTGCACCTTTTTCTACTCCCTCGCCACTTTTATATATATATATATATTTTTTTTAACGAACTAAATTTGACACTTTTTGGCATTGTGGTATTCTAATAAATTAAGGCTTTTGGTAGTATTTTCTGTCACATATTAAAAATTATGAATAAAAAATATAAATATTATGTTCCTGACACACATTTAATATATATGTATATTAAAGTGACTTGATTTGTATGTAGACAAAGAATGTTGCAAATGTACCCCCCTAAAACTAAGGATTTATAGGTTATAAGCAAATCCCCAAAATATTTCGGTTTAATTATTTAATTCACGTGTGCTGGAACGTTTTGAAAACAAAAAAAGAAAAAAAAATGGTTTTCGATCAACAGTGTACATAATTTTGATTTAAAAAAATACAACATATGATAGACAAATGACGTTTAATACATAATGTGTAAAAAATAATTTAAAATTAATTTTCATATCATAAGTTCGAATATTTTATTTTTTTAAATGGATAGTTAAGAAAATAAATGTCACCAAAGCATAAATTTATCATAAAACTATAAATTCGTGTAAAATAGTGACTAAATTTCAAAATCTCTTTAATTCGATTATAGTCAGTTTTAAAGGAACTTACCCTTTAGTTGAATAATTTTCTAAAATTAACAAGTCCGGATTTCTTTGCATAGCCCGATTTGTTAAATTAAACAAAAACTTAGACGGCAACGGAAAATAAACAACAATTTTATTTGTTTCCTTTTCATTTTTTTTTTTTTTTTACTTTAAAGTTTTTTCAATTTTGTTTACGAAATTCATATAAATTTTTAAAAGTTTTTCTTCAAAGATTCATCTATATTTAAGTATAATAAATACTTCCATGTGACTTATTTGCAAAAATTAGAAATTTAGGCTTTTTGGAATAAAATGCAAAAAATTTACTCTCTAACTGTTAAAGGGTTAAATACGTGAAATGATCAATAGTGTCAGGTTAGACCATTACAATGGTACATTAAAACCCATTATATGTTGAAAAATGTAATATATAAAATTATATCTATGAATAAGGAAAATATGACAAAAACGTTAGTAAAATCTTAATATTCCACTACTGAAAATAAACATAACAATTATTAAAATAAATATTTCAGGCCTTAATTTGCCTCTGTTACAAGCTGAAGTTAATTTTCTTTTAATGAAAATTTTGATAGTGATATTGAAAGAAATACTTATTTTTAGAGATGTTTTGATAATTTTCCTGCTTACGTAAATTTAAGTATTCAGATGTAATATTTTGGCAATCATATAAGAGCAGACCAATCTTTATTTCTAGAGGGGTACATTTGCAACTCTTTTTCGTGATTCTCTTTAATGTATATATACTCGTACATATACTTTTCGTACTTTAAAAATAGCTTTAATTTAAACTCCGTATATTATAATTTATATAAACCTAAACTCAACCAAAAAAAGTATAGTAAATACGGTAAAAAGAAGTGTAGAATTGAAGAAAAGTGGGTTAAATATCAGCCAACAAAATCATTAGTCAATTCAACGGAAATTTTGGTTAATTTTTCGGAAATTAGTTAAATTGACGAAAGATCGTCAATTAGTCATGAATTAGTTAATTAAAAGGTAGTTAATTTGACAAATTAACTAATTTGTTTCTTGATATTGAAGAATTTTAATTCAATTTAACTACATATTTTATTAAGTAAACAATTTGAATATAAATTAACTATTTTTTTCAAATTTAAGAATATTTATTCATCTCAACTATTAAATTTTTTCAATTTGACAAAATTTTGTAAATTTCAAATGCTTTTTAAACCCCGGTGGAAAAAATTATGTTTATATATTTTTACATTATTTTATTCAACTATAGCATATCGATGGCTTATATTCAAAAAGAGCTATCTACAAAACCGCAGTTGTTCAGGAAGACATAAAAACTGTTACTTTCACTAAGATTTATTAATAATATGTCTACTAGGATATCCCAGTTATCCTAATAATTCGGATTTTCATATTAATTGGTTAATTCGACAAAAAATTATTCGAGCTTAAATCGATTAATGGTAAATTATTCGATTAACCGAATAGTCCTAATAATACATGTAAAACATATAAATAGCACAAAGTATAATATTTAATCTAATAAAACAATTGTTTAGAAACATAATGTTGATCAAATTCTTTCACAGAGGTTTCATCTTATCAGTTCTTTCACCCATTTGTGTGAAAAATTGCATCCTAAATCAGTTTTATTTAAAAAATCAGTATTTTAATTTAACTCTCTTTATTTTCTTTAAGAAAATGGCTTTCTTGTCATAAAAGTCAAAATTAATATTGATGTTTTACGTACATTTTGTTGATGAAAATTTAAATTTTTATGATTTTATAGATTTGAAGAATTTCAATTGCCACAAATATAAGTATTAATGAAGTTGTAATATATAGTCTTTTCATGTCGCATTTTATTAAAAACTTGCTAATATCCGGTGTGCTTCGCTGCCCTCTTTCGTTGTGTACATTACGCAATTTGATAAGGTAAAAGTTTTCTCAAATTTTTTTTTGTCACAAACAGACCGATTTTCCCCTTTTTGCTCCATAAATATAATGGTGCCAAAAATTAGGCTTTGTAGTTAAAAATACTACGATTAAAAAGGATTTCTTTTTTATTTATTATAGATACTTGAGTACCAAAAAATACCAACATTCATGTTTTACCCTACAAGCGTTCTAATTTTCAGAAAGCACAAAGCACCTGTCTGTTTTTTTCTTTTTCTTTTCTTGAGCAGAGAATAATGTGATTAAATTTGTATTTTTATAACTATTAGTTTAGGAGATATTTAGAGTAACGAAAAAAATTAGTCATATATTTGGAAAATATAAAAAAAACATTTTTGAACCGTTTTTATCTTATCTAAAATTTAAAAAAAAAAAAAATTTGAGTAGAAAAAGGTGTGAGTAAAATGTGTCTATACTTTATAGTATGGCAGATATAAAGTTACCTAGACCCCAAATTTATAAACATTTTCGGGAAAGTATATTTACAGTACAATATTTATACACTTTTATGTCGGCATTAGCAATTTGGTTAAAAACAAACCAAAAAGTAAAACTTTTACCACACACCATATTGTTGACTTGATATATTTGTGATAATAATACGATTTAAAAATTTATTTCTATGATTTTTGGTTTAGAAGATTAATAGGAAGCTAATAAAGTACCAAAATACAACTTTTACACTCTAAATATTCGAAGGTTCAAGAACTATGAATTTATTTTATTTAGTAGATAACAATATAATTTATTTTTTCCCTGTGTTTGTGGGCTCAAAATTTCGGCTTCGAAAAGTTGATGAAAAAGAATAGTACCTCAAAGTCTGCCCTTAATGAATTCGCCACTTATGAAAATATGTATATGGTTAAATCGATGTTTCTAGATTAATTATTATAAAAAAAATTAAGAAGTATAATTGGAAGAACAGAAAGTACCACAAAGTACCCACTTGTGCGTTTTCATCCACATAGGACCAAATATTATTAATTTCAGGTTTCTAGATAAATTATTTCAAAAAACCCTTGATAAAAAAAGTACCACAAAGTCCGCTCTTTTGGATTCTCATTGACTTAAGAACATATATGCTTAATTCCATGTTTGTAGGTTAACTATTATAAAAAAAATTAAAAAAGTACCATTAGAAGATCAAATAGTACCACAAAATTATCGCTTGTGCATTTTCGTGTTTTAGATTAATTATTATACAAAATTAAAAAAGTACCATATAGTCCACTATTGTTAATATAGAACCATTGATATTTAACTTCATGCTTCTAGGTTAATACTACAGAAAATTCAAGAAGTTATATTAGAAGAAGAAAAAAGTACCACGAAGTCCTCCTTGTGAATTCCTACCCACATAGGATCATGTATATGTAATTTGAAGTTTCTTCGTTCAATATTATATAAAAGTCAAAAAATGCCATTAGAATAACCAAAAAGTACCATAAAGTCCTCTGTTAATTATTCTCATTCACTTATTACCATATATTAATAATGATTTTGGGTTCAATATTATAGAAAACACAAAAATCACCAATATAAAAGCAAAAAAGTACCACAAAGTTCGCCCTCTTGAATTCTTACTCAAATAGGACCATGTATCTATAATTTTTACACAAAATTTAAAAAGTACCATTAGAAGAAGGAAAAAATTACCACAAGCTCCGCCTTGAAAATTTTCACTTACTTAAGACTACATATACTTAAGTTCATGTTTTTAGGTTTAACATTATAGAAATTTCGTAATTGGGTTTGAATAAAATGTAATATCTCGCTTTTGCCCCTTTTGTTATTTTTTTTTTTTTTTTTGTTCCCATGAATGTAACAAAAATTTTATTCCAATGAATTTATAAATAAATTTTCATATGTATGTGTCAGTAAATAGAAACAAATATTTTGTGAAAAAGTACCAAAAACAGGCACCATTTTTACCCCTTAAAAGTTCGAATTTCCAAAATGAACCAAACTTGTATTCCCCAATTTTCGATAAAGTACCAATGTTGTGTGCTTTTTATATCTGTGCTTACTGGATTAAAAGATATGTAGGGTGTCAAAAAAGTACCAAAACACAGTTTATACTCATTTTCCCCCTAAAAAGGCGAATTTAAAAAAAGTACCCGACAGCTATCCAATTATTTTTTAAATGAATAACGATAACTATTAAACTTCTTTATCTCTATTAGATTAGGATATATAAAGTTACCGAATTTACCCGTTTTTACCCCCTAAATATTCGAATTACTAAAAATTCGTCTTTAGTGGATGTCTAAGCTAGGAGACGAACCAAAAGGCCAAGCTTCATGCCTCTACCTACTGTCCTTTGCGCTGGGCGATGTTGAATCAATCAGTCACTCACTAAAGTTATTATTTTGTATATATATGTAGATAACATTCAAAGTAGTCAATAAGATCTTGAACTGATGTAAAAATAGTGCAAATTCGGATCATTGGACGATGTTTTCTTTTTTGATACCTTCGGCGCAAGGAAATTAGTTTAAAATTTTATATATACCGAAATTTTTTTTAATAAAAAACTATTAATTAACATTTGTTTAAAATAGTTCTTTTTAGTAACAAGTATTTGCATTTTCATTTGAATTAATTTTCTTTTAAATTCGGATCCATTTTAAACTTTGGATGCCATTTGTATTACTTCTTAAACACAAGTAAACGTAAGCTTATTGATACTTTAGAAGTAGCGAAAAAGTACTTCCTAAAAGCAACTTTTAATTATGTTTGCTGGGGTTTTAAAAAATATTTAATTGACATAAATTTATCTTTAAAATAAAAGGATAAACAATTTATAACCCCAGCAAAGTAAATTTCGATCAATCGGTTATTCGACACAAATTATTCGGTTTATTTGTTTTTCGAAAATAGACCACTTTAAATTATTCGAATAGTTAATCGAAAAAAATTAATCGGATAACTGTATGACGGTTAATTGAATTATAAAATATTCAAATTACCTTCTTTATTTATCGGAAATTAAAGTTGTAAAAGATAAAATTTGTGGTAAAAATTAGACAATATATTAAATTTATGATGTATTATAAATCAGGATATAAAAAAGTGAAGTTTCAAACTTCCAAAAAATTGCAACAACTGATTAAATTTGTATTAAATTACTTATCAACAACTCAATTGTGACAAAAACATTCAAAACACTGTTTATAAAGTTTTAATATTAAAATTACTTGAAAATCAAATAAAAGCATGCAGAAATAGAAATGCAAAAAGAAAAAAAAAAAAAGAAAAAGAATTATTTTTCTTTCAAAATTGATAATACAAAGAAATATTTTTGGAAATCTGCAGATAGCCTTTTTTGAATATAAGTCCTCGATATAGTATATAACATATAACTTGTGGTTATACGCTTATATTGTTGTATAAATTGCTTTAGTAAATAATACATTAATATATAAACTATTATTTACTATCATCAAAAATAAAACACATAAGAAACATTAAAAACTTTAATAATACAAAATTGTACTTTTTATTTTCACTCAGAAAACAATCTAATGTGTGGGCTGTAGACCTTCTTGAGGACACCGCAAAACTATTTTCAGAAATTTCAAACCCCCCCCCCCCCTTTTTTTTTGAGATATTGCAAAGAAAAAAAAAACATTTTTAGAGTAGTTCCTGCACTATTGACCTCGTAGCTTCATAAATTTTAAGTCAATTTAAGATCTTTAAATTGATCTAGAAAGCAAAAGAACGTAGCTTTTTAACTCTATTACAATATTTTATACATACACAAATTAAGTAATAATTTATTTTAAATTTTAAAGTTTTTCCCTTTTCATTTTCAAAATTTTGACTTTGATGCGAATTTGAACTTTTATTTAGAATAAAATAAGATCGCCTAAAAACTCAAAAAGTTATTAAACAATTTCTAAACTTTATCAAAAAATTCTTCATATATTTAGGACAACTTTTTTCATATTTTTTACTTTTTGAGAAAAAAATTAAAAATGTATGTTAAAACTTATTTGTGATGTCCTCAAGAAGGTCTATAACGCACGATATGCCGTTTCTCGATTGATTTTTTACTGTAGCAGTGTGTATTTATTGTATAAAATGTATATATATATATATATATATATATATATATATATATATATAAGTTAAGACTTTTTCCACTCTTTCGTTCAAAAAATTAATTCGGGCGTAATCAACCGCGCCAAGGAATAACACAAGATGTTCAAAGAGAGAATATCTTTATTAAACTATTATTTTTTCCAATGCACAAATATCTTTATTTAAATATAATTATTCCCAAGGCACAAAAATCTTATTTAAACTATTATTAATTTCAATGCACAAATATCCTTATTTAAATGTAATTATTTCCAATGCACAAATATCTTATTTAAAATATTATTATTTTCTACGCACAAATATCTTTATTAGAATTTAATTAATTATTCTCAAGAACAAATAACCGTTCCGTACGAGCGCGCAACTAAGACTGACTTCATCCCACTTATTTTCTGCCCAAGAATGTTTCATTATTCTGCTGCACCAGGCTCCAGGCCTGTGTTCAGGAGACGGGCGTTAATTTTATATTGTTCGCTGTTGTTGCTGATGATAGCATTTTAGCTTCTTAAGATGGTATTCCAATCTGTTGCATCAGAATTTCCAGCAACCCATTTCCAAGCAGAACCGATCCAATTAATTGATCTGCGGCTTCTAACTGTTTGATTTCCTAGCTCAAAAAGTCTATCCTTTATTTGGTCAAGATGATAGAAAATCATGTTTTTTTTTGTCACTGAGTGGCATATGTTCCAGAACCAACGCGGTTATGTTATCAGCAATAGCTTTGTAATCATCAAGTCTTATGATGTGAACTAAATTAAAATTTCCGTTGATAATCCAGGCATTTCCATCCTGGATACTATAGGTACATCATAGCGGTAAATTTCCACTGCATGTAAAGCGATCGTATTTATGCTGATGAAAGTCAGTATGGTTATGTAAAGAATCATTCTTCTGGAAGGTAATGCAAATTGTTAGTTCGCTATATATTCTAGGTATTCATAATGGGTTAGTTGATTTTTTCTATTAGTAAATTAGTTGGTTATTATCAATTAAAATTATTATAGTTATAAAAAATTTCTAGAGTTTAAATATAATCTTAATCCGATAATTTTAAATATAATCTTCCAAAGGATAATTTGCGCATTATAAAAAATTTTTTATCTTTTAGTTTCTGTATTTTCCATTAATCTTCTCTTTCCCCTTTTCCTATTTATTTTCTTCTATGCAAAAAAGTAATAGAAATTGTGTTTGCATGCGACGAGTAAGGATCTTGATATTTCACATTGATGAGGACCGTTTTTTCGGACTTGGTGTTAGTAAATTTTTAGTGTTTTCCTTGTGAATCTTTTTTCCACTCCTCGTTAGCACAGTTACCCTATTATTTCTTTCTACGATTTCTTTTCGATACAAGGCCTTATTCTTACCCTGAATTGTTTTGATAGCAACAAATATTCTATCCCCTTTCCTATATTTTCCTGGGTTTGCCTCTTCTTATTCATCCTTAAGTTGCAAGCAGCTGCGTTTCGCTTTAAGAGGTGCCTAAGATCTTTATTTACTTTTTTCTGTTCTGATAATAAGCGTTCATAATTTATCCCTCTAGTTCTATTAAAAAATAAATCACAAGGTCTTTTTTTTGTCACTGAATGAATTGTATTGTTATACCTATCAAGGCAAATTTCGATCAACTCCTTTACGAATAAGTCCGGGTATTCCGTCCTTAGACACTTATAAATCTTGATTATCGTCGAATGAAGTCTCTCAACTTGACCCTTCACTCGCTTCTCTGTGAAGGTGTGAGGTACAACTGGACTCCTAAAGATCTAATGAATGTCTCCATCAATGGACTGATAAAACTACTTTCATTGTCTGTAACAAGAATTTTTGGTGCTGTAAAAAAATGCAACACCTTAATTACTTTCTTCCTGACTTGTAGTAATGATTTGTCTTTGATAGCAAAAAATTTTGCGAAATTCGTAAATTTATCTATACACGTAATGAACTTTTGACCTTGGATTTCCATAATATCCATATGAAGGATTTCGCATGGATATCTAGGAACAGGAGTTTTTGATGGTGCGGTGTTAACGGTTTCCTATCATATTTACAGCGATTGCAGAAATCGCAACCGGACACATACTTCCTTATATTAGCATACATTTCGGGAAAGGGATCTGTCCTTTATTTTCCCTAGGATTTCGGTGTGCCCTTTTATGTTCGTCCTCGATAATTTTAAATTGGTGTTCTCTTGAGGTTATATTCGTCACCATTTTTTGCGTAATTCTTATTTTATATTGCGTAAAGTGGTTAATATAGATTTCGTGGATAACTCCTATTAGGCTTTCAGGGGCTTTTATTCCATTCACGAAGTTGGGCCGTAATTTCTCTTTAAACATATTGATAAGTGATTCTTCATTCCAATGTTTTGAGGATACAAAATTTGGAGTGTATCCACGATGTGGCTCATCATGTGCTGATATATCTATTCCAATTCTTATTACGATTTGATTTCTGAAAACATTTATAGGGACTTCTACGTGGAGTATTAAGTCTGAGGAATCCTGTTCAGCACTGTGTACTGTAGAATCATCACCTTCCCGACCTTCGGAGGCTGTAAGCGTTTCCTCTGAGTTTCTGCATTCATTACCGTTTTCCGAGGCAGTTTCAGTGGAGGAGCTATATAAGTGATTTGACGCTGTTCTTAGTCTAGAGAGGGCATCAGCCACGTAGTTTGATTTACCAGGTCTGTAAATCAGTTCGTGATTATACTCCTCTATACGCGCTTTCCATCTCTTTAGCTTTGCGTTAAAATTCCTGTTACCCAGCGCTAAGGTCGGTGGTTGGTGGTATGGTTAACATCTCCTTCTCATTTGTCGCATAATTTTCCTCCGTTTTGTTTAGCGATCGGGAGATGAAAGCAATAGGCTTATCCCTGCCAATTTCGCCCTGGGACAATACGGCACCTATAGCAAAATTGGAAGCGTCGGTAGTTAAATTGAATGGTTTCTCAAAGTCCGGAAAGGTCAATACTTCGGCTGTAGTAAGCATAGTTTTCAGAGAGTTAAACGCGTCAATTGCTTCATCATTAAGTTTGATAGGAACCTTTTTAGACTGACTCGCTTTTATTTAAGCGTGTTCCCCTCTTGTTAGGTTCGTAAGGGGTTTCGCAACTTTTGCGTAATCGCGAACAAATCTCCTATAGTAAGAAGTCATTCCTAAAAAACTTTTAAGGTCCTTTAAGTTCGTGGGGGGAAGAAGATTTTCGATGGATTTAACCTTGTTCGGATCCGGTCTAATGCCCTCAGCACCTACCATATACCCAAGGAACTCGACCTCTGTTTTCATGAAGTGTGTTTTTTCTAGGTTAACATTCAAGTTTGCCTCACGAAGCCTTGCGAATATAATATCAATATTCTTAAGATAATCTTCAACAATTTTACCAATGACGATAATATCGTCGCTGTCAACGTAGCAGATTTTGCCGATATATTCTTTCAAAATATCGTACTCGTCCTGATTTCAGCTTGCACGTTTGTGGATGCTAATTCGCTGCCATCCAATGATCCAAAAAGGGATTTGTATTTCGTTATCAGGTTTTCTATTCTTGATTTTATGTTAGATAAGAATTCTTTGTCTAAGACATAGTTGGTTCCATTCGACATTTTCTCCTTAAGAGGAATCCGAACATTGCCTTTCATTTATACCGTCAAAATTTTCTATTCTGGGTAGAATATAGAAAGGAATTAATTTGTTTATACCTATGAATTTAAAAAATTGTCCAGTTACTTTTCGCTCAATTATGATATCACCCCCGACCGAGTCTACTCTTACGGGTTTATCCAAAGGTGTTCTACCAGCGGACAATGAGGGGCCACAAAAGTTCTTATTAGAGGCCGTGTCAATTGAAAGATGTAGAGTTTTATTGTCAGTGATTCGATATTCTATATATGGCAGGCTTGAAGGCCTGCTTCTATAAAATTTATTTCATCAGGGATGTCGTCTAGGTTGTCACTGTCAATTTCTGTAGCATGCTCAAAGTTGTTAGCCTCAACAGGAGTTTCTAAATGATAAAGGCGAGATTGTTTGCCTACAGTATAGTCTGGATACGCACCCCTTTTTTCAGCCGCCCTTGGGTGATTTATGTAGTCGACCCGACGTTGCTGAATTGTCCTGTCGACATCCATCGGTTCGTGTTTTATGGCTGGATATCGAGGCGGTAGTGCTGGCTTTTGATTTGGATTATATCGATTTCCTTGCGCAACCGGTTGGTTATGATTATACTGCCAATGTCTAGGCCTAAAATTTTGATGCTGCCAGCGCATGGGAATTTGTTTTTGCGGCCTTTGTGGCAGCGGTCTATTTGTTATCTCCGTGGAAGTCGAAGCAGATATTTTATTATGTGCCCCCGAGTGCAGGATCTTGTTTCTCATGGACAGATTTTGTAACTCTAGGCAAGCAGAGTAGGCTTCAGGCAAGGTGCGAGGTCTTTGGATAATAATCATTCGGGAAAGCTCTGAGCTCAATCCCCGTATGAAAATGTCCAAAGATCTATTCCGATAGGTTTCGACAAGTGCTTTGACCGTCTCTTTCCCATAAGATTCTGTCTTTATTTTATTTATAATTAATGAAAGCTGGTGGTTAATGGTTGAATAGTATTCGTCAATTGTTGAAGAACCTTGTGACAACTGGTTTAACTGGTGTTCCAGTGTTTGTACGTCCCTTTTATCGGCGTAATGAAGCGAAAGGACCTTTTTAATTTCTTGCCAATCGCCATCAAATACGTTATACGAGATTAAAGCTGTGTCGGCAGCGCCGACAACTTTTTGGCGGATACTCTGCACAATAGCTCGATAAATAGGTTTCTGTCTCACTATCTCAAAGTCCTTCAGGATTGACTCTACAGAATTCACCCAAGAAATGTATTGGGTGGGATTACCATCAAATACCCTAAGCTCATTCACACAGTCCGGCAACCTGCTACTGTCTTTTAAGTCTGCCTCAGAGCATGGTCGTTGAAGGGGTCTCACTTCATCTTCAACGGGGCCTGTTACATTTACCTGAGTCCTTTCAAGTGCGCCTATTCTATTCAAAATTGTTTCTAATGCATTTTCTTGCAGTGCTCCCTCAATACGAGTAAGCCTTACTTCGACCGAACGGACTTGTTTCATGAACCTATTCATGGCACCAGTTAACGTGGTTACTGAGTTCTTTAATTCTTCCATTATTCAGTAAGCAACAAATTCTAATTTTACGCTTTGATTAATTGAGTTGCTGATATACAAAACACTCTAGCTGTTTATGATAAAATTAAAAAAAAATTATAAATTTTAATTTCCTGTCACCACCGTGCTATCGAGGAAAAAATGGAAAGCAAGAAAAAAAGATTCACTTACTCGCGATATTCAGTGAAGGGATCCTTAAACGTTGCACTACACAAAAGGTTCTATTAGATTTTTCACAGATTTTTTCGTAAAAAAAAAAAAAAATATTTTGCTATCTTTATCGCTTTTTGCTTTTCACTTTTTTCTTTTGTTAAACTTATTTCTGAATTTCTTGTATAGAAATTTTCTTTTATTTTCTTTTATATTTTTCGATATAAATTTTTTCTCTTTTTTTTTTTTTTTTTTGTTTAATTTTCTTTTAGATTTTTCTTTTAATTTTCGTTTAATTTTCTTTTAGATTTTTTGTATAGAATTTTTCTTTTATTTTTGTTTAATTTTTTCTTAATTTTATTTAAAAAATTTTTATTTAAGGTTTCCTGGTACAAATTTTTCTTTTATCCTTTGTTTGATTTTCGTTTTCTTTTATTTTTTTATTTTCCTGGCACAAATTTTTATTTTAGATTTTTTTTGTATAAATTTTTCTTTTATTTTTGTTTGATTTTCTCTTAAAAAAATTTTTTATAAATTTTTATTTTAGATTTCTTGGTATACACTTTTCTTTTATCTTTTGTTTGATTTTTTATTCCTTTTTTTATTTTTCTGGCACAAATTTTAATTTTAGATTTCTTGGTATAAATTTTCCTTTTATCTTTGTTTGATTTTTTCTAAAAAAAAAATTTATAAATTTTTATTTCAGATTTCTTGGTATAAATTTTTCTTTTATCTTTTGTTTGAACCTTAGCTGCGCAACGCGACGCGATTAAGTGGAAAAAACCCTTTTTTTATAATCTCGCGGAAGGTCCGTATGTATCCTTTTTGATAACCCACTTTGACATTCGTGGATACCTACTAGGGTACGGATTTCTTCACGTTCGCTCTGTGATTTTTTGTTGGAATCACCCAGAATATCAGGTTGGCGAAGGAGAGTTTATTATTTCATTATTTCTATTATTTATTTTTATAAGTCCTGAAGGGCTCCGTAGAGATCGCAGGCACGTTACTAATTTATAAGGAACTGCAGTTTATTAAGCGGGTCCCTGCTCGGGCGCCAGTTAAGACTTTTTCCACTCTTTCGTTCAAAAAAGTTAATTCGGGCGCAATCAACCGCGCCAAAGTATAACACAAGATGTTCAAAGAGAAAATATCTTTATTAAACTATTATTTTTTCCAATGCACAAATATCTTTATTTAAATATAATTATTCCCAAGGCACAAAAATCTTATTTAAACTATTATTAATTTCAATGCACAAATATCCTTATTTAAATGTAATTATTTCCAATGCACAAATATCTTATTTAAAATATTATTATTTTCTACGCACAAATATCTTTATTAGAATTTAATTAATTATTCTCAAGAGCAAATAACCGTTCCGTACGAGCGCACAACTAAGATTGACTTCATCCCACTTATTTTCTGCCCAAGAATGTTTCATTATTCTGCTGCACCAGGCTCCAGACGCTGAGTCCGCATAAATTCGTTCCCACGTTATTATATTCTATTTAGCAGGTACTCATATTGCAAATACATTCCAAAGATATCTGAAACCGTTGTCAGGTATGCGCCTGTTAAATTTGTGAAATATTTTTTATGCTGACTCTGCCAGATGCGTTTCGCTGGCAGTGTTGTTAACTTATATATATATAAATATATATAAATAGTACATCTTGGACATTTTTGTCAAAAATAAACAAAATTTATGGTTAAATAACTTTTATGTGCATTATCCGATTTTAACAAAATTAGTATCAATGGAAAGGACTGATATTCCTTTTTATTATAAAATCATAAAATTACATTGAGATTAAAAGACCCTTTTTCAGGATATCCAAGGATATTATTTTAAAAGGCCATTATATCTTTAGTTATGACTTTATGATAAAGAAGAATTCCAGATGTAAAATAAAACAAACCCTCTTATATACAATTTTCCATAAGAAAGAAATTAGAAGATTTTGAATTTGATTTGGAAAAACGTATTGTTATGTGTAAATATGTAGTTGATATAAAGTATGTTCCGAATTGCTTTGTCATTTTTGAAACGCTATAAAATGACTAGTTTATGCACCATGGAAGAACTAATGATACTCAATTAAAGGCAATTTTCTATACTTTTGAGCTAGTGTTGAGTTTTTATCCACTTAGGAATAAAATCACATCGGACACGTACTAATCTATGTGCTGCACAGAGGTTTTCAGTTAAATTCCAAATGTGTGTACAATATTTTTAAGTATCGCAGATTTACTAAACTCTGATTTATTTGGAGCATAAAATGTCTTTAAATTGTTTAGTTATAGCGAGAGCATATCTCAACATCTTTAATATCAAAACTAACTGTAATTTATACGTTCCCAAATTTCATTCCATTCACTACAATGACTGATCGCCAGATATAGCCAACTAAATTAAGTACCTGACATACTTTATCATGATCCAATTTTAGTTAGTTCTTGATATATTAATTGAGTAGTGTATATTCTGGAACAGATTTCTGTTAATTTAACTACAGGTCGTAATTTTTAATATAAATTATATTATATGATTTTTTTTCTGCATTTTTTGAAACTGAAAACCAATGTATTTATTTTTATGTTAAAGTAAGTACAAACAGTTTAATAGGAAGAAAAAAATTAATTTTGTTATTATTTATTTTTTTCTTCTTTTGTTGAAATTTTAATTGTGATGTAATTAAAAACTGATGACTTGGATATGTAGTTTATTTTATTTATCTATATTTATATGGTTCCTTTTGTTTTTTTAAAGTGGAAAAATAGAATTGAAAATTGTTTTTTGTTTATATGGAAACAATAACCTTGTGAAATGTTATTAACATTAATAAAAACATAAGTATGTTTATGTACCTTCTGGACCACTTTTTCCACACAAAATACTACGTTGAATTTTTGTACCCCTGGTAAGTAGTACAGTAAACAGTTCATGTGAAGAAGCTACTTTAGTATCAAAATTGCTGAATTTCGTTAACGCGAGTTATGAAAACACCTGCTGTGTCAGCGAAAAAATTTCAGATGACTTTTGATATTTTTGTTTAAAATTTCTTTGGAGTTGCAGAATATGTGCATCGTCACATAGTAATTTTAAATTGTTTATATAATTTTATGTTAATAAATTAAGGGTGATATCTCTAATTAGCATTATTTAGAAATGAAACAAGTAATATTTTCCCATGAAAAGAAGTTCAATCTGGATGGTCGCAACTAATATAGTTGCTATTGGAATGATATTAATCAGCGCAATATCGTTAGGTCGGAAAGAAATTTTGATTAAAATGTCATAATGTGGTGAGGCTTTTCGTATGATTGCAAGTTTCCTTGCATTTTTAGTAATGCAATAACTTTACAAACTTTACAGACGTATAGACCTTTTGACGATTAATTCGAAACTAAAGTTAATTTTTAGATTTATCAACAATCATCCCACAATTCTCAAAAAACTTTAAAAAAATTTTTAAATATTATCAAATAATTAAAAATATATCAGATCATATAAAAAATAATAAAATTTTCTAATTCAAACTTTGCGATTTCAAAAATTAAGGCGAAAATTGGAAATTTATGGAAAAATAGGTCCATTTTTTAACTTTAGTTTTCCTTCACACTTTCATATATTAAATTATCTTTCAGAAAATAAATAAATAAATAAAAAACTTTATATTAAGGCGACTCACTCCTCCTGAAAATAAACCTTAGCATGCTTTATATTATCTCCAAAATATTTCGGTTGTACTGACACAATTGCCAGAAAAATTTTTCCTCATGTACCCAAACCCGAAGCTAAAAATCCTTAAAAATCCTCATTTTAAAATGTAAATCCACAATTTTGTCCCCAAAATGTTTTAATATAAAATTAAGTTTTTTAAACTGAAAATTTAAAAAACTTTTTTCATATTTTACAAAATTATAAAAACGTCCACCCCTTCATTTTTAGTACAACGCATAAAATTTATTCATTTCATCGAGAAATGTTTAAATCCTTATTCCAAGAATGTATAACTCTCTCTTTGAAAGATCATTTCTTTTAAAGACTGCACGGTTATGGAATTACTTACCGGTTTCTCTAAGAATGTTTTGCTTTTCTTCAAGAGAAGTTAACTGAATATTTTAATAATAACTTTAGTGTTATAATAATCCTTCACCAAATTATATCATTGGCGTTAGACTATGAATTGTTTATTGTACTTATAAATTTATGCCATATTTTATAAATTATTTTAGCTATGTATGTATATAAAATAAATTATAATAAAGGGTTATATTGTATATGAATACTTTAAACTGCAATTGTAATATATTTTTGGCCACATAAAGGCTTTTGTTATTACAGAATTGAAATATGTAATGAAAATTTTCTATAAATAGCTAGTAATCATTAAAATAAATTTCCTACAATAATAAGATTTATAAGAAATATCCTATAAAAACAATTTATAATTTATCATATATATGTTCCCAATAAAATAAAATGTATCAGTAATTTCATATAAAAAGGAAATTTTCTATAATAAAAGCATTTATCAAAATTTTTCTAAAAAAATATATTTTTTTCAAAATTTTCTACATTTTTCCATAAAAGAAAATTTATCAAAAATTTCGTATAAAAAGAAAATCTTTTGAATTTTCATATAAATTGAAAATTTATGAAATGACATAGACAGGCTGTTTCATAAATAATTATTTTGATAGTTTTTATTAAGTTTTCGAAAAAATTAATTGAAAATTGTTTTTGGATTTTTAAGGGAAAACCAACGAAATTAATGTAGTTTTTCATTAAAAAGCGAATGAAGCCAAAAAGTATTACTTGTCGTTTGGTATAAACGCCATATAAACAACAAATAATAATTTAATATTTTCTATACTATAAATCAATCCAACATTTTCACTAAATAAAAAATAATTCGACATTATATATATATAAGTAGAAAATTTCCTTTAAAAAGAAAACTAGCAACAAATTTTTATAAATAGAATATTTAACGAAAAATCTTTTTCTATTAAATTCATCGCAATTATCTACAAAATTTAAGACTGATCAAAGTTTTTCTTTAAAAATTAAAATTTATCGAAAATGGAATGAGAAACCCCATATTTGACGAAAATATCTTCCCTAGAGAATCTGTCCCCAAATTAAAGTTTAAATCCTCAGTTTGGCGACCGTTTGTGAGCCGGACAGTGTTTGAAAAAGTTTTCTTTAGTTTTTTGAAAATTTGTGTATTTTATCCTAAAGGAATTCCTACGAAATGTGGCATTATTTAAAAGGTATTCCATATTGAAATCCATATTGACTATGTTTTTATAAAATTTTAAATCAGATTGACTGATAAATCTCAAAGTTGCAAGAATATTTAAATATAAATTAATCCGACACAAGAAACTTATATCTTAAAGCAAGTAAAAGTTTAAAAATTTGAAATTTCATTAAAAATTACCAACAGTATTTTGAAAAAAAAAAATGAGGATTAAGATATTTTGTAGAATGTATAAATATTGAGGGCACCCTTGAATATACTTTATATACCAATGGACAAGGCTTCCGAATACCTTTTAAATGATGACGCATTTTGTATGCGTTTCTTTGGGAGAAAAGACAAAAATGTTCAAAAAACTAAATCAGTGGACTCGAAATATTTTGGGAGGCATATTAAAACATACCAAGGTTAATTTTCAGGGCGATACTTAAAAAAAAAATTGTTTATAACTGAAAAAGAATGTGACTAATTTTTGGGCAAAAAGAAAAACAGGGATGTTGGAGGTGTCCAACTTAGGGACCCTGTGGACCCAGCCGCATTATGTCCATATAGTCCAAGGTCAAAATTTAAACTTCTATCACTGTGAAAAATTTCATTGAAATTAGGCCGGAAATTGCATATTTATTTCCATTTCATTTTTTGAATGGGACACAAAACCTTTCCAAAGATATTGTTATTTAAAATTTAACGCATACTTTTTATTTGTTTTGGTTTTTGATAAAGTGAAAAAGCAAAATAAAATAGCAAGTTTTTGCAAAATGAAAACTGAAATTGATAAATGTAAGAGTGGAGTTTGCATATAAAAATTTTTATGGAAATCAAAAGGCACCAGGTAGAAAAATTCCCTTTTTCGTGTGTTCGGTCATGGAATTGCCGATATACAAACAATACTATCATTCATTCATGTTAACAACAAGCAAAACTTATAGAATAATAGTCTATCAATACTAAGTAAGTATTTGTCGTTAAATAAGTATTTTTACACATTCTCTTAATATTATTTAAATTTAAAATATAAAATTATTGAACGAAAGTTTACAAAGATTTAATTCAATTATAGTTTTTACTAATTAGTCGAAATAATATTAACACTTTGTTAATTTTGTATATGACTAAAAATGTGTGTAGAGTATTTGAATATTTCAAATTAATAAATTTGTTATGTTGTTACTTGAAACGTAAATATTTATGTAAATGCAAATATGACATTTTGATAGTTTCAACAAAGGCATCAAAAAACAAGAAATGCAAAATAAAGAAAACATGTTTGACTTAAGAGACCAAGCCAGGCAGACAAATACATTAACCAATACACAGATACACAATACAAGCATAAATATAGCTACCAAAATGCAAGTTCATTTGGTAAATTACCAAAGAAATCTAGAAATTTGTAGGTGGTTTTCAATAAAACCAGCATAAATATTTCTATAAACCAATATAAATAATATTTACAATAATTTTTATTTAAACCCCGAAAACAAATTTTAGCTTTGAAGTATAAATAAAAGAGGACAGCAGTTAGTTTGAACAGAAACAATTTAGATTTCTAACAGTAAGAATCTCGAGAATAAAAATCTACTCAAAATGCGTGCTTTCATTGTAAGTAAAATAAAATAATTCCAGTGTATGTATCAGTTCTTAAATGAAATTGCTTTTTCTTAAGGTTATGTGTCTTGTAACAATTGCCTGTGCTGACAGATTAGGTTACAATTACCAACCAATTGGTCATTCTGATAATGGGTTGCCTTTCGCTCCTGGATCTGATATTAGATCTGGTGGTTTAGATACTGATGCCTCTTATGATGCTCCTTCATATTCAGCCCCTGCTGAGTTCGATAAGGAGTTCTTCTCATTCTCTGCACCTGAAAATGAATTTAATGATCCCAATGCCGCCCAAAAAATTGCGGGTAGTGTTAAACAAGGTCTCCGCGTTATCTTCATCAAGGGACCCGAAAACAAAAGACTCGAAGATGCTGCTCTCGCTTTGGCCAAACAAGCTACAGATCAAAGAACCGCCATCTACGTCCTCAACAAACAAGCCGATATCGGAGATTTGGCCAACAGGCTCAATGCTCTCAACAAAAACAACAACAACAAACCCGAAGTACACTTTGTTAAATACCGTACACCTGAAGATGCTGCCAACGCTCAAAAAGCCATTCAAAACCAATACGATTCTTTGGGAGGTCCTTCTCAATCCCACAATGGTGGTATTGCTCCCGTCCTTAACTTTGCCTCCCAAGCCCCAGTACGTGCCCCTGCTGCTCATGCTCCTCGTAATGCTTACTTGCCTTCATCTGTGTTCCGTCGTCGCTATTAAATAATGAAACATTCATAACTAAAGAGACTGATTCGTTATTATTTTTATATTTTTTGTTAAACTTGTCATTAGTTTTTAATCTAATAAACATTGGAATGTTTTTATAAAATAATATTTTTATTTTTTTCTTCTATTATTTCTTTTCTTTTTTTATTTTAAATGCAAAAATATAAAATTCATTGTTGCATTATATAAGAATTATGTTAAAGCACGACAATTTGGTGCATTGCATGATAAGGATTTCTTGTTTGGAAATTCTCGAAAATAATTATGGAAAAATCCCAGAATATACTATTTTTTATACCGAGGAGAATGATACAATTAAAGAGTTCGAAGGTGTTTAAAATATGCTCTTTGTTAAGGGGATTTTATCAAGAATTATAATGATGCTATGTATTAATGTCAGAGTTTTTTTCGAAACCAACATCATAATATAACACAGTGCAACAAGAAAAAATTGCCTCAATAATTTCAATGTAAAATGAAAGCGAAACAGTTGAAAGCAAAAAGTTTTTTAAAGTTAGTTCGAATTAAACTTTTTTGGCAACTTAACCAAATGTTATTATACAATGTTGTGATTTTACAGACTACTGGCAATATTACTAGATTTTCTCTGGATGCTGGATATTGTTTACTTCATTTAACGATTCAAATTAAAATTGACGCATATGCACGTATATCCCTGAAAGAAGTACTGACTGGATGCCATGTCTACTTAAAAAAAGTGTTGGTTTGTTTCTTAGTAAGCAAATTTGGAAAGTGCATTTAATAGGGACATTTAACAAAAATCCAAAATAATATCTAAGAGAAACTATTCGTTATATAAAACAATAAGCAAATATATTGAAATTTACTGATTTTAATGTTTTTCATAATGAAAAAAGTGATTCAAAATATGCGAAGTATAGCGGAGATTGGGAGATTGGAGCATACTTAAATCTTACTATAATAAAATACCAACCAATAATCTTTTGAACCCTTCAATGGAACTGTTATATAGAATGGATTGTTGTCTAACGTTTTGCATAGAAATAATAAGATTATTTTATAATTTTATTTTCGGCGTTTTTTCAAATCAACTATTTTTGGGTAAAAAGGGAAATGTTGAGGTATTAAAAATGAAAAATTTCAAGGTATTTAGTGTTCATCAAATATATTTAAAGATTTTTGTATTTACGAGGCCACACGAATATCAAAATTCCAATGAGTGTTGAAAACAGACAGATAACAGCAGAGAAAACTAATAGAAAATAATAAAAAAAAAAAATGTTTAAAAATAGACAGTTATTTTTTTTTTATTTGAAATATTCTAATTCATAAGTGGAATAAATTGCTATAACTTTGCAAATGGTAAGTGCGCAGACCATTGAGTTTTATCAAACCTTATGTGCATTTTTACAGCATCCGCTATTTCCGCAATTTTTAAATCCAGATTTTTTCCTTAGTAAGTTAGTGTAATGGTAAAAGTTGGTTCTAGTAATTTTTTGTCTTATCGCTGTAGAGTTTATTGAGTTACTTAAAATTTTCCTGTGTTCAATTGCTTTTACTTAAGCATCATATTTTTGATCAGTTTTATTAAATTTTCTTAAACAATTTCATATCGTTGGTGATTACTTACAATTACTTACTATATTTTCAGCCTACATCGCATTTATTCCAATATATTTTTACCTCAGTGCCCCAATTTCAAAAACTTTACGTCAAGAAGAGATATGAAAAACCATTATGTTTTTGGGACAAAACTTTTTTGCAGTTGAAATATGTACAAAATAAAGTATTCAATCATGTATTCACCGATTTAAAAATGATCTTAATTTGGATATCTTCTTCAGAAACGTCAGCACTTAAAAAAAAACTTTTTTAATTAGGTATAATTTATTTACTTGTGCTCGAAAAGCAATAAAATCAGAGGTTTCAAAAAAATTAGATGTACAAATGTAGTGCAATAATGTCGCACATATATGTACCATAAAAAAATAAAAAATAAAAATTTTTTTCATTACCCTATACACCACAATACTAAAGTTTCCCCTATAATAACTTTAGAAAACTCTTTGAAGATTTAATTAATCTGATGGTAAACTTTAATTTTGTAATTTTTGAAGTAACAGGAAAGGTAGAGTTACAGTTGTTCAAAGTTAGGCAATTAGAAAAATTTAATTGAAACGAACCAGAGTTGTTTTTTATATTTTTGAGGTTTTCACCAAAATTTCAAATATTTGGAGTTAGAGCTATATAAGATAATTGCTTTCGGGACATAGAGGAACAATATTAGTGTATATTTTATGGCCATATCACTGTTCGGTCAAAAGTTATACCATGGTAAATTTTGAAACCAAAATTTTAACCTTTTTAACATTTTTAATTTTTGGTTATTGTATGTGATGGATGGAATTTGATGTCATATATTTATATATGGGGTAATTCTGCTTCACTTCTGATGTATAAAATTAATGTCTTGTGTCTCCAAATCTCGAAAAACTGAATTTTGAAAAAAGTACTGTTTTTCGTAAGTCACACTTTTAGGACTACTTTCAGAATTTTTCTTTTTTTTGCTTTAACATCGTATGATCGGAGGGCCATATTAAAATATTTAATTGTACAAATGTTAAAAGGTTTTTGTAAATTTAGCAAAATTTTTAGATTTTACTTCAGCATTTTTAATTGCCTAAAAATTTAGCATTTGAAGACTTGCCGCAGTTTATTTTAATGTTTTTTTTAGTCTTTCAAAATAAATCGGCTTTGGCGGAAAACGAGAATATTTTATCTTAACGCATTTTGCTGGAGCACATCTAAGCTCCGGAGAAAAAACATCAAAATGTACACGATAATAAAATTTTGCAAATCAAAGGCGCCCTAAAAATTTATGATCTTTGTAAAATTTATGGAAAGAATTGGATTTTCGTAATCTCAAAAATTAAACGTTGTAAGGTCTTCTTTAAAACAGATTATTGAGTGATCAATGTTCAGTAAAAATAAAGGGCTTCAATGATTTAAACCCTTGAAACTTTTAAATAAATATATTAATTTATTTTCTTTGGTATTAAATGAAAAATCTGGAAGTTGTATATACAACAAAGAAAATGCTTCAGAAAAAGCCTTGCAACAAAATTAAATATATTTTATTTTAAATTAACTTTTATTTAATTAGTTTTAATTGAGTTCTCAAATTCGTGATATCGTATTATATTTATTTTATAGTTACGAATGAAAAAGCAATGATGTCCAGAAATAAATATTTCCTACTTTATTTTTTATTGCTTCAAAGTGAAGAGTTATTGTTGCGATTATAGCGATTATATAGACTGGTCCGGAAATTTCAATACAAATTTGTATGAAAAATGCGCAATGTGCCTCGGTTAAAAAATAAATTTTCTCCGAGATTTTTATTGCTTTTATTTTCTCTCAAAAAGTATTATCATATTTTTTAAAATTTTGTATGAATTTCGTAAACAAAATTGTAAAAAGTTTGAAGTAAAAAGAAATAAGAAGAAAATAAATAAAATTGCTTATTTGCTGTTGCCGTCTAAGTTTTTGTTTAATTTAACAATGCGGACTGTGTACTGAACTGTAATCCAAATCGCTTCAGATTTGAAAGTAAATAAAATTCCGTTATATGTTTTAAAATTAAGAAAATGTACATAAAATTTTGATTTATAGAAGTCGATGTTAAAGGATATAATAAAGAAAATATTTCAGTTTTTTTTTTTTTTTTTTTTTGTTTGGAAAATAATGCGTTTTTTACGTAGTGCATTTTTAGAATTTAAAGTTGACACCGCTGATAGCATCTCATTTATCGACCAATTATGGATAGATCTTTATAAAATTTGGCACAAAGATATACACCTACTTACAACTTATTTGTGCCAAATTCCATTAAAATATTGTTATATAGAAGGCATTTATGAGTGTTAAATCAGTATTATGTTGGGGCCAAGAGAAATAATGTACGGATCATTACTATTTTCGACAGGCTTCGTCAAAGTAATAATTCGTACTAAATTTCATAAATACACCCAGAGAAAAATTAACCACATACGTGTTGAAAGCGATACCATTCAGTATCAATCGTGAATCTGTCCCGTACATGTTCAAATTCAATAATGAGTGTTCATATCATTAAATAAAATGTAAACAAGCGGTGTCAAAAAGACGATACAGTAAATTGTCAATATGACCACAACCATTGTGGATTTTGAATCTAATTTTTTCCTTGTATCTTTAAAAGCGCGACCTATACTCTGTTTACAAGGTTTACATGTACAGCCAGTTGGACGGACGGACATTTAAAACATTTTTATTTTAAATGCATCTATGTTTCTTAATTCAAGTTCTCTTTATTTAATATAACATTTTGACATATAACATTTTATTGAAAATAATTTTTTGCTAAATAATTATGTATTTGTTAGTAGTTAATTAAACAAGTTCCTATAAATATTTTGCATTTTTATGAAAATTAGCAAAATTATATTTCGAAATCAGTTTGACAATTGTAGGACTTAAAGTGAAAGATATGCTTTATGAATTTTATAATTCTTTCGTAACAAAATCAATAAAAAATTTTACATAATCTAGTCTCAACATATTGGGTTTCTCAATTTTCGGTAGCAAAATTCCCAAATATTTCCGATTTATTTATGATGTAACATACATGTTCGAACGTTTTCTAGAGAGTTCGAATAGTTCATTTGAGGGACATTTTTCTTTTGGCTACATTATTGACTCCCAGATGAATATTAAGATTTTTTTTTGTTATGTATATAATATGCATAATATTTTACCATTTTTTACTGGTCCTAATTAGTCCTTGATCAATGAGTAGAGAACAATATTTTCGGCCTTAATCAGACATAGTTTTCTTGCATGTTTTTATTTAATAAAAATATTTTATACACGTAATTTACCAGCTTTGTCAATAATTTCCTATAACACGATTTGGGTTTTACCAAACTAAAATTTTTAGTTTAATTTTAAGCAAAAATTGTTTTTTCTCTTAACAAAAATAAATTTATTCAAATTATTTTTTGGTTGGGTTTTATGATTTTATGTTTGATATTAATTAGTTTCTATTATGTTACAACTTATTATCGACATTTGCAAAGTTATTAAATATATATATATATATATATATTTAACAAATATTAATGCATAATAATTAACAACTAAATAAAAAAAACATAATAAAAATACCATCGAGCAAAAACAACTACTTCATCATAATTTACTAGATGAATCACTGAGGAATGTGGTTAACAAAGAAAAAAAATGAGGTATCATTTAATAAATCAGAGATTAACTGATTAACGTTTATAGATCGTGATTTTATATGTATATGTATATGTATATGTATATGTATATGTATATGTATATGTATATGTATATGTATATGTATATGTATATGTATATGTATATGTATATGTATATGTATATGTATATGTATATGTATATGTATATGTATATGTATATGTATATGTATATGTATATGTATATGTATATGTATATGTATATGTATATGTATATGTATATGTATATGTATATGTATATGTATATGTATATGTATATGTATATGTATATGTATATGTATATGTATATGTATATGTATATGTATATGTATATGTATATGTATATGTATATGTATATGTATATGTATATGTATATGTATATGTATATGTATATGTATATGTATATGTATATGTATATGTATATGTATATGTATATGTATATGTATATGTATATGTATATGTATATGTATATGTATATGTATATGTATATGTATATGTATATGTATATGTATATGTATATGTATATGTATATGTATATGTATATGTATATGTATATGTATATGTATATGTATATGTATATGTATTGTATATGTATATGTATATGTATATGTATATGTATATGTATATGTATATGTATATGTATATGTATATGTATATGTATATGTATATGTATATGTATATGTATATGTATATGTATATGTATATGTATATGTATATGTATATGTATATGTATATGTATATGTATATGTATATGTATATGTATATGTATATGTATATGTATATGTATATGTATATGTATATGTATATGTATATGTATATGTATATGTATATGTATATGTATATGTATATGTATATGTATATGTATATGTATATGTATATGTATATGTATATGTATATGTATATGTATATGTATATGTATATGTATATGTATATGTATATGTATATGTATATGTATATGTATATGTATATGTATATGTATATGTATATGTATATGTATATGTATATGTATATGTATATGTATATGTATATGTATATGTATATGTATATGTATATGTATATGTATATGTATATGTATATGTATATGTATATGTATATGTATATGTATATGTATATGTATATGTATATGTATATGTATATGTATATGTATATGTATATGTATATGTATATGTATATGTATATGTATATGTATATGTATATGTATATGTATATGTATATGTATATGTATATGTATATGTATATGTATATGTATATGTATATGTATATGTATATGTATATGTATATGTATATGTATATGTATATGTATATGTATATGTATATGTATATGTATATGTATATGTATATGTATATGTATATGTATATGTATATGTATATGTATATGTATATGTATATGTATATGTATATGTATATGTATTGTATATGTATATGTATATGTATATGTATATGTATATGTTTATGTATATGTTATGTATATGTATATGTATATGTATATGTATATGTATATGTATATGTATATGTATATGTATATGTATATGTATATGTATATGTATATGTATATGTATATGTATATGTATATGTATATGTATATGTATATGTATATGTATATGTATATGTATATGTATATGTATATGTTATATGTATATGTATATGTATATGTATATGTATATGTATATGTATATGTATATGTATATGTATATGTATATGTATATGTATATGTATATGTATATGTATATGTATATGTTATATGTATATGTATATGTATATGTATATGTATATGTATATGTATATGTATATGTATATGTATATGTATATGTATATGTATATGTATATGTATATGTATATGTATATGTATATGTATATGTATATGTATATGTATATGTATATGTATATGTATATGTATATGTATATGTATATGTATATGTATATGTATATGTATATGTATATGTATATGTATATGTATATGTATATGTATATGTATATGTATATGTATATGTATATGTATATGTATATGTATATGTATATGTATATGTATATGTATATGTATATGTATATGTATATGTATATGTATATGTATATGTATATGTATATGTATATGTATATGTATATGTATATGTATATGTATATGTATATGTATATGTATATGTATATGTATCTGTATATGTATATGTATATGTATATGTATATGTATATGTATATGTATATGTATATGT